>CAMTDV010000001.1:54140139-55340139 GCA_947069175.1 Scalesia atractyloides | reverse complement strand
GCCCAACCCATAGCCCAACTTTACTACCAACCCAATTACCCCATGATGCAACCATAAGAGCCTGTTTTAACTGTGGAGACCCAAACCACTTCAGAAATACTTGCCCACGCCTGGTAAACATCATCAATACCCAAGCCCAAGCAAACCCGGTGAACCAAGCTAACCAAGCTCCTCCACCTGCCAGAGGAAAGGCTTTCAATATCAACGCCAACCAAGCAAGGGCTGACAACAAAGTGGTCAACGGTACATTTCTCGTAAATGGTAGTTATGCATCCATATTATTCGATACTGGTGCGGATAAGAGCTTTATATCTCTAGAATTCGAATCTATTCTCGACTTACCGCGTGTTAGTCTCGCCGAATCAATCACGGTGGAAGGTGCTGACAGAGAACCCATTTCATTAAATTCTATTATACGTGATTGTACTCTTACTCTAAACGATCATGATTTCTTGATTGACCTCATCCCTATGAAATTGGGAAGTTTCGATGTTATCATTGGTATGGACTAGCTCAGCCAGCATCACGCCAAAGTGGTGTGCCATGAAAAGTTCATTCGTATTCCTCTCGCCGACAGTCAGACACTACGTATCTTTGGAGAAACTCCTTCGAAATGGCTCAAATTGATGTCATGCCTTCAAGCTCGAAGATACCTCCGCAAGGATTACGTCGCGTTTCTAGCTCACATCGTCAAGAAGGAAGGCAAAGAAAGGAAGCTCGAAGATATTCAAACTGTGAAAGAATTCCCTCAAGTATTTTCCGATGACGTTTCAGGACTTCCTCCTGTGCGAGAAGTTGAATTTCGAATCGATCTTGTACCTGGTGCTACACACCAGTCGCAAAATCTCCTTCTAGGTTAGCCCCATCAGAAATGCAAGAGCTGGCCAATCAGCTGCAAGAGCTGACTGACAAAGGATTCATACGTCCTAGCTCGTCGCCTTGGGGTGCACCTGTTCTTTTTGTGAAGAAGAAGGATGGAACGTTTCGCATGTGCATTAACTATAGAGAACTCAACAAGTTGACTGTTAAAAACCGCTATCCTTTGCCTCGTATTGATGACCTGCTAGACCAACTTCAAGGTGCCACCTGTTTTTCCAAAATCGACCTTCGTTCTGGTTTTCATCAGCTTAGGGTGCGCGGAGAAGGCATTCCAAAAACTGCCTTTCGAACTCGTGATGAATAGGGTATGCAAACCCTATCTCAACTGTTTTGTCATAGTCTTCATTGATGACATCCTTATCTACTCCAAGTCAAAATCCGATCATGAGCGACATCTCGGCTTATCCTTACACTTTTGAAGACTGAAAAGCTTTACGCTAAGTTTTCAAAATGTGAATTCTGGTTGAAAAAGGTACAATTTCTTGGTCATGTAGTTAATGACAAAGGGATTCATGTCGACCTTTCAAAAATCAAGGCAATGCAAGAATGGCAAGCGCCACGCACTCCTACCGAAGTTAGGTCATTCTTGGCTTGGCTAGATATTATCGACGCTTCATTGCCAATTTTTCTCGTATCGCCGTTCCACTCACGACCTTGACTCAAAAGGGAAAACCCTTCATTTGGGGACCCAAGCAAGAGGAGGACTTCCAAACTCTAAAGCAAAAGCTTTGTGACGCACCTATCCTTATACTCCCTGAGGGTTGTGAAGACTTTGTGGTTTATTGCGACGCGTCAGGGGAAGGTCTAGGCTGTGTACTGATGCAAAGAGAAAAGGTGATAGCCTATACCTCTAGGCAACTCAAAGTACATGAGAAGAATTACACCACCCACGAACTGGAACTTGGAGCCGTCGTGTTTGCTCTCAAGATACGGAGACATTATCTCTATGGTACCAAGTGTGACATATACACTGACCACAAGAGTCTCCAACATATCTTCAATCAAAAAGAGTTGAACATGAGGCAACAAAGATGGGTCGAACTCCTTAATGATTATGACTGTGAGATTCGATATCATCTGGGCAAGGCAAACGTTATGGCTGATGCACTCAGTCGAAGGGGTCGTGTGAATTCCATTCATCTTCTATGTTCGCAAATTATAACTGACATGAAAGATCGAATACGGGCAGCTCAACATATTTCCGTAACGGAAAATGACATACGCAATGAGCTTTCGTGTGGAGCTGAACTCAAAATCGAAACCAAATCCGATGGTATTCTGTACTATTTAAACCGTATTTGGATTCCCGATCGCGACAACCTTCGTGATTTCCTCATGAATGAGGCACACAAAACACGATACTCTGTACATCCAGGAGCCAACAAGATGTATCAAGACCTAAGATACACCTACTAGTGGCCTGGCATGAAGAAGGATATCACTGTTTTTGTTTCCAAGTGCCTTACATGCTCCAAAGTGAAAGCTGAACATTAAAGACCTTTAGGACTTCTTGTCCAACCCGAGATGCCTGTATGGAAGTGGGAAAACATAACCATGGACTTCATTACCGGGTTACCTCGCACCTCCAGTGGGTATGACACCATATGGGTAATCATTGATCGTCTTACAAAATCAGCTCACTTCATTCCAATTCACGAGGACTTCAAGAATGAGAAATTAGTTCGTATCTACATCAACGAGATCGTAAGCCGTCATGGTGTACCGTTAAGCATCATTTCAGACCGTGATGGTCGTTTCACGCTACGAACATGGCGGGCCGTACAATCCGCTTTTGGTACACGTTTAGACCACAGCACCAACTTCCATCCTCAAACTGACCGTCAATCTGAGCGCACCATCCAAACCCTTGAAGACATGCTTCGAGCATGTGTCATCGACTTCAAAGGGAATTGGGACGCTCATCTACCGCTAGTTGAATTTTCGTACAACAATAGCTATCATTCAAGTATCGGTATGGCTCCCTTTGAAGCGTTATATGGTCGTAAATGCCGATCCCCAGTATGTTGGCACAAAATTGGTGAAGCGCAAATCACCGGACCCGAGTTGATTCAAGAAACAACCAACAAAATCCTGCAAATTTGAAACAATCTTCTAGCGCCTCGAAGTCGTCAAAAGAGTTATGCTTACAAGCGACGAAAGCCCTTGGAGTTTTGTGTTGGTGACCAAGTACTTTTGAAAGTATCACCGTGGAAGGGAGTGGTTTGTTTTGGTCAAAAGGGCAAGCTAGCACCACCTTACGTAGGACCTTTCAAGATACTCGAAAGAGTAGGTCCTGTAGCCTACAAGCTTGACCTACCAGAAGAACTCAACTGAATACATCCCACATTCCACGTATCAAACTTAAATAAGTGCCTCGCCGACGAAAACCTCCATATCCCTCTAGAAGACATTCAAGTCGATGAATCAATGCACTTCATTGAAAAACCAGTAGAAATCATGGATTTCGGTGAGAAGCATTTAAGGCGAAGTCGTATTCCAATCGTCAGGGTGCGTTGGGAGTCAAAACGAGGCCCCGAGTTCACTTGGGAACGTGAAGACACAATGCGCGAGAATTACTCGCACCTTTTTCCGGTTACAACTACTACTTAAATTTCGGGACGAAATTTATAAAAGTAGGGGATACTGTAACATTTGTGTAAATCGGATTTCAAAAACCCGCCCCAAACTATCAATCAAGGATATGAATTTATGGCGTTCGGTTATTTTCTTCTTTAATATTGCTTAAGGTATTAAAATATTTCTTATATAAAAAAATAATAATAATGGAAATAACCTTAATGAATTAACATAAATATTAATTTTTTTTACTTATTTTGCAAAACGCGTAACCATACAACTGAACGAACCGACATCCATGACATTTTCGGGCATAGTCCAAGTTACACATGTCTTAAAACCTTTATATAACCTAAATATTAGGTTAAAGGGGTTAAAATGGCAAACAAGTGAAAATACAAGTCCAAGGGCCAAAAATGTCAAAATATAATAAATATTTTTGCTTCTTCACAAAGTTTGCCACCTATCTCCAATTTTTGACACCTAGCACTCACTTTGCCACACTTAATATGGTGTTGACACATGTTAGGACACTAATCCACACTTGAGGACACTTGTCATCACCTCCTTAATCCTAAAATACTATAAATATCCCATGATTCTTCCATTTTTTTCACACCACTTCAAAACACTTCAAAGCAAAGTGTGAAGTTCTTCTTTCTATCCTTCTTGGAGCTTGTTTCCAACTTTTGGAAGCCTCCTATTTTGAGTTCCTAAAGTGTTCTTCAACACGAGTTAGTACTCCTTCGCCGGTTAAACCCCCAACTCGTGCGCTCTCATTACCACTCAAGAATACGCACCCAAAGTGAGTGAATCTCTACAAATTCCCCGTTTTAATCATGTTTTAGGGTGTATCATGTGTCGTACAATTTCTTTTTATTTAACACTTGTGCTTATATCATTTCGTGATCAAATGTGTATAGTTGTTATGTGGTTTATATTTGGTTACATTTCATCATTTCAGTGCAATCATTTCATTAGGCCCATCAGTTCCTCGTGGGATACGGGTTGAGCATCAGGTGCCTCATTAGATCGGCTCCGTTTGATTGAGCCTTGATCTCAATTACATCATACATCATGTCATATGTTCATTCAGTGTGGTTTGTAATTGGTTATATATATACATCTGTTCACATATGATTCATGCACAATTTTATTTAAACAACAATATAAATTACTTAAATGTTTTATTAAGGTTCACTCGCCAACCTTTGTTGACCCAAACTTTCTGTTTTACGCATGATACAGGTGAACAAGTGGAGGAAAGAAACACATAGGATGGCCTTAGAAAGATAATTTATTTCGTTTGGAACAATCGTTGGTTTAATATTTGTGTTTGTATGGTATTTGTGCTGGATATTTGAAGTAAATTTGAATTTAATAAATATGAAACTTATTAGTAAATATCATGAGCTTTGGTGTAACCCAATCATGCCCCGACTTTTATTTCGCTGCGGGTTGGGGAGTGACAGATGATGGTGGAGTGGTAGCAGGTGTGAGAGAAACGGTTTGCCAAGGGATAAGTTGAAATGAACCCAAGCACCCCTATTTGTAGCTGAAAATAGACCCTTCACACGACCCCTGTCTTCCTTCTTCTTTGTCTTCATTTATTAAGCATGTTAAATCAGTCTGTTGCATGGCCCCGTGTGTTAACTGGACCATGGCTCGCTTCCAAGGGACACAGCCCCGTGTCTCTTGTCTGCTTCTGTCTGTGTTCTTCAGATCTAGAATCTTGATGGGGCACGGCGCCATGCCGACAAGGCACGACCCCGTGCTAGACTTCTTATTCCTTGTTTTTAGTCTTGGGGTGAAGCTAACAGGTTTGGTATAGTGTGTTATATTCCCGTCTTTTATACTTATGCTGGATTTTGTCGTTAGTTTGTTCCTTTTATACATTTAAGCTCTTTTTATCCTAAAAATAAAAAGTATACAAAAAAACACACTTTTTCAATATTAGTATTAAAAAGGGTTGATTTTATACCGTATTTGATAAACTTTATATGTTGCATTCGACGCATATCAAATGCCCCACACTTGAATATTTGTTTGTCCTCAAGCAAAACTCTTTAATATTTGCTTACACACCCAAATAAAATTGGTAGAGAAGAATTTTTTGGGTCTTGTTTGTAGAGCGGCGAGAATCTAAGTTCTTCTTATTCTTGTTTTTATATTATTTACAATCCTATTCGACATGATTTATTTAGAACATTTTAAGAAAAATAAATATTTTTGGGCATAACATGCTTTTATAAAATTTCATTTAGCTATATACAAATTCATACACCTCACAAGTCATTACTCAACACTCGGCCGAAAATGTATAAGTGAAACGTTCGACACCGGTATGGAACTTACTCCTACCATATGCTTGACAAATAATCAAACCTCCTCGTTTTTAAGAAAATCTTTGTAAATATCATGAGTACTTTTTAAAAATGGTAGGTTTTGGCTAGAGGTATGAAAGTTTTATTGAAAAGTGGCTAAAAATATAAAATGTCAGTTTTCTTTTTAAAATTTATTTATTTGTGACTTAGGTATAATATACATGTTTATAAGCAATAATTTTGCTTATTTATTTCAAAAGAACCGTATTTTACTATTACAGAGGGGTGTAAAAAGAAAAATTGGTTTTGGGTGATGGGTAGTTAGTGCAAAATGCCGCTTTGCGGGTTTTTGAAACAAAAGGTTTTGGCTCAAAGGGGTTTAATAAGGGGACTATATTTTTTTTTGTTTTTTGGCGGGAAGATAAAAAGAAAAGAAAATAAAATTGAAAATGAAAAAGAGGGTTAAAAATCTTAATGCCTCTATCACATACTTACTTGGATTTGTTGGTAAGGACCGGAAATTTATCGTCTTGTTAAGTTTTAGATTCGTAAGAACCATATGACTATTCACACAAGAAATGAAAATGAACATTTAGTAAATATATAAATTTGAATGCTCGATAAAGTCTCAAAACTCACATTTTTATGGGAAACGGGTAAAATTGTGAAATTATATATATAATAAAATTTTATAAAGAATTGTCATGCTTTTTTATAAGTTTTTCTTATATGGTTCTTTTTATCACGGCGCTATCAGTTGTAAACTTTATAAAAACTTGAAAATTTTTAGATCTTGGTTTCTAACTTAAACTATAAACAAGTCAAAAAAAAATATTTTTGAAAAGATTTGGGGTGTTTCAGCGTTTCCAAGTAGAGTTTTGTGTAACGCTTGTTTTATGACAAATAATTTCAAGTTAAGCTTCCCCCTACCCTCTCTCCCCACACGTAAATTACACATTGTCCTCAATGGGACCAAAATTGGTTATAATTAATTAAATGCATAAACTTGGTTTAAAAATAAGTTTTTCAAAAACCAGTAGCTGGGCACGGGGGCGTGTTGGAGAGGCATGACCCCGTGGTGGAAGTGTCAGTATCAAAATTTTTGGAAAACTTACAGAATGTGTACACGTGGGCGTGTTAAGGAGGCACGACCCCATGTGGCAAGTTTAGAAGAAAAATGGTTTAGCAAAAAGAAGGACATGGGGGCATATAAGGTAGGCGCGACCCCGTGTAAAGCTATTGTTAATTTTTAGAAAAGATGGTAGGTTGTCGGGTTTCCTGTTTCGGGCTCGGGGAGTCATATGCTTGGTGGATCCAAGCATCCCAAGGTACCTGTAAGCTTATACACACCACAACAACAGCAAACAAATATGAAAAGAGAAATCCTTTGTTACGACCGTTCAATTGTTCCATCATCCATCACAACCATAAAAAAAGAAAAAAAAGCAGAAAGTAAATTGTTTAAAATGGGTCGCAGCCCGCAAACCATCACCATAGTTTCACTAAAGAAGGAGAGATTAACCTGTTTGTCACCTCCTTGACACCACCTTTGCCATCATCGCCTAGTCTGAATCCATCTCCTCCTCCTCTTTTTCTTCCTCGCCACAGTACACCATGTGCTCCCGAATGTAGGAAATGTCGGTGCGCATGAAGGCTATGTTCCTGTCAATCCCGCCAACACGGGTGCTAATTCCTTGGCCCGTGGTGAGGGCATTGTGGGAGATTTGGAGTGATTCCTGCATAAGATTATAAAGGTTGTGCATGTTAGGAGAATCACCACCACCTTGAGAGGATGAACCCGGGCGTAGCCATAGGAGTATTGTCGAGGGTCGTTCAGGTCGTATTTGATTCCGAGGATCTGGTCAGGGTCATCTGGGTTCCGGGTTCCAAAAATTCCCCTTGTTATCTTTGAAGCGCATGAGGCCATTGCTGCATACGACAATGAGGTTCAGACTGTGGAAAAGTGAGATGTCAGTCCAGGTGGTGCTTACCCCTTTTGAGAAGCTTTGTGGGATGCGTCCAACATGGGTCCTGTAGACCTAGGCTATCAAGAGACCGAAGAGTATGGGTGTGGGAGCCATAGCTCTAGCACTGGTGGCCATATTCTTCAGTAGCATCAAGGCAACGTTCAAGGGTTTGTGGTTCATGATGCAATAAAGGCAAGTTAGCTCCTGAATATTCACCACACCTCCGTTATCCCTCTTTTGGCACAAAGTATCACTCAGGACTTGATGCATGTAGCGAATGAGTGGGTCCCGAATTTTGGTGCTGCTTGGATTGTAGATCCCGTCTCCAATGGTTGTCCAAAATGTGTTTCTTGAGTTTGCGGGCAACTCTAAGATGTTGTCATTGAAGATAGTCTCGGCAAGTTCATCCTTGCTATAGAGCCCCACATACATACCACACTTTGCTACCAAAACCCCATACCAAGTACCCCCGCATCGAAACGTCACAACTTCACTATCGAACATGTCCTCGATGTCTTTCTTGAGGATGAAAGTGCTTAGGAATTTAAGATTGAATTCGTAAACAGACTGCAATGGTGCCTTAAGAAATAACCGAAGAGGTCTTGTGACAAGGTTGTCGTAGCGGTCTCTTTCACCAACCGTGTCCAAGGTGTCATAGCAGACTTGCCTTGGCGGCTCTTCCGTATGGGTCTTGAGAATTTCCATTCATTCCGCACAATCAGAGTGTTCTATCTTGAACCTGAGCCACTTGTGTGGTGCCATTTCCTACACACAGCAAACATTTAAACAGTTAAGCTCGGTTAAAATGGCGAAAAATATGAGTAACAGGGGCTTGGGCATGGCACTATGTCACTTAGACACGACCCCATGTTGCATAGTTTCAGGGGACACGACCGCGAGCCACGAAGGCACGACCCCATGGTCGGCTACTATTTTGACCCAAATTTCCAACTTTTGGTGTCGGCTCGAAAAATCCAAAATTTTTGGTCTGTGTGCGGTACTCCGAAAAACAAACCCCAAGTATCAATTTTCACTTACCAATCCGTTTTACCCTTCGATTTTTAGTTTCTTTGGTTATGAACAAGGGTTTGATCAAATGGGTTGCAAATGCATGATTTTTCAACAACAACACTATTATAAACTACTACTAACAAGATCTATGAAAATTTTTCGGAATCTTTGGACCGAGACGGGTTTAGTTCAAGAACCCTAGATTTTCCCTAAATCTAGATGTTATATAACATGCAAAGCGTAAATAGAACAGATGTAGATGTTAGGAACATACCTTTTGGTGGATTAAGGAAGGAAAGCGTGAAAAAGTTGTAGGGAACCGGTGGGTGCAGAGAAATGGGGCATGGCAGTTATGAAAAAGAAAACACTGCAAGAAGGGTTTTATCCCATCTGTAGAAAGACGGCCCGTGCCTTTAAGGCACGACCCCATGTCAATTATATATATATATATTATTTTTATTTTTCTTTTTATGTATGTGCCCTTGTTTCTGTTTCCACTTGGTTCTTGGGTTCGTGTTTGCCTGGCTTGTAGGCTTTTTCGCATGTTACATTCTTCCAAAATATACCTACAAGTTGGATTATTTAAAACAAAACATATATATACAAGTTGTTAGTGTTTTTCTCGCTAGTTATCTACCTCCTCCAAGGTCATTTTCGTTTCTTCTTCCTCGAGGAATCATTCATAGAATTTAAGCCTTTGTCCTTTTACTTTAAATGGTTCTCCATTTGGAGACTTAATATCTATTGCACCATGGGGGTAAACTTTTGTGATGGTGATAGGTACTGACCATCGGGACTTAAGTTTTCTGCGTAAAAGACGTAGCCTTGAGTTAAAGAGAAACACATGATCTCCTTCGCTGAATTCTTTAGGTCCGCTAATATATTTATCATGTATTATTTTTGAGCGTTCCTTATAGATTTCTAAGTTGGAATATGTTTGAATTCTCAGTTCATCTAATTCATTAACTGTTGTAGGCGATCTTTTCTTGAAATTTCTTGGTCCAAGTTTATATTTTTTAATGCCCAATATGCATTGTGTTCAATTTCTACTGGAAGATGACAATTTTTTCCATAGACAAGCTTATATGGTTGGTACCTATTGGTGTTTTATAAGCTGTTCGAAATGCCCATACAGTGTCGTCTAATTTGTTTGACCATTCTTTTCGATTTTGACATACAATTTTTTCTAGGATTCTTTTTAGACCTCGATTTGTTACTTCAGCTTGACCATTGGTTTGAGGGTGATATGCTGTTGAGAGGCGGTGATAAACCCCATAACGTTTAGAGTTTTTTTTTTCATTTTAAGATTACAAAAGTGAGTATCTCTATGACTGATTAGGGCTTTTAGAGTTCCAAAATGTGAGAATAATTTTTTCATGAATTTTACCACTACCCTTCCATCGTTGGTTGGAAGAGCTTCAGCCTTGGCCCATTTAGAAACGTAGTCGACAACCACTAAAATAAATTTGTTTCCTCTTGATGGTGGGAATGGTCCTATAGAATCCGATCCCCATACGTCGAAGATTTCACAATTAAGAATTCTATTTTGTGGCATTTCATTTCTTTTTGATATGTTGCCTGCCCGTTGGCATGCATCACATGTTTTGATTAATAAATAAGCATCCTTATGTATTGTTGGACAGTAAAATCCTGCATCGTACACCTTTCTTACGGTGCTGGCTATTCCATGATTTCCTGCACACGGTCCTTCGTGACAATGGTGAAGAATTTGCCTGGCTTCACGACCATGGACGCATCATCGAATATGTTGATCTTCACAAATTCTGAAAACATATGGTCTTCCCAAAAATAGTGTTTTACATCTGCGAAAAATTTATTTCGTTGATGATAAGATAACCCTTTGATGATAGTTCCACTAGCTAAGTAGTAAGCAAAATCTGCGTACCAAGGTTCTTCTTTGAATTCTACCATTTCTAAGGATTCGTGGGGAATTTTTCATTGATGAGTTCTTCTCGAGTTCCTTCCAAAGAGGGTCTCCAAGACGAGACAGGCAGTCAGTAGCAGTGTTTTCTACACCTCGTTTATCTTTTATTTCTATGTCGAATTCTTGAAGGAGAAGAATCCATCTTATGAGACGTGACTCCACGTCTTGCTTTTTGAAAAGGTATCGAATGGCAGCCTGATCTGTATAGACTATAGTTTTTGAGAGCACGAGATAGGAGCGGAATCTATCAAATGCAAACATTACATCTAGTAACTCTTTTTCAGTGGTTGTGTAATTTTCTTGAGCGTCATTAAGAGTTTTGCTAGCGTAATATATGGGATGAAAATGTTTTTCTTTTCATTGTCCCAAGACAGCTCCACCTGCATAATAACTCGCATTGCACATGATTGATAATGGTAATTTCCAGTCTGGTGTAATCATGATTTGTGCTTTGACTAGCATATCTTTAAGGGAAAGAATGTTGTCGTGGAATCCTCTTCAAAGATGAATGGGCATCTTTTCCAAGTAGCTTAGTTAGAGGTCGAGAGACTTTGGAAAAGTCTTTGATAAATCATCTATAGAATCCAGCATGTCCTAGAAAACTTCGAATCGCTTGAACGGATGATGGAGGAGGAAGTTGAGAAATGGTATCAATTCTAGCGCAATCGACTTCCATTCCTGCGTCAGAAATTTTGTGACCGAGTATAATACCCTCAATGACCATGAAATAACATTTTTCCCAATTAAAGGCGAGGTTAGTCTCTTCACATCTTGATAACATTCGTTCAGGGTTGACTAGGCATTGGTCAAATGAGTCGCCAAAGATATAAAAATCATCCATGAAGACTTCCATGGTTTTTCTATCATGTCGTGAAAAATGGCAATCATGCAATGGTGGAATGTTGAAGGCGCGTTTCATAGACCAAATGGCAGTCATCGATATGCTAAGGTTCCTTAGGGACAAGTGAAGGTAGTTTTCTCTTGGTCTTCATGGGAAATGGGATTTGAAAATACCCCGAAAAACATCTATGAAACAATAAAATTTACGACCGGATAATCGCTCTAACATTTGGTCAATGAAGGGTAAAGGAAAATGGTCTTTTCTTGTGGCTTCATTGAGTCTTCCATTGTTGATAAAACTCTCTATCCGGTGATGGTTCGTGTTGGTATGAGTTCATTTTTTTCGTTGGTTACGACCGTCATGTCTCCTTTTTTGGTACAACTTGGATAGGGCTAACCCATGGACTATCGGAAATTGGATAGATCAGTCTGGAATCTAAGAGTTTTATTACTTCTTTTTCTACAACTTCTTGGATGCTAGGATTAACTCTTTTTTGTGGTTGGATTACCGCTTTGTAATCATATTCCATTAATTTTTTTTGTGTACACATGGAAGGAATTATTCCTTTTATGTCCATTAATTTCCATGCAATTTCCGTTTTATGTTTTTAAGCAAATTAAGTAATTTTTCTTTTTCTTTAGGAGTGAGATACAATGAAACGATTACGGGAAGTTTACCTTGGTTGTCGAGGAATGCATATTCTAAGCCTTTTGGAAGTTCTTTAAGTTCTAAAGAAGGTGGTTCTTCAATAGATGGCTTAGTTTATGGTTCATCATCGCGATCGATGGACGAAACGGTTTGGTTGGTGGCAATTTCCTCTACAACGAATTGGTCATTTTGTTCCCCCGCATCGGGTGGCTCATCTTCATCTTCCAACAAGGGGTCGTCATTGCTGATTGGGTATTTCATTTATAAGTCCCTGATTCGGATCTATACACGGTATCACAGCAACTAATCAATTGCGGAAAGAAAGATTAGATGAACAGAACAAGAACAATCTCTGATTAATCAACTTGCATACACCGAATAGTGTCTGATACAGGACATCGCCCTAGCTTTAGCGTGAATAACAAATTGACAAGCAACCTCAACCCTAACCCCAACACATGTATTTATACTAATCATAAAACCCACTAAATACAACCCTAGGCCCATAAGGCTCTAGGAAGCCCACTCCTACACCCTTAGCCCAAAATGCAACTCTAATGTGTAAACCTTAGGCTAATAATCCTTTGGTAGTGCATCTACTCCCATCCTGCCTGCTATGATCCCTGCAATCGCTGCTGTCCAATCCTTAGCACGCGCCTCGTACAACTCTGCTGTTTGAATCTGATTTGCTGCTAGAACCTGCAGATCTTCATCGTGAAAGCTCACTAAATCAACGACATCGTTAACACGGAAGGCTTTATCCTTAATCACAATCACCACATTCCCGACCTTTGGATGATACATCCAAAAGTTAAAATTCTTCAAAATGCCTTTTGGAAATGTTGGAGCGACTGGGATAACAAGTTCCTTATTAGTTGGAGGCTAGACTTAAACCTTGTGCCAGTTCTCACATCCCTAACACCTTTAGCTGCCCGTAGATACGGTTCAGCTGTCTTCATCGTTTTGAAACTATTCTTCACCTCTTTCTCTAGCTTCTTAAAAAACCTCCATCCTGGACTCAGTATCGGTATACGGAGCCCTGAGAAGTTCAGTCAAAGTGACTTTCGTCCATGTCTCAAACTGGGACTCCTTGGAGTATATTCGCATGTACCGTCCTGTCAAACAATCATCCACATCTTCTTAACATGATCATAAGTCCAGCTCAGCACACTTGACTTATTCCCAACCTTACTATAATAGCTTGATCCAAGTTCCATGACAAATCTATTAGACTGATTAGTAGGATCCTTCAACTGAAAGTTCTCGTCCAGTGAATTTACATCAACGTTCTTCATCAAAACCATTTGTTTCTTCTTTGGAGCAGTTTGCTTTCTCTGACTCGCACCAATAAAATTCCTATTCGGAGTGTTCATATAATCTTCTAAACCAGACTGACGGTCTGCTGTGAGATGTTCAGCTGCTATTCCGTCTGCTTCTCTCTTTTCTGTAGATTGATGACGATGTTCAACATTCATAGGATCATCAATCAGATCAGAAAACTCACGCCCAAATTTATTCTCCAACTTTGCCTTCAGATCATAAACCATAGTCATCAATAACGAAACGTCACCCTGATGTTGGTCTATCATATGATCAAGAGCGTCTAACAGAGTCTGTAGAGAAGCTATATGTGCATCCTTAAGAATAACCTCCTGCTCGAGTACTAACACCCTCTTCTTCAGATCAATGACATCAACGTCTTCCTCATCACTATCAATCCCACCGAATTCGAATGCTCTCTTTTTCTGATCGCTTCAAATACTCAATATCTTCATCTTGACCACCACCAGAACCACTACCCCCTACCCCCGACCCTCCAGCACCTGCAGAACTACCACTTCCACCACCAAAATCCATCATCTCGAGTACAGTGTCAGCTGCAATGGACTAAATAGTAGACTGAGTGGCAACAAGAGGAACTATCAGTTCTTCAGTAGTAACAGGCTCAACAGTTGAAAGATCAGTCAAAGATACAGTGACGGAGGATGTAACAGTGATCAGTTCTTCAGTAGTATCATCAATACGAGCTTCGGCTTGTATCTGGACTTCTGCATGAATGGGTTCGTCAGTATGAATAGGTTCTTCAGTTACTTCTATTAATCGCTTCTTCAATAATGGTTCTTCATCTTCTTCAACATCTTCAGCTGTATCAGCTCCAGTAACCGGGATATCAGAATGAGACAACACGAGATGAGGATTCCCTTGTTGCTCCTGAATCTCGTGTAGATGCGCAATAAGAGCCGCTAAGTTCTCAGTAGTAAGCTCTTGTAGCTCTGAATCGGGTGAACTTCAGATTCTGTAATAGATTCCAAAAGAGCTTCTTCATCATCAGTATCCTCATCAACCTTATCCGGATTGCTCATATTCCGGATAAGGATTACTGTTAAAATTGTTTGTGTTTATCTATTGCAGGAAATTCGGATTACTGTTGTATTTGGATAAGGACTCTTATCTCGGATAAGGACTTCATTCCGGAAAAGACTCACTATTACGGATCAAGTTCTCATTCTGGACTTGGTTCCCTATTTCGGATCACATCATCTCGGATTGCTTTCCGGATTTCAATTTTGTACCATATCATCTCGAATTGCTTTCCGGATCTCAATTTCGGATCACTTCATTGCTTTCCGGATATTCATCTTGGAATTATTTTGGTTTCTTATCTCGTACATGTCTATCTTGAACTCATTTCGAATCTGTCTTTCTCGTAACTGTCTATCTCGGACTCATCTCGGGCCTGTTTATCTCAGACTCATTTTCGGATCACTGTTTACTATAAGAATTTCAAATTAACTTTAATTTAGTTTACTTGGTAATTTTAATAAAGTTAACAATGATGAACAGTTATATCAAGATTTGACCAATGCTACCTTGGCAGCACTACAATCATAGACTCTTGCCCTTCATCAAGAATTAGATTAGGTTATTGGCACTTCAATTAAGGTACCTCGTCTGTTATACAGAGATGAATACTATGAGTGGAAGTTCAGATTTGAGCAGTACTGCAAGGCCAAAGAGCCTGGGGTTTGGAGATGCATTATGAACGGTCCACGAACAATCGTTTATAGTACCGCTAAAGATCCAGATACAAAGATTCCTAAACCAAGTCATTTGTGGACTCCCAAAGATGTGAAAATAATCGAAGAAGATGAAAAGGCTTCAGCTGTGCTAACAATGGCACTCGGACCTGGCATTTCTATAGTTGTCAGAAATTGCAAGACAACTAAAGAAGTGTGGAGTGAATTGCAAAATATTTATGAGGGAAACACTGAAATGAAGGCAAACAGAGTTAATCAGTTGAATCAACAGTTCAACTTGTTTAACCATATTTATGGGGAAACCATTGAGAACCAGATCAGAAGATATGTGAAGCTCGTTTCTCAGATGATTTCAGCCGAAATCACTCCTATAAACAGTGCCATGAACAGACAGCTGTGAAATTCGTTACCAAAGAGTTGGGATGCTAATGTTGGAATGATCAAGAAGACAAAAAATCTGAACGATGTCACTCTCACAGAAATGATTGCAACTATTAAACCTTGTGAGATAGATAATAAGCAGAGAGACATCAATCATCAAAGCAGACTGATGGTGGCTGGTATTACAAGGCAAAACGCAGCGTTAATATCTCAAAATCTTGTTTACAGCCCTTTGCAAGGAAGTTCTCACACACCAGGTAGCTCAAACTTGGTGTACAGTCCTCTCGCCTCTCCACAGAAGACCCAATATGTCTATGGTCTCCAGTCTCAGACTCCCACTATGATTTCTACGGTGCATGTTCAGACACAATATCATGCTCAGTATCCTAACACGGTGTACAGTCCGGCCATTCCTGCTACAACTCAATAAGGCGGCATTCCTCAATCTATTGCTCCTGCACCGGCTCATGCTCAAGTTGTGTCCAATTCTGCTTTTCTTACTAAAGGGAATGAGGAGATATTGGCCATAGCTGCCTCAATGATTAACAGTTTAAATGCCTTCTTAGCAGGTGATCTGACTCCTCCATCAATTCTTCCAACTGAAATAGATCAAATGATGGAGGAGGACTTAGACGAGATTGATGTGTCCTGGAATCTTGCAATGGCTGCTTTCTGCGTCAACAAATTTCAAAAGAAGTACGGTAGGCAACCATTGTCTAATCTGAAGACTGGATTGACAAAAGATAAGCTCAGATGCTATAGATGTCATGAACCAGGACACTTTGATCGAGATTGCGATAAGCCGCCATCTAGATTTGTTTCATCTAGAGTTGCAGACATACAGAGTAGTGACAGACAGCTGGTGCCAGTCTCTCTTTCAAAATCTGCTTCAAGTCCCCCGAGTAGCTCTGGCGGGAAATCAACAGCTTTGGTGGTACAACAACATGAAGGATTCAACTGGGCAGATGCAGCAGCTCAGATGGAAACTCTGAATCTTTCTAAGAACAGCAATCACTGCATGATGGCGCAAACAACTAAGACACCTGATCTTTCTAAAATGGTAAATCGAATTCTCTGTTCAGATAGTTGTCAGTTTAAATTATCACAAATGCGCACCCATAATTCAACTCTTGTAGCTGAATATCAACAAGTTGCATCATAGAACATCACCTTTAAACATAAGAACAAGCTTCTTATGGAAAAGGTCGAAGCTCAAAAACAAGACATAGCTCAGCTAAAGCTTGACTTGAACCAACAAAAATGTTGAGTATACGACTATAAGCTAAAATTAGCTGAAAAGGACGTAGAACTTCAAGCAGCTTCAGCCAAGCTAAATTCCTTGACATGGAAGTTTCAAGGAAATGAAATAAATATTAAAAAATTTGAAACTCCAACAAGCTGGTCAAGAACTTGTGTGATCTACAGCTTAATTATCAGAAAAATTATACAAAAGGCCTTGGGTATAATAGGGCTCCTCTAGCATATAATCATAACTATACAAGAATGCCTGAATCTGAGGCTGAACTAGAAAATGAAGAAAATATGATGTATGGTAAACCATCAGATTATCTTTCAAAACCGTGGAAGCCCTATTACCCAAAGTTCTCTAAGCCAACTTAACTTAAGAAGGATGATGTTTTCTTCACTTCCACACCATTTTCACATGAATCTGGTGACCATCCCTCTTGTAGTTCAGATGATTTAGAGAAAATGACGCCTAAGGATGAGACAGCAACATCACCCATAGAATCAAAAAGTGAAAATTCTTCTGAAACTGAAACTGACTCAGGGAACGCTACTAACGTTTCTACCTCATGTGCAAAATAAATAGTAGTTGAGGATATCACAGATGGTGATCAAGAAGAATGTCTGAATTCAAATTCAGACAATTCAGCTTTTGATTATGATTTTTATAAACCTGCTTTTGACATTTTGAATCAATTTCTTGCTGAACAATTTAAATTCTCAAACAGTGTTGGTTGTGTTTATAACGTAGATGTTTTTAATTCTGGTTTTTCATCTAATGCTGATGTTTTGAATCCTGATAATGAATGTGATAACTCTTGTGATGAAAACATAAATTTTGCTACAGGTACAACATCGACAGATGATTCGGTTTCCTCAGTTCCTACTGAAGAGACTGGAAGTTCTTCTCAGGAAGTACCATCTGTTGATGCTAATCCCAAGGTTGACAGTGAGGAAATCGACCAATCAACTGAACTTATGAAGAATGACGCTGGCATAGTACTAGAAGAATCGGACGAATCAACTTCTTCAAATAGAGAACGATGGACTGATTCTGAAATGACAGAAAATGAGCATTCTCTTCCTGCTGATTCAGATAAAAATTTTGAAACTGAATCTGAATCAAAATCTCAAACTTTTCAAAATTTAGAGATTCCTCCTGCTTTTAATGCTTCAAGCTCATCTTCTGGTAGTTCAGAAAAGGATGTCCTTGCTGAACCACCCGTCCCTCTGCAGAAGCTGCCACGCAAAATGGTTTGAAAACTAAGAATAAGAAACGGAGAACACGTAGATCCAAAAAGAAGAAACCAAACAAGCGTCTCAGACAAATGAAAAGGCGACTGCTAAGTCAGTTCCTCATTCTGAGATATTGACTCAGCAGCCCCAAACTGAATTTGTTAAGTAACCAGCTGAACGAAAATCGGTTAAATTTGTGCCTAAGTCTGCTAACTCCAAATTGTAATTCAAATAGAACTAACAAGTGTGCTGATGGTTATGCGCAGGAAACAGCCGAGACCAAAACCTTGCACCAGCCGTCAGTACCAGCAAGCAAGAAACTGACAGACAAATTGCCTAGAATTTCCAAGCTGAATGGACTGTTTTCTTTTAGAAGAGGCGTACATGTTTCAACTGTGGATTTCCCGGGCATATTGCTAGAAATTGTCAAAAGGCATTTATACCTTTCAAAGCATTAGTCTCCAGATATCAGAAAGCTATGCCTTGTCGCCTATATCAGGCTTGATTTGCTATGGCTAAGCCTTCTGATCAAGACTAGAACATGGCCAAGAGACAAACTCACAAATCTCTAAGACCTTTAAGTTCACTGAATCCTTCTAGCACTCCAAAACTGTGCTGAAGTATGACTCACTAACCTGGAGGCCTAAGATCTTGACCAAGATCCAGTCTTCTGCCCCAAAATCAGACAAATCAAACCGTGAGGTTACTTATGTTGATGCACATGCCATGCCCAGATCGTCAATAGCCTAGGTTGCAGCTTCTAATAAGACCTGTTGAAATGTGTAGGAACAGCTCTGGCGGACTCTCGTCAGACTCTGGTATATCGACAGTGGCTGTTCCAGGCACATGACAGGGGACATCTCGCAATTCAATGACATTCAGTTTTTCGATGGCGGGTTTGTCTCCTTTGCAGGTGGTGAAACAGGAAAGAAACTATGAAAGGAACAGTGTGCAATGGAGCTCTCAGTTTCAAGAATGTGAATTATGTTCCAAAGTTGAAGCATAGTCTCTTGAGTGTGTCTCAGCTTTGTGATAATCATTTGGATGTTCTCTTTACCAAGAAAGGGTGTTATGTGCTGAAAGCAGGCCTCGTCATTCCGGATGAATGGATTCTTCTCAAAGCGGCACGAAAAGCAAATGCATATGTCATCGACATGAATAAAGCCCCAACCGACAAGCTTACCTGCCTATTCTCGTCGACTGCTGAGCACGATGCAATGTTATGGCACAGTCGACTCGGACATATCAACATGAAGAACTTAAAAAGACTTGCAAAAGGTGGTTTAGTCAGAGATCTACCGGTTCGGGATTTTATGCAGATTGAAAAGTGTGAATCGTGTGTACGTAGGAAACAACATCAACAACCGCACAAGTCTAAACCGGCACCCTCCACGTCACAAGTCTTAGAATTGCTTCATATGGACCTTTTTAGCCTGACAGTTATTTTGAGCATTGGCGTGAAGGCATACTGTCTGGTTATCATTGATGACTACTCACGATTCACTTGGGTCTTTTTTTCTAGCACAACAGAGTGAAACCGCCAAGTTAGTTAAACAATTCATCACACTTATGGAAAACAAAGAAGACACCACCGTGAAGGCTATTCGTTGTGATAATGGAATAGAGTTTAAGAATTTTACCTTAAATTCTTTCTGCTTCTCCAAGGGTATTGATTGACAGTTCAGTGCAGCCAGAACTCCTCAACAAAATGGGGTTGTAGACGCAGAAACGGAACACTAAATTGAAGTTGTGCGTACTATGTTGGTCGAATCCGAACTACCTCTCATTTTCTAGCCTGAAGCAGTCAATACCGCCTGTTATATTCAGAATCATGCCCTGATCAACAAAAGGCACATGAAAACGCCGTACGAAGTGGTTGAAGGTCGCAAACCTTCGGTCAAGCATTTTCGCAAGTTCGGATGCCTGTGTTCTTCTACTCATGGATGCTAAGGGAAAGTTCGAATCATGCGGGGATCTAAGCATTTTCGTCGGGCACTCTAAGAATACTTCCTATCGTGTCTATAACAAGATCAACAAAATGGTAGTTGAAACCTACAATGTGGGTTGGCTGGAGGAGAATCCCAAGGACGCATGCATTGGTCCTAATTGGCTCTATGATTATTCCTCTTTGTTTAAATATGTTGATGTCCCTTCTAATGTGACTGCAGGTACAGGCAAAACTTCTGACCTTCCAACGGTGCCTATCTTAACTGAGGATGATGCTGATGCTGAACAGCTTCAAGAGTCTTTTAAGCAGCTGAGTGTGGATCCACCTAGATTTAATGAAGCTATATCTACACCTTCACCAGTATCGCAGAATCAGGAAACTATTTCTGAACAGATCCCTCAGGATGGTTCCCCTGAAGTTGAGGCTCCAAACACAGAACCTCCTGTGGCAAATGAAGGGCCTACACCTCCTAATGTCTTAGGCTCATCTATGTTTCCTAAGCCTACACCACCAGAATGTTTTGTTGATTCATTAGTCAACACTCCCACTGGTGCAGCTAATGAGGGGGTGTCATCTAGAGTTACCTCACAGAGTGTTACAAACTTGCAAACAGATCTCCTTGTCCCAGCTACGCCTATACCATAGCGTCTACAGCGCGATCATCCAATTGAAAATGTTATTGGTCCTGTTACTGTTGCAGTTCGAACTCATAGTCAATCAGGAGATATCAATACTTGCCTTTACTCTTGCTTTATCTCACAAATTGAACCTAAAAGCATTGAAGTCGCGTTGCAGGAACCAGGTTGGGTTGATGTTATGCATGAAGAAATTAATCAGTTTGAGAAGCTTGGGGTATGGCAATTGGTGAAGCTTCCTCAAGGAAAACGTGCTCTTGGAACTCGTTGGGTATTTCGCAATAAACAGGATGACACTGGGTTATTGTGAGGAACAAAGCTTGACTGGTTGTTCAGGGTTTCCGCCAGATCAAAGGGTTAGACTACGGTGAGGTATATGCACCAGTAGCTAGATTGGAGGCTATTTGCATTTTCTTGGCATATGCATCTTACATGGACTTCACGGTCTATCAAATGGATATCAAGACTGCTTTTCTCTACGGCACGCTGAAAGAGGAGATATACCTGGCACAACCACCGGGTTTCACTGATCATGACAAGCCAGATTATGCATACAAATTGGACAAAGCTTTGTATGGATTGCATCAAGCGCCTCGCGCATGGTACACAACTCTAATAGAGCATTTGCTTGCTCATGGATATACTCGGGGAACCATTGATTAAACTTTGTTCATCAAACGTGTTGACAAGGACGTCATTTTTGTTCAAATTTACGTCGATGATATTATTTTGGTTCTACAGATGATGGTCTGTGTCGGGAATTTGAAGAGGTCTTGAAGAAGAAATTTGAGATGAGCTCACTAGGGGAGATGACTATGTTTTTAGGACTTCAAGTTTGTCAAAGCCCACAAGGAATCTTAATCCATCAAGGAAGATATGTCAATGACGTTCTTGCGAAATTCAAGCTTACAGATTCAAAGCCTACGGCTTCACCTATTGTTGAACGGCCTTTGTTAAATGAAGACGCTGAAGGAACGCCTGTCAAGTCAACCATGTATCGGTATATGATTGGCTCACTCATGTGCCTCACTGCAAGTCGGCCAGATATCGTGTTTGCCGTTTGCCAGTGTGCTCGATATCAGGCTACTCCTAAACTCTCTCATTTACATGTTGTTTAAATAATCTTTAGGTATCTCAAAGGGTCACCATCACAGGGCCTCTGGTATCCTAAAAATTCCGAATTTGAACTCTATACTTTCTCTGACAGTAATCTTGGAGGTACAGACAGGGATATGCGTTCAACTTCAGCTGGATGCCAATTCTTGGGAGATAGATTAATCTATTAGCAATGCAAGAAGCAGCAGACGGTTTCGCTTTCTACAGCCAAAGCAGAATATGTCGCAGCATCTGCTTGTTGCTCCCAGGTTCTATGGATGCAACACCAGCGTGCGGATTACGGTTTGACTTATCAAAACACAACAATTTATTGTGATAATGATGCCGCTATCCAAATTGTCAAAAACCCTGTTTTTCACTCCAAATCCAAGAACATAAATATCAAAGTTCATTTTATTCGTGATTGCTATGGAAAGGGTCTCGGTAAACTTGAGCAAATCCATACCGATGCAAACAGGGCAGATTTGTTCATGAAACCCGTTAGCAACGCACGTTTTCAAGTGCTTGTGGATCTTCTCAAAATGACCCGTTTTTTCTAACTGAGCATCCTCTATCTTTTCCGTTTAGTTTTTCTTTCTTTTATTTGTGTTTGCCTCATAAAATTGTTCATATGTATGCACAAATTTAGGGGGAGAAATTTTATATATAATTTTTTTTTTGTTTCAAACAGTTTTTGCAATGATTGGGAAATGAAATACTTTCTCGTGATAAAGGTTTTGACTAACACATGTAAGGTGTTGTAGCGGGAAAGACTTGAATCGAAGGTGATATGTTGATAGGTCTAGATCTCAACTGGATAGTGTAAGCTAAATGATGCAACACTAGCTTGCGGATTACGGTTTGACTTATCTAAACACAACAATTTAGTGTGATAATGATGCCGCTATCCAAATGGTCAAAAACCATGTTTTTCACTCCAAAACCAAGCACATAAATATCAAAGTTCATTTTATTCGTGATCGCTATGAAAAGGGTCTCGTTAAACTTGAGCAAATCCACACCGATGCAAACGGGGCGGATTTGTTCATGAAACCCGTTAGCAACACGCGTTTTCAAGTGCTTGTGGATCTTCTCAAAATGATCCATTTTTCTAACTGAGCATCCTTTATCTTTTCCGTTTAGTTTTTCTTTCTTTTATTTGTGTTTACCTCGTAAATTTGTTCATATGTATGCACAAATTTAGGGGGAGAAATTTTATATATAAAAATAATTAGTTTTAAACAGTTTTTGCAATGATTGGGAAATGAAATAATTTCTCGTGCTAAAGGTTTTGACTAACACATGTAAGGTGTTATAGCGGGAAAGACTTGAATCGAAAGTGATATGTTGATAGGTCTAGGTCTCAACCGGATACTGTAAGCAAAATGATGCAACACCAGCTTGCGGATTACGGTTTGACTTATCTAAACATAACAATTTATTGTGATAATGATGCCGCTATCCAAATTGTCAAAAAGCCTGTTTTTCACTCCAAAACCAAGCACATAAATATCAAAGTTCATTTTATTCGTGATTGCTATGAAAAGGGTCTCGTTAAACTTGAGCAAATCCACACCGATGCAAACAGGGCGGATTTGTTCATGAAACCCGTTAGCAACACGCGTTTTCAAGTGCTTGTGGATCTTCTCAAAATGATCCATTTTTCTAACTGAGCATCCTTTATCTTTTCCGTTTAGTTTTTCTTTCTTTTATTTGTGTTTGCCTCGTAAATTTGTTCATATGTATGCACAAATTTAGCGGGAGAAATTTTATATAAAAAAAAATTAGTTTTAAACAGTTTTTGCAATGATTGGGAAATGAAATACTTTCTCGTGCTAAAGGTTTTGACTAACACATGTAAGGTGTTATAGCGGGAAAGACTTGAATCGAAGGTGATATGTTGACAGGTCTAGGTCTCAACTGGATACTGTAAGCAAAATGATGCAACACCAGCTTGCGGATTACGGTTTGACTTATCTAAACACAACAATTTATTGTGATAATGATGCTGCTATCCGAATTGTCAAACACCCTGTTTTTCACTCCAAAACCAAGCACATAAATATCAAAGTTTATTTTATTCCTGATTGCTATGAAAAGGGTCTCGTTAAACTTGTGCAAATCCACACCGATGCAAACGGGGCGGATTTGTTCATGAAACCCGTTAGCAACACGCGTTTTCAAGTGCTTGTGGATCTTCTCAAAATGATCCATTTTTCTAACTGAGCATCCTCTATCTTTTCCGTTTAGTTTTTATTTCTTTTATTTGTGTTTGCCTCGTAAATTTGTTCATATGTATGCACAAATTTAGGGGGAGAAATTTTATGTATAATTTTTTTTGTTTCAAACAGTTTTTGCAATGATTGGGAAATGAAATACTTTCTCGTGATAAAGGTTTTGACTAACACATGTAAGGTGTTATAGCGGGAAAGACTTGAATCGAAGGTGATATGTTGATAGGTCTAGGTCTCAACTGGATACTGTAAGCAAAATGATGCAACACCAGCTTGCGGATTACGGTTTGACTTATCTAAACACAACAATTTATTGTGATAATGATGCTACTATCCAAATTGTCAAACACCCTGTTTTTCACTCCAAAACCAAGCACATAAATATCAAAGTTTATTTTATTCGTGATTGCTATGAAAATGGTCTCGTTAAACTTGAGCACATCCACACCGATGCAAACGGGGCGGATTTGTTCATGAAACCCGTTAGCAACACGCGTTTTCTAGTGCTTGTGGATCTTCTCAAAATGATCCATTTTTCTAACTGAGCATCCTCTATCTTTTCCGTTTAGTTTTTATTTCTTTTATTTGTGTTTGCCTCGTAAATTTGTTCATATGTATGCACAAATTTAGGGGGAGAAATTTTATATATAAATTTTTTTATTTCAAACAGTTTTTGCAATGATTGGGAAATGAAATACTTTCTCGTGATAAAGGTTTTGACTAACACATGTAAGGTGTTGTAGCGGGAAAGACTTGAATCGAAGGTGATATGTTGATAGGTCTAGATCTCAACTGGATAGTGTAAGCTAAATGATGCAACACTAGCTTGCGGATTATCGTTTGACTTATCTAAACACAACAATTTAGTGTGATAATGATGCCGCTATCCAAATTGTCAAAAACCCTGTTTTTCACTCCAAAACCAAGCACATAAATATCAAAGTTCATTTTATTCGTGATTGCTATGAAAAGGGTCTCGTTAAACTTGAGCAAATCCACACCGATGCAAACGGGGCGGATTTGTTCGTGAAACCCGTTAGCAACACGCGTTTTCAAGTGCTTGTGGATCTTCTCAAAATGATCAATTTTTCTAACTGAGCATTTTTTATCTTTTCCGTTTAGTTTTTCTTTCTTTTACTTGTGTTTGCCTCGCAAATTGGTTCATATGTATGCATAAATTTAGGGGGAGAAATTTTATATATAAAAAAAAAATAGTTTTAAATAATTTTTGCAATGATTGGGAAATGAAATAATTTCTCGTGCTAAAGGTTTTGACTAACACATGTAAGGTGTTATAGCGGGAAAGACTTGAATCGAAGGTGATATGTTGATAGGTCTAGGTCTCAACTGGATATTGTAAGCAAAATGATGCAACACCAGCTTGCGGATTACGGTTTGACTTATCTAAACATAACAATTTATGGTGATAATGATGCCGCCAAAAAGCGTGTTTTTCACTCCAAAACCAAGCACATAAATATCAAAGTTCATTTTATTCGTGATTGCTATGAAAAGGGTCTCGTAAAACTTGAGCAAATCCACACCGATGCAAACGGGGCGGATTTGTTCATGAAACCCGTTAGCAACACGCGTTTTCAAGTGCTTGTGGATCTTCTCAAAATGATCCATTTTTCTAACTGAGCATCCTTTATCTTTTCCATTTAGTTTTTCTTTCTTTTATTTGTGTTTGCCTCATAAATTTGTTCATATGTATGCACAAATTTAGGGGGAGAAATTTTATATATAAAAAAAATTAGTTTTAAACAGTTTTTGCAATGATTGGGAAATGAAATACTTTCTCGTGCTAAAGGTTTTGACTAACACATGTAAGGTGTTATAGCGGGAAAGACTTGAATCGAATGTGATATGTTGATAGGTCTAGATCTCAACTGGATAGTGTAAGCTAAATGATGCAACACTAGCTTGCGGATTATCGTTTGACTTATCTAAACACAACAATTTAGTGTGATAATGATGCCGCTATCCAAATTGTCAAAAACCCTGTTTTTCACTCCAAAACCAAGCACATAAATATCAAAGTTCATTTTATTCGTGATTGCTATGAAAAGGGTCTCGTTAAACTTGAGCAAATCCACACCGATGCAAACGGGGCGGATTTGTTCGTGAAACCCGTTAGCAACACGCGTTTTCAAGTGCTTGTGGATCTTCTCAAAATGATCAATTTTTCTAACTGAGCATCCTTTATCTTTTCCGTTTAGTTTTTCTTTCTTTTATTTGTGTTTGCCTCGTAAATTTGTTCATATGTATGCATAAATTTAGGGGGAGAAATTTTATATATATATAAAAAAAAATAGTTTTAAATAATTTTTGCAATGATTGGGAAATGAAATAATTTCTCGTGCTAAACGTTTTGACTAACACATGTAAGGTGTTATAGCGGGAAAAACTTGAATCGAAGGTGATATGTTGATAGGTCTAGGTCTCAACTGGATATTGTAAGCAAAATGATGCAACACCAGCTTGCGGATTACGGTTTGACTTATCTAAACATAACAATTTATTGTGATAATGATGCCGCTATCCAAATTGTCAAAAAGTCTGTTTTTCACTCCAAAACCAAGCACATAAATATCAAAGTTCATTTTATTCGTGATTGCTATGAAAAGGGTCTCGTAAAACTTGAGCAAATCCACACCGATGCAAACGGGGCGGATTTGTTCATGAAACCCGTTAGCAACACGCGTTTTCAAGTTCTTGTGGATCTTCTCAAAATGATCCATTTTTCTAACTGAGCATCCTTTATCTTTTCCATTTAGTTTTTCTTTCTTTTATTTGTGTTTGCCTCATAAATTTGTTCATATGTATGCACAAATTTAGGGGGAGAAATTTTGTATATAAAAAAAATTAGTTTTAAACAGTTTTTGCAATGATTGGGAAATGAAATACTTTCTCGTGCTAAAGGTTTTGACTAACACATGTAAGGTGTTATAGCCGGAAAGACTTGAATCGAATGTGATATGTTGATAGGTCTAGGTCTCAACTGGATACTGTAAGCAAAATGATGCAACACTAGCTTGCGGATTATCGTTTGACTTTTCTAAACACAACAATTTAGTGTGATAATCATGCAGCTATCCAAATTGTCAAAAACCTTGTTTTTCACTCCAAAACCAAGCACATAAATATCAAAGTTCATTTTATTCGTGATTGCTATGAAAACGGTCTCGTTAAACTTGAGCAAATCCACACCGATGCAAACGGGGCGGATTTGTTCGTGAAACCCGTTAGCAACACGCGTTTTCAAGTGCTTGTGGATCTTCTCAAAATGATCAATTTTCTAACTGAGCATCCTTTATCTTTTCCGTTTAGTTTTTCTTTCTTTTATTTGTGTTTGCCTCGTAAATTTTTTCATATGTATGCATAAATTTAGGGGGAGAAATTTTATATATAAAAAAAAATAGTTTTAAACAATTTTTGCAATGATTGGGAAATGAAATAATAATCGTGCTAAAGGTTTTGACTAACACATGTAAGGTGTTATAGCGGGAAAGACTTGAATCGAAGGTGATATGTTGATAGGTCTAGGTCTCAACTGGATATTGTAAGCAAAATGATGCAACACCAGCTTGCGGATTACGGTTTGACTTATCTAAACATAACAATTTATTGTGATAATGATGCCGCTATCCAAATTGTCAAAAAGCCTGTTTTTCACTCCAAAACCAAGCACATAAATATCAATGTTCATTTTATTCGTGATTGCTATGAAAAGGGTCTCGTAAAACTTGAGCAAATCCACACCGATGCAAACGGGGCGGATTTGTTCATGAAACCCTTTAGCAACACGCGTTTTCAAGTGCTTGTGGATCTTCTCAAAATGATCCATTTTTCTAACTGAGCATCCTTTATCTTTTCCATTTAGTTTTTCTTTCTTTTATTTGTGTTTGCCTCATAAATTTGTTCATATGTATGCACAAATTTAGGGGGAGAAATTTTATATATAAAAAAAATTAGTTTTAAACAGTTTTTGCAATGATTGGGAAATGAAATACTTTCTCGTGCTAAAGGTTTTGACTAACACATGTAAGGTGTTATAGCGGGAAAGACTTGAATCGAATGTGATATGTTGATAGGTCTAGATCTCAACTGGATAGTGTAAGCTAAATGATGCAACACTAGCTTGCGGATTATCGTTTGACTTATCTAAACACAACAATTTAGTGTGATAATGATGCCGCTATCCAAATTGTCAAAAACCCTGTTTTTCACTCCAAAACCAAGCACATAAATATCAAAGTTCATTTTATTCGTGATTGCTATGAAAAGGGTCTCGTTAAACTTGAGCAAATCCACACCGATGCAAACGGGGCGGATTTGTTCGTGAAACCCGTTAGCAACACGCGTTTTCAAGTGCTTGTGGATCTTCTCAAAATGATCAATTTTTCTAACTGAGCATCCTTTATCTTTTCCGTTTAGTTTTTCTTTCTTTTATTTGTGTTTGCCTCGTAAATTTGTTCATATGTATGCATAAATTTAGGGGGAGAAATTTTATATATATAAAAAAAAATAGTTTTAAATAATTTTTGCAATGATTGGGAAATGAAATAATTTCTCGTGCTAAACGTTTTGACTAACACATGTAAGGTGTTATAGCGGGAAAAACTTGAATCGAAGGTGATATGTTGATAGGTCTAGGTCTCAACTGGATATTGTAAGCAAAATGATGCAACACCAGCTTGCGGATTACGGTTTGACTTATCTAAACATAACAATTTATTGTGATAATGATGCCGCTATCCAAATTGTCAAAAAGTCTGTTTTTCACTCCAAAACCAAGCACATAAATATCAAAGTTCATTTTATTCGTGATTGCTATGAAAAGGGTCTCGTAAAACTTGAGCAAATCCACACCGATGCAAACGGGGCGGATTTGTTCATGAAACCCGTTAGCAACACGCGTTTTCAAGTTCTTGTGGATCTTCTCAAAATGATCCATTTTTCTAACTGAGCATCCTTTATCTTTTCCATTTAGTTTTTCTTTCTTTTATTTGTGTTTGCCTCATAAATTTGTTCATATGTATGCACAAATTTAGGGGGAGAAATTTTGTATATAAAAAAAATTAGTTTTAAACAGTTTTTGCAATGATTGGGAAATGAAATACTTTCTCGTGCTAAAGGTTTTGACTAACACATGTAAGGTGTTATAGCCGGAAAGACTTGAATCGAATGTGATATGTTGATAGGTCTAGGTCTCAACTGGATACTGTAAGCAAAATGATGCAACACTAGCTTGCGGATTATCGTTTGACTTTTCTAAACACAACAATTTAGTGTGATAATCATGCAGCTATCCAAATTGTCAAAAACCTTGTTTTTCACTCCAAAACCAAGCACATAAATATCAAAGTTCATTTTATTCGTGATTGCTATGAAAACGGTCTCGTTAAACTTGAGCAAATCCACACCGATGCAAACGGGGCGGATTTGTTCGTGAAACCCGTTAGCAACACGCGTTTTCAAGTGCTTGTGGATCTTCTCAAAATGATCAATTTTTCTAACTGAGCATCCTTTATCTTTTCCGTTTAGTTTTTCTTTCTTTTATTTGTGTTTGCCTCGTAAATTTTTTCATATGTATGCATAAATTTAGGGGGAGAAATTTTATATATAAAAAAAAAATAGTTTTAAACAATTTTTGCAATGATTGGGAAATGAAATAATAATCGTGCTAAAGGTTTTGACTAACACATGTAAGGTGTTATAGCGGGAAAGACTTGAATCGAAGGTGATATGTTGATAGGTCTAGGTCTCAACTGGATATTGTAAGCAAAATGATGCAACACCAGCTTGCGGATTACGGTTTGACTTATCTAAACATAACAATTTATTGTGATAATGATGCCGCTATCCAAATTGTCAAAAAGCCTGTTTTTCACTCCAAAACCAAGCACATAAATATCAATGTTCATTTTATTCGTGATTGCTATGAAAAGGGTCTCGTAAAACTTGAGCAAATCCACACCGATGCAAACGGGGCGGATTTGTTCATGAAACCCTTTAGCAACACGCGTTTTCAAGTGCTTGTGGATCTTCTCAAAATGATCCATTTTTCTAACTGAGCATCCTTTATCTTTTCCATTTAGTTTTTCTTTCTTTTATTTGTGTTTGCCTCATAAATTTGTTCATATGTATGCACAAATTTAGGGGGAGAAATTTTATATATAAAAAAAATTAGTTTTAAACAGTTTTTGCAATGATTGGGAAATGAAATACTTTCTCGTGCTAAAGGTTTTGACTAACACATGTAAGGTGTTATAGCGGGAAAGACTTGAATCGAATGTGATATGTTGATAGGTCTAGGTCTCAACTGGATACTGTAAGCAAAATGATGCAACACCAACTTGCGGATTACGGTTTGACTTATCTAAACACAACAATTTATTGTGATAATGATGCTGCTATCCAAATTGTCAAACACCCTGTTTTTCACTCCAAAACCAAGCACATAAATATCAAAGTTTATTTTATTCGTGATTGCTATGAAAAGGGTCTCGTTAAACTTGAGCAAATCCACACCGATGCAAACGGGGCGGATTTGTTCATGAAACCCGTTAGCAACACGCGTTTTCAAGTGCTTGTGGATCTTCTCAAAATGATCCATTTTTCTAACTGAGCATCCTCTATCTTTTCCGTTTAGTTTTTCTTTCTTTTATTTGTGTTTGCCTCGTAAATTTGTTCATATGTATGCACAAATTTAGGGGGAGAAATTATATATATAAAAAAAATTAGTTTCAAACAGTTTTTGTATTGATTGGGAAATGAAATATTTTCTCGTGATATAGGTTTTGACTAAAACATGTAAGGTGATGTAGCGGGAAAGACTTGAATCGAAGGTGATATGTTGATAGGTCTAGATCTCAACTGGATAGTGTAAGCCAAATGATATAAACATAAAGAACTATATATTCAGTGGGTCACACACTATAGGCGTATGATTCATGGTCTTAAATCCTGCATTGATAGATAGCTAACGCCTGAGGTTTCGGGCCTTTAGTTATTGAGTCATCTGGGGATATCTTGGCTGCCCTTCTGTTGCATCCAGATTATATGCAGACCTAGGCACAGTCAGGATATCTTTAAAAGAGCCAAAATAGAACGGCCAAAACATTAAAAGGAAGGAACTTTAATTCTGAGAATATTCCAGGATTTTAAACATACCACTTAAGGTATCTGCCTAACCCTCGTCAGATACTATTGGCCACTCTGCTATACGAAAGTACTGACCTGTTCACCAATTGTCTAATGTTGTAAAAAATAAAGGATGATATCAGTATACTCAGAGACTACGATGAATCGTTGTGGTTACCTTGACCGTGGGGGTATATCATGGTATGGGACACACGGGTATCATAGTATAATACTACCTTAAGCATATCATTAAGCTAGAACTAGAAGGTTGAGCTTTAGGTTTAAATGGACAAGTATATTGGCGATTGCTTAGACCAGTCTGACCCAGCTCACAATGAAAAATGTTCCTTAGTCGACTTTAGAAACGATTTGATCCAATAGCAAGGTTGTGTATGTGTTTTTGTTTAAATATTTTACTTGCTTTTGTAATTAGTAAAGAGTGGTTGGATGCTTGTTTAGTTAAATTGTTGATTTTTTGTTAGATGTTTTATATCAAGGGATATTGGACTGGCCTGCTAAGTTTTGGAATTGGGCCAATCCAATAGAATTTTTGAAAGTCTTGGAATTGAACAAGTATGGGATAATGGCGGTACTGTTCCGGACTGGGCTTTCAAACCCTTCCGGATAGGCCCACTGACAATTCACTGTTCCGGATTGGACCCAACATAAGCCAATCCAGATTGTTTGTTAATCTCGGATGATGGATTCCGGATTGATTTGGGCCCAAAGGTTTTAGGCCCAAGCCCATTCCAGAATAGTATATAAATGAATCAGAGTTACATTTCGGGTTATTCACAATTTTTTTTCCGAAATCCTCTGTTCATCTTCCGAATTCACTGTTCATCTTCATCAGGGTTTCGTCTTAAAGTTCATCTGAATTAGGTAGAAAATGCTTCTTAATTATGAAATTACTTGATAATCTTCAAATCTTCATGCATTTCGTACAGATGTTCAAATCAACTGGTATTCCGGATTTCATTCCAGATGGACGTTCAACCGAAATGATTGAACACGGATTTCATCTCGGATGATGTCCATCCGGATTGATGAAAGGTTCATCTGGATTTCTGTTGAACTGTTTCGAATCCGGATTCCAATGTCTGAACCTTTGAGCTATCTTGAACCTTTTCAAATGATTGAACCTGTAAACTTTTTTGAACCTTTGAAATATGTTTGAACCGTCCGAGTTTTGTTGAACCTTAACCCTTAATTTTAAGATGAACTCTCTTAACTTCTGTTAGTTAGCTTTCTGACATTGAGTTAACTTGGTTATTATTTCTGACAGAAATGGCGGAAGAAGAGTTTGATGCGGTTATGCTGGTGGAAGAACAGTTTCACAACCAAGCAGGATATTTGTCAGATCCGCCAGCAGAATTTTTCCAGGAGTTTAGATCCATGATGGCTGGTCTGAATGAGTGCAAGGTTGCATACGCCCTCGAGCCAACCCAGTCATATATCGAGATCTTGTGCATACTTTTTGGAAGAGAGCTAGATTCCATTTGAGAGGCACTGATGGGAGGCCATACATCAGTTCACTGATACAGGGAAAGGAGATTATAGTAAACGAGGCTTGTGTCCAAGAGGTATTGCAGTTTGCCGTTGCTACAAGTGATCCGACTCTGTATGCTAGGGAGAAAGTGTTGCCTGTGCTGACGGAGATGAGCTATGAGGGAACTTATCCGCTTTAGCTCAAGAAAATGTTTCCCGCATACTGGAGATTGTTGGTGCATGTGTTTATGCAATGTATTTCTGAGAACAGGGGAGGATTAGATAAACCAAATCAAACCCAAACTTCGGCGATTGTGTCTCTCTTTATGGATTGGAAATATAACTTCTCAGGTCATATTTTCGAGAATATGAAGAAGATCTTGGAACAGTCAAAGAAGAGAATCTTTCTGCTATATCTGTGGTTTGTACAGTTGATTTTGGATGCTTGGTACCCTGATCTGACTAAGGATGCTTCTAATGCTAATCAATTGAATACGAAGCCAATGGATTCAACCATTTTTCGGAACTATGAAGAAAAAACGATCAACATCAAAGACTTTTTTCGTTGGTCGCATACCTTTGAAGAAGTTCGAAAGGTTTGCTCAGGTGATTGGACAGGACATCCCAGCACCTAAGCCAGTTAATGCTATGGTAGCTGAGGAACATGATATACCAATGAAGGAGAAAGAGATTGAAGTTGAGGATTTGGTTACTGATGCCGATACAGATGAGGAAGAAGGTTTCTTGGACGATCTTACAGATTTTAATGCTAATTTGACTCTAGTATGCCAGAACTCACTAAAGAGAATTTGGAAGCTCTTATTGCACACTTGAAAGAGATACAAGAGCGACAAGGTGATCCTCCTCATGTGATACCACCTATTGATATTCCTGTTGGTATGGTTGAGTATGAAGAAGAGGTTGACGAAGAAGAAGTACCATTGGTAAAGAGACGACGGATGAAGGTTGTTAAAGAAACCAAGTCATTCTGAAGTTCAGATTGGTAGTGTTGCTGAAGAATCTACTCCTGTTACATCTTTAGTTAGTGTGTCGTTGACGGATACTCTGATGGTCGAATCTACTGTTGCTGCTGAACCAACAGTTACTCATATTGCTATACATGCTACTGTTGTATCTGTTCCAGCGGATTCTATATTGCAAATGATAGATTTTGGCGGTAGCTTAATGGGTGCCGGAGGATCTGGAGCAGGTGGTAGTGGTTCAGGTGGTGTTGAAGGTGATGATACGGAATATTCGAGGAGATCAGAAAAACGAGCATTTGAGTTTAGCGGGTTGGATAACAATGACGAAGATGTAAATGTTGTTGATTCGAAAAAGAGGGTGATCATGCTTGAACAAGAAGATGTTCTTAAAGATGCTCAGATTGCTTCATTGCAGACACAAATAGATGTCAGGGACCAGACGGTTGATAAGTTGCAAGGAGATGCTACTATGTTGATGACTATGGTTTTTGATTTGAAGGCAAAGTTAGAGAACAGGTTTGGTCGAGAATTTTCTGATCCAACCGATGATCCGATGAATATGAACATCGTCATAGAGCAGTCGAACAGAGAGCAGCCGAACAAAGTGAAGCCGATAGATAGCTACTGAACAGTTAGCTTCTGATCGTCAAGCAGGGTTGGATGATTATCTACGTGATCCAAAGACGAAGTACACCGCGAGTTAGAAACGTTCAACGGCTCAAAAGAAAAAGCAGATGGTTCTAAGGAAAAATGTAGAGGTGAATCTACTTGATGAGAGCTTTCAATTGAAGGATCCTTCCAACCAATCCAAGAGATATGTCATGAAACGCGGTTCGAGTTATTACAGCAATCTTGGAATATAGTCGAGAGTGCTCAGTTGGATGTATGATCATGTGAAGAATATGTGGCTTATCGTCAGGCAAGATGGTACTCGTGAATATTATTCGAAGGAATCTCAATTTGAAACATGGACAAAGGTTGCGTTAACTGATCTGTTGAGAGCTCCTTACACTGACGACGATACTACAGAACGTGGTCTGGGTTGGAGGTTCTTCAAACACTTGGAGCAAGAAGTGAAGACTGGTTTTAAGATGATGAAAACGGCTAAGCCATATCTACGAGCGACTAAAGGGGTGATGCGAGAACTGGGAGGCGGTTTAAATCAGTGATGTGGCCCCCAACAGATAAGGAACTTGTGATACCGGTTTCTCCTACATTCCCCAGAGGTATTCTGAAGAACTTTAATTTTTGGATGTATGATCCTAAGGTTGGAAGTGTAGTGATCGTCACCAAAGAGAAGGCTTTCCGAGTGAATGACGTGGTTGATTTAGTCAGTTTTCACGATGAAGATCTGCAGGTTCTTGCTGCAAATCAAATTCGAACATTAGAATTATATGAAGTTTGTGCTAAAGATTGGACGGCTGTTGTAGCTGGGAAAATTGCTGGGAGGTTGGGAGTCGATGCACTACCTAAAGACTAAAGGCCTAATGTTGTAAACCTAAGGGAGATTGTTGGGCTTATAACTGAAGGTTTACACATTAGTGCTACAATTGGGCTAAGTTGAAGGGTTTTGGGCTTCCTAGTGCCTCATGGGCCTAGGGTTGTAACTTGTAGGCTATGTAATTAGTATGAATACATGTATTAGGTCAAGGTTTTGGGGCTAGTAAGTTATTATTGAAAAACTTGTATCAGACACTAATCTGGTGTATGCAAGTTGTTTTGATTCAAGGATTGTTCTTCATTCTAATCTTTATTTCCGCAATCGATTAGTCTTATGATACCTGTTAGATTCGATTTGCTGGACTTACAATTGGCTTAGGTGCTGAGAATCCTGAACAATCACCTCAGAAAACTTCCCAAACTTCTTCAACGGTATACGTCCAACAAAAACTGTCTTCGATGTCTATCTGTTCTTCTACATCGTGCTAAAAATAGTCGGACCCATGGGCTTCATATTCAGCAAGTTCGTATCATAAGCATCCTTAGCTAAATCAGAATAATGGGCATCCAGAATCAGCTTCACGAATCGAGGATACAACAAAAACATCTTCTTCTTCGACTGATCAAGAATCTTCTTCATATTCTCGAAAATATAACCAGAAAAAAATTATATTTCCAATCCATCACCAAAGATACGATCGCTGAAGTCTACGTTTGGTTCGGCTGATCTAACCTGCCCTTGTTCTCCGATACGCACTTCATGAACATGTGAACTAACAATCTCTAGTACGCCGAGAACATATTCTTCAACAACGGTGGATACGTTCCCTCAGAACTCATCTCCGTCAACACTGGCATCACCTTATCCTTATCATGTAACGTCGGATCACTCGCTACATCTGTAAACTTCAACACTTCCCGAATACATGCTGCGTTCACGATAATCTCCTTCACCTGAATAGATGAACTAATATAGGGCTTCCCGTCAGCAACCCTCAAATGAAATCTCACCCGCTTCCAAAACGTGTGCATTAAATCACGATAGATAACAGGATTCTCTCGGAGTGCATACGTGATCCGACAGTCATTCAGACCCACCATCATAGACTTGAATTCTTGGAAAAAATCAGTTGGTGGATCCGACAGATAACCCGCCTGGTTATGGAACTGCTCTTCGACTAATAAACCAGCATCCAAAAGCCGCTTCAGCCATTCCTGTTAGAAGAACAATAGATTAAACCATACTCAGCGAAACATTTACAAATCAAACTGGATATCCAAGATAACATAAGTTAACTGGCCAATTTTAAGCTAAGAGGTCAAAAACCCATTAGTTCAAAAAACTGATTGGCAGATCAATAAGCAGGTCAAATACAAAGGGGACCAATAAACAAGTCCAATAACAGTTCAATCACAAGAAAAGGTCGTTAGTGAATTTGACAGGTTCAAGGTTCAATTGAAGGTTCAACACTCAATCCGGAAGGGTCAAAAACCATTTCGGAGAGTTCAAACACTGAGATCCAGAATCAAAAGGGTTCAAACAGGAATTCAGATGACCCCTTATCATCTCAGATGAATGCCATCCGAAATGGAATCCAAGTTCATCCATTTCGGTTGAATACTCATCCGAGATGGAGTCCGGAATGCACAATTTGTTGAAGTTTCATCCGAGATGCTTAATTACATGAAGATTTGAAAATTAACATTTAATTTTGATGATTAATGAGCATTTTATACCTAATTCTGATGTAATTCGGATGAAAAGTGAAGATAATCTAATTCAGATGATGATCAGAGTGTTTCGGAGAAAAATTTTAGTGAATGATCTGAAATGCTGCAATGAGAATCTGATATACTATTCCTGAATGGGCTTGGGCCTGAGAATTTGGGCCCAAGTCAATCCGGATCCAACTGAACGTCATACGGTTTCCAATTCGGATGCAATCCGGAATAGGCTTGGTCAAATTGATTTGGGCCCAATCCGGACAGATTTCAAAAGGCACAATTCCAAACCAAAAAGTCCAGCCCGGAACAGTAGCCGGTCCGAAATGGTCAAAGGAGGTGGGGCCCAATTTGGTCAATGGGCCAATCCGAAATGGGTCAAAAGGCCCAATCTGGAACAATACTACAATGGGCCCAACACTGTTCAATGTCAAAATTTTCAAAAATTCTATTGGATTAGCCCAATTCCAAAACTCAGTTGGCCAGTCCAATACCCCTTGACATTAATCATCTGAAACACCCTGTAAAATCGTGTCCAATAGTATAGTGACACGTGATTGTATTTAAATATAGTCTATTAAAGACCAATAAGGACTAAAGGCATCAACATGCTCAAATAGAGCCTCTGAGTGACGATCCGATGTCAACATGCATAAATAACAGCCTCTGAGCGACTGATATGTCAAAATGCTTGAAACTTGGCCTCTGAGTGACTGATATGTCAACATGCCCAGCCTTTGAGTGACATCGGAATCAACATGCTTATAATAAGCCTCTGAGTGATCCTTTACGAAGTCCTAGCTCTCATACGTACCATTTGTTGGACGAGAGGGTTCAACTTTGTAAATATTTGAAAGTTGGATATTGGAGGGATTAAAAATGTCAACATGTTAATTCTTACCTCTGAGTAGCCTTGTAACTAACCGAGAGCTCGACAAGTCCGGACATAATCCCGGGTATGCCAAGAATTGATTTAGGTGGAAGTTGGGATGGCCACTTACCCCTAATAGAATTCTCCTATAATAATAGTTATCATACTAGCATTAAGGCTGCTCCTTTTGAGGCCTTTTATGGGAGAAAATGTCGAACGCCCATGTGTTGGGCAGAAGTTGGGGAAGCCCAACTATCAGGACCAGAGATTGTCCTAGAGACCATGGAAAGATTGTGCAAATCCATGATCGTCTCAAAGCTGCCAGAGACAGGCAGAAGAGCTATGCTGACAAGAGGTGTAAACCTCTTAAGTTCCATGTAGGGGACAAGGTCATGCTGAAGGTATCACCCTGGAAAGGTGTGATGCGTTTCGGAAAGAAGGGCAAGTTGAGCCCAAGATATATTGGACCATTCGAGATAGTCGAATGCGTCGGCAGTGTAGCTTATAAGCTCAGATTGCCAGAGGATCTTAGTGGAATTCATGATGTATTCCACATATCTAACCTTAAGAAATGCCTAGCCGATGAGTCGCTAGCAATGTCGCACGAAGATGTACATATAGATGAAAACCTGAGGTTCATTGAGAAACCGATTTCGATCGAGGATCGACAGGTTAAGAAGTTCTGAAGGAAAATGATACCCACAGTTAAGGTTAAGTGGGACGCTTTTAGAGGTCCCGAGTATACATGGGAGGTTGAGTCCACTATGCGACAAAAGTACCCCCATCTTTTTGAATAAAATCTCAAGGTCAATATTTCTTTTAAGGGGGTGAGGATGTAACACCCTGTAAAATCGTGTCCAATAGTATAGTGTCACGTGATTGTATTTTAAATATAGTCTATTAAAGACCAATAAGGACTAAAGGCATCAACATGCTCAAATAGAGCCTCTGAGTGACGGTCCGATGTCAACATGCATAAATAACAGCCTCTGAGCGACTGATATGTCAACATGCTTGAAACTTGGCCTCTGAGTGACTGATATGTCAACATGCCCAGCCTCTGAGTGACATTGGAATCAACATACTTATAATAAGCCTCTGAGTGATCCTTTACGATGTCCTAACTGTCAAACTTGCCATTTGTTGGCCGAGAGCGTTCAACTTTGTAAATATTTGAAAGTTGGATATTGGAGGGATTAAAAGTGTCAACATGTTAATTCTTACCTCAGACTGACCTTGTAACGAACCGAGAGCTCGACAATGTCCGGGCATAATCCCGGGTATGCCAAGAATTGGCTACGGAGGGCTAAAAATGCCAAAAAGGTGTTTTAGAAGGCTTTTAGAAGCTTTATAAAGTTAAGGGGTTAAAGGTGTCAAAATTTGAAACTGGCCATGGGTCGGTCGCGGGCCACGAGAGACATGGCCTGTGTCTCTCGCGGGGCGCGAGAAAGGGTCTGCAGTAGAAAGTTTGGCTTGGTCTCCAAACAAAACTCAAAAACCATGGCTTCCCAAACTGCTATGCCACATTTTGGAACACTTGTAAGCTCCCTCTTACACCCCTAAACACCTGGCTTCACCTCCTTTGAGTTCTCCAACTATAAATAGGTACTTAAGTGCACATTCCAACTTGCACCTTCTCATTTATTCACTCTTCTCCCTCCTCTGGAAGTTCCTAGCTAAAAGGAGCATCCAACATAGTTCTTTTGCACCTTAGGAATCACTGGTAAGTGTTCCTTCTTTGTGCATTTTCGTTTATAAGCTTTTATAGCCAAAAGTCAAGCGTTTTTCAGAAAACGATTTGAATTTCGGTTAAGACCATTATGGTCCAGCCATTTTTAAAATGAACATGGCTAAGTGATCGTAGTAAGGTAGGTGTTAGTTCCTATAAAGGGCACCTCCTGAAGATCACGTTTGCTAGACCAATTGACGGGTCAAAGTTATGGTATTAAAAAGTCAAACAGGCCATTATTCGGAAAAATCATAAATCGATCTTATAAATGATATGAAACCTGTTTTGACACTTAAACAAGTTGGTAATAATTGTTAGAACATGTAAGAACATGTTCGGCTCGTCAATTTTAGCTCTAAGGTCGCTTCGCAACCGAAAGTCGCGAAGTTTGACTTCTGCTTTGACTTTTGATTCTAACCCGATTTAGATTAGTTACCTCCTGATCTTAAGTTGCATTATGATCGTAATATATCAGAGGTTATATTACATGATCATAATCAGAATCCAAGTTTAATCGCAAGTTCCATAATTATGCCATCTTTGACCAAAATGCCCTTTTTGTATAAAATAAGGTTTTAAATGGTAATGAACTTGAAAATGAGTTTTCTACTGATGTTAACTTATAAGTAGGATTATTTGGGATGCTAAACCAAGTTATAAACTGAGTTTTCAAGCAGGTCCTTAAACTATGTCGATGAATGACGATTTTAGCCCTTGTGGCTTATAAAATGATTTTAATCGATCTTTTCAAGGTAAATTAGTTACCTACTAATATGTTGTATTAAATAACATATCTTAAATATTTTAATCTGACCCTAATGTTAGTTTTCATTAAACATCGCATAAAACGTCATTTTACGACATAAGCGCCGTTTCGGCGCATAGTATGGTTTTAAACCATATTATTGACAAACACTTGATACCTACTGATTTTAAAACTTATTTTAAACATATTCCCAGTAGGTACATGTTATGAACTCAGAACCCCAAATAATTTATAAACTATGTGTAAAATGACCAAAATACCCCTTCGTTGCCTAGTTTGGTCATAAAAGGTGAATTGCACATATAATTGGTATCCTACTGATGTTATATCATAAATAAAATATTTTTCCAGAATACTCATGATTATAAACTTAAAATATGTTCAAGTTCCTTTTATACGGTATATAATTACCGAAATGCCCTTATGAGGCATAGTTTCGTTTTAAAACCATAACGGACATACAAGTTGATATCCTACTGATATCTTAACTTATTATAAATACAATGGCATATAGAACTTGTCCATGACTTATCCGGTTACCCGATATCACTAATATACGCTCGGTTAAGTATATGTAACTATTTTACGAAAATTAACCGAAACGGGTTTAACCTTGTCATTTAAGTCTCAAGATCCAGAATGTTTAGAGTTTACCCATATTATACAAGTCAAGGTACTTGTTGGGATTAAACTACATTATATCCAATCATCGTTTAATCTAGCGTCATACGTTTTGATCAAGTACGCTAGTCGGTCTAAGTCAATGACTTAAATAAAGACCGTTTGTATTTAATTGGTTAGTTTATGCCATAATCCAGACTAGAGACTTGCCGGTAAATGCTATTTGCACTTAGTCCTTTTGTGTACGACCAAGTTATTTAAAATTAAAAGAAAACTAGGTTAGGTAAATACTCTCGACTTATTTCCCCTATACGGGCTCGGGTTACGGTAGATTATTACCGCTTGGTTGGAAATGGGATTCAATCGAATGCCGGTTTGGGGATAGTAAATTCGCATATTCTGGTTTAATCAGTTTTGTTTGATAACTTAAACATCAGGGGTTAACTACCGTGTCCTGAATATCCTCGGCTGATTACAATAGAAATCACCACGGCCTTAGCGCGGGTGTAGGCATACACATGATAGACGCTCAATTATGCATTCCTGCAAGGTTGGGAGGAATTGACTCCTTCGTGAGTCCAAAGTGGTGTGTACGATAATTGTGTCTCGGTCTCCGTACTGGGCCCCGTATGTATGGACCAACATGTAAATCTGTTAACAAGGTTGGACGGTCAATTAACTTAAGTTATGAAAAGATATTGTGCTGATACGCACTTAAAACATTTTTGAAATGTTTTCAAAATGAGTCAGTTGGGTGTATTTACCAGCAAAAGCTGACGTATTTTCAAAAGACTAAACGGCAGGTACAATTCGAAAATAGGACGGAAGTGCTCGGTAGTGATAGAGGATCTTGCAAATCCTAAATCTACCCAAAGTCTGTTTTATATTCTTTCCATGTACAATTTATGATCCGCCTGTGGATCTTCTATTACGAGCCTGTATATTATTTTTTATTTTCGAACATTCGTTTTGTAATAGTAATTTTACTCCAAGACTTCCGTTGTGTCGTGTTTAATTGACTATAATGATTATCAACTGACGTCATGATACTCCCACCCGGGCCCACCGGTGTATGGATTTGGGTTGGAAATCCGGGGTGTGACAGGTTGGTATCAGAGCCAACGTTTGAGAGAATTAAACAATAGCCTTTTGTGTTTAATCTCAAACTTACACGAGCACATTCCTTAGACTTCCGAGTCTAGGCATTGACCTAGGATTACTCATTTCATTATTAAGTTATTAGTATTGTTTTTGAATTAATTTTTAACAGAAAAATGTCGTCACGTGTACGGGGACAAAGTGGGAAAGGAAAAGGTCCAATGAGGGGAGGACCATCGGGGCGCATTCCCACTCAACCTCATAACTCAGATGCATACCAAGAATCAGGAGATTCATCTCCTTGGCAACCAACGAGATGTTTTGTCTCTAATAGACACTTGCCCTCACATTCCCAAAATTCTTACCATTCTCACCACTCCTATCATTCACACCATTCTCACCATTCCCATTCTCATCACTCTTACCATGAAGAATTTAACCCTAACCATTACTTTAACACACCTCCAGCCGATCAAAATCAGTTGGACCAGCCAAACCCTATGGATGAGGACTCCGACCCGGAGATGCCGCCGTCGGGATCGAACGCGCATTCCATAGAAATATCTAGCGATTTGAACTCTTATGCCGGATCGCCCTACCAAGGTCCTAATGAGTGGGACCAATATTGGAATCAATTTACCTTCGCCCACACTCCTTTTCATCACTCTCAACCACCCCTAATACAAGAGGATGTCCACATAGAACCGATGGACCAACCTCAACCACCACTTGAACCACCAAGAAGGAAACGTGGAGCACGTATGTCAGTACGTGCCGGACAAAGGTCGGGATCGCTGCCACCTTTGCCCAACTCCTACCCCACAATTCAAGAGGACCCACAAATGGGTGGACCCTCTAATGTTTCACCTATAGTGGAACCAACACCACCACCTGCTGTTCAACCACCACCATCAGGTTATACTAACCCAATCCCCACATATCTAGACACGTCTGGATATGAACCTTTTAACCCGTCTACACCGGTAGACAATCAAGCATGGTCGTAAGACCCCTACATGCAGGCAGTTATGCACAACGCACTTTACCCATCTCCTTTCCCACCTACTTATCCACCGACTTGATATCCAACTTATGGGCACCAGTATCCGGTTATGCCACAACCACAACCACCATCTCCGCCACCACTTGAGGCCATTAATGAGGCCTTAGAAAGAATGAAAGAAATGCAGCAGCAAGCGGAGAAAACGGAGAAGAAGACAAACAAGTTCTTTAAGAAACTCTCCAAGCTGGTCAAGGGAAAGAAGGACGAGTGAAGTCTCTTCTAATTATATGTAGTCCCTGCGAGGACATTATTGTTTCTTTAGTCCCTGCGTGGACATTTTTATTTCTTTAAATTCCTTGCATGAACAATTTATTTCATTTTCTAGTATTGTAATTTCTAATTTGGACTTTAATGAAGTACTTTTGGAATTTTATATATATGTATTCATCCTCCTTAAAAGGAGTGTCTCGATTTTACTCGAAATTTATGCTCTGCGAAATAATTCCAAAAGACCTTAATAGATTGATTATGCCAAGTGGCGTAGACCACATATTGGCCAAGAAAAGATAGTTAAGTAAGAAGGGATCTTCTATCAGGATAGTTAAGGGAAGTTATCCTTCTATCCAGAGGTAAGGGACTAGGTCCAAACCTCCAAGGTCGTTAAGGTCGAAGGTGACTGGGACCATTAATCAATCATTAAGGTACTCTTATGTTAACATTAAGAAATGTTCATACTCTTGGTATTGTGACTTGAGGAACCACACTAGCCATTAACGTGACAGGCTAATATGCCATATACATCTGATATGATGTAGGTCAATGTGCCCAATTTATGTCCAACGGGACAGGCTGATATGCCATATACATCTGATATGATGTAGGGACAGGCTGATTGCCATATACATCTGATATGATGTAGGCCAATGTGCCCAATTATTGTCCAAAGAGACAGGCTGATATGCCATATACAACTGATATGATGTAGGCCAATGTGCCCAATTTATGTCCAACGGGACAGTCTGATATGCCATATACATCTGATATGATGTAGGCCAATGTGCCTAATTTATGTCCAATGGGACATGCTGATATGCCATATACATATGATATGATGTAGGCCAATGTGCCCAATTTATGTCAAACGGGACAGGCTGATATGCCATATACATTTGATATGATGAAGACCAATGTGCCCAATTTATGTCCAACGGGACAGGCTGATATGCCATATGTATTATGTCCTAAGTAACAGGCTGATATGCCATATGTATTATGTCCTAAGTAACAGGCTGATATGCCATATGTATATAAAATATCCAATTTGACCGGCCAATGTGCCCAATTATATTGTCCATTAGGACAAGTCTATGAGCTATATAATTGTCAATAATGACAATGACAGTTGTGACATTGTGATCCACTGTCCAATAATATATGGACTACGTCCAAATTGTAATTTACCTTTGATGGTCCTATTAAGACCTTGGCCAAATATAGATATGTTAAGCCTAAGAATTGTGATGTTATTCACACTAGTATAGGCAATGGATTGTTATATCCAATATTGAAGGACGTTATGGTTGATACGCCATGGCTAAATGAAGTTTTATTGGTGTATAGAACCCAAGACTTAAGGATGGCTAACTCAAATGAAGCACAAAGTAGCCACGGGAATGTTGAATCTAATAAAGCTAAAAAAAATATAGATGATGATAATTTTCAAGCTCGTATTGATGCGGCTGTCGAAAAGGCCATGGGAAAGGCCATAGAAAAGCTAAGAGAGTCAAGTGCCACTCACTCTAGACCCTTATCTATTCCACCATCTTCAGCTCATAAGGAGAGCTCCGTTCACTCTTCAAATGCGAAGAGTGAACCAAAGAAATTAGATTTTGCTGAAAGGTCTCGTTCTGCTAAAAACGGATGTACCTATAAGTACTTTGTCTCCTGTAAGCCCTGAGACTTTAACGGGGAGAAAGGAGCTGTAGAGGCCTAAAGTGGCTAGACGAGATGGAAACGATTGTAGATATCAGCAACTGTGCTGATAAGGATATGGTCAAGTATGTATCACAGTCCTTTAAGGGCGAGGCCCTAATATGGTGGAAAGCCATGATACAGTCTACAGGTAAAATACGCCTGTATAATTTAGGATGGCCCAAGTTTGTGGACCTTGTTAAGGAAACTTAATGCCCAACCCATGAGGTGGAGAAATTAGAGACAAACTTCTTGTCTCTTTCGATGAAAAACCTAGATTGCCGGAAATACGTCATCGATTTCAATTCCCTATCTAGCTTAGTTTCCTATCTAATCACTCCCGAATCCAAACGCATTGCGTGTTTCATAAATGGATTAGCACCCAAAATTAAAGGGCATGGTAAAGGCTGCTCAGCCTAATACCTATAGGTCCACTGTAGACCTATCGCTTTCCCTCACCCTTGATTTGGTAAGACAAAGGTCAGTTAGGATTGAAACTGACGGGAAGAGGAAACGGGAGGATAATAACTCTCAAAGATTTAAAAAGAAAGGAAATTTTGGGTTCAAGAAGAACCAGCACGCGTCTAATAACAAACCCCTGTGCAAGAATTGTAAATATAGGCATTAGGGACAGTATAGTAAAAATCCACAAACCAAACCCTGTGGTATCTGCAAAAGAAGAGGGCATAAGACCTTAGATTGCAAGGATCTTAAGGATGCAGTTTACTATAACTGCAATGAAAAAGGGCATATAACGTACAATTGCCCCAAGAAACCCAAAAGTAATGATGCAAAGCCTAGAGAGGCCAAGAAGAGGAATGCCTGTGCCTTTCAAATAAACTCCAGGGAGGCCGTTAAAGACAACAACATCATAACAGGTACATTCCTCATTAACAATAATTACGCTAGAGTTCTTTTCGATTCGGGTGGATAAATCATTTGTTGACCATAAGTTTAGTAAACTATTAAACCTGCCCATAAGAACCCTAGATAAAACCTATGAGATAGAACTTACTGATGGAACAATAGAATCCACATCGTCCATTCTTGATGGATGCTCTATATCCGTTAAGAATCATTCCATCCCTATATCCCTTCTGCAAATGAAATTGGCGGGGTTCGATGTTGTCTTAGGCATGGATTGGTTATCTCATAACCAAGCCTGCATTACCTGTGATAAGAAGCTCATCGAAATCAAAACCCCATCTAGTGAAATAATCACCATCCCTGGAGACTCACACTATGGATTGCCGGACAAGGTGTAATTATTTAAGGCATCTAAGTGTTTGAGGAAAGGATGTGTCATCTACATGGCACAAGTTACCATAAATGAGCCTAAGCCAAATATGGAGGACCTACCAGTCATCTCAGAATATCCCGATGTATTCCCAGAAGAATTACTAGGCCTACCTCCAAACAGACAAGCGGAGTTCAAGATTGATATCCTGCCAGGGTCAGCACTAGTAGCTAGAGCTCCATATAGGCTAGCACCAACAAAGATGATGGAATTGAGGACGCAGCTAGATGAACTCTTAGAGAAAGGCTTTATTCAGCCTAGTTCCTCGCCTTAGAGAGCACCTATCCTATTTGTAAAGAAGAAGGACGGTTCAATGCGAATGTGCATCGATTACCGAGAGCTAAACAAGTTAACAATCAAGAATAGTATCCGTTGCCTAGGATCGACAATTTATTCGACCAACTCCAAGGGGCTAGTTATTTTTCTAAGATCGATCTGAGATCAGGATATCATCAGCTGAAGGTTCAAAGTGAAGATGTTCCCAAGACAGCCTTCAGGACCCGCTATGGTCATATTGAATTTTTAGTGATGCCTTTTGGGCTCACAAATGCACTAGCAGCATTCATGGATCTAATGAATAGAGTCTACAAACCGTATCTAGATAAGTTTGTCATTGACTTCATTGACGACATACTTATCTACTGTCGTAATCAAGCTGACACGAGAAACACCTTAGGTGCATTCTAGAACTGTTAAGGCAAGAGAAGTTTTATGCCAAGTTTTCTAAATGCGAATTTTGGCTTAGAGAAGTCCAATTCCTTGGACATGTTGTGAGTGAGCGTGGTATCCAAGTGGATCCCGCTAAGATAGAAGCCATAATGAATTGGGAAGTTCCCAAGACTCCATCTGAAATTCGTAGTTTTTTAGGACTGGATGGTTACTATAGGAGGTTCATTGAGAACTTTTCAAGAATAGCCACTCCTCTAACTACCTTGACCCGTAAGAAGGTTAAGTATAATTGGGGTCCAAAGCGGCAAGAATCTTTGAAATTCTGAAACACAAGTTGAGCAATGCTCCTGTGTTATCTTTACCTGAGGGTATTGAGAATTTTGTCGTTTATTGTGATGCTTCGTACACCGGCATGGGCTGTGTGCTAATACATAATGGCAAGGTAATTGCCTATGCATCACGACAACTAAAAGTGCATGAAAGAAATTACACCACCCATGACTTGGAGTTGGGTGCCGTTGTATTTGCACTAAAGCTATGGAGACATTACTTGTATGGTACGAAGTGTATTATATACATTGACCATAAGAGTCTCCAACACCTGTTCAATCAGAAAGAATTGAACATGCAACAACGCCGTTGGATGGAAACTCTTAATGATTACAATTGCGAGATTCGCTACCATCCCGGCAAGGCAAATGTAGTTGCTGACGCCTTAAGTCGCAAAAGAAAGAATTAAACCTATTAGGATTAACACCAAGAGCATTGAGCTCAGAAATAGCTTAAGTGAGAAGCTATTAGATGCGCAGAAGCAAGCCCCATTAGAGGCTAATATCCCTAATGAGGGATTAGGCAGAACTGTTGACCAGTTAACACCTGGAAAAAATGAAATCCTTCGATTTAATGATAGAATCTGGGTTCCAGTCTTTGGAGGACTTAGACATCTAATCCTCCAAGAAGCGCATAGTTTGAGATACTCAGTTCACCCGGGAGGTGACAAGATGTATCAAGATTTGAAGAAGAATTATTGGTGGATGGGTTTGAAGAAATCCATAGCCACTTATGTAGCTAAGTGTCTGACGTGTTCGCAAGTTAAGGACAAACATCAAAAGCCGTCAGGACTTCTACAACAGCTTGAAATTCCCACATGGAAACGGGAAATGGTAACTATGGACTTGATTACCAAGTTACCTAAGACCAAAAGTTGAAATGACACTATTTGGGTCATAGTGGATAGATTGACCAAGTCAGCACATTTCTTGCCAATAAAGGAAATGTATAATTCAGACATATTGGCTAAGTTGCATGTGGACAAGATTTGTCCCTAAACGGTGTGCCGGTATCTATTGTATCTAACAGAGATACTAGATATACCTCTCACTTTTGGAAAAGTTTCCAAAAACTTTAGGCACACGATTGAACTTTAGTACGGCTTACCATCCGCAGACTAATGGTCAAAGTGAGCGTATTATCCAGACACTGGAAGACATTCTTAGGGCATGCGTGATTGATTTAGGTGGAAGTTGGGATGACCACTTACCCCTAATAGAATTCTCCTATAATAACAGTTATCATACTAGCATTAAGGCTGCTCCTTTTGAGGCCTTATATGGGAGAAAATGTCGAACGCCCGTGTGCTGGGCAGAAGTTGGGGAAGCCCAACTATCAGGACCAGAGATTGTCCTGGAGACCATGGAAAGATTTTGCAAATCCATGATCGTCTCAAAGCTGCCAGAGACAGGCAGAAGAGCTATGCTGACAAGAGGCGTAAACCTCTTAAGTTCCATGTAGGGGACAAGGTGGTCATGCTGAAGGTATCACCCTGGAAAGGTGTGATGCGTTTCGGAAAGAAGGGCAAGTTGAGCCCAAGATATATTGGACCATTCGAGATAGTCGAATGTGTCGGCACTGTAGCTTATAAGCTTAGATTGCCAGAGGATCTTAGGTGGAATTCATGATGTATTCCACATATCTAACCTTAAGAAATGCCTAGCCGATGAGTCGCTAGCAATGTCGCACGAAGATGTACATATAGATGAAAACCTGAGGTTCATTGAGAAACCGATTTCGATCGAGGATCGACAGTTTAAGAAGTTCCGAAGGAAAATGATACCCACAGTTAAGGTTAAGTGGGACGCTTTTAAAGGTCCCGAGTATACATGGGAGGTTGAGTGCATTATGCGACAAAAGTACCCCCATCTTTTTGAATAAAATCTCAAGGTCGATATTTCTTTTAAGGGGGTGAGGATGTAACACCCTGTAAAATCGTGTCCAATAGTATAGTGACACGTGATTGTATTTTAAATATAGTCTATGAAAGACCATTCGACTGATATGTCAACATGCTTGAAACTTGGCCTCTGAGTGACTGATATGTCAACATGCCCAGCCTCTGAGTGACATTGGAATCAACATACTTATAATAAGCCTCTGAGTGATCCTTTACGATGTCCTAACTCTCAAACGTGCCATTTGTTGGCCGAGAGGGTTCAACTTTGTAAATATTTGAAAGTTGGATATTGGAGGGATTAAAAGTGTCAACATGTTAATTCTTACCTTTGAGTGACCTTTTTAACGAACCGAGAGCTCGACAATGTCCGGGCATAATCCCGGGCATGCCAAGAATTGGCTACAGAGGGCTAAAAATGCCAAAAAAGGTGTTTTAGAAGGCTTTTAGAATCTTTATGAAGTTAAGGGGTTAAAGGTGTCAAAATTTGAAACTGGCCATGGGTCGGTCGCGGGCCGCGAGAGACATGGCATGTGTCTCTTGCGGGGCGCGAGAAAGGGTCTGCAGCAGAAACTTTTGCTTGGTCTCCAAACAAAACTACAAAACCATGTTTTCGAAACCATGGCTTCCCAAACTGCTATGGCACATTTTGGGACACTTGTAAGCTCCCTCTTACACCCCTAAACACCTGGCTTCACCTCCTTTGAGTTCTACAACTATAAATGGGTGCTTAAGTGCACATTCCAACTTGCACCTTCTCATTTATTCACTCTTCTCCCTCCTCTGGAAGTTCCAGGCTAAAAGGAGCATCCAACATAGTTCTTTTGCACCTTAGGAATCACTTGTAAGTGTTCCTTCTTTGTGCATTTTCGTTTATAGGCTTTTATGCAAAAAGTCAAGCGTTTTTCAGAAAACGATTTGAATTTCGGTTAAGACCATTATGGTCCAGCCATTGTTCAAAATGAATATGGCTAAGTGATCGTAATAAGGTAGGTGTTAGTCCCTATAAAGGGCACCTCCAGAAGATCACGTTTGCTAGACCAACTGACGGGTCAAAGTTATGGTATTAAAAAGTCAAACAGACCATTATTCGGAAAAATCATAAAACGATCTTATAAATGATATGAAACCTGTTTTGACACTTAAACAAGTTGGTAATAATTGTTAGAACATGTAAGAACATGTTCGGCTCGTCAATTTTAGCTCTAAGGTCGGTTCGCAACCGAAAGTCGCGAAGTTTGACTTCTGCCTTGACTTTCGATTCTGACCTGATTTAGATTAGTTACTTAGTGATCTAAAGTTGCATTATGATCGTAATATAATGTAGCATAACCCTCTGAGGTTATATTACATGATCATAATCAGAATCCAAGTTTATGCGCAAGTTCCATAATTATGCCATCTTTGACCAAAATGTCCTTTTTGTATAAAACAAGGTTTTAAATGGTAATGAACTTGAAAATGAGTTTTCTACTGATGTAATATTATAAGTAGGATTATTTCGGATGCTAAACCAAGTTATAGACTGAGTTTTCAAGCAGGTCCTTAAACTATGTCGATAAATGACGATTTTAGCCCTTGTGGCTTATAAAATGATTTTAATCGATCTTTTCAAGGTAAATCATTTACCTACTGATATTTTGTATTAAATAACATATTTAAACATTTGAATCTGACCCTAATGTCAGTTTTCAATAAACATCGCATAAAACGTCATTTTACGACATAAGCGTCGTTTCGGCGCATAGTATGGTTTTAAACCATATTATTGGTAAACTTGATACCTACTGATTTTAAAACTTATTTTAAACATATTCACAGTAGGTACATGTTATGAACTCAGAACCCCAAATAATTTATAAACTATGTGTAAAATGACCAAAATGCCCATTCGTTGCCTAGTTTGGTCATAAAAGGTAAATTACACATATAATGGTATCCTACTGATATTATATCATAAATAAAATATTTTTCCAGAATACTCATGATTATAAACTTAAAATATGTTCAAGTTCCTTTTATACGGTATATAATTACCGAAATGCCCTTATGAGGCATAGTTTCGTTTTAAAACCATAACGGGCATACAAGTTGATATCCTACTGATATTTTAACTTATTTTAAATATAATGGCATATAGAACTTGTCCATGACTTATCTGGTCACCCGATATCGCTAAAATCCAGAATGTTTATAGTTTACCCATATTATACAAGTCAAGGTACTTGTTGGGATTAAACTACATTCTATCCAATCATCGTTTAATCTAGCGTCATACGTTTTGATCAAGTACACTAGTCGGTCTAAGTCAATGACTTAAATAAAGACCGTTAGTATTTAATTGTTTGTTTATGCCATAATCCAGACTAGAGATTTGCCGGTAAATGCTATCTGCACTTAGTCCTTTTATGTACGGCCAAGATATTTAAAATTAAAAGAAGACTAGCTCAGGTAAATACTCTCGACTTATTTCCTCTATACGGGCTTGGGTTACGGTAAATTATTACCGCTTGGTCGAAAATGGGATTCAATCGAACGCCGGTTCGGGGATAGTAAATCCGCATATTCTGTTTTAATCACTTTTGTTTGATAACTTAATCATCGGGGGTTAACTAGCGTGTCCTGGATATCCTCGGCTCATTACAATAGAAATGGCCACGACCTTAGCGTGGGTGTAGGCATACACCGATAGACGCTCAATTATGCATTCCCACAAGGTTGGAAGGAATTGATTCCTTCGTGGGTCCAAAGTGGTGTGTATGTTAATTGTGTCTTGGTTTCCGTACCAGGCCCTGTATGTATGGACAAACATGTAAATCTGTTAACAAGGTTGGATGGTCAATTAACCCAAATTATAAAAAGATTTTGTGCTGCTACGCACTTAAAAACATTTTTGAAATGTTTTCAAGATGACTCAGTTGGGTGTATTTACCAGCGAAACTGAGGTATTTTTAAAAGACTAAACTGCAGGTACAATACGAAAATAGGCCGGAAGTGCTCGGTAGTGATAGAGGATCTTGCAAATCCTAAATCTGCCTAAAGTCTGTTTTATATTCTTTCCATGTACAATTTATGATCCGCCTGTGGATCTTCTATTACGAGCCTGTATATTATTTTGTATTTTCGAGCATTTAGTTTGTAATAGTAATTCTACTCAAGACTTCCGTTGTACCGTGTTTAATTGACTATGATGATTATCAACTGACGTCACGATACTCCCCACCTGGGCCTACCGGTGTATGGATTTGGGTTGGAAATCCGGGGTGTGCCATCATCTAACTTAAAAATCAACAGTTTAACTAACCGAGCAACCAAACAGACTTTACCAAATATACAGAAATAAGTAAAGCATTTAAACCAAATCAATACAGCATATACACAGTTTTGCTATGGGATCAAATCGTTTTTCAGGCAGACTAAGGAACACTTTTCAGTGTGAGCTTGGTCAGACTCGTCTAAGGGATTACCAATATATTTATCCATTTAAACTTAGCGCTCAACTTTCTAGTTTTTGCTTTATAATACGCTTAAAGTAATGTTATACTATGATACCCGTGTGTCCCACTCCATGACATACCCCCGCGATCAAGGTAGGCACAACGGTTTAAGATTTTTGGTAACTTATACTGGAAACATCCTAGCTTTACAACGTTAGACCCTTTATCACAGGTATACACTATCATACAGTCAAAGTTTTCAATGTTTTGTGTCCAACGAGGGTGAGATATACACCTTTTGGTGTGAATTTTACTTTTAGGAGCAATTAAGGTTTTTGTCCAAATTTGGATCTTTTAAGATATACAGGCTGTGTCTAGGTCTACATATAATCTTGATGCAATAGAAGGACAGCTAAGATATCCCCGGATGACTCAACTGTATATAAACACCTAAAACCTTAAATATTGGTCAACTAACAACACAAGATTTAAGACCATAAAATCATATGCTGATGGTGTGTGACCCACTAGGTATATAGTTCTTTATGTTTATATCATTTAGCTTATAGTATCTATTTGAGCTCTAAGCCTATCAACATATCACTTTCGATCCAAGTTGTTCTAGCTACAACACCTTACATGTGTTAGCCAAAACCTTTATCATGAGAAATCATTTCATTTCCCAATCATTGCAAAACTGTTTGAAACTATTTTTGTCATTTTCTGAATTTTTTAATGTTTTTGTGTTTTTCTAATTTTTCAAATGTTTTTGTATTTTTGTGATTTTTCTCCCCCTAAATTTGTGCATGCATATGAACAAATTTACTAGGCAAACAAACTAAAAGAAAATGAAAACAAACTAAAAGAAAGGATAAAGGAGGCTTAGTTAGAAAACCAGATCATTTTGAGAAGATCCACAAGCACTTGAAAACGCGTTTAGCTAACGGGTTTCGTGAACAAATCCGCAACATTAGTGTGGATTTGCTCAAGTTTAACGAGACCCTTTTCATAGCAATCACGAATAAAATGAACTTTGATGTTTATGTGCTTGGTTTTAGAGTGAAAAAACAGGGTTTTTGACAATTTAGATAGCGACATCATTATCACAATAAATTGTTGTGTTTAGATAAGTCAAATCGTAATCTGCAAGCTGGTGTTGCATCCATAAAACCTGGGAGCAGCAAGCTGATGCTGCAACATATTCCGCTTCCGCTATAGAAAGAGAGACCGTTTGCTACTTCTTGCATTGCCAAGAGATCAATCTATCTCCCAAGAATTGGCATCCAGCTGAAGTTGATCGCATGTCCCTGTCTGTACCTCCAAGATTACTGTTAGAGAAAGCATACAGTTCAAATGCATATTTTTTAGGATACCAGAGCCCCAGTGACGGTTCCCCTTTGAGGTATCTAAAAATTCTTTTAACAGCATGCAAATGAGAGAGTTTAGGAGTAGCATGATATCGAGCACACTAGGCAAACGGCAAACATGATGACTAGCCGACTTGCCGTGAGATACATGAGTGAACCAATCATAGACTGGTACATGGTTGGATTGACAGGCGTTCCTTCTGCGTCTTCATTCAACAGGGGCTGTTCAGCGATAAGCGAAGCCATAGGCTTTGAATCTGTAGCTTGAATTTGGCAAGAACGTCATTGACATATTTTCCTTGATGGATCAAGATTCCTTGTGAGCTCTGATGAACTTGAAGACCCAAAAACATAGTCATCTCCCCCAATGAACTCATCTTAAATTTCTTCTTCATAACCTCTTCAAATTCGCGACACAACCCCATCATTCGTAGAACCAAAAATAATATCAACTACGTAAATTTGAACAAGAATGATGTCCTTGTCAACACGTTTGATGAACAAAGTATGATCAATGGTTCCCCAGGTATATCCGTGAGCAAGTAGATGCTCTGTTAGTGTTGCGTACCATGCACGAGGTGCTTGATGCAACCCATACAAAGCTTTGTCCAACTTGTATGCATAGTCTGGCTTTCAGGATCAGTGAAACCTGGTGGTTACGACACGTGTATCTCCTCTTTAACCGTGTCGTAAAGAACGAAGTCTTGACATCCATTTGATAGACTGTGAAGTCCATGTATTATGCATATGCCAAGAAAATGCGAATGGTTTCCAATCTAGCCACCGGTGCATAAACTTCATCGTAGTCCAACCCCTCGATCTGGCGAGAACCCTAAACAACCAATCGAGCTTTGTTCCTCACAATCACACCAGTATCATCCTGTTTGTTGCGAAATACCCAACGAGTTCCAAGAGCACATTTTTTGCTGAAGAAGCTTCACCAATTGCCATACCCCAAGTTTCTCAAACTGATTGAGTTCTTCATGCATAGTGTCAACCTAGCCTTGTTCCTGAAAGGCGACATCAATGCTTTTAGGTTCAATTTATGAGATAAAACAAGAGTAAAGACATGTATTAATATCTCCTGATTGACTGCGGGTCTGAACTCCAACAGTAACAGGACCAATAACATGTCAATCGGATGATCGCGCTATAGACGTTGTGGTATAGGCGTAGCAAGAACATGGAGATCTGATTGCAAGTTTGTAAAGCTCTGCGTTGCATCAGTAGGAATGTTGACTGATGGATCAACAGAACAGTCTGGTGGTATAGGCTCAGGAAATAGTTGATGATCCTAAGACATCAGGAGTTGTAGCTCCTTCATTTGCCATAGGAGTTTTTGTGTTTGGAGCCTCAACTTCAGGGGAACCCGTCTGAGGAATCTGTTCAGATACAGTTTCCTGATTCTGCGATGCTGGTGGAGGTGTAAACACAGCTTCATTGAATCCAGGTGGTTCCACACTCAGCTGCTTGAAGGATTCTTGCAGCTGTTCATCCTTAGTCAAGATAGGCATTGGTGGGAGTTCAGAACTTGTGCCTGTACCTGCATTCATATCAGAAGAGACATCAACATATTTAAACAAAGATGAATAATCATAGAACGAGTCGGGAACAATTCGTGCGTCCTTGAGATTTTCCTCCAGCCAACCCACATTGTAGGTTTCAACTACCATTTTCTTGATCTTGTTGTAGACACGATAAGAAGTGTTCTTAGAGTAGCCGACGAAGATGCATGGATCTCGGCGAGATTCAAATTTTCCCTTAGCATCCACGAGTAGGAGAACACAGTGGCATCCGAATTTGTGGAAATGCTTGACCGAAAGTTTGTGACCTTCAACCACTTCATACGGCGTTTTCATGTGCCTTTTGTTGATCAAGGCATGATTCTGAATGTAGCAAGCGGTATTACTGCTTCTGCCCAGAAAATAAGAGGTAGTTCCGATTCGACCAACATAGTATGTGCTGCTTCAATGAGTGTGCGGTTTCTGCGTTCTACAACACCTTTCTGTTGAGTAGTTCTGGCTGCACTGAACTGTCGATCAATTCCCTTGGAGGAGCAAAAAGAATTCAAAGTGGCGTTCTTGAACTCGGTTCCGTTATCACGTTGAATAGCCTTCACTATGGTGTCTGCCTGGTTTTCCATTAAGGTGATAAATTGTTCGACTAACTCAGCTGTTCCACTCTTTTGTGCCAAAAAGAATACCCAAGTGAAACGGAATAGTCATCAATGATAACCAGACAGTATGCCTTCCCGCCAATGCTCAGAATACCGGTCGGACCAAAAAGATCCATATGAAGCAATCCCAAGACTTTTGACGTGGAGGGTGCGGGTTTCGACTTGTGTGGCTTTCGATGTTGTTTCCCACGAGCACATGATTCACATTTTTCAATCTGCATAAAATCCCGAACAGGCAGATCTCTGACTAAACCACCTTTTCCAAGTCTGTTGAGGTTCTTCATGTTGATGTGTCCTAGTCGGCTGTGCCACAACATTGCATCGTGCTCAGCGGTCGACGAGAATAAACAGGTAAGCTTGTCAGTAGGGGCCTTGTTTATGTCTACGACGTATGCGTTTCCTTTGCGTTCAGCTTTGAGAAGAATCCATTCATCAGGAATAATGAGGCCTGGTTTCAACATATAACATCCTTTCTTTGTAAAGTGCACATCTAAATGATTATCACAGATCTGAGACACACTCAATAGACTGTGCTTCAACTCTATGACATAGTTCACGTTCTTGAAGCTGAGAGCTCCATTGCACACCATTCCTCTCATCGTTATCTTTCCTGTTTCACCACCTGCGAAGGAGACAAACCCGCCATCGAAAAACTGAATGTCATTCAACTGCTAGATGTCTCCTGTCATGTGCCTGGAACAGCCACTGTCGACATACCAAAGTCTGACGAGAGTCCTCCAAAGCTGTTCCTGCACATTTCAACAGGTTTAGTTAGAAGCTGCAACCCAGGCCATTGAAAATCTGGGTATTCCATGGGCATCAACATAAGTGACCTCACGAAAAAATAAATTAGTTTAGGATGAGGTCGGTGATGCTTTAGATTCGTCCGATTTTGGGATAGAAGACTGGTTCTGGGTCAAGATCTTAGGCCTCCAGGCTAGCGAGTCAAACCTCTACACAACTTTCGGAGTGCTAGAAGGATTCAGAGAACCTGAAGGTCTTAGAGATTTTTGATTTTGTCTCTTGGCCATGTTCCAGTCTTGATCAGAGGGCTTAGCCGGAGCAACTCGAGCCTGATGTAGGCGATTAGGCATAGCTCTCTGATTTTTTGAAGATAGGGCGTTGAAAGGCATAAATGCATTTTGACAGTTTCATGCAATATGCCCGGGAAATCCGCAGATGAAACAGGTCTGCCTTTTTTTGAGGAAAACAGTTCGTTCAGCCTGGGAAATTCTAGGCAGCTTGTCTGTTAGTTTCTTGCTTGCTGGTACTGACGGCTGGCGCAAGGTCTTAATCTTGGTTGTAACCTGCTCATAACCATCAGCACACTTGTAAGGTTTATGATTTTAAATTAAATAGTTTGGAGTTGGTAGACTTAGGCAAAATTTTAACTGATTCCTGTTCAGCTGGTGGCTTAACAGATTCAGTTTGGGGTTGTTGAGTCAATTTCTCAGAATGAGGAACTGAATAGTAGCAGCCTTTTCCGTAGGCTGGGGTGCCTGTTTGGTTTTCTTCTTTTTGGATCTACGTGTTCTCCATTTCTTTTTATTAGATTTTAAATCATTTTGCTTGGCGGATTCTTTAGAGGAAACGGGTGATTCAATAGGGACATCCTTTTCTGAACTGTCAGAAGATGAGCTTTGATCGTTAGTAGCAAAAGAAATCTCTATATTTTGAAAAGTTTGAGATTTCGATTCAGATTCAGTTTCAAAGGTTTTATCTCAATCAGCAGGGAGGTTGCTCATTTTATGTCATTTTTAGAATCAATCAACCGATCTTCGTTCAAAGAATCTGATTTGCTCGATTCTTCTGGTACTTTGCCAGCGTCACTCATCACAGAGTCGGTTGGTTGACTGATTTCCTCATTGTCTACCCTAGGAATAGCATCAATAGGCGGTGCTTCGTCAGAATAACTTTCAGTCTCTTCAATGGGAACTGAGGAAACCGAATCATTTGTCGATGCTGTACCTGTAGCAAAAGTTATGTTTTAATCACAAGAGTTATCACATGCATTATCAGAATTCATAACATCAGCATTAGATGAAAAACGAGAACTAAAAAGTCTAAGTTATCAACATAACCAATACTGTCCGAGAATTTAGATTGTTTAGCAAGAAAAAGATTCAAAATGTCAAAAGCAGGTTTATAAAAATCATAATCAGTAGCTGAATTGTCCGAATTTGAATTCAGACATTCTTCTTCATCACCACATGTAATATCCTCAACTAATATTTCTTCTGCACATGAAGTAGAAGCGTTAGTATCGTTCACTGTGTCAGTTTCAATAGGATTTTCTTGCTTTGATTCCTTAAGTGGTGTCGTTGCCTCTTCTTTAGGCGTCATTTTCTCAAACCAATCTGAACTACAAGAGGAGGTCTCACCAGATTCTTGCGAAACTGGTGTGGAAGGGACAAAACCAGCGTCCTTCTTGAGTTCAGTTGGCTTAGAAAACTTTGGGTAGGGCTTCCACGGTTTTGAAAAGTAATCCGAGGGTTTACCAAACATCATATTTTCTTCATTTTCTAGTTCTGCCTCAGAATCAGGCATTTGTGTGTAGTTATGAATATATGTTGGAGGAGCCCTATTATACCCAATGCCTTTTGTTTTGTTGTTCTGATATTCAAGCTGCGGATCGCACAAGTCCTTGACCAGCTTGCTGGAAGTTTCAAATTTTTTAATAATTAATTCGTTTTCTTGAAACTTTCCTCAAGGAAGTGAGCTTGGCTAAAGCTGCTTGAAGTTCTACATCCTTTTCATCTAATTTTAGCTTATAGTCGTATACCCAACATTGTTGTTAGTTCAAGTCAAGCTTTAGCTGAGCTATGTCTTGTTTCTGTGCTTCGACCTTTTCAATAAGAAGCTTGTTCTTATGTTCAAGGGCGATGTTTTGCGATGTAGCTTGATTATATTCAGCTATAAGAGTCGAATTATGGGAGCACATTTGTGATAATTTAAAACGACAGCTATCTGAACAGAGAATGCGATTCACCGTTTCTGAGAGATCAGGTGTCTCAGCTGTCTGCGCAATCATGCAATGATTGCTGTTCTTGGAGAGATTCAGAGTCTCCATCTGAGCTGCAGCATCTGCCCAGTTGAACCCTTCGTGTTGTTGTGCCACCAAGGCTGTTGATTTCCCGCTAGAGCTGATCGAGGGACTTGAAGAAGACTTTGAAGGAGAGACGGGCACGAGCTGTCTGTCATTGTTCTGAATATCTGCCACTCTGGATGAGACATATCCAGATGGCGTCTTCTTGCATTCCCGTGCGAAGTGCCCTGGCTCATGACATCTATAACACCTAAGCTTATCTTTCGTTAGCCCAGTCTTCAGATTCGTCAATGGTTGCCTCTCGTACTTCTTTTGAAATTTGTTGACACGGAAAGCAGCCATCGCAAGATTCTAGGACACATCAATGTCGTCCAAATCTCCTCCATGATCTGATCTACTTCAGTTGGGATAACAGATGGAGGGGTCAAGTCACCTGCTAAGAAAGTATTTAAACTATTAATCATTGAAGCAGCTATGGCTAGTTTCTCCTCATTCTCTTTTGTGAGAAAAGCAGAATTGGACATAGCTGGAGTAGGAGTTGGTGCGGGAACAGCAGATTGAGGAATGCCGCCTTGTTGAGCTGTTGTAGGAATGGCAGGACTATAAACCATGTTAGGATACTGGACATGATATTGGTCTGAACCTGTGTCGCAGAGATCATCATAGGAGTCTGAGATTGAAGACCATAAACATATTGGGTCTTCTGTGCAGAGGTGAGAGGACTGTACACCAAGTTAGAGCTACCCGGTGTGTGCGAGCTTCCTTGTAGAGGTTGTAAACAAGATTTTGAGACATTAATGCCGCGTTCTGCCCTGTAATACTAGCTTTCATCTGACTGCTTTGATGATTGATGTCCCTCTGTTTATTATCTATCTCACATTACTTGATAGTTGCAATCATGTCCGTGAGGGTGACATCGTTCATATTTTCGTCTTCTTGATCGCCCATATCAGCATCCCAGCTCTTGGGCAAAGAGTTCAACAGCTGTCTATTCATAGCACTGTTCGTAAGAGAGATTTCAGCTGAAATCATCTGGGAGACAAGCTTCACGTATCTTCGAATTTAATTCTTAAAGGTTTCTCCATATATGTGGTTAAATGAGTTGAACTGTTGATTCAGCTGATTTACTCGGCTTGCCTTCATATCAGCGTTTCCCTCATACAGACTGTAGTTCGCCCACACCTCCTTAGCCGTCTTGCAATTTCTAACAACTATGGAGATGTCGGGTCAGAGTGCCATTGTTAGAACAGCCGAGGCTTTCTCATCTTCTTCGATTATCTTCTCGTCTTTCGGAGTCCAGAAATGACTAGGTTTGGGGATCTTTGTGTCCGGATCATCATCAGTGCTATAAAATATGGTTCGAGGACCATTCATGATACATCTCCAAACCCCCGACTCTTTAGCCTTGCAGTATTGCTCAAACCTGAACTTTCATTCATAATATTCGTCACCCTATATCAAACGGAGCACCTTTGTAGAAGTGCCAATGACTTGGTCTAGATCTTGGTGAAGAGCCAGCGTCTGCGACTGCAAAGCTGCCAGGGTGGCATTTGTCAGATCCTGAGCTGTCATGTAACTGTTCATCATTTTTCTAAAATTTTACGAAATAAAATTAAAGTTAATTTTAATTTCTGATTCTGAACAGTCCTTAATGAGTCCGAGATAGTGGTCCGAAATGAGAATCCGAAACAGTAATCCGGAATGCTATCAAAGACACATCAACCGTAACTCGAATGAATCCGAAATGCTTTCTTGATCTGAGATGAAAAGTCTATCCGGAGTGGAGATCCGAAATGCTGTCTTGATCCGAGATGAAAAGTCAATCCGGAATGGAGATGAAATCCGAAATAGAGAATGATCCGAATTGCAAGAGATCCGAGATGAATGCCAATCCAAGATGAGAGGTGATCCGAAATAAGAACTTGATCCGAAATAAGCGATCCTTATCTGAATTGAGAACCCTTATCTGAAATTAACAGTATTCCGAAATTCCTGCAAATAGATAAACACAAGTTAATTTAAACAGTGATCCTTATCCGGAATGTGAGTAATCCGGATAAGGTTGTTGAGAAGGCCGATGAACAGTTGTTCGGGATCAATCCGAGATGGATGATCTTCTTCGTGTTCTTTGGGATCTTCGACGATTCCATATCCAAATTGGTTGAATCTCCTTCGGTTTTCTTGGAATAGTAGCAGTCGAGATGAGAAAGCAGCAGCAATCTTCAATAGTTCTTCAATAGTTCTTCCGAGATGACTAACAGCAACAGTTCTTTGAGATCTGAACAGTTCTTCTTCAGTCCTTGACACCGAGAGCCTGTATCGAACAGCAGGCTCTGATACCAATTGTAAGTCCCTGATTCAGATCTATACACGGTATCACAAAAACTAATCGATTGCGGAAAGAAAGATTAGATGAACAGAACAAGAACAATCTTTGATTAATCAACTTGCATACACCGAATAGTGTCTGATACAAGATATCGCCCTAGCTTTAGCCTAAATAACAAATTGACAAGCAACCTCAAACCTAACCCCAACACATGTATTTATATTAATCACAAAACCCACTAAATACAACCCTAGGCCCATAAGGCTCTAGGAAGCCCACTCCTACACCCTTAGCCCAAAATGCAACTCAAATGTGTAAACCTTTAAGCTAGGGGCCCAACATCATTGATTTATTTATGTTAGAACTTTTCTCATCGGCCCCAATTTTAGTGGGAAGATTTTAGTGTTTTTGTTTGAACAAAGCTTGATAGGTTTTGAGAAAAGGTTGTCCCAACACGAGGGGAGCATCATATAAGATGACGAAGTAGGTTGGAATAATCGTTTGATTTGTTTGAATGAGAACATCATCAACTACTCCCGAAGCATGTTTAAATTTTCAATTAGCCAAAAGGATAGGAATTTTAATTGGAAGAAAATCACCAATACCCTAATCTTTCAAAAAAGTAGCTTGACATTATGTTAACACAAAGATCTTTGTTGACTGAGAGGTTACTAATATAAATGTTTTGAATAAAACAGGTTATCGGTTTTATGTTTGATCCAAATTGTTCATCTTGTATTTGTGAAGTTTGACCTTTAGTGAAGTTACTGCTTGTCATTTCTTTGATGTTAAGATTAGTGGTTACCTCTTTTAGAAACTTAGCATGAGATGGAACCAAACTGTGATTTTCAAAGGAAGGTTGTAGGATGTGTATTTCTTGGAGGTATTTTTGTTCCTTCTCGAAATTTACCTTTGAGAACTTACCTTCCAAATTGCTTAGTTCGGGTTTTTCATCTTCATGTATTGGTTTTTCTTCAAGTGCCTCTTCTTTTGTTGGCTCTTGAGGTTTTACCTCTTCTATGATTACTCCTTGGTACAAATAGTCTCTTTTTTGCACGAGATTACTTGTTCAAGAATTCTAGGTTCTTGAGACTTTGTATGAGGCTTTCAGCTTCAGGTACGATTGTAGGTGGTGTCTCGTACGTTTCTAACGCTAGAGTATCCCAATAAAAGCTTGATTTTGGAAGCTCAAACTGTGGTTCCTCATATGTTGTGTATGAGGTTGATGGTTGAAAAAGAACAATTTTGTACCGAATGGGATTCACCACATATGGTACAATATGGTTCCTCATAATCATCATTATTGTAGTAGTAGTAGTAGTTGTAGTAGTAGTAGTAATCTCCTATGTAATAATCCATTGTTTGGATAGTACCTAGAAGAGCACAGCTCTCGGAAACATAAATATTTTTATGAAAATAGAAGGTTTACATGGCCCCGTGTCTGGGACTGTAATTTATTCGATACTGGGCGTTTTTACACGACCCCGTGTCGAATAAACATGGCCCCGTGCAAGCCTTTTGAGAAAAAGTTTTGTTTGGTTTTCAGTTACTGCAGATTGGACACGGCCCCGTGTTAGTACAGCACAGTCCCGTGTTAAACTACTCTAATTGAAATTTTTTTAAAAATGAATAGAAATTTAAACAAAAAATTAAAGAAAATGATTAGGCCATTGATTTTAGCTTTCTTAAAATCCTTGTGTCCCTGGAAACGACGCCAAAAACTTGACGTGAGTGAGGGTGGATGTAATTTTTAGATATATTTTAGGTACTTTTCACTCGTTTATGCAAGCTTTATATTTATAAAACATGATATAACACTATCACCCTCTACAACACGTAGGGTAAGTGCACCCATCGTTGGCGTAGTATAGTGATGGTAAGATACCGAGGTCGTCTAAGGACACAAGAGCTTTTAATACCGGATTATCGTAAACGTCTAATCGACCCAAACTTTGAGAAAAGGTTTTTGACAAGTAAATTGAAATAAGCAAAAGAAAATAAAAGAAACAAATAAACAAGATAGAATCACTTGGTTCTGACTCATCTTTTAGGTATACTTAGATGATTTCCGCACTTTGGGTTTTTTTTAAGAGATTATCTTGATTAAAGTGGCATGTCCCTCTGTTGGAGGTAACAATACCCTCAACCATGTTGGTATGAGTCAGTAGGGATACAGTCCCGCAAGGACAAAACATTGGAAGATAATTATGTGAGTTATTAATGCAAAATGTGGCCTGTCCCTCTTTTGGAGGCAACGCAACCCTCGGCTATATTGGTCTGAGTCAGCGCAGATACAGTCCCGCAAGGCCGGTTTAAAGTTTTACTAGTAGTTTATAAATAAAGGGTTCAAGCCGTTCTTACCTCCCTCAATTTGATGCTATCTACCTCAAAGGAATTCCTAATAAGCTTGAACCAAGTCCTTGTAGGATCTGTACACTGAACGAGGCAAGAGTTTTACCCAAACCACCCTTCTAACCCCCTTCTAGGTAGTTAACATGCTTTATATAGAACGTAAAGACGTGAATGACTAAATCAACAAAACATGAAGGAATGATAGGATAAAACTCACTTTCAATACAAAGAAACTAGTTATTAAGGTCATTGATACAAACCCAATTAAAAAGTTAACAAAAGATCAGAAATCAAAAGTAATACATAAAATATTTTGTCCTCACCAAGTGATGTAAGATTAGCATGGCCATAGTTTGACAAAGACTCTTACGATCAATCTTGGATCCCGAGACTACAACACACTCTAAACTCTAATGATTATAGTGGAAGATGATGGTGGAGTGGTGGCAGGTATGAAAGAAATGGTTTGCCAAGGGATGAGTTGAAATGAAACCAACAACCCTATTTATAGCTGGAAACATACCCTTCACACGGCCCCGTGTCTTCCTTCTTCTCTGTCTTTATTTATTAAGCATGTCAAATCAGTCTACTACATGGCCCCGTGAGTTAACGGCACGGCTCCGTAGCCATGTACTTGTTGTATTGTCCAAGATATGCAAATCTGGAAGTTGCCCACTGCCAGTGTCCGAGGGACATGACCCCGTGTCTCTTGTCTGCTTTTGATCTGGAATCTCAAGGGGCACGACCCTATGCCGACAAGGCACGACCCCATGCCAGACTTCAGATTCGTTGTTTTTAGTCTTGGGGTAAAGCTCGAGGGTTGGTATTATGTGTTGTCTTCCCCTCTTTCATACTTATGCTAGATTTTGTCATTAATGTGTTACTTTTGTACATTTATGCTCTTTTTATATCAAAAGTATACAAAGAAACGCACTTTTTCCAACATTAGTACTAAAAGAGTTGATTTTATACCGTGTTTGATACAATTTATATGTTGCCTTTGATGCATATCAGTTAACTTCACAATTATAAATTATGTGTTTAGTATCTCCCATTTATATTGTAATTGCATAACTGTTTACTATAAATCAAGATTTGATTACTCCTTTTTCTCTTGTGTTTATATGTAATCCTTATATATTAATAAATTAATTAAATATTCATATCATAAACTTACAATGGTATCGAAGCTCGTATTTGATCACAATATTCATCTTCTACAATACTCCTTTTCCCTTTAACCTAGTAGACACCAATGCGCAGACCGATATCAATGAGCAGCCTTTAATTGTGAATGCAACACCCAATAACCTAACCATTGTACTTCATGCATTTCTCCAGAGTATGGTTCATGGATTATCATTTCAAGTGTCATGTAAGTTGGGGGATGGAGATGGTATTCGTTGTTGTAACAAACAAGAAAGGTGTACATGAAAGCAAAACGTGTTAGAATATTTGTTCATTTAATTTAATTTCTTCATCAAAAATATTTTGCCTTAGGTTAAGGGGTGTGGATCCCCTTCCCACACCTCCACATCATCTCCGTATCGCCCCCACCTCGAAGGGGTCGGATATACCATAGTTCAAGGGGTAGCCTCCGCAGCTAGAGGTGTACAAAAAAACCGGTTTTAGAATCGAAAAAACCGAAACCGGTTTTTTAACTGGGTTTTCTATAACTGGTTTTAGAACCGAACCGAACCGTGGTCATAGACCGGTTAGTGATTTTCATCTTTGAAACCGGTTTTAAAACCGAACCGGTTATAAATAACTTGTTTAAACCGGAAAAAAAACGGTGTTTTGGCAAAAACCAGTTAAAAATCAGCCCTAAATGTTGAACCAGTTATTGTTTTGAGTTAAAAAACCGGTTAGTAACCGGAACCGGTAATAAAAAAACCGGTTATTTTTTTTTGAAGAGAAAAATCGGTTGGTTAATAACCGGAACCGGTTTTTGAAAAAAAAAAACCGATTTGTACACCTCCATCCGCAGCCCCTTGACGCTCCAACGATAGTGTAAAAAAATTAACGTTTTTTCGATTCCGCTACCTCTTTAGAAAAAAGTATGTTTCCACTTTCAAAGCCCAACTGATTTATAAAATGCCCAATACTTTCAAAGCCCAATGCAATTAGTTATTAGCACAACCCAACCTAATAGTATTTTACATATTATTTGAATTTAAAAAAAGAGAGTAGAAGAGCACATCAGCCACCAGCGACATTCACATCCATCCACCTCTGCGCACAGCAGCTTCACCTCCTCTACCTCCACCTCTAGCCTCCGACCACCACCATCGCGACGTCGCTACTACTGGATTGTGACCGCCGTCTAGCAGCCTCACCTCCTACACCTCCACCTCCACCTCTAGCCTCCGACCACCACCATCGCGACGTCGATACTACTGGGTTGTGACCGCCGTCTGCCGCCCACCTCCTCCTCATTCTTTCTCAACTTTATTCTCATCCAATTTGGGCATTTCCTATTTTTATTTGGGTTTTTTTTCTATTGTTTATGGATTATGTAAAATCGAATATTTTGGAATTGTTTATTTGCAATCGATTATTGTTTTCATCTAGTTATAGTTATGTGCGATTGGTTATAGCCTTTTAGGATTTATGTGCAATTGATTTATGGCTTATGTTCAATTTTATGTGTCTTGTAAAATTAGGGAATTTGGAAGATGAAAAAACAAAGTTTTATTACTAATCTTATTAAACGAAAATTACAAGAAAATAATGATTTGGGTCCAACTCCAAAGCTCAAACATTGTTGATCATTTGCAAGAAATTGAAGATATTTGTCCAAGTTCCAATAATGATATTGATATGCAAGAAAATGAAGATATTGGTCCAACTCCAAGTCCAAATATTACTTCGGATTCAAGTCCTTCAACACGAAATAAAATCAATTTGAATTATCTTCCTTTGGATCCCCCCAATAAACCACCTATTGCTAGTTATCATCCTATTTAAATAGATGATATAAGAAGAATGTATCTTGTTAAAAAGGCTTTTCAACCATGAGGTCATAACTTTAAATGGACAAACTATGCTAGTGGCCGAAGATGTTTTAATACCGGATGGTTTGATAAATATCATTGGTCGGAGTATATCACTAAACAAGAAAAAGCATATTGTTTATGTTGTTACTCGTTTAATTAAAGTGTTGGCGATAAAGATGGAAGGGAGACTTTTGTAAGTAGAGGCTTTTGTAATGAGAATAATCTGGGTGTCTTAAAAGAACATGTTGAATTAGTTAACTGCTTACATTATAAGGCGGCACAAAAATGTGAATATGTCTTGAACCAAAAGCAATCCAATGATGCGAATGAAAGTAGCGTAACAAGGATAAAATGATTGAAAATCGCTATCGATTAATGGGTTAAGTTCATAGTGCTGGATTTTTGTAGAAAATTGTTAACCGTTTCATGGTCATGTCAAATTTGAAAAGTCTCTTTATAAAGGTCTCTTTCTTTCAATTTTAAAGTTGATTAGTGTGAACAACCCAGATATCGGCAAGTACACTTCAGGGAATGCCAAAAAGAATAATAAGTTGACGGCTCCATCAGTACAGAAAGAGATTATCGATTGCTTTGCGAAAGAAGTAACCAAAATGCTCTGTGAAGAAATTAAAGAGATTTTAATTGGAGTTGCTCATGTGAAGAATACATATTTTTTAATCTTAATGAAGCCATTGTTTCTTTATTAGCAGATAAACAGTTGAGCATAGATCAAGTAAGTTATAGGTTTCATTACATAAACTTTAATAAAGATTATATGACGTATCATTGTATATTATTGTTTTTTTTGTTTAAATAGGTGAGGGGCCAAGGTTATGATGGTGCAAGCAACATGCGTGGAGAGTTTAATGGATTAAAAGCTTTAATTTTGATAGTCAATCCATCAGCACATTACATACATTTATTTGCTCATCAATTTCAGTTAGTGATTGTGGTTATTGCAAAAAAGCATGACGGTGTTAAAGAATTTAATGGAGCTCTTGGCATGGTTGTTAATACATTGAAATTAAGACAGGATAAGGATTAAACTAAGAGGTTTCCTTTGCACGACCTGGAGACGCATGTTGGGGTTCTCATCATAGAACAACCATCAATTTGTTGAAATTATTTCCGGAAGTTGTTAATGTACGTACTTTTATTAAACAAGATGGAAAGACCTTTCAACAACGATCTAACGCGATAGGTAGATATCTTAGGCCTCATAAATGATCTATCAAAGCATCTTCAAAAAAGAATCAAGACTTGTTAGAAGCGTCTCCTTTCATAAATGGGACAAAACGAGCTTTGAATCATCTAAGACCAAATGGGTTTTAAAAGATGTTGGAAAAAGTGAAATTTATTTGTAGAAAAAACAACAGGAAGATGTTAGATATGTTGGAAAGTTATGGAAATCAAAGAAACCGAAAATATGTCATTATTAATCGACATCATTTTGAAGTTGAAGTTTTTAATACGATTTGGATATGCAAATTCAAGAACTTGGAAACCGATCTGGTGAGGTCTCAACTAGTTTGATAGAAATATGTCGGTTTAAATCCTTGTGGATCTTTTGCTAAGTTTGACATATCTATGATAGTGGCATTTTCTAAGATATATTTGAATGACTTTAATAAAGAAGAAATGGGTGTCTTATGGGTGATCTTTTGACCTTGTATCATATTATAAAAGAAGATGATAAATTTACAAAATTGACTAGATTGAGTCACCTTACTCGTGTAATGTTGGAAACCGGAAAAAATGAACGTTTTCCTTTGGTTTATTGAACTAAAGCTAGCGTTGGTTTTACTGGTTGCAACCGCAGCCGTTGAAAGATGTTTTTTTTTCTAAAACGAAGCTTATTAAGACGGATTTACGTAATTGAATGGGTGATGAGTATTTGAACAATGCTCTAATTTGTGTGCTCGAAAAAGAAACTTATTTATAATGTAAAAGAAGAGGATGCCATGGATCAATTTCAAGTTTTCAAAAACAGAAAAGGAGAAATTATTTAGGTATATGTTTAAATTTATTTATTATCGTGCTACTATTTTTGTTTCGTTTACATTGTATAAACTGCGTCACATTGTATGAAGTATGTTAAAAATATTGGAACGTTACCCCTATATTTATTTTATTGATCTGCCACTGCCACCTCACCACATTCCTCTTTATCCCCATAAAGGGGGTGGTATTCCCCTTCCCCTACCGTTACCCTCCGATCAGCACCTTCCAATCATGACCTCCAACACACAACCAACCCTCGGGGAGATTGGGAGAAAACCACCTAAGGCCCCGAAAAAGAGTGGGAGGGAGGGTGTTCCCCATCGGGGACTGAAGCCACGTAGGATCCCCTCTCCCTTCCCCACACCCATCGGCCTTATACATGTTTCTATTCTCTTCTAGTTCCCTATATTGTTACTTCGGCTCACGCATCTTTGGTATTATTATTTCGATTACTTTTCCGATGTAATAAGTTGGCAGTTTAAATGCATTATGTAATTGTACCAAACATGAATAAATTAAAGAAACCTATTATTGTATTATGATTTAATTTAGACTATATTTTTCAGTTTAAAATGCAATTTGTGTCTCGGTGGACACGACAAAAATTAACTTGCATCCCTATTTTTAAAAACCGGATAGTTTCATCCTTGTGGTTTGAGAAGCGTTACACTCTGACTCCATGACATACCTCGTTAGTCTTGGACACGGAAATGGCTGCATTACCCTTATTTCCTTTCAGGTTCCTTCCCTACGGTTTATAACATGTTTTGCTATGTGTCTCTATGCTTAACAATTTTTTTAAACAAATTTCCAATCGTCCTTTCTTATCTCTCTCTGTGAAACACAACCCCATAACTCAAACCTACTTTAAAAAAAAAGCCGCCACCCTACTTGTTCCATTCGTTGTACTCACACAAACACTATACCTTCTTCACTCTCTCTAACCTATCAATGTCTTCTACCTTAACTCTCTTATTGTACGACACAACACAAGTTTCTAACCCAAAAAATACTTTAAACAAACAGTCACTAGTGTTGATTTAACAACAACTCCACCCGAACACTAACACTTTTCGTTACATCCTTCATCTCCCTTTTTCTTAGTTATGTTTGAAGGTGGTTCGAGTGGTGGTTGATAATGGTAATGAGGTGCACGACGAAGGTGGTTAGCACACGGAGGTGCGGTGGTGGTTAGGTGAGTTGTGGGGTTAGTAGGCGGTGGAACGGAAAGGGTACACGATGGTGACCGATTGTAGTGGATTTGAACAGATTGACGGTGGTTGTTAACTGGTTGTCGGAAGCAGTTTGTGAGTGGTGTGGTCGGTTCTGGGTAAAGGATGGTGCAAGGGGTGGAGTGTCGGTGGTTAAACGGTGGACAAAGGTGGTGGTTAGTTTGGAAGCTGGGATGGTGGTGTTTGGAAGTAGTTTGTTGGATTTGTGGTGGCGCTGAAAACTCACCAGAATCCTAAACCGGTGATGGGGGTTTGTGAGAATTGGGGAAACAAATGAGGATGTAGATTGTTAAAAATGAGAAATGTGAGGAGTATATAGTGTGGTTAAGGTTTTCTTGAATGTGAATGTAGACAGAAAAATACCAAGAGACTCAGAGTGTAGTGTTTTTTAAATCATAAGGATACAACAAACTATTTTTTTAAGGAGGGACTCAAGTTAATTTTTACTATATACTACAGGGATACCTATTGCACTTTACTTTGTTACTATTGTATTACTATAATTATTACTATTATTATGTTTTGTAAGTATCTAAATGGGTCACAAAGTTTGTTAAGGTTGGCGGAATACTCGGAATAAAGTTGCAAAGATGTTACATGTTATCATTGTTTCATGGTTTTTTGAGATATTATCATTGTTTTATTTAGGACTTCTAAAAAATTTCCTCATCATTAATGAAGTTAACCCACAAGGATGTTAAATATGTATAGGGTGGAAAAAGGCTCTTCACTTGTTAAAGAAAAGCCAACTTGGGATCAAGTGGTGGTATTATTGGAAGGAACATGTGATATTTTTTATAGTGTCATTCATTACGCCTCAGAATGGGGTGTTTTTATGCAAAGAATCAATTCGATTGCTTATGATTCTCACCATCTAAAACCCAATTGGCCTAATAATCCTACTATTATCTTAAGTTGACTATTATAGTGTTTTAGGATGGTTTTTTTTTCCTCAAATATCTGTATTCGTACCCATATCTCTACCCGTATGATTTTAGGTATTTTTTACATGTATTAGTACCTAGTTTTATTGATTTTGGTATTTGGTACTTTTGTTATTGTTCGGGTAAAAACGGGTACTGGTACGAATTTTATATAGGCCTTTAAAAGTTTTTTATATTATGTTTTATTTCGTATATGTTATTTATAGTACTTGTATAGATTTTACCGATACGCTACCCGAATCATATTGGTACTCGTACCAATTTTACATATTTGGTACTCGTACTATATTGGTACTCATGTCAATTTTACTTATTTAGTACCCGTACAAGTGCTCAAAAACTATATAAAAACAAAATGGTAACAAAGCCGGTACGGTATCGAAAATACTGGTACCCGTACGTACCCGCACCGTACCTATATATTTGGTACGGTATTTGATACCAAGTTTTGTTCAAATTCGGTACCGGTATTTTTTGTACCGGTATGGGTATGGGTATGAGTTAGGGTACGAATACAGTACCAATCTCATCCCTATAGTGTTTTCATTGAAGTCTAAAGGCATTATTTGTTTGATGTGAAGTGTATTATTTACATTAATCACAAGAGCCTTAGATATTTCTTTGGTCATATCACATACACAAATATTATCCATCGAAGATGGTTAGAGTTGGTCAAAGATTATAATGTGAAATTTTCTTCATCACATACACAAATATTATACACCGAAGATGGTTAGAGTTGGTCAAAGATTATAACTGTGAAATTTTCTTCACCGCTAGAAAACTAACGTAGCCGAAAGGTGAGAAGCTATTCTATTCATGATGCACCAACTAGGTTGAAGACCATGCCTGATCTATTCGAGAAAATCATGGTGCTCAAATCGAGGTTGGAAAGGGATGAACACGTGGAACAAGAACGAATTGTTAGTTTGGTGAAATATCTTGACATAAACATCATCATGCCTTGTAGAATATGGAATCCTAACACTTGTCGGTTGAGTTAACATTGTTAGTTCTTGATAATGCTCAGAAGTTGGTATATTCTATCGTGTGGAACCAATGAGGTCAAATGTTAATTTGTAACCCTTGTGAGATTTAATAATTATCATCTTTCAAGTTATTGTATTCACCCATCATCGGTTATATTATCTTCATTTGTTGTTTCAATAGGTTATAAACTCATGTATTACACGTATTGAATAATAAAAATATTAAATATTTAGTAAGATTATTCATTAATTTAATAGCAGAGGAAAATAAGGAAACAATAATATGATTGTAGAGGAAAATAAATATAGGATTGGTGAATTTCAAAAGAAGCGGGTCGCTGGTCATGAATCAGGCTCGATAAAAACAAAGAGCAGGAAAAAATAATACTGGGGTTATAGAATTGTACTAAATGACATCACATTTGCTTATTTATTAAGTATAAAGATCACAAATGTTAGGCTCATTCAAATCTTTTTTCTATTTATGAATGAAAATATATAAAGATGTAAAGGTAAGCAATGAAGAGAGTAGTTGATGTCTAGAGAACTTTATTTCGGTTAATGTAATGAATGCTATGTCAAATATTGCCTTTAATATTGTAGGCAAATTAACGTTCAAGTTTTCTAGAACATCAGCTACTTTATAGTAAGGAATGATGCAATTTAAAAACTTCTATACTAGAAATGTTTCTCCAATACCTTAATACTAGCACATCGAAATAGTAATGACAATAACAAATACAACTTTTGCAAATTACAAACATGGTATACAATATATTACTTATTACAATACATAGTACGAAAACATAAATCAACCCTTTTATACAACATAAATGAAACCTTTTCCCTCTCAATTCTTTATTTAATTCTTTATTCACCCCTAGAGGCTGAAATGAGAGTACTTGCACACAATAACCTACCCACAAAACCCTACACATTGCATAACCTTCACTCCTAGAAACCACATTTGCACATAGAGGCTTCTTCATTTCACAAGAAAGTTTCAGCACCTCAGCTAGGTCAACTGGATGAGCCATGTCAGGAACCCACTCAAAGTTGTACACTAACTTAGCTACCCACTGGCTAACTGTAACCATACCAAGGTTCATACCCGGGCAAACCCTACGACCTGCTCCAAATGGTGCAAGCCTAAGGTCACCACCCCTTATATCCACATTAGACCCACCAGCAGACGACAAAAATCTATCTGGATCAAACACAAAAGGGCATTCCCATATATCAGGATTGTGTGTGATGGCCCACATGTTGGCCATGGCAGTAGTGTTGGCTGGGATAACCATGCCGTTGATGAGATGGACATCTGACGTTGAAAGACGAGCCCATGACAGGAGGGGCCCCGGTGGGTGGACACGAAGAGTTTCTTTTATAACAGCTTGAAGGTAGGGTAGTTTAGTCATTTCAGCATCGTTGAGGTTTTTGTTGCCCATGATAGTGTTGAGTTCAAATCGGAGCTTGGATTGAATGCCTTGGTTTATCACTAGTTCCGCCATGACCCATTCGGTTAGAAGAGCGATTGTATCGGTTCCGCGAAATACCATTTCCTATGATTGAATATGTAAGAAGATCAAAAGTTAGTTACGTTAGTTCATATACATTAAAATATTAAAAAGTTAATAGTCGATAAATTAATAATGTCAATAAAATTAATAATTTGTCCAGTCCCAACTTGGGGCTACTACAAAATTGGAACCCATGTTTAATGTACTATATATGGAGAAGAAATGTGCAATGAAACTTGTTTTTGTAATTTTTTTGATACCATGAACTAACTTTTTATATTAAAAAAATGAACTTTATAACTTCAATTAATTTTTGAATGTGCCTACATTGGACTTGGAAATTAAAAGATAATATGTAAAATCACTTTAAATTAAAAAAATTAGTAATTTATCGATATAATAATATCTCGTTAAATTAAAACAAATCTCAGTTCTAACATTATTTTATTTATAGAGGTTATACTGTAACTTGTATCATAAGAACAATGGAAATGAGTAACAAAATGTTGTCATCTTAAAATTTGTATATATATCTAGTTATTAGTTAGGGATGACAATCCAACATAAAATCAACAAATAAATCCAAAATATTTAATACGAGTATTTGAATACGAGACCAAGACCTAGTATAGGTTTAGTAAAAAAAATCCACATGCATAAAACGAGTATGGTAATAAATGATATGTAGCTCAATTACCTCAACCATATATACGTCTATACCTAAAACATTCTTAAACATTTTCTTTCTCTATTTATTTTTATTATCCTTTGTGCTTGGTAGTATCCCAATTAACTAAGTGATAGGTTTTTTTCTCTGTAATTTCTTTAGGTAACAAAATTATATAAAAAACAAAATAGTAAGAATGTATTAAAGATTTCAAACAGATAACTTTTACAAACTAATCAATATACATGATATTTATAGGTATACTTTATCCACGGAAATACCTTGTACCGGACAAGTATTCAATTGAACACATTTTAGAATTGAGTAAGGCAGGGGATGTTCAAAACCAAATATCCAAAAATTCGGATATCTGAAATTTTCAGAAACCTGGTTTCACTATCCGAATCCACATCCGAAATTTCGGATGGTGAATCGGATATCCAAATATCTAATTTTTTATTTTGTTTTTATTTATATTTTTTATTTATTTAAAACCGGATATTTCGGATATCCGAATATAAACTTTCGGATGTTTCAGATATTTTTCGCATAGTTCGGATCCGATATATTTCAGATAGTTCGGATATCCGATAAAAAATAAACTTATAAATTTTCGGAAAACTGAAATATCTAAAAAAATTTAAATTAGCTATCTGAGTCTGAAAATTTCGGATACCCGAATTTTCGAATAGTTCAGATTCGAATATCGAATAATCCGGATCGAATTTTGGAATCAAATATTTTTTAACACCCTAGAGTAAAGGGTAAATCAGTCCTCGTGTTGTTGCTTGACAATATAGTTTAATTCGATTAATGATTTAAACAGAAGACTTTTAATATTATTTTACAATGAATAGAAAAGGCTTTAATGTATAAAATATTTAAACTAAAGAAACTGAGTCTTACACGCTAAATCTTCAATCTTTCCAATATTTGGTCGGTAAGATGAATCATGGTATTAATTTTCTATTAGCTATTTTACCAACTATGAAGGTCCACGTTGTAGAATTTATAATGTCTATTCCTAGGACATTCCATTGATGCTTGTCAAACAATAATTACTTTTAAGGAAGAACACGTATATGAGGGGACCAAGAATAGTTTTTACTGTTTTTGTGGTGTCCCACAAAACAAGAAACAAAAAAATCTATTAGCATATTATTGGCTAACCAACTTTTAATCAAAAACAAAAACAATACACATGTATTACAACCGTTGATGTTGTAATCCTATAGTATATATTTTTATGACACGTACGTGGTATCGTCCATGTTACTGATTTATTAGTTAGACAGGTTGAATTGAATTGCTTTCATAAATGAATTACATAATAAGTGATTTACAATACAAATATATAGTTAATGTAAACAAAATATTAAAAATACTATATCCTTCATGTAGATGTGTAATATAATAAATATAAATCCTCTAGCAAGTAAAATATAAAGTTTGAGGTAGTAAACGAAATTGTGGAAGGAGAAAAACAAACAATTTTTTTAAATCATTTTCAAATTACATGATCTATTCAAATGAAGATGGTCCATATATAAACAACTAGAATAGTCATGTACCTGAGTACTGGTCCAATCCGCTTGTAAAAATACTTTTTATCGGTGATATATTTATATTCCCCATTTATTCATCTTGAGTCTTGTTATGTTACTAGTATTAGTTTCTTAACTAATGGTTAAATAGGGTAAAGATCTTGTACAAATAGGCTTATCGTAACAACATACGAAAGACATGAAAAGTAAAAGAAACGCGGTCGTATTTCGTAATTATTTTACTAGTAAGTATCCTACAGGATCAAAATTACCCTACAAGTTAAAATTACCATATAAGATCATTTGTATAGTAATTACCCGATAGCATCAAAATTACCCTACCATGTCTTTTTACAAAATTACTCTACAAGCATTTGTAGGGTAATTTACGAGTAAATAATTACGAAAATTTCATCGCGTTTTTTTACCTTTTCATGTCTTTCATACGTTTTGTACGATAAAACTATTTGTATTTGATCCTTTTCCTGGTTATATATACTTACAGGTGTTAATTCTTAATTAGAGTAATTGTTGTTGTAAATCCATAAATTACTAGGATTAGTTCCTAAACTAATGGTTTACAGGTGTTAATTCTTATAGTAATTATTATTGTAAATCCACAAAGTGTTACTTAGACGAAAATAGTAACACTTATATTTCAACTCTTGATGTTTGATGAATCGACCTTCTCGAAAAGATCCAAGTTGAAGGGATAGCGTACTTTGTACATACTGTTTAAAGGAGTTAAATGTGTAATAGAAAATAATGTCAAGATAACAACATATATAAAAAGGGAAGGATAACACTAACCCATAAGATAGCCACCATATCATCTTCACTAAGCTTCTCCTCTCCACTTATAGAGAGCAATATATCCACGAAGTCATAATCATCACCACGATCTGCCGAGCCTATGAGTTTGTATTCATCAATATATCTTTTTGACAAATTTCTGAACTCGAGGTACCAGAGCAACACATCTTTCTTTAACACGAGAAGGGTCATAAAAGTTGTTCAACCACGACAAATGATCAGACCAATTGAATGCCCCTAAAAGCTCAAATCCTTCTCTCACCATCTTTTGAAGCTCCATATATTCATGAACATCCCCATTTTTGTTGTAGCTTTTGCAGAAGACAATTTCCATTATATTGTTCAAGGAAGCAATTTGCAAGTGCTTTCTTAGTACAACAAAACCATGCAAGGATTGTTCCTTAACAATGTTATTTAACATAGAGGTACATTCCTCCACACGTGCTTGTTCATGTGCGAAAACATGCCTTGGAGCAAAGAGATGAGACGAACCAATTCTTCTCAATAGTCTCCAATAGGTTCCATTGGGTGCAAATCCGATAGCTCGGTTAAACATGAGTAGCCTAGCAGACTGCTTTATCGGACGGTGGCGAAGTGTTGGGAGGTTAAGATTTCACGAGCTGTTTGTGGGTCCGAGGCAACCACAGTAGGGGTTGGCCCAACACTGATAGCCATAAGTTGGGTAGCTGCATGGCTAGAACGAGCCATGCACGCAAGGGTGCGATGAGGTAAATCATGAACCAAACATAGCAAGCTGCCAAATACAGGAAGTCCTAGAGGGCTTGGAATAGGGACGCAACCCATATGGTTGCGTCCATTTTTCCATGCCGGGCCTCCGTAATATGACAACGTCCATGCCACAACCGCAAGAGTTGCGAATGTTATGACACCATAAATTTTTACAAAAGTGATGTTCATAGTATATGTTTCAAGAAAGGTAGCGTAAGTAATCTCCCACCAAGTGATCATGTCTTCATGATACAAGCTTATTGTCGTTGCCATGGAGAATATGAAGTGAAGTTGGCTTGTTGTGGTGTGGGATAACGGTTGACAGAATAATGGTTGTTTAAATAGATAACATGTTGTGAAATAGGAAGCAATCGATTGGCTTTAAAAGTATAAGGTTTCCTAGGTTATCTAAAAAGTGGCAACATCTATGTGCCTTCGTGTGTATACTTTTTCTGAAAGCCGTGTACTAATAAATTTTGGATCCAATCAAAACCTTGACCTTGATGCCACATAAACTATTTGTTAAAGTATTAGCACATAGATTTTATAAGAAAAAAACAAATAGGGTAAAACTTAATAAAAGTGATAAAAAAAAAACCGAAAATTTAAATGCCAACACTAACTATTTAACACGTACTATGTCATCTTCAAAAGATGTACTCAAGTATCTACAAATTTATATTTTAAGTAATAGTGGTAATGGTAATAATAGAAGGAAGAACGAAAAAAATAAGAGTAAATTGTTATTTTAGTCTTTGAGTTTTGTTTTAAATTGTCAATTTAGTACAAATAATTTTTTTTCTATGACTCTTTAAGTTTTCGATTCTTTTTGTCTTTTTGGTTCAATTCATTAACTTCATTAAAAAATGTCACTTAACTCACACTATATAGTTTGGTAGTTGTCATCTTAATCCAAAAATCATTTTTTATTCGGTTTATACACGCGCGGGCGCGCGCACACACATATATATATATAAACTTTAATTAAAAAATATTAAACTAAAAAATAAATATAAATACTAATATATAGACAAACCTTTAATTTTTTAAAACAGTGTATTAATTAATATTCATTAAAATAAATTCTTTAATTTTTTAAAATACTTTTATATATAATAAAATTTCATCAATCATCAATCCACCCACCCCCCTCTCTCTCACACCCCATAGTTCTACAACCCCCACCTCCACCTCCTTCGTCACTCATCACCGCCAACCTCCGCCACACACCTCCCCCACCCATCACCGCCCACCTTGCACGTATCAAAGAATCGAATTTATAGTGTGAGGTGGAGGTGGGAGGTGATGGGTGGTGTAGGTGTGTGGCAGCGGTTGGTAGTGGTGCATGGTGGGCGGTGATGGGTAACGGAGGAGGTGAAGTTGAGATTGTGGACTTGTGAAGAGAGAAAGAGGGGTGGGTGGGTTGGAGGTTGGTGGAATTTTATCATATGTAAAAATATTTTTTAAAAAATTAAAGGTTTTTTATATATATAAAATTTATTTTTTCTAGTTTAAGTGTTTTTTGATTAAAGTCTATATATATATATATATATATATATATATATATATATATAAAGTGAATAAATGAAAAAATATGATTTTTGAATGAAAATGACAACTATCAAACTATTTAGTGTGAGTTAATTGACATTTTTAACGAAGTTAGTGGGTTTGACCAAAATGGTAAAAAAATGAAAAACTCAGAGACCCAAAGAAGGAAAAAACTGTGGAAATTTGGGACAAATCTCATAGACTAAAATGACAATTTACTCTAAAAATAACCATAGTCATAGTATTAACAATACTAAATTCATTTCTTTTAAACAAGAGTGAATTTCAAAAATTGTCCTTTCTCATTATACCTAATTTTAGGCGGTGCCCCTTACCTTTAAAATTAATGAGTTTTGTACTTTATGTTTCCAAATGCTACACGGTTTGTCCTTTTGGCCTAACTCAGTTAGTTTTTTTCGTTGCACATGAAGGACAGTTTCGTCATTTTACCTTTGAACGGAATAATTGTGTAAATATCTAAGAAAAAGGTTTAGAAAAATAAATAAGATTAAACATATACACAAAAAAACCCTACTCTCTCTCATTTTATCCCTCTTTCTCACCTCTCCATCTCTCTAACTACCACCACCTCTGCCACCCCCCAACATTACCGCCACCTGCACCTGCCGCCCATAACCACCGCCAGCTGCACTGTCCCCTCTATAACCACCGCACCTACACATGCCACCTCCATAACCACGGCCACCTGTACTTATCGTCTCCATAACCATCGCCACCTGAAACCTGCCACTACCACTTGCTAATCGCTGCTAAAACCTAATAAAACCACCACTACAGTGATTGAACAGATCAAAACCCCCATCACTACATTGTCTACGATCTGTGGAGATCAAACAAATCGGAGCCCCCATTAGCACCACCACTACAGTGACGAAATTGGGGTTATGGTTTGATTAAACAGATCGGAACCCCCCATCGTCGATGATTTGTTGTCCTTCAATCTGAGTTATTGTGATTTGATTGAATTTGTGAACTTGTATTTATGGGATTAATGGAAGTTAGGGCTTTATGACCACTATTGGAAGTTGAGAATAGTAGAGGGTGGTGGTGGCGATGGCGATGTGAGAGTAGTGGAGGGTGGTGGTGGCAGTGGAGAGAAGTAGAGATGAAGGGGGTAGAGACTCTCGATCATATTATAATATATATTATTACTTTTTAAAATATATTTTGTTTTAATTGTTAAAATAATTTTAAATAAATGGGTAAAAAGACTAAATTACCCTTGTGTGATCTGATTTAATGATAAAAACTATCTGAGTTTGCCAAAAGGACAAACCGTGTAGCATTTGGAAACATAAAGTACAAAACTTATCAATTTTAAATATAATGGCCACTTCCTGAAATTGGGTATAAAGATAAAGGACAATTCTTGAAATTTAATGTTTAAACAATAATATTTTCCAATAGAGCCTCTTCTTGGTCTGATTGGAACTGGTGGTAGAAACAAGACCATTAATAGCACCCGACCCATCAAAAGTAACTTGCGATTAGCAATAAGGTTGCAATCAACAGTAACTTACGCTTAGCAGCAACTTATGATCATAAATAATCAACAATAACTAAGTTACTAAGAACATAATCAAATCATCGGCATCAAAGTTACTTGAATTAACTGCCAATTTAACACTCTTTCATGAAGTTATCTGTCGTTTTAACAAATCGTTATGATGGTTTCCAACCTATAAAATTTTAAAAACAAGCGTATTTCAAATACATTTTAAGAACATAAACATACATGCTTGTTCTTGTTTTTTTAATTAGCTAATTGAGATTTCTAATAAAAGTGTATACATGCATTAGAAATGTCATCCAGGCTTTTACAAACTATATTTTGTTTTGAAAAGTAAACTTCGCTAGAACTCATTGCCAACCTCATATCGAGGGGCTGCAAATAAGAAAATTACATATTAACAAATTTACACCAATCTTCCCATGAGACAGTTTTGTTTTTTGATCTGCATTTGAATTATAAATACCCAACCGACTTAACCTCACATGTAATATCTTCAATCTTTATAACCTTGTTGAACTTGGCTTCGTTTCTCGCCCTCCAAATGATCAACATCCAATCCTAACGATGCCCTTTAAAGCTTCTTAAGACCTTTTGACCTGACGTGATCATGAATCTCATAAAGATCCCTAAACGAGAAAATAAGAAGTTTCGAAATTTTTCACCACACACTAATACGCGAACAAAGAATAGTGGCAGTTACACAAGAGCAAAAGATGTGTTCCATAGATTCATCCACATTGCTTCACAACACACGCGTCGTCTCTTAGACCCCAATGTTCCTCTTCAATAAAACATCACAACTCGCAATCTTACCCATCTTAGCCCGCCATATGAGTACATTACATTTTATAGGCAGCCACTTACATCATTCTAGAACATACACATTTGAGACAATCCGGTTTTTATCGAGTAACTTTTTCACCGCCCTTACCGAGAACTCTGAATCTGAAGCTCTGATCCACTCATATTTGTCTCTCTGATCTTTTAATTTGAAACTGAAAAGGAGGCTGCATAGATTCAACAATTCCACCATCTCTAAACCTCCATTAATAGGTCATTTCCATTGCTAACTATGCACATGATCGTCTTCCAGAATTTTCACCCTATCGCTCACTCTACATCTTTTGTCCGATTTAACTTAAAAAGCTCCAGAAACTTATCTTTCAATGGTTCATTACATATACCATGCGTCTAACCAAAAAAGTCGTGTTCAACTCGTTACCAATCGGACTCTTGAAAATCTTCTCAAGGGAATCCAGTCGATAGATATTTTGGATAACACCGAAACTATGTTACACCGCACACCTCCCATCGATTTTCTAGCCGACATGAAATCCCACCCATATTTCGTCACATGAATAGCTTCCACTACTTTGGTCTAAATCTTTTTTTATCCGACAAAAACCTCCATACCCATTTAGCAAGGAGAGACGTATTAATATTTTTCAACTTGCTAAGGCCAAGGCCATCATTTTCTTTAGGTAACAACACCTGACTCCATGCTACCCAATGCATTTTCTTGTTAGACTCATTGGCTCCCCATTAAAAATCCTAATTTTAGCTTCTAATTCTTTTATGACTTGAACCTACGCTTTCTATAGAGAGAAATAATAATTCGGAAAACTCTCAAGAACTGATTTGATTAAAGTAATTCTTCCTCCGATAGACAATAAAGAAGTATTCCATTTTGCAAGTCTAAAATCGAAAATGTTGTACACCGGTTTCCAATTAGCAATCCGGTTCATGTTCGCGCCCCCCGTTAAACCAAGGTATTTAAAAGGAAAACACCCCGCTGACAACCCACAAGAGCCACCATGCCTTCTATCTCACCTATCCCTACTCCAATAGCATATAAATTCAACTTTTGTGAGAGGGGATCGACTCTCCTCTGTGAGCACCAGACCGATTTGACTCAGCTAATAGAGGCGACTTCATTGCTAGCGGGTTAGACAAACAAACAATCAAGTATACTGCTTAAACGCTTTTACTTTGTATTTTGATAAATGTGAAAAGTTACAGACGAGTAAACAAATGGACAGGGCTTTGTCGTAGTCACAAACCAACAGCTAACACACAACACTCAAGCTCCACTATATATAGGCCAACATGGCTCGCACAAGGAGTGAGGTTGCTGACTCGTGCGAGTGGTACCTCGTACGAGTGACAAGATTTCACTCATACGAGCCACAAAAGGTCACTCGTACGAGTCATCTAAAATACATACAAATATGACAATAATAAGCCCTGTATACACGACTGACATATCCTAGACGTAGGCAATAGACATTGTGCACCAACAAAATGTTTTGGCGGCCAGCGACGCTCCTCAGATGATATCGACGTTTGGTCTGTCGGTGGAGGCCGATTGTACGTGTTGCCAAACTTCTCAGCGATGCAATCCTTGCTCTCTCAGTAATCCTAGCAACATTCTTCTCCTTTATATGCTGCTCTTTTTCTTCAAGCTTTCTCCAAGAAGTGTCTCATGTTTTACCTGAATGTATATCATTAGAATAACAAACATTAACAATCTTCTGGAATTGTAAAGCCTGCTCTTTGTCTTTTCATCATAACTGATCTTCACATTGAATAGATATTCAATATCTTTCTGAGAGCAGTTGACTAGCCACATCGGGTTTAGTACTCGAATACCACGCCATAAACCATAGATTCGCTTGTGCACAATGACGTATTCGGATAATTCTTTTATTATGTTCCTAGAATCTTCATCTGGTTGGACACAAATTACAGCTTCGCCTATGCTCGAATCATAGTGCCACCATTTGAATATCTTCTGAAAATCTTGTTCCATTCTGATCAAAGGCATATTCTTCATCACTCGTGGCCTTTTCACAATCTTCGTAACATCCTTCTCCTTCGCTACTGGATCAATCTTGGTAATTCTTTTAGGGATATGCGGCTTCTAGCATTTAAAACCATGTGTAGCTTCAAGCTTTTTCAATTTCCACAGCCATTGGTCATGAAATTTCATCTTCAGATTAATCATCTTTGTCTTCACAAGCTCTTTTATATCCCAGAACGGCAGGATCTTTATGTCTCTAAAGTACCGAAAGTACTGGAGCTCGTGTTCCCTCTTTATAGCATAAACATCCAATTCCTTGATCCAACCCCAGCTAATAATATCCCCTAGAGAAACATCAGCATCGCGAGTCAAGAATGCTAGGGGACGTTTGAATTTACGCTCTTCGGGAAACTCTTTAAACCACTGTTTGCGCATCTCAGCAATCTCTTCTTTCGATAAACGTTTAGGCACTGTTCTTTGCTTCACAACCTCTTCCACTTTGCTTTGCAACAGATCATTGTTTTCGGCTGAGAACATTTCATTAAAGGTTGGGAAGTCATCCGTACCCACACCAGCATAATTAGTAGTATCATCGTCATCGGAATCATCCTCCACACAACCTTATCATAGTCATGTGCTTCAGAAATATGTTCGAAGAGATAATCTTTAGGTTGGATAGCACTGATGTCGTTGAGTTCGTCTTTGAAGTCAAATTCAAATGATTGTTCATCCACATCTAACATCTTTGCATCCTCTTCCTTCGTATAATTATGGATATATTCTCCCTCTTCCACATAGTGTTCCAAGTAGAGAATCCTTGATTTAGGCACAACACGAAAAGTTGACATAGAAGTCACTGTGAGAATTCCTGCCTGCTGAGAATCCTTCAAACCATCATATGAATCCCCCGACCTTGGTCATCATCAAGTTGGTTGGCCGAATCATCCAAGTACACATAATAATCAATATCATCATTCATTCCAAAATCTGTTACAAGAATACCCGAACCTCCCTGATCATTATCACCATTCTTTCTATCACTATCAAATTTCTTCTTCGATGCATCATCTGCTTCGTCTAAGTCCTCATCATCTTTCTCAAGATCTTCATCAAAAGAATCAATCTCTGCATCAATCTCCTTTATCATCTTTCTTTTCTTCAACAACTCTCGTTGTTTCTCAGAAAGATTTGACATGTCGATTTCCACATCCTTCGGTTTTTGTATCAACCCATTGTTTGCGCATACACAACCACATCTGAAGATACTAGCGCAAATTCAGCTTTTGGCGCAACTTCTTCTTTCAAAGGATCCTCAACAACCTATTCCTTCCCCTTGCCTTGAGCGTTATATAACTCTTTAGCAATTTGTTCACGCTCAGCCACCCTTTCCCTTTCTTCCCCCCTCTCAATCTCATCTATTTCTACTGCAAGATTAATTCTGAACTTTTTGATAAGAACTTTCAGAAATAAGCTCATCAGTCTCTGATTCCTGAGGCGTTCTTCATCATATTCTACCATACGCTTTCGCAATCTTTCATTTTTGACACAAAGCTTGCTAATACAGCCTCGAGACTCTTTTGGTCTTCTTCTAGATTCTTTATGCGCTCTTGCAGTTCGGCGATCTTTAAATTGTTCAACATGACTTGATTTTCTAACTCTATCAGCCGTGAGTCATTGAACATATCTGCCGTAAATTCTTCGCCCCCTGGAATATCTCCGAAATCAAAATCAATTGATCTTCTAATCGTGAACCCTTTGAAAATTGTATAGGGGATTTAGTCGTATGAGGTTGAGGGTTGGGTTGTGGTGAAGGTTGTGGAGGTGGTTGTAGTGATGGTTGTGGAGGTGGTGATGGAGGTGTTTGTGGCGTTGGCTCCAAAGTAGATGCTTCAGCAGCTTTCTTCTTTAGTTTACGTTTGGAGCGAGCTGTTGGGGAGTCTGTCTTTCTAGATGCTGGCCTCTTTAAACACTTTGTTATTGGCCGCTTAGCTGGCTTTACAAATGGAGTATCATTGTCAGAATCTGATGGTGTATAAGTAGTATCATCCTAACCTGTCTCTTTTCTTTGTCTCTCCTCAGCCTTTCGACGTTCCTCGGCCAACCGTTCTAATTTTTTCTTTTTTTCTCTTTCTTTTTCACCAGCAATCCTATCCTCGGAATCAGTACTCGAGGAGGATGCCTCTTCATCTCAACTAAATTCAACGCTAAAGGCTTCTTACTCTATGTCCGCAGCAACTGTTTCAATGTTCTCTTCAGTTTCTTGCTCATCGATCAAACCTGTGCCAACAAATGCACGCTTCTTTTGTTGAGGGGCAGAGGAAGAGGATGTTGCAGCTTTTTTTCTCTTTGTTCCTTTGCTCCCCTTTTTATCTTCATTCTCATCTCCACTATCATCTTTTCTCCATTTTCCCTTTGGCAACACCACATAATCTTTGTTAATGATTGCCCCAAAAACCGGCTTGACATTAGGGAAGGCTTTAAAGTGAAGATTCGTCTTTTTCAGTGTAGAAACATCCATGTGCTCTAGCCTCAGAATATCTTCTTTCTTTTTCTTCAAGTTTTTATGGAGATGATTCAGCAGCATCTGTACAAACCTCGGGTACTAAAGAAATTTTTCTCTCTGACTATTCTGTACCATCTACAAAAAATAGCCTCGAGAATTTGTACGGCAGATTGAGTATCATTGCTGTAATCATGCACATTTGGTAATCCACCAAGTCGTTAAAACCTCCTTTTTTGTGACTGAGAGCGTGAATGATACTGTGTGCAATATATCAGAAGGGTGCTTTCAGATTACCCTTCTTGAATGGAGCTGCGTTGACGTATCCTGCATATCCCATCCTATAGAAGCACCCCTTAACCATATATTCAGGATAACCTGTTGGGTCTTCTGCTCGGTCCTTGAACTCTAATACTTTTCGGAACAAATCTTCTGTGATTTTCACTTGAACTTCTCCGTTGTTGATCCTTACTGCAGAAACTATAGCATTTTCTTCTTCATCATATTCTACGGCATCCCAAAAGTATTCAACGTGCGATCTATATGCCATGTGTTTCTCAGTCAAGGCCTTGGTGATTGGCAGACGGCTCAAAAATATCAAATACTTCTTTATAAGTAGCGCTCTCTAGAATATCTTCATCCAATAAGCAACATATATTGTGGAATGCTAGAAAAAAAAGACTTTTTGACCTGCGCACACAAACAGTTCCAACACTTAGCAAATTTTCCAAACTTTTAAAACACTCGAACGAGTCACCATTCATACGAGTCAGATTAACATTAAGGCCTAGGTGCAAGTTTGAACAAGCCCACTCGTACGAGTGACTCCTCGTATGAGTCAAATTGATACTTAACAATTTTAGGTTTGAATAGACTCGCTCGTACGAGTGACTCCTCGTACTGGTCAAAGAATTTCATAAAATTAAGGGATTACTCGTACGAACGATCACTCGTACGAGTGATGAGAATAATCTGATTAAAAAGCTTACTCGTACGAGCTATTATTCGCACGAGTCATGAGTCGCACATAATAACACCTTTTCAAACCAAACTTAAAACGTGTAAATTTTAACAAATTTAATGATGATTTAGAGTCTAAAGGGCAGATTTGTACGATTTTGAGTTCAATTTTACATTTTACCAGTTCAATTAGCCTAAATCTATGTTTTATGTCCTTATGGTCCGATTTCGGCATTATAACGGCTCAACTCTTGAATTAGTACCTTTCCCATTGAAAGAGGTGTGCAAATCAACCTCCCCGAAAATCAAAGATACGAAATATGGTCTAGAAGTGTGAAGAATGAACTGGATCGCATAGAGAGAATCTTTAGTCGCACAGAGTCACATATGTGACTCCTGCGAGTGAAAGCCCCTTTTATATGCGCCAAGTCATTCGTACGAGTTATCCTTAGTATGAATGAAGCCTTTTATCAATCGTACGAGTCATATAGTGACTCGTACGAGCCAGTTCTCTTCACTTTGTTACCTTTTGATTTTTTTGTGAATTTTTCTGTTTCAACAACTCACTCAGCTAACTGAGTCCAAGTTAATTACCTCGGTTAACCGATTTGCCTACCAAGTCCAAGTTAATCACCTTGGGTGACTTCTTTTTGACCAAAACAGATTTCGTTTAAAAATTTAAAGTTTCAAGTTAATGAACTTTGTAACGTTTCACAACTCTCTTCATTTTAGATTAGCTCCCAACCCGTGATCTTCATCTTTCCTTCAGCAACTGTCGCTATGGCTTGGACTAACGGTATTTCCATCATCGGTAGACGAAAAACTAAGATAGAAATCAAATCTTTTTGTGTTTTTCAAAGTTTTGCTAAAGATAAACTGAAAATCTTTTTGGGTTTTTTTCTGAAAAGAGAAATAAAGTAAATAAAGATATATTTATAGACATATTTTTGTGAGTTTGGGTTAGAGGATCTCATTAGTTTTCTAGATAAATCACCAGTACCGTTGATCTTGGTAATAACTTTAAGGTCCTAAACAAATTTACTTAGATTGCCAATATACTGATCCATTTAAACTTCTACACATTTCTCAAATGTTTCAAGATATGTTAGGTAATTTTAAGTAGCATGAAGTAATTGTGTTTCCCATCTCAGCATATACTCCTGTATCAAGATTCCAGAGTTTTATCTTACAGGTAAATATATCTGACTGATGTCTGTAAATAGGGTGAATGCGAGGCCTTGAGAGCTCAGGTTAGCACTTCCGTACAGAGAAAGCGATGAAGGCTTGACTTTAGGTGGTGTTCCGTTTATGAATCTTGTTGTACTGCAGATATCGTATCTTCTATGACATGTACTCATTTTTTATGCAACTTTTGGGGGTGAATAATGTGCAAAATATTATAAAAGTTCTAGGTCATTGCCGATGCAAAATCAGAAGAAGATAATACCCTATATATCAACTAAATATGAAGACCTAGTATCACAGAATCTGGCATTCTTTCAAACAAAATTTCGGAGTACTAAGTCTATATATCCAAGAGATGTCGACCCACAAATTACTCAGTTTATCTTTTAAGTTTATATCTTGAAGAACAATTTACTCAACGTGTGAAGCCTATTGGCACATCATCAGTAAGATTTGTTTAATAACCCGTTTAAAACATTCCATTTCCTTAGCATACTGTGATAGTCCACTGATCTAACATGATTACCTCTTTTTCACAAAACTCCTTTAAGTCCTTTTTTAATGTTTTTGTATTTTTCACAACTTTCTCCCCCAAAAATCAAAAACATATTTTGTGAATTTTTGTTTTTAAGAAAGCAAGAAAAGTATTTACATAAAAACATATGTCATACCGATGAGAATCACGTTAAGTCCTCGTCATCCTTGAATTCAACCTCTTTTCCATCCCCTAATGTCAGATTTCTTAAACCATTTAATTTCAAAAGATATTTAAATCTTGATCTATCAAAAGCTTTGGTGTAAAAAATTGCTTTTTGGTCATCAGTATGGATTTTCTCAATTCGAACCAACTTTTTCTTCTAACAATCACAGATAAAGTGGTGTTGAATTTCAATATGTTTAGTGCGAGAGTGTGGAACCGGGTTTTTAGTGATATCAATGGCCGCCTTGTTATCTACATATGTAGGTGTAAGTCCTGAAATCCGGATCTGACAACGATATTACACAATCACCAAGGATGGGCGGAATCCAAACTTGATGATATTCAAGAAAACTGTAAAGATGAAGAACAATGCAAATTAACTTTAACACTTTGCACACGATTCTATTACTTGAACAAGCAAAACCGTCTGGTACAAGATAGAGGCTCTCTCTAGAGAATTCTCAAAAGTCTAACCCTAGAAAGGAATAAGCTTAGCTTATATACCTAGGGTAAAGACATACCCCTCATGGGCTTGCCAATGGGCTTGCCTGGCCCACATGGCCTACGGCATGCCCAAATGACTTATAAAGGTCCAAACCTAATACAAACTAACCCAGTTAATCTCAGTTAACCACCATAGACCGTTGCATATATTTGCTGCTTCAGTCTCACACTTCTAGGACCTAACAATATCCCCCTAGACTGATGCTTCAAATTTTCTTGAAAGCATAATTCAGCAACGTCTTCAACAGAGACTATGGTTGTCGCTATGCTGTAAGTGTTGTGGAAGTCAGTCTCAAACTTCTAGGACCTCACAATCTTCAACGAACTCTCAGCACCGGGTATCTTTCTTCTGCTCTTATGGTTAGCTTCATATCAGGATCTTGATCAGCTTTGCTTGAAACATCTTTTTCAAAAAGAATACGAGAGGAGGAATCTCAACAGCTCTTTCCTTCTTCAATCATACGTTTTCAAGCAAGCAGGTTCACAGGTACTTCTTCAAATGTACTATCATTGTCAGACAATGACTAGTATCTAGTTCTTCTGACTCAGGCAAATTTTGCTGTTGTGATGCTTCATGCTTTGTCGACAACTAACAACATCTCAATTTCAGCAACCCCTAATTCTTGATCTAAATCAAGATCTGCACATTCTCAGAAATTTATAAGCAAACATTCTTATGCATCAGGGAGAGTACCACATGAACACTTTGTACATCCAAGTACTTGTACTCGGATCAGAATTCAAATTTCTTTTATCTTAGATGATTAGTCAAATCTTCAAGAACGGTTAATAATTTGTAATAAAACAAAGAAAGCACTCTATTTTTGGATTTTTTGAATTTTCTAATTTTTAATTTTTAGAATATAAGAATATAAACAGAAACACAGATAAACAAAGAAACTAACTCAATAGTTACAACTATACAATTACAATGGGATCAAAATCGTTTTCAGGCGGACCAAAGAACACTTTTCAGCGTGAACTTATTCACACTGGTCTAAGTGATTGCCAATATGTTTGTCCACTTAAACTTTAACGCTCAACTTTCACTTTTCAACTTCGTGATATGCTAAGGTAGTATTATACTATAATACCTGTGCATCCCATACCATGACATACCCCCACGATCAAGGTAAGCACAACGATTCATCATAGTAGGTGAGTATACTGAGATCATCCTTTATCTTTTACAACGTCAGACTATTGGTGAACATGTCAGTACTTTCGTACAGAAGAGTGACCAATAGTGTCTAACGAGGGTTAGGCCAATACCTTTTGTGGTATGTTTGAATTCATGGAATTTTCTCATGATGAGATTTCCTTTCTTTTAAGGTTTTGGCTCTTCTATTTTGGCTCTTTTAAGGATATCCTGACTGTGCCTAGGTCTGCATATAATCTGGATGCAACAGAAGGGGCAGCCAAGATATCCCCGGATGACTCAATAACATAAAGACCCGGAACTTCAGACGTTGGCTATCTATCAACGCAGGATTTAAGACCATGAAATCATACACCAATGGTATGTTACCTACAAGATACATAGTTCGTTATGTTTATATCACTTAGTATCTTTTTATCACTTTGAGCGTTAACCCTACCGACATATCACATTAGATCCTAATCTTTTCAGCTACGACACCTTACATGTGTCAGTCATGCCCTTTATCACGAATATTCATTTCATTTCCCATTTGATCCAAAAAGACCTTTTGGATTTTTTAGTTTTTCAAATGTTTTTGTATTTTTCTGATTTTCTCCCCCTCAAACAATGCATATATACATATATCGCCCTTTCCCCCCTAAATTTGTGTATCATACTTTATGCACAAATTTACCTAATAAAGAAAACGTATGTACAAAGTTTTAAATGAAAGAAAAGAAAAATATTTTTGTTGTTTTTGCTTAACCGTTCCGTCATCAGATTAAAGACTCATCAATTTCAAAATTAAAGTTTGAAATTTTAATTTTTACCTTTTCGCTGATCTTTTCTTACCTCATCTCCTCCAAAGAAAACATCGCACTCGTAAATTTTTTTTTGAACTTTTTGCAACAGTAAGATGTTATCCAATATGTCCCTGGAACAACCGCTATCAACACTCTGATTGTCAACAGCTCCTCCTTGGATATTCCTGAAAAATAAGAAGATAGTAAGACAGTGAGACCTAGGCCATCGTGGTCCTGGGTTTCCCTGAAGCATCAAAATAAGACACTCCTTTCAGACATTTCAAGGATTGGTGATGTTGCTACCACTTTGGATTTGGGTTTCCAAATCTGTTTCGTTTTAACAAACGCGGTTGTTGCCTTTGATTGAACAATTTTGACTGTTTTAGGTTTAGTCGTTTTAGAAAAAGATTTTTGTTTCTGAACAGCCTTGCATTTGTTTTTGGCAACATTCCAATCCCCATCAGATAGTTTAACCTTGGGATTAACGTTCTTCATTGCGTTAGGTGATGATACCTTCATCGGCTTCGAATGCTTATTATCCTTAGGTGTAACCTTCTGATTTTGACCATGATACGGAACATGGGGACTGTGTGTGCAGTTTCGAGCAATGTGACCAGGAATGCTGCAATTGAAGCACGTTTGTCTCTTCACAAATGAAGCATTTTGATCTGCTTGATTTGCTCTTGTAGGCCCTGAAGGATGAAATGATCAATTATGTGCTTGATTTCCTTGCATGTTTCTTGCAGACGAAAATGAATTTGGATGTTTGTACTTGTCGTTTGCAAGGGCCTTCCTCTGTTGTGGTGATTTCTTTTGATTCTTCTTGTTTTGTTTAGACTGCATGTCTTGTTCGGAAATCTCCCCAACCTTTCCAAAAGCTTTTCTAGCACGGTCAAAAACATATTTTTCACATTTGCCATTAAAGACCGGCTTAACAAAGGCATTTTTCACAACACTAGCCTTTTGTGGGCTATTGCTGCTCATTGATTATTTTGGAGAGCGTGACTGTTCTTGACGTTGGACTTCTGCTTTCTTCGTCTCCGATTTGCTTGTTTGTGCTCTTTTGGCTTGCTATGAACCTTTGTATTAGAAGTAGAAGGTTCAGATTGTTCAGTTTGCACACTTCGAGCCTTGTTCATGTCAACTCTCTCTTCATCAGCTGAATCATTAGAAGTGTCAATAGCACCATATGGTTCCCGTGCGTCTGACGTATAATCACTGGGTTTGTCGTACACCATATTATGTGCTCTCTCAATATCTTCGTCGGTTTCAGGCATCGTCATGCAGTTGTGATTATACGATGGGGCAACCTGATTGAATACCCTTCCCCTTGTTCGCCTTTTATGCCAACTGCACATTGCACACGTCTTGAACAAGCTTGCTGGATGTATCAAACTTCTTTATATTAGCTTCGTTTTGTTGATATTTTCCAGTAAGAAGTCCCATCTCAACTCTTACCAAGTAGCATTCCATGGTTTGTGAATCTAATCTGGTTTTGTAATCATGGACTCAACATTTCTGTTGATTTACGTCCAGGTGGAGCTGAGCTATGTCTTTCTTTTGTGCTTCAACCTTTTCTGTGAGTAACTTGTTACTTTCTCGAAGGCTGATGCACTGAGCCATTGCATTGTTGTAATCATCAGCCATTTTGGAATTAAGTGCCCTGAGTTGAGCAACCATATTCCTGCAAGGTTCAGTGCACAAAAGGTAGTTGATTGTGTCAGTGTGCGAGCTTGGTTTGTCAGCGTGAGTTTGGGCTTGAGGTAGAGTTTGGGGTGCTGGGTTGTTGATTGCTGCTTGCTGGGCTTGAGGTTTCTGTTCGGACACTTCTTCAAGATAAGACCATGTTGATTTAGCGTATAGATCTTGGAGATCTTGGTTTGATTGTAAATGATACCACAACCAAGATACAAAGGAGTCTTTGTCATCACCCAAAACGCTATTCATCTCATCTCTCATTTCCTCTTTTCGCCTCCCACGTTCAAGCAAACACGTCACATAGTCAGCAACCGGATCGACATTGTAGTTTCCGATAAACTCATTCAGCTTTTCCTTCACTTCATCCCACAGGTTTGGGTTTTGATTTTGTGCTGGACTGAAAACTATGTTCGAGTGCTGAGCTTGGGTTGTAAACATCTTCGGATAATTGAAACCGTACTGGTAAACACGATAAAAATGTCTGAAAACTGTTTTTACCAAAATATACCGTTAGACTCGTCTTGACGAAACGAATCCAATGATATATAATGTCCGATAGTGATTTTAGTAATTTTCGTGCCTTTTCTTCTTTTGGTCCTAAAAAACACACGAGTCTAACCGTGCAACCTGTTTGTCTAGATTGTCTATGGATCAAGTTCTGTGTGCGAAAACGTTTAACTCCGGTTACACCAACTGGTTAACTTTCCACTTTTGTGGGTATAATTCTAAACAGTATCGAATTCAGAACAGTAACTCGGATTCTTAAACCGAGATGGAATCTCAAAACAGTGACCCGAGATACTAATCTGAGATGGTGATTCGGAACAGTGATTCAAGATGGTATCCGAGATGCACTGTTTCAATCCGAGATGCAATCCGAGAGGCAATCCTAGATGGAATCCGAGATGCAATCCGAAATGAACACCTATGATCCGAAATAAGAGCCTGATCCGAAATAACAGATCCTTATCCAGAATGCGAGTAATTCGGATAAGGTTGTTGAGAAGGATGATGAACAGTTGTCCGGAATCAATCCGAGATGAATGATCTTCTTCGTGTTCTTCGGGATCTTCAATGATTTCGAATCCGAAATTCAACAGAGTAATCCGAAATCAATCCGAAATTCAAAGGATTTATCCAAAATGCAGCAGAATGATCCAAAATCTGTCCTAAATGTAACCAGAAGATCTGAAATCCTTGAATGTTGATCCGAAATGCTTGTTTTTCAGTAGAAACCTAACAGAATCAGTGTGATATCAGATCTGAGCCTGGAAAATAGGTTCAACAGGCTCTGATACAAATTGTAAGTCCCAAAATCCGGTTTTGACAACGATATCATACAATCACCAAGGATGGGCGGAATCCAAACTTGATGATATTCAAGAAAAACCAAAAAGATGAAGAAAAATGCGAATTAACTTTAACACCTTGCACACGATTCTATTACTTGAACAATTAAAACCGTCTAGTACAAGATGGAGGCTCTCTCTAGAGAATTCTCAAAAGTCTAACCCTAGAACTGAATAAGCTTAGCTTATATACCTAGGTTAAGACATGCCCCTCATGGGCTTGCCTGGCCCACATGGCCTATGGCATGCCAAAATGACTTATAAAGGTCCAAACCTAATACAAACTAACCTAGTTAATCCTAGTTAACCACCATAGACCGTTGCGTATATTTGATGCTTCAGTCTTACACTTCTAGGACCTAACAATGGGCGTGTCAAGAAATTGCAGTCCAAAGTCTCTCATCTGCTGTTGTATCCAGAGTATCTGGGAACAACAGCTGGATGTTGAAACGTATTCAGCTTCATATGTAGAGAGAGCGACCGCGGTCTATTTCTTGCAATGCCACGTTACCAAACGGGTTCCGAAGAACTGGCAACCAGTCGTTGTAGATTTGGCATTGAGCTTGCAACAATCGAAATCAGAATCTGAATAACCCGCGAGATTGAAGTCTTCATGTCGTGGATACCATAAGCTGGTGCTTGGGCATCCCTTCAAGTAGCGCATGATCCTTTTGACGGCTAACAAGTGTGAATCTCTTGGATTTGACTGATAACGGGCACACATGCATGTAGGATACATGATATCAGGTCTTGAAGCAGTGAGATACATCAAGGATCCGATCAGGGAGCGATAGAATGTTTCATCGACTTTGACTCCATGAATGTTTGGACAAATGTCGTGGTTGGTGGCTAATGGAGTTGATGCTGGCTTAGTTCCTGTCATGTTAAATTTCTCTAACACATTATGAACATACTTCGTTTGGTGAATGAAGATGCCATCAGGTAACTATTCGACCTGAAGTCCAAAGAAAAACTTCATCTCCCCCATAGCACTCCTTTCGAACTTCTTTTTCATAACTTCTTCAAAGTCCTTACACAGCTAATCATTTGTCAATCCAAAAATGATATCGTCCATATAAATTTGTACGATAATCAGATGTCTATCCACTTCCTTGGTAAAGAGGTACTATATATTGTGCCTCTGGAGAAACTGTTTCCCAGAAGATGTTTGGAGAGCGTCTCGTACCAGGCTCTTGGGGCCTGGTGTAGTCCGTATAATGCTTTGTTCAATAGATAGACCTTATCCTTGTGTATCGGACGAAATACCCGGTGGTTGGCCGACGTACACCTCCTCGTTTACCTTTCCGTAAAGGAATGCAGACTTCATATCCAACTGGTACACCTTGAAACCTTTCCATGATGCAAAGGCCAAGAAAATGCGGATAGCTTCAAGACGTGCGATAGGGGCGTAGACTTCATTGTAGTCTATCCCTTCTTGCTGATGGAAACCTTGGACTATGAGCCGAGCTTTGTTTCGAACCACGATACCTCTATAGTCTCTCTGGCACTTAAAGTCCCGATGGGTATTAATCTTTTTATGATGATCAGGTAGGTCAACAAGCTTCCAGACTCCGAGTTTCTTGAATTGCAGCAACTCTTCTTTCATTGCATCCACCGAACTTTCTTCCTTCATAGCGTCTTTCCAGTTTCTTGGTTCTACCTGCGAAACATAACAACTATAAGAAAGTCTGGTTTGTAGTGGAGCAACTTTTGTATAAAAGCAAATTAGATCCTTATGGATTTGATTTCAAGTTTTCACTCCAGTTTGTAAGTCGCCAATAATATTCTCTGACGGATGGTAAGATAGTGTCCTTGGCATCACTTCACTTGGAACATCTACTTGGCTTTGCAGATTTGTGACAACTTCATCAGCAACCTGTTCAAAGGATGTTGCTTCATTCATTTTATTGGATTCATTAGCTTGAGTGTTCAGAAAGCTTTGAATCTGTTCTGATCCTTCATCGGAACTGGTTCCTCCATCGTCAAAAGTAGTTTCTTGCTGGCATCAACTGACTGATAGGCAGATGGTTTGGCAACGTTCAAGTCTGGTACATTTACTGGTTCTTGCTGAGTATTGCTCGGACCTACTTCAGAAGAGTTAGAGAGAGGTAGTGATGGGAAAATCACCAATGGTATTGAAACTTGTTCTTGCTTGGAGATTTGATGCTGTTGAAATTACATAACAAGTTCTTCTTCTGAAGGTACTTCTGGTAGGTCGAATGAATTCCACAACCCGTCGTATTTGAACAGCCACGGATCACCAGGTTTCTTCATAGGTGTTGTATATCTCTGGCAATCAACATGTTGTGCAAGAGTAACCTGGTTAAGAATCGGCAAGAAGACTCTCTTTTGTGGACTATAATAACCGACGAAAAATCCTTCCAAGGATTTGGCTCCAAATTTACCGTCCGGGTCTAGAAAAGTACACATTGATCCAAATGGTTCCAAAAATGCTAGGTTTGACTTTTGATGGTTCAGTAGTTCAAAACATGTCTTGTTGTGAGGCTTGACTGTCAAAACACGGTTAAGGGTATAACACGCAGACACGACTGCTTCGCTCCTGAAACTAATAGGAAATTTTGAATCAGCGAGCATTGTTCTTGCAATCTCAATTAGTGTGCGATTCTTATGTTCAGTTACTCCATTTTGTTGAGGAGTATAAGGGGCGCTGAATTCGTGAAGAATACCCTTAGCGTTGCAGAATTCGAGCATTCTCTTGTTCTTGAACTCAGTACCATTATCGCTACGAATTCTCTTGATTGGATATAGGTTTTCCAGCTTCCTAAAGAGAATCATAAGACTTTCAAATGTTTCATCTTTACTCTCCAGAAAGAAAACCCATGAGAATCTTGAGTAATCATCTGTCATGACTAGGCAATATAGATCTCCAGATATACTTTTCACGTTTACTGGCCCAAAGAGATCCATATGAAGCCTTTCTAGTGGAAGCTTGATAGAGTTAAGCAGCTTTCTCAGGTGTGATTTCTTGTGCTGCTTCCCCTTTTTGCAGCTAAGACAATCATCTGATAAGTGAAAACTCTTGAGATTAACACCCTCCACTAGGTCGTTATGAACCAAATAATTCATCTTTCGCAGGTGAATGTGCCCCATCTTTCGATGCCATAAAATTGACTCTTTCTCAGTAACTTTAGATATAAATCATTGTACCTTCTTTGAGTAGTGGATGTGACGCTCATGTCTAAGACATATAGATCATTTTCTTGTGTAGCGCGCATGAGGATCCACTCCTCGGGAATTTTGAATCACGGTTTAAGAATTAAGCATTCCTTGTCGTTGCAGTGGGTAGTGAATTTATTGTCATAGATTTGCGATATGCTAAGTAAGTTGTTCTCAAGCTCAGCTATATAGTTCACTTTGTCGAAAGACAACACTCCGTTCATGAGAATACCTTCACCCACTATTTTGCCTCCCTGTGTTCCAGCAAACCCAACATATCCTCCCCAGATGACTTTTACGTCATAAAAAACACAAGCATCCCTATCATGTGTCGGGAAGCTCCACTGTCCATAATCCACTTTGAAATAATTGACCTTGAGAGCCCCTACACACATGTGAAAAGAAATTACTTAAACAGAGAAACCCAAGCCTTTTTAGTCTTGGTCGGGTTTGAGATATCACATTTTGGCACAACATTCCTCTTAACCTCTTCTTTTACCTCCCCCATTGTTCAACCTTTGATCCTCTTTCTCTTTTCGTTTTAGTTGAAACAGGGGTGGTGTTTACAGCAACAAAAATGTTTTGTTCTTAACAACCCATGTTTGTGCACTTGAAAAAGTTTTCTTTTACTAGAACTTAGGATTCTTTTGTTCATTTTTCTTAGATGATTCACCAATTTCAAAGGTTGAAAATTTTGCAATTATTGGTTCACATTTAAGTTTGACTCAGCATTTCGTTTCAAAATTTTCTTTGGCATAAACTCTGGACCTTTCTATTTAACATCTTTTGTACTTTTTCTAACTTCATGAGTAGGTTTCGTTTTGTGTGGTTTACATTGACGTGCAATGTGCACAACTTTGTTACATTGTAACATGTCCTACTGTCGTTTCCAACAGAGGTTTTCAAAACTTGTTCATGGAGTTTCTCTCTTGCTCAAACTCTTTGTTTGATTGTTTACCAATGCTCTCCTTTTCTTTTTCAATGTTTGTTCCATAGAGAAAATCAATTTTCTTTGTAAAGTTCAATTTTTGAAACTTGTTGTTCTTTCTTTGCTTTTGATAACCCAAACCTGCTCTCCTGTTTTCAAGATAGTCCATGTCCTTCTGATGGTGATTTTTGTAAACACATTTGGATTTAGAATAAAATGATGTGTCTTGTTTTTCTATATCAGAATGACTCGTTTCAACTAGTTTAAACAACTTATCAACTCGATCTAGATTAACATTTTGAATTGGTAATCCTCATCGGAATATAGTTTATCAGATCCGTCATTTTGTACACAACTACATTTGGATCATTTTTAAACTATTTTATGATGATACAACATCCAGTTAAGATTTTTCGAGATTCGACTCTACACTTTCAAAAATAGAACTTTCAGATTTGTCACACTCATATTCCAAAACATTTTCGACCATAGTTTTTACCACTTCAGATTCACAGTCATTTTTTGTTTTGGTGTATGTTACGTCAATGTTCGCAGGCAGCTCGTTTTTCTTCTCAGTTTTCAATTTTAAATTGCGTACCTTTTCGACCCCTGATGGTTTCTTTCTTGCATAGCTATTCCACAAGGGCGGTGGAACATGATCGTAACCTACACCTTTGTGTTAATCAATTTTATTGTCATCCTTGTTTTCAATTTTCGAAAGAATGTGATCAATGACGTATGAACTAGTAGAAAAACTGATTAACAACTTGTTAACCCCTTCAGTTTCGATTTTCATTTTCTCCGGTTCACTTTTTATCTCGGCAATTGTATTTAAATGAAAATTCATGGCCATCTGTTTGTCCATTACAGTTTCCTTGAGCATCAAAAGTGTCTTGTCATTTTCTCTGATTGCTTATTCAAATTGTTTAATTGTTTTACTTAATTTGTCATATGCTTCTTTTGTTGTATTATAATCACATGACAAATTATCTGCATGACTTTTCAGCTCTTTTTATGTTTTCTTTTTAGACACACCTAATTGCATGGCTTTTTGCACTTCATGCAAGGTATTTCCTTTACTAACTCATTTACTAACACATTTACCGATTTGACTCTAGCTTCCTAAGCTTCCTCAGTAACTACCTTATTCACGTTAGCCATTAGAGCTTTGTTGGCTATGTAAGTTAGATTCTCCAAAGTCAACTCCTTGGTCACATCAATCACCTCCACTATTTCAGGCTTTGTCTCTTCTTCACATGGAGGTTGATAGCTTGAGTCGAAGTAACTTGCAAAAGTTTTAAGAATATGAGTAGGCAATAGATGTCTAAATGCACTATTTAAGAGTTCTTCTTCCTCTGACGACGTATTGTAATATTCTTCTGGTGCTTCATCAAAGGATGCTTAGCAAATTCTTCTTCTGCCTGTTCTGGTTCTTCAATTATCTCGACTATCAGTGCGAGGCTTTCATTCTTTGTGATGTATTTGTTCCAGTTGAACCCATCATCTTCTTGGGTAACAACCAAAGCCTTATATTTTGAGTTTGATCGACCATCTTCGATCTGCACTAACTTTGTTTGAGGTTGGGGTCGATGATTTATAGCCCTTTTTTTGTAATCATCTGCAAATGGCATATAATTTCCTTTGACTTCCCGGTTTGGGCGCTCTTTATTGAAATGTCCCTTTTCTCTGCACTTGAAGCATGTAACTTTAGCCTTATCGAAACCAAGTTTGCCGTCAAGACCTCCTAGACTGTATCTTCCTATGATTTCCATAAAGCGTTGAGCTCTACGGACTATTGATGCCATGCACCACTTACTATCAATTAATTCCAACTCAACTGGATCAATCTGATCATAATCTTCTTTGGTTATTTCAGGATTCCCAATCCTTCCGGCTACCAGACTTCCGTATGATTCGAGAACTGACGCAAGCAAAGCCATGTGTTGTTTAGCCATGTGTTCATTGAAATCCTATGCGTTTTCAACATTCATAGCAATGTTGCATTGAAGAATTCGCTGGTTTGAATTAGGTGGATTGTTTTGATTGTTCTGAGGATTACTTGAACTTTGTGAAGATTGAGGAGCTTGAGGGGAGTTAGGGTTGCATGATGAAATGACTGAAATCCACTTGATTAGTTTGATTGTTGACTTGTAGTAATGTTGGTGCTGAAGGCTGTTTGAACCTTGGGACTTTGTATGTTACCAACAGAACTACTTTTGTAGTATAGGTTCACATCTTGTTGCATGTGAGCACCTTTGTTCTTTGCCATCTTCTGCATTTCTAGCTCATGACCTTCTAATCTTCCAATAAATCTTGGCATTGTGAAATTACTATATTCCGTGCCGTTTTTCAGAATAGTTAGATAGGTCGTCCACTCTCCTTCTGGTAAAGAATTAGCCAATTTATCAACTAGTTCTTCATTGGTTTTAAAATTTCCATTCGTTTCATCTGACCACCAAATGACAGTACCTTTCGATCAGCTGCATCATTGTCTCACCTTTCATCAGGTTGAAAATATCGAATTCCTTGCTCAGCAGCGCTTTTCTTCCTTTTTAAAGTTGAGAACTTCCTTAAAACTTAAGTCTTAAAGCATTCCACAGAGACTGAGCGTCGTCATCGTGTTGAAGAAGTGCTAGGATATCTTCTTTTACTGCTTGTTGCAGCATATTCATCATCTTCTTTTCACTGATAAACTTTTCTCTCGCTATATCCATTAGCTGAGCCAGTGTCTTCTCAAGACCATTCTCACCTGTAGGTGCTGTATACTTTGACTTGATGGCAATCCAACATGTGAAATGATTAGCTTGTACCCAGTTTATGAATCTCCCGCTCCAACTGTCATAATCTTCTAAGTTCATGAGCTTTGGAGGTTTCGTCATGGTTCTCATTTCGTTTTCTAGGTTCATATTTTGTGCTGCGGTAGTGGTAACAGCTGAAGCAGCAAACACGTTGAAAAACTCTTCTTCTAATATATCTGCAATTTTTCAGAAACACAAACTTTCGACAACACTGATTAGATATAATATGACAAAATCACAAAAGTTAAGAGAAATCCTCAAAAAGTTCTTCGTGTGAGTGAAACAATACTCGTGCGAATCAGGTGGCTCGTGCAAGCAAGTTACTCGTGCGAGAGAGAGAGAGAGTTACTCGTACGAGTGACTCTTTGTGCGAAACACTTACTCGTACGAATGACTGTTTTGGAACTTGAAAAATTTAAGAAAACTTGTTTTACTTGGTCGTACGAGTGGCTAATTCGTATGGATGGCCATTTGTACGAGTTATCCTTCTGCTCGTACGAGTAGCTCAGGTCAACAAACGGATGTTTTCTTCAATTTTCGTCAGAGTGATGTTCGATTTTAGATTTGTAAGTTTCAGGTATTTGTTATGGTTGATTTTAACAGGTTATACTAAAATCCTAGTCTAATTCGTCCATGAAATCCTCTAGATCTGAAATATGTATGAAGAAAGAGTAGATATAGAAATCTTCAATGGTTGAATCTAGATTTTCAACTGCTGAAATTTGTTGGTTGTCTGCTGAAACTTGTTGTTTATCCTCAAATCAGGGCTTAAGGCTCTGATACCACTTGTGAGAGGGGATTGGCTCTCCTCTGTGAGCACCGGACCGATTTGACTCAGCTAACGGAGGCGGAATTCATTGCTAGCGAGTTAGACAAACAAACAATCAAGTATACTGCTTAAACGCCTTTACATCGTATATGGATAAACGTGAGACGTTACAGATGAGTAAACAAATGGATAGGGCTTCGCCATAGTCACACACCAACAGCTGACACACAACACTCAAGCTCCACTATATATAGGCCAACATGGCTCGCACAAGGAGTGAGGCTGCTGACTCATGCGAGTGGTGCCTCGTAGCCACAAAAGGTCACTCGTACGAGTCATCTAAAATACATACAAATATGACAAAAATAAGCCCTATATACACGACTGACATATCCTAGACGTAGGCAATAGACATTGTGCACTAAGAACTTTGAGGGATTATTTGAAGGCCCGAATATGAAAAACCCGAAGGATACGGACTACATTGGCAACATTAGCTTGAGACCACTCTCCAAGGATGATAGTGTCATCCACATAAAAGAGGTGAGAAATTATCAGACCTTCATTAGGTGTTTTAATACCTAAAAAAGCACCCGAAGTAATCGCTTTCTCCGACATACAACATAATGCCTCCATCACTAAGATGAAAAGGAACGGAGATAGGTCTCTTTGACGAATCCCCTTAGTACATTGGAACTCAAAAGTTGGGGTGCGAATTTTAAAATCCCTAATATCCACTCACACCACTTAGCTGAGAATCCCATCTGAGTCATAACAGAGATAAAAAAAATTCCAATTCACATTATCATATGCTATTTCGAAGTCTTTTTTTTAAACAAACGCCTTTTTCTTAAATTTATTCCCCCAAACTCTTATCTCATTAATATTAAGTGCACCATCCAATATATACATCCCCTTCAAAAACTCGATTAACCATCCAGTACAAACTATATAACCTAGTAAGTATACTAGATTATCTTTGCAATGCAAATTACTTCATGGTACAATTAATGAGCAAAAGATTTCATAGGTAAGACATGTAGCTCTACATTCCTAAAACTAGGTGTGTTCACGGACCGGTTTGAAACCGTGAAACCATCTAAACTGGTCATCAGTTTGGTTCAAGGTTAGTTTTATAACTAAACTTTTGGTCGGTCTGTGTAAAAAATAACAAACCAAAGTGAACAGTTTGGCTTGCGTTTTATACCTAAAACCGACCGTTTAAAACCGAACCAGATTGTAAAGTTTAATTATATATTATTTTTTAAATATTTTATGTTACATATATAATATATTTAACTCTCTGTGCTTTATAATTTATACCATATTTAATAAAAAAATAGAACTAAGCCTAACATAGAAATGCAAATGTAGCTCAAAGTCCAAGTCCCTCCGAATTGAATTAGCCATCAGTTCTATTAAAGTGTGAAAAGCGGTTGCCAAACGTTATCAAAACAATCTATAGACTAGAATGAAGTTTTGGCATTTTTGTAAATATTTATAACTTCCATAACGGTGCGGGGTTCATTAAGGGTAAAAAGCTAATTGTGCTTATATGTAAATCGTTCAAACACCACCAAAACCTATAATTTCCCTCAAAAACCTCCGCACATTCTACAAAGAATGCGAAAACCTTAGATTGTTTATGGCATCTTAACACACTCCAAAAGTAGAAACACAAGTGAGTTAAATGTCTTGTAAGTTATCAAAGTTATTGTCACACCCCAACTGATGGCGGAATCATCGGGGAGGACGTAAATAGATCGCTCGGGACATCATAACACTATTGTGACAATAGTTAAATAACAATATTCCATTTCAATTCTAAAATTCAATACATTCTTTGGAAGCAAAGTACAACATCGAAATCAAAGTACAACAACGAAATCAAAAGTACAAGTACCACATAAGTCTAATTAAAACGGGTTTCTAGTTCGTCCTACTAGATTCCATGCTTCCACTGTGTCATCATATTCCTGCAACATATATTAAAGTATAGTTCAACACACAAGGCATTGGCGAGCATACAAGTTTGAATATTAAGTATAATAAAAGTCTAACATTCAACATGGCATAAATGGTTACTTAGACTATCATACAATACTAGCAAGGCTACTACAGATGTCAACCCAAAGTTTACCGCTAGCGCAATCTAATCATAGCAATGAAAAGACCGTTTTGTTTACTTAACATGACCTCACGAATATGGGCTGTTCATTACTCCTATAGTATTATACATGTTAAGGGGGGCTTGTACGAAGTTAATGATGTAGTATAAAGCATACGATTATAGCATGAATAAGTTACAAGAATTCGATTTAAGCGTGCATGATTAAATGTTTGTATAATGATTATGTATAAAGCATAGTGATTTTTGTGGGTTTAATAAGCATATATGTTGCACCCCAAAAGTGTAAAGAGGAAAAGGGAATCGCGTATACTCACGGTTTTGCAAAGCTTCCTTTGGTAATCCCGTGAAAAGTTGGAAGGTTGGAGGATGAAACACCGAGTTATCCTACACGAAGAAACGTAGGTGTGTGAGTATTCGGATGTTTAACGGAGGAGTCGGATTCAGAACTAAAGTATGCAAAAGTATGTATATAAGAAAATAACTATCTAGTTTTAAACACTCATTCTTCACACTATAACTCTCGTATGGGTTGATGTGATTTCATAGGTTAAGATACCCATTAGAATTGTTAACGAGAGGTTCAAGACTTAGATAATATAACCTATTACCATGACAAGTAACCATGTTGCTTATCATCAAGGATTCGGTTTTGTGTGTGTATATATATATATATCGTATAGTTTATATAATAATTCTAAGCTAAGTCCATCAAGAATATCATAGATTGTCATATAAGTCAAGCATGGAGGTAGGAGGGTAACCATCCTTTAACCTCATTGTAAGATTCACCAATACACAAATCATCACAAGTATGATTCAGATAGTCATGAATGAAAGGAAATACACAACTAATTACTATATCAAGTAGCTAACTGAACATTAACCTGGTGAGCCACTTCCGACATAGAAAGAGTTAACTAAGTGTCGGAGGCTAGACGGGGTAAGACTACTTTTAATCTAGAAAACTACTTGAGATAGTAATGGTAAAACATCAAGTGAGGTGGTGGAATGAAGTTAGGATAGCCAAGATGTCACACCCCAACCGATGGCGGAAACATCTGAGTGAGACGAATGAGATTGCTCGAGACATCATAACACTAATTGTGACAATATTTAATTAAAAAACCTATTTCATTTCATTCATCAAATTTTCAAATACAACATAATCTGAGTATAAAATAATAACAACGAGATAAGTTCAACAAAACATAATAATTAACTTAGCATTCTAAGCATGTTTCTATGCAGATCCTACTAAGTTTCATCATACCAACTTCATCAACCTGCAACATGTTAAAAAGTATACTTCAATAACAAAGCATTGATGAGTACACGAGTTTGATATCATATCATAAGTAGTAAGAACATTAAAGAAATCCACATGATAAGCTAGTATATGAGATTAATGTAAACAAGGCATGTGAACGACAAGTCAATCCTCTAGTGTACCGCATAATAGATTAAAATTAAACTTAACATTGACCACAAGAATACGGGTGATGCGTTACTCCTATAGTGCTATACATGTTAAGGGAGGCTTGATCGAAGTTAATGATATTTAGTATCACATAAGAATGTACCAAGTAAACATTTCTAGTATCACATAACTATAGCATGTATGATGGATTGTTTGTGTGATTTCATAGAATAAAAGTGTGATTTAGTGTGTTTATGATAAATTAACATGTTGCAACTAAAAGTGTAAAGCATAAAATGGGTGTCGAGTGTACTCACGGTTTTGTAAAGTTAATTCCGTGAAAGCGTTTAGGTTGATTAAGGGGACGAACACCGAGTTATCCTACACAAGGAAACGTAGGTGTGTGAGTATTGGAATGGCAGTAGAGTTTGGTAATTTTAGGAATTTAAAGTATGCAAAAAGTATGTATAGTCGAAAGTATTTATCTAGACGTTAACGCTCGTTTTTGACACTATAAGCCTAGAAGGGTGTTTGTGTTTTTATGGGTAATGCCCAATAGAATCATAACGATGGTTAGGTTTTAGACAAAATAACCTGATATTAGGACAAGTAACCATATGGTCATCGTCAAAGGTTCGGTTATATTTATTATTTACATATATAGTTTACATATATTATTACAAGTTTATCATAGATTTCATATAAGTCATAGAATTCATGCATGGCGGTAGGAGGATAACCTTCCTAAACCTCTTTCATAAGATTCAACAATACACAAATTGACACAAGGACAATCCGGATGGTCAAGAATAATGTACTTTACTAAGCTACGCTTGGAACCGAATAAGCAAGCTAGGAGCGTGCATCTCGAACATGGCAACATTTAGGGACGTGTCGTAGCCTTGTTACTCTAGTGAAGGTGAACCATAGATTAATGGATGGAAATCATCAAGTGAGGGGTGGATTGAAAAGTTGGATAGCGAAGGCCTCCATGTAATCACACCTACACCATACACAAGCTTGTAAGCTTGGATGGCTCAACACTTGTGGGTTAGAAATGCTAGTAAAAACCACAAGTTTAGAGGCATGTTATACCTCTTGATTTTGTATGAACAAGTCTAGCTAGCTCACTAACCATAAACTTGATTATAGGCAAAAGTAGCATAGAGTTGTTATGGTTAAAACAAGTTTAAGAAAAGTTTATAAGTTTAACTTCCAAAACAGAAAGTTTGACCCTAAAAATGGTATTATTCCACCTTGGTTTTCCATGGAAAACCTATCGTAACATCCCATGGAGCTTAGCAAACATTGTTGAGGAAGAAAACCTATGTTAAACTTTGAAACTTTTAAAGTTTGAAAAGATAAAAAGTGGGCAGAAATTTTACACACTTTTGGACCTCAAAATGGTGGGGTTTCACCTTAGTTTGCCCAAGCAAACTTGTGAGAACCTTCCTAGAGGTTAACCAAGGTATTAAAAGAAGAAACAAGGTTTAAAGGAAGAAGGAAGTGAGTTGAAACTCACTTGCAAGCTGAAGTGTTTCAGCAGAAAGTTCTGAACTTTGAGAGAATATTTGGAGTGTTTGGAGGCTTGAAAAAGTGGGAAATGGATGGAGGAAGGCTTATTTATATAGAGGAGGGATTAGGGTTTGAATTAGGGTTGCATTAAATGAGTTTAGGTGGTTGTTTGAACTTGAAAGAAGAGAGCATGTGAGAGAGACAGCTTCCGGCCGCAAGCTGTCCTCTTTCTTTTTTTTGTTTTGATAAATATATATAAGTTTATTTGGTGATTAGTTGATGTTCATGATATTAATACACTTGGGACTTGTTTAAGAGGTCAAAACCCATGTTAAGGGTCTTATCTAAACCATAAAAGAAGACTTGTTTTCGTAGAAGTGTCATGATAGTAATTAACAATTTGTATGATGCTGAAAGCTTGGATATTTGTGTTAAGAATTACTAATCATCTAGCTTGACTTGATTTTTAAGATTTACAAAACGTATAATAGGTATTCATGAGCCATTTAAATTGATTTATCGAGCAACAACACAACGTATGTTCATAAGTTTAAGCGTGTATAAAGTTTGTGAAAATTGCATAATTGGTCAATTTGATTACAATCAAAGCCATGGATGTACAATGATTCGAAAGTGAAATACAATTACAAGGTTTGGACTTTCCAATTATCAAAACGCGAAGCACACTTACTAAAAATGGAAAGTTACAAATGCAAAGCGTTACAGTCTCCCCTCCTTTAGGAAATTTCATCCGGAAATCTAGGAATATGCAACGAACAAATGCGGATAGTTAGTCTTCCTGTAGCTCTCAAGTTCCCAAGTAAAGTCAGCACCATGTTTTCTTCCCATCGAACCTTCATGATAGGAATTCGACTGCGCCTTAGTTGCTTAGTGCCTCGATCCATGATTTCGACTGGTTTCTACACAAAGTGTAAGGTCTCGTTGATTTGAAGATCTTCAAGTGGAACTTGGAGTCCTTCTTCGACGAGGCATCTCTTTAAGTTTGAGACATGGAAGGTAGGATGAACGTTGCTGAGCTCTTGAGACAGGTCCAGTCGGTATGCTACCTTGCCAATCCTTTCGAGGATCTTGAAAGGACCCACATAGCGAGGAGCGAGTTTTCCCTTTTTCCCGAAACGAACCACACCCTTCCAAGGGGATACCTTGAGAAGTACAAAGTCACCAATGTTGAATTCCAAAGGCTTGCGTCTTTTATCTGCGTAACTCTTTTGTCAGTTTCTGGCTTTGAGCAAGTTATCTCGAATGTACAAAATCTTGTCCGTCGTTTGTTGTATAAGCTCGGGACGGGTGATTTGAGCTTCCTTGATCTCGTGCCAACAAATAGGTGATCGGCACTTGCGTCCATATAAAGGCTCAAAAGGTGCCATTTGAATACTCGCGTGGTAACTGCAATTGTACGAGAATTCGACCAAAGGCAAGTGCATGTCCTAGTTGCCACCAAAATCGATTATGCAGAAACGAAGCATGTCCTCTAGGGTTTAGATACTATGCTCGGTTTGACCATCAGACTGAGGATGGTAAGCAGTACTGAGTTTAAGGTGAGTACCAAGAGCCTTTTGAAACGTTTGCCAAAGAAGGGAAGTGAAACAACCATCACAGTCCGAAATAATATCAACGGGGACACCGTGACGACAGATGACTTCATTCATGTAGATACGAGCCAATTTCTCGACTCGATAGTCTCACGTATGGGAAGGAAATGAGCAGACTTGGTCAGACGATCGATGATCACCTAAATACTATCGTGACCAGACGACGTACGAGGGAGTTTGGTAATGAAATCCATAGCAATACTCTCCCATTTCCAAACAGGAATTTCCGGTTGTTCGAGTAAGCAAGAGGGACGTTGATGTTCGGACTTTACCTTGGAAAAGTAAGGCATTTCGAAACGTAGCAGGAGATATCTTTCTTCATACCAGGCCACCAATAAGACACATGAAGATCATGGTACATCTTATCGGCACCGGGATGAATATAATATCAAAATTTATGAGCTTCATTCATCAGGGGTTGACGAAGATTATAACGGTTAGGGATCCAAATACGGTCAAGATAGCACATGATGCCATTGGATTTGGTTACGAGTTGGTTTTCAGCACCACACTTCAACTCATTATTGAGGTTACCCTCATTAACAGTCGAGTATTGTGCCTCACGAATCATCTCTTGAAGCTTTCCCAAAGTTTGGTAACAACGTACACTCTTAAAATGAGTTTTCTGACTGAGTGCGTTGGCTACAACATTCGCTTTACCAGGGTGGTAGCGGATATCGCAGTCGTAGTCGTTTAATAATTCCACCCAGTGACACTGACGCATGTTAAGTTACTTTTGATTGAATATGTGTTGGAGGCTCTTATAGTCGGTGAAGAGCGTACACTTTGTACAATAAGGGTAGTGTCGCCATATCTTCAATGCAAAAACAACTGCACCAAGTTCAGGGTCGTGCGTAGTATAGTTTTTCTCATGAATTTTGAGTTGTCGTGACGCGTAAGTGATGACCTTGTCTCATTGCATAAGAACGCAACCAAGACTTGCCTTGAGGCATCACAATACATGACAAAGTCATCTGTACCATCGGGAAGGGCTAGGATAGGAGCATTGCAAAGCATGTCCTTGAGCGTTTGAAAAGACACCTCTTGTTCGGAACTCCAAACAAAAGGCTTATCCTTTTGAGTCAAGGAAGTGAGAGGCATGGCAATTTTATAGAAATTTGAAATAAATCGATGATAATAACAGGCTAAGCCGAGAAATGAACGAATTTTGGACGGAGACTTAGGAGCAATCCAATTCTTCACCGCCTCAATTTTTGTGGGGCCAACATGAATACCAAGTTTGTTGACGACATGACCAAGGAGTTGAACCTCCTTTAGTCAAAATTCACACTTGGAGAACTTGGCGTAAAGACGTTTAGTACGAAAAAGTTGAAGGATTAGACGCAAGTGTCGCTCATGCTCTTCTCGCATCTTGGAATAGATTAGTATATCGTCAATAAAGATGATCATTAATCGGTCAAGATAGGGCTTACACACGCGATTCATTAAATCCATAAACACGGTGGATGCATTGGTCAAACCAAATGGCATGACCACGAACTCGTAGTATCCATAACGTGTGCGAAATGCAGTTGTGGGTATATCTTCTTCGAGGACTCAAAGTTGATAACCAGAGCGAAGGTCGATCTTCAAGAAACAAGTTGCGCCTTGAAGCTGATAAAAAAGGTCGTCGATGTGAGGAAGAGGGTATCGGTTGTTGACCGTAAGCTTGTTGAGCTCCCGATAGTCGATGTATATTCGGAAGGATCCGTCTTTTTTTTACGAATAGAACGGGAGCGCCCCAAGGAGACCTGCTAGGGCGTATGAAGCCTTTATCAAGAAGCTCCTGAAGTTGGCTAGATAGCTCTTGCATCTCCAAAGGTGCTAGATGATAGGGGGATTTTGCGACTGGAGTTGCGCCAGAGATTAGATCGATGCGAAAGTCAACTAAACGAGGAGGAGGAGGACCAGGAAGATCCTCGGGGAAGACGTCAGGGTAATCACGTACAACGGGAACTCACTCACACTTGGACCCTTATCCTTCTTTTCCACAATGTGGGCAAGAAAGGCACAATATTCCTTGCGCAAGTACTTGTTCGCTTGGATACATGACATAAGCTTGAGACATTTGGAGGGTGTCTTGCCATAGACGTGTAAGGAATCGTTATTGGGAAGGGGAAAGCGAATGAACTTTTCCAAACAAACAACTTCAGATGGGCCCTCCTAAGCCAATCCATGCCCACTATGACATCGAAGCTACCCATTTGCATGGGTATGAGGTCAATGGAAAACATATGATCGTTGAGATTCAAAGAACAATTAGAAATAACAGAATCGATGATGATGGATTTTCCGTCAGCGACTTCGACTTCGAATGATTTAGGCATCTTAGAACGTCTACACATAAGGAAAGGTTCGAATTCTACGGATACAAAACTTTTATCCGTACTAGTATCAAATAAAACGTACCCGAAATGACATTGTTGGCGTTTTGAGCTTGTGCGGCTGTGATGACAAAGGCTCGACCGCGAGCTTACTGCTGCTGGTTGTTGTTGTTGCGCTGCAGGCAGTTGTTGGCGAAGTGGTTTGGAACTCCACATCTGAAGCAGACATGTGTGGTAAGTACAAGTGGTCGATTTTGGTTGGCTGTAGGGTTTTGGGGTGCGGTTATGGCTCGGGCTTGGTTGGTAGGGGCTTGCGGAGCACTTCGATGTTGGGCGAAGTGTCCATACCTATTCCAGATAGTGCATAAGCGGCAAGGGGTAGTAACCGGATGGTGGAAAGGAAAAGTGTTACACTTGGGATACAGCCTAGTGTATGTTTTCTTGATGGGTTCGGGGGAGGCTATGGCTAGCTGTTGAGGGTTTGGCGGAGTGACTACCGTGCAGTTCTAGCTTGAACCCTTCCGCTTCTTGCCTTTGGGGTTGCTTCTTGGGAGTTTGGGCGAGGTAGGCTTGATGAGGACTTCGGTGGTGGCTTGATGGGCTTTCCTTAATGAAGCCTTGGAAGCTTCACGAAAGATGTGGTTATTGTTCAGTCGGGCAGATAGGCGGAAAGCTTCCTCAAGGGTTTTGGGTGAGGTGGTGTCGACAAGATCCGTGAGGTGAGGAGGGAGGCAACGTATGTACTTGGCAACTGCCTTTTCGGTCGTGTCGACTTAGCTTGGGCAAATCGCACTCAGCTGCTTAAAACGGACCGTGAGGCTGACGTTGTCATTCTCCACCGGTTTAAGGTTCCAAAACTCGTTCTCGAGTCGTTGGCGTTTGTAGGGAGGGCAAAATTCATTCTCCATCAGCGTTTTGAGCTCGATCCATGGGAGGGTGTGAGCGGCATCGTTACCACGAGCATTACGCTCAGAAGTCGACCAATCAAGAGCCCTCGATTCGAACACTCCTGTAGCGTTCATGGTATGCAGGTGGTCAGGACAACCACTTTGGAGAAAAGTAACCTCAATGGCGTCAAACCATTGGAGTAACTTGGTGGTGTCCGCTTTGCCAGTGAAAGGCTGGGGGTTGCAGGAGCAAAATTTCTTATTGGTAAAGGTTGATTTAGGTGGTTCCGCCTTAGAGTCGACGGTGGTGTGGGGTGATTCGACATTGGTTGGGGGTTGAATCTTGCTGTATGACCTTGGCCATATGCTCGGCCATTTGTTCCGCCATGAATTTCATGCAATCCTTTTTGGACATGGAATCGGAATGGGACCTTGATTTGGACTTCTTCATGCCCATAACGCTTTGAGAGGAAGACATCTAAAGGGTCTGACAATAGAAGAGAGATTAAGGCTTTGATCATAATGCGTTTTTATAAAAAGAAATCATTTTTGAGCATATAAGTATCATGTAACACGTATGAATTCACATAGATAGCATGGGCATACAAGCATTCAAAAGCATAAACACGTATGATTTGTGTAAGGAGTATAAATTTAGTTGGTTCACGGGGATTATTATTATTATTTTTTGTTAGGAAAGGTGTGCGAGTTGTGCATTGGGTTACAAATGAAAAAGGTAACAAGTATTAAAACACATAACAATTGAGATACATAAAAGATAGGCTTGATAAAACATAAGAGTATTTCGGGCTGAGAAACGTCGACTATTCCAAAGTGAATCGAGATCCTTTCAAATTAGAGAAACGTGCTTTGGCCTAGAGGTAAAGTGCTCTCGTCGAGAAGCGATTAACGGCACTTTACCCTTCCAGTTACTAAACGTTTCTAACCGATCGAAAAATCAAAACTTTGGCGAGATTGAAAATCGAAGAATGGAACTAGTTTACAAGGTGCGGGTTTCACCCCTAACTTGACAACATCGTACCCTAAGTGTGGTTGCTGCTTACCAAACGAGGAGCGAATTCCAACTCGTTGGTAAGGGTCCACTAGAGTATGAAATGGAAATTCCCATCAAGATGTGGAATTCACTACTAACTTGATGGTGTAATTCCATGTAAAATAGAACACGCGGATTGAGAGTGATCACCAAAGTGCGGGTTTCACCCTTATTTTGGTGAGATCATCTCATTTATAGTATGATCGTCTTCAAGTATTCAAGTGTGAATTGTGTAACTGTCTTAGGAAAGACACGTTACATATATATTAAGACAAAGGAAATAGGAAGAAGCAAGTAGGAAGAATTAACATTTTAAGCATGAATCAAGAAAGGTCAAGTTAGTAAGTTAAACTATAGACTAGGTCGAACATGGCAATTCTACCTAATTCCCTATAGTTATGGCTCTGATACCAATCTGTCACACCCCAACCGATGGCCGAAACATCAGAGTGAGACGAACAAGATTGCTCGAGACATCATAACACTAATTGTGACAATATTTAATTAAACAACCCATTTCATTTCATTCATCAATTTTTCAAATACAACATAATCCGACTACAAAATAAGAACAACGAGATAAGTTCAACAAAACATAATAACTAACTTAGCATTCTAAGCGTGTTTCTATGCCGATCCTCATAAGTTTCATCATACCAACTTCATCAACCTGCAACATGTTAAAAAGTATAGTTCAATAATAAAGTATTGGCGAGTACACAAGTTTGATATCATAGCATAAGTTGTAAAAACGTTAAACAAATCCTCATGATAAGCAAGTATACGAGATTAACGTAAACAACGCATGTGAACTACAAGTCAATCCTCTAGTGTACTGCATAATAGATTAAAAAAAATTTAACATTGACCACAAGAATACGGGGGGTGCGTTACTCCTATAGCGCTATACATGTTAAGGGAGGCTTGATCGAAGTTAATGACATTTAGTATCACATAAGAATGTACCAAGTAAACATGTTAAGTATCACATAACTATAGAATGTATCATGGATTTTTTGTGTGATTTCATAGAATAAAAGTGTGATTTAGTGTGTTTATGATAAATTAACATGTTGCACCCAAAAGTGTAAAGCATAAAAAGGGTGTTGAGTGTACTCACGGTTTTGCAAAGTTAATTCCGTGAAAGCGTTTAGGTTGATTAAGGGGACAAACACCGAGTTATCCTACACAGGGAAACGTAGGTGTGTGAGTATTAGAATGACGGTGGAGTTTGGTAATTTAAGGAAATTAAAATATGCAAAAAGTATGTATAGTCGAAAGTATTTATCTAGACGTTAACGCTCGTTTTTGACATTATAAGCCCAGAAGGGTGTTTGTATTTTTATAGGTCATGCCCATTAGAATCGTAATTATGGTTAGGCCTTAGACAAAATAACCTAATATTAGGACAAGTAACCATATGGTCATCGTCAAAGGTTCGGTTATATTTGTTATTTACATATATAGTTTACATATCTTATTTCAAGTTTAACATAGATTTCATATAAGTCATGGATATCAAATACGTCATAGAAGTCATGCATGGAAGTAGGAGGATAACCATCCTAAACCTCTTTCGTAAGATTGACAAATACACAAATTGCCACAAGGACAATCCACATGGTCAAGAATATAGTACTTCACTAAGCTACGCTTGGAACCGAATAAGCAAGCTAGGAGTGTGCATCTCGAACATGGCAATGTTTGGGGACGTGTCGTAGCCTTGTTACTCTGGTGAAGGTGGACCACAAATTAATGGATGGAAATCATCAAGTGAGGGTGGATTGAAAAGTTGGATAGCCAAGGCCTCCATGTAATCACACCTACACCATACACAAGCTTGGATGGCTCAACACTTGTGGGTTAGAAACGCTAGTAAAAACCACAAGTTTAGAGGCATGTTATACCTCTTGATTTTATATGAACAAGTCTAGCTAGCTCACTAACCATAAACTTTATTATAGGCAAAAGTAGCATAGAGTTGTTATGGTCAAAACAAGTTTAAGAAAAGTTTATAAGTTTAACTTCCAAAACAGAAAGTTTGGCCCTAAAAATGGTATTGTTCCACCATGATTTTCCATGGAAAACCTATGGTAACATCCCATGGGGCTTAGCAAGCATTGTTGAGGAAGAAAACCTATGTTAAACTTTGAAACTTTTAAAGTTTGAAAAGATAAAAAGTGGGCAGAAATTTTACATACTTTTGGACCTCAAAATGGTGGGGTTTCACCTTAGTTTGCCCAAGCAAACTTGTGAGAACATTCCTAGAGGTTATCCAAGGGTTTTAGAAGAAGAAACAAGGTTTAAAGGAAGAAGGAAGTGAGTTGAAACTCAGTTGCAAGCTGAAGTGTTTCAGCAGAAAGTTCTGAAATTTGAGAGAATCTTTGGAGTGTTTGGAGGCTTGAAAAAATGGGAAATGGATGGGGGAATGCTTGTTTATATAGAGGAGGGATTAAGGTTTGAATTAGGGTTGCATCAAATGACTTTAGGTGGTTGTTTGAACTTGAAAGAAGAGAGCATGAGAGAGAGACAGCTTACGGCCGCAAGCTGTACTCTCTTTTTTTGTTTGATAAATATATATAAGTTTATTTGGTGATTAATTGATGTTCATGATATTAATACACCCGGGACTTGTTTGAGAGGTCAAAACCCATGTTAAGGGTCTTATCTAAACCAAAGAAGAAGACTTGTTTTCGTTGAAGTGTCACAACAGTAATTTAACAATTTGTATGATGTCGAAAGCTTGGATATTTGTGTTAAGAATTACTAATCATCTAGCTTGACTTGATTTTTAAGATTTACAAACCGTACAATAGGTCACGAGCCATTTTGAATTGATTTATCGAGCACAACATAACGTCTGTTTATAAGTGTAAGCATGTATAAAGTTTGTGAAAATCGCATAATTGGTCAATTTCATTACAATCAAAGTCTGGGATGTACAATGATTCGAAAGTGAAATACAATTACAAGGTTTGGACTTTCCAATTATCAAAACGCGAAGCACACTTACTAAAAACGGAAATTTACCAATGCGAAGCGTTACACAAGACTTCCAAGTATTCACACCATACCAAAACAAAGTCTTGCCATAAACTTCTTGGCAAGCTTAGATGGTTTAATCACTTGTGGGTTGCATAAACCCTGCAAAAAAAGAAAGTTTAGATGTGTTTGCACCTCTAAAACCCATAAGAATCTATTCCTAACAAGTCTCTCATCCTTAGATTGGCTCAAGAACATGTAGGCACAAGATTGAACCAAGTTTTAATTAAGAAAAAGCAAGATACAAAAGTATAAATGAAAGCATAATTTATTCCTACTTTGGACCTCAAATGTGGTGAGATTTCACCTTAGTTTGCCAAGGAAGCTTGTGAAAACCTTCCTAGATGTTATCCAAGTAGAAAGAAAGAAGAAAATATGAGAAAATTAGAAGAAAAGTGAGTTGAAACTCACTTAGAACACTTGAAATTTTCTGCCCACTTTTGGAGTGTTCTTGGAGAATTTAGAGATGATTTGAAGGATTAGAGAGTGTTTAGAGGGAGTGTAAGGTGTTTAGATGGTGTGGAGAAGACCTATTTATAGTGGGTTTATTAGGGTTTGGTTATTAATGGTGTTGGTGAAATTTGTGTGTTTCTAAGGCAATTCTGCTAGCTCTGACGTTTTGGCATGGTTGTGCCAGTCATAGGCATGGTCGTGCGAGTCATGAGCATGTTCGTGCAAGTCATGATCATGGTCGTGCGAGTCATGAGTATGGTCATGCGGGTCATGAATCTTCACTGATTTGGCATGAGCACTATCATGCGAGTCATGAGCATGGTTATGCGGGTCATGAATCTTCACTGAGTGGTCATGAGCACTATCGTGCGAGTTATGTGCATGGTCATACGGGTCATGAGCATGACCGTGCGAGTCGTGAGGATGGTCATGTTTCCCGACAGAATTTTTCTAATTGAAGTTTGACCCCTAGAGTTTGATAATTCCATCAATTTATGCTAGAAACTCATATTTAAGCATGGTTTTAGTTATTTCCAAGTGCATCAAAGTAACATATGAGTATAAAGCACGTATAATTGATAATTTAAAGTATTTCAAGTGTCGGTTTTTTTTGTATAAACACGTATTCGAGATTGTAGTGTATAACACAACTATGTAACATGTATAAGTATAAAAATGAATTCCATATGATCAAAGTCTCGGTTTACAAGATTGGAAAGGAAATATGAATACGATACAATTACAAGTTTTCAAAAATAGAAATACGAGTACACTTTTTAAATAAGGAAAGTACAGAAATGCGAAGCGTTACAGTTTTTGGTAGAAAGAAGCCCAATAACTTATTAGAATATGAACGCCATAACCGATGAAAAAATAAGGAAGAGAACATCGAAACAAGGTTATATATGTTAGAGTTTGGTGAAAATTTTATAGAGTAGCTTGTGAAATGTAATGTTTGTTTGATTTAAAACGTGAAACGCCAGTATATGATTACTATGAACCTTGTAGATGTATACTTTGAGTGTATGTGTTAGAAAGCCAAATAAATGCTGACTTTGAAATTTATAGATGTAAACTATGAAGGCCAACTAATGTTGTGTTGTATGAATAGATGTTAGTGAAAATACAATTTATTGTGAAAACTGATGAAGAAATGAGGAAGAGAATATCGAAACAATGTAATATTGGTTAGAGTTTGTGTGCAAAACGTATAAAGAAACTTGTAAAATGTAATGTTTGTGTTAAGTCCTAGAAGTGTTAGACTGACGCATCAAATATAAACGGACTATGGTTGTGAACTGGGTTTAAATGGGTTAGTTTGTATTTGGTTTGGACCTGTTTAGGTCATTTAGGCATGTCTAAGGCCATGTGGACTAGGCAAGCCCATAGGGGAGCCCATGTAGGGCATGGGCTTGATAGAGTATATAAGCTAGTTGTTTCACCAACTAAGGTTAGACTTTTGGTAGAACTCTAGAGATCTTCCATCTTGTACCAGACAGTTTTGCTTATTCTAGTAATAGAATCGTGTGTAAGGTGTTAAAGTTTGATTCGGTGTTCTTTCATCTTTTTCGGTTTTCTTGAATCTCACCAAGTTTGGATTCCGCCATCCTAGGTGATTGTGTGATGCCCGGGTTTTCGGGACTTACAATTGGTATCAAAGCTTGTTGAACATATATTTCAGGCTCAGATATGATATCACAATGATTCTGTTTGGTTTCTGCTAAAAAACAAGCATTTCGGATCAACATTCAAGGATTTCGGATCATTCTGCTACATTTCGGATAAATCCTTTTCATTTTGGATTGATTTCGGATTAATCTGTTGAATTTCGGATAAAAATCTTGAATTTCGGATAGGTTTCGGCTCAAGGTTTTCGGATCACATTCTTAAATTTTGGACCATATTCAAGCATTTCGGATTGATTGCGAATCATACTGACTGACAGCCATTTTGGGTAACTGTTCGGATAGGATTTCAGATTGTCATTTCGGATACACTGTTCTGAATTTCTGCTAAGGATTGAATCAAGGGGTGGACTTTTAATCAGTTGACCGATTCGGTAACAAACGTTTTCATGCACAGGAAATTATCCGTTTACGAACTTTGAAAACGGATTGCACGGATTGAACCGTCTTATTTTTAAGACAAAAAAAAATCCTCAGAAAGTTCTTTGACATTATATAACATTGGATTCATAAATTCGAGATGAGTCTATCAGTATAATTTGGTAAAAACAGTTTTCAGACAAATTTTTTAACGTTTTTAACGGTACGATTCCGATTGTCCAAAGATGTCTATTGATCAAACTCAGTACTCGAACATAGTGTTCAGCCCAGTATGTAATCTAAGCCCGAATGCAAATCCGAACATTGTCTTAAGCCCACTTACCAAAACATCCGATAACAGAACTGCACCCAGGCTCAAACTCAATACCGAACATGGTTCATAGCCATGTAACCCCTTTATCTTCACACGTGGAAGCAGTTAAACGTTCTGAAGTGGCCCGAGCAAGTCAATGCACGAAGAATCAGACTGACGAACCAAGATCGCTCATTGACACAGTCAACTATCTTTTATGTACTGAACATTGTAGGAAAAAGGTTGCACAACTCAGGGCACTCAACTTTGATATAGCTAATGATTACAACAGTGCAATATCTTAGTGCATCAGCCATAGACAAAGTAACAAGTTGCTTACTGAAAAGGTTGATGCACAAAAGAAGGATATCGCTCAGCTCTACTTGGACGTAAATCAACAGCAATGTTAGGTCCATGATTACAAACACAAACTCAATGTGAAAAATATGGAACATGAGTCTAAGAGAGCTGAGCTAGAGCTCCTGACTTGCAAGTATGAACAAAATGAAGTAAATATAAAGAAGTTTGACACATCCAGCAAGCTCATTCAAGACGTGTGCAATGTGCAACTAGCATACAAAACGAACAAAGGGAAGGGTTAGGGATTCAATCACGTTGCCCCACTATATAATCACAATTATACGAGAATGCCTGACATTGAGGAAGATCTTGAGAACGAACATTTGGTGTATGGCAAACCTAGTGATTTAACATCCAACACACGGGAGTCATCTAAACCTGTAAATGTTAAAATGAACAAAAATGTGTGAATAAAACTGATGCTTCTATTTCATGTGCAGAAAAGGTGGCAGTTGCAGATTGTGCTGGTGACTCTTCTAATGATTCAGCTGAAGGTGTCAATTGCAGAAAGCTGATGTGAACAAGACTTCTAGTTCGCAAATTGAACAATCTGAACCTTCCATTAGTGCTCCAAAGGTTCAGAGCAAACAAAAGAAGCCAAAACGAGCAGGTCAAGGATGAGGAAAAAGAAATGAAAACATCAAAGACAATCACACTCCCCGAAATCATCTACGGGCAGCAATAGTCCTCCAAAGGCTCGTGATGTGAACAATGTGTTTGTTAAGCCAGTCAGTAATGGAAAATGTGAGAAATATGCATTCGAGTGAACTAACAAAGCTTTTTGAAAGGCTGGTGAGATTTCTAAACAAGACTTGCAGTCTAAGAAACACAATAAAAATCAAAAGAAATCCTCACAGCATAAGGCCTCTGCAAACGACAAGTATAGACATCCAAATTCATGCTCGTCTGCAAGAAATGTGCAAGGAGATCAAGCACATAAAGGACTAGTTCATCCGTCAAGGCCTTCAAGAGCAAATCAAGTTGAGTAGAATGCTTTATACATGAAGAGACAAACATGCTTCAATTGCAGCATTCCTGGTCACATTGCCCGGAATTGCACACACCGTCCCTATGTACCCTATTATGCTCAAAATCAAAAGGTTACAACAAAGGATAACTACCATTCTAAGCCAATGAAGGTATCATCACCTAAGGCAATGAAGAATGTGAATCTCAAGGTTAAACCATCTGATGGGGATTGGAATGCTGCTAAAAACAAACGCAAGGCTGTTCAGGAACAAAAATCTGCTTCTAAATCTAATAAACCTGAACCAGCTAAAGTTGCTCTACCGAAGGCAACAAACACGTTTGTTAAGCCAAAACAAATTTGGAAACCCAAATGCTAAGCAGTAACATCGCCAATCCTTGAAACGAAAGGGAACTTGTGTTTAAAAGAAGTGTCTTATTTCGATGCTTCAGGATAACCAATGAGGAGCTGTTGACAATCTCTAGATAGTTGATAGTGGTTGTTCCAGAGATATAACGGGTAACATCTCACAGTTGCCAAAAGTTGAAAATTTTTTGTAAGTGACATGTTTCCTTTGGAGGAGATGAGGTAAGATAAGATCAGCGAAAAGGTACAATTAAATTTCCTGCTTTAATTTGATATTGATTAATCTTCAATCTATTGACGAAATGGTTAAGCAAAAACAACAAAAATATTTTCATTTTCTTTCGTTTATAATTTCTATATACGTTTTCATTATTAGGTAAATTTGTGCATAAAGTGTGATGCACAAATTTAGGGGGAAGAGGGACATATATGTACATATGGATTGTTTGAGGGGACAAAATGAGAGAAAGTTTGAGGGGGATAAAATGAGAAAAATACAAAAACATTTGAAAAACCAAAAAACACAAAAACATTTGAAACACAGAAAAATCCAAAAAGATTTTATTGCATCATATGGGAAGTGAAATAAATATTCGTGTACCAACATATGTAAGGTGTTGTAGCTGAAAAGACTATGATCTAATGTGATATGTCGATAGGCTTGATGCTCAAAGTGATAAAAGATACTAAGTGATATAAACATAACAAACTATGTATCTTGTGGGTAACATACCATCGGCGTATGATTCTAAGGTCTTAAATCATGCATTGATAGATAGCCAACGTCTGAGGTTTCGGGTCTTTATACTGTTGAGTCATCCGGGGATATCAAGGTTGTCCTTCTGTTGCATCTAGATTATATGCAGACCTAGGCATAGTCTGGATATCCTCAAAGAGCCAAAAAAGAGGCCAAAAACCTTTATAGAAGACAAACTCAATTGAGGCAAAAAAGGTATTTGCTAACCCTCGTTAGACATTTATTTGTCACTCTGCTATACGAATGTACTGAGCTGTTCACCAATATGTCTGACATAGTAAAAACGAAAGGATGAACTCAGTATACTCACCTGCTACGATGAATTGTTGTGCTTACCTTGATCGCGGGGTATGTTATGGTATGGGACACATGAGTATTACAGTATAATATTACAGTATCACGAATATGAAAAATTGAATTGTTGAGCGTTAAAGTTTTAGTGGACAAACACATTGGCAATCACTTAGACCAGTGTGAATAAGTTCGCACCGAAAAATATTCCTTGGTCTACCTGAGAACGATTTTGATCCCATTGCAAATTATAACTGTTAATTAGTTTTTTTATTTATTTGCGTTTCTGTTTATATTCTTATATTTTAAAATTCAAAAATCCAAAAATAGTGTCTTGTTTTTACAAAATCAAAGATCCAAAAATAGAGTGTTTATTCGTTTTATTAAAATTTAACCGTTCTTGAAGATCTGATTTATCATCAAAAGATGAAGAAATTTGAATTTTGATCCAAGAACAAGTACTTGGATGTACTAAGGTTCAGATGGTACTCTCCCTGTTGCATTGAAATGTTTGCTTATAAATTTCTGAGAATTTTTTCATAACTTGATTTAGATCAAGAAACAGGGGTTGCTAAAAATTGAGATGCTGTTAGTTGTTGACAAAGCCTGAAGCATCACAACAACAAGATGTGACATCCCGGTTTTTCAGACATCTTAAACGCACTACTTCACGGTTATTCGTTCTTACGCTAAATTGATTGGGAGACTTAAATTGCACGCTCGAAATAATTACGATAATTTCGTGTACTTGTCAAATGAATTACGTGCTACGTCTTAAACGTTTATAAGTTGGTGCGTTATTATGTGATGTTCCGATTTCGTGTTTTGTTTTAGTTGAAAAATGTAGATATAATAAATAGATAAATGAATCGAACCGAGCCGCGAAACGAATAGACTTCACTTCCTTGCGACTCAAGTAGTTAATCGAAACTTGAGGACCAAGTGTTAGACCCAAACCAACCCACCCGAACCACTTGCGGCCGCGAGCACCCCAAACCGCAAACCCTTCCCTTTTCTCCTTACCCCTTGCGCTATATATACACATACATGCATGTGCATTGCTTCACAAACAAAACACACAAACCCTAATAAGCTAAACAGCCGACGGCAGCTCTCCATTCAGCCTCTCGATCGCAAAACAGCCTTGCTACATCCCTCTTGATCGCGGCAGCCCTCCCCTCGCCATTCTCCTTCTCGGTCGCGATTCTCTTTGATCATCGGCTCCCCATCTCACTCACGGTTCATTAATCTTCGGTGTAAAAGGTTAGAGTTTATCATTATTCGCAAAGTTATACTAGGATTATAAACTCTTGATCATGTTTGAATGTAGTGTTATGTTGTTAGCCGATTTATTTATGCTAGTTGCGGTTAAGATGATTAGCGGAATCCAGAAACATTAGGCTGCGTTTTGTGTAATAAAAACTATATGTCATGATTAGGGTTTGCATGGGTATGATATATATGATGATATATGATTGGTAATTCTGTTCTTGATCGCTTATGTTCAATGTATCGATGGTTTAAGCGGGTTAGATTGTGATAAAGTGCTGAAATCAGGATGCTGAATGGTGTTTACAGCCAACTTCAACTGGCTGTAACTTGGTTATTATTTATCGAGAAACGGATTTTCTGAAGTCTAAAACGTAGAGTTTTGAAAAATGCTTCTAATGGCGCTGGATTCATATTTTTCTGAAGTGGTTTGGTATTTTTAAGTGGCCAATTAAGTTCAGTAACTGAAGCTGTGAAAATTCTGAAAAATTGTTAGTTGTTTATCGAGTCGGATCTAATAATCTGTAGAGAGTCGAATCATGAAATTTGTACAACAACTAGATATGGAAATTTCCGGGAAACTCCCACTGGAATTTTGTTAATTGGACGAACGGTGATTTTTAAATAAATTCTTCCGTGGACTGCAGTCAGAAAGCGACGAATCTGACTGCAGCCTAGTATATTAATATTTATGAATAATTGGTGAAGTGTTAGGACTTGAAAAATTTATATAAAATTCTACAGTATAGTTGACACCTTCTGTAAAATAATTGGAATTTTTGGAACGTTGGAACTATTTTATAAAAATCCTCGAAAACAGCCTAATTATGAGTATATAAGCTGAAACTTGATAACTTGCGAATGTGTGTACCAAAGTGTTGTATGGATTGATTGTGTTCATGATAGGTTGGTTTAATCACTATGTTGGTATGATGATACTTGCATGCATGATTGAGTGTTAGGATTGTTATTGTATGTACCGCATTGTGTGTTAGTAATGTGTAGGGTTTGTATTGGTGTGTTCACACACTAACTCTAAATCAATTGACTTGCTAGGACGTAATTAGCGGTCCCATCATTTGCTACATCTGTGTTACACTAACCGAGCAACTAAAGGTGAGTTCACGGCCCCTAATTTTATCCGGTTTTAAACAACAGGGGGAGAAACATGTATACACTCTACAACTCTATCTCTTTACGTTATACGAAATTAACGTCACTTAACTATTCGGTGACTAAGTTAATGTTAATGTACGTTATGGTCACTAAGCAGCTATATCACACAAGTCCTCGACAATCTCTCGGATCGTTAGTATTGGGTTTAAATAGCGGGGAAATTATAAGTAGTACTACTGGGCCCGACAAGCCCCATCCGAGCTAGTCGCGCTAGCCGACCGGGTATGGTCAACGGGTGAATAATTTGGCCTAACTTCGCCATGGTCAGTGATAGTCCTGGCAACACGGAGGCACAACAGTCAGCTTCGATCGCGAACACTTACGTGACATAACTTTAGGCTAACTACCTATATATATTAACATTGAACTTAATTACGAATCAACAATATTATCCCGGGTTAGGGATAATGGAACCAACAACGTTATTATTCCGGGTAAGGAATAATGGAACTATCAGTATTGTTCCGGGTTGGGAATAATGGAACTATCAGTATTATTCCGGGTTGGGAATAATGGAACTAAACCGTTATCCCTGGTTAGGGATAACGGGGGAAACAAACTTATAACCGAACAAACGAATTTATGAAAACCTGTGAACTCACTCTTCTTTAATGTTGACACTTGTTTCTCTACATGTTTCTCAGGACGCTAGGAGCTCTAGGTGCACTCACTTGCATTGATCAAGACACCTTTTATCGAGTCTCATTTACAAACATTGTTTTGGGTTTTTCATTTGTTTTGGCGTTTGTGTTGGCGCCCGTTTCTCTACTTATTTTTATGCTTCCGCTCAACCATAAAAACTAATGCTTCTGCTAAACATTGGAAACTTACTAAGACAATATAAAATCTACAATGAATGGTTAAACAAATGATTTTGGAAAACGTATTATCAATTCATATAGAGTCGTTCGACGTACTAGTGTCTCAGATTCTGGTTTGTTCACACGCCTCGCGGTAAAACTCCGCAAGTGGAAATTGAGGGTGTGACAGATTGGTATCAGAGCCTCTAGCTATAGAGAACCAGGTTTGCATTAAAGGTAGACCTAAACTATAGCTGATTACACAACACTAGACTTAGTTTGGCACTGAACTATAATATCTTGTTATGTGTTGTACTACAACTGTATTATGTAAAATATAGATGTACATTGTGATGAACGCAACTCGTAACTAACTACATAACCCAATAGGCAATGTCATCATCATCATCCGACAAACCTTTACAACCAAGGGCGCCAGGAAAGGCACCTATGGTGGAACCCTTACCATCTTATGGCGTGGAGACACGCTCAGCTGCGAGAAAAAGGCTCGCTCTAGGGGAGGAGTCGTCATCACGCCCAACCATCGCTGTGCCGGTCGAACCGGTTAACTCGGTAGAAGTAGGAAACGACCTACTTAGAGATATGATACGGAAACAACAGGAACAATTGGAAAGAATGCACGAAACCATCCTAGCACAGGGATGGATGATACGACAATTGACAGGTAAAACTGGATCGCTCGAGGAAGAGCAACATACGAGTAGGATAGCTCGTAACACTTTAGCCAGAGACCTTCGTGCTGAGCAGCTAAGGGCTGACTGGCTAGAAGACAGAGTTCCTGAGTCGAGCTGGAGAATTCAAGAACTAGAACAAAATCAAGCACCTGCACCAGTACCTGCACCAGCACCGGCCCCTCCAGTGCCGGTAGAGGAGGATCCGGAAGAGGATCCAGAAGAGGACCAAGAGGAGGATCCGGAGGAGGACCCAGCTGTAGAAGCTGGAAATGCCACGCAGGATGACAGCAGGGATAGCGACCTGGGAGATGGAGACATAGATGACTAACTCGTCTCGCCAATCTCCATTTTGTTTCCTTTAGATCTGAAATGGCAACCGGCGCGGAAATCTCAACATGTCAACTGAAGAATTGGCCGCAATGATCCAAGAACACGTGAATGCTGCTCTAGCGGGTGTTCAAAACCCACCAGCAGCAGGAGGGGGTCTTAACCCCTACAAGATGTTCCTCGATGCGAAACCGAGCAAATCCACGGGGGCAGAAGGACCCATAGGACTGGTCCGCTGGATCGAAAAGTCCGAATCAGTGTTCGAAATGTGCAATTGTCTGGAGGCCAATAAAGTCAAGTATGCTGCCTCAACGTTGGAGGATGGGGCACCAACTTGGTGGAATGCACAGGTCCAAACGCGAGGACTTATTACTGCAAACGCAATGGCCTGGGCCGAGTTTAAGGCCCTAATCAAAGAGGAGTACTGTCCGCGGGACAGGGTTCAACAGTTGGAGCAAACATTATGGAACCATAAGATGGTGGGATCTGAAATCGAAGCATACACAGCGAAACATCACGACCTGGTATTTCTATGTCCCGATCTGGCCAACACTGTTGAGAAACGACTCGAGTTTTACCTTGGGGGTCTGGTCCCTGAGATTCAGGGAATGGTAGTGGCTAGTAACCCTGCAACTGAACATCAAGCAATCAGGTTGGCGCACAAACTCACCGATAAAGCGGTGGAACAAAAGAAGTTGCCAACTCGGGGTACGACTGAAGTTGCCCCTGATAATAAAAGAAAGTTTGAAGACTCGTCTGCTCGACAGTCTTCGTCATCCCAGCCACAACAGGGGAACCAGAAACGGTTCAATAATTTCAACAGCCACCGGGGTCACAATAATCAGCCGCCAACAACAATCAGAACGCAAGCGGCTATGTAGGTCGAAAGCCGCAGTGCAATCGCTGTAATCTTCATCATCACGGCCCTTGTGCCGGGATTCGCTGCCAACGATGTGGCAAAGTGGGACATGCGGCAAAGGATTGTCGCGGGGAAATCATGTCCCGACAAAACCAAAATCAACCCCAGGGTCAGCAGCAGGGTGTTAACCGGGGGTGCTATCAGTGTGGTAGCACTGCCCACTTCAAACGAGACTGCCCACAGCTTCGTAACAACAACAACAATGGTGGGAACAACAACAACCACAATAACCACAACAACAACAATAACAACAACAACAATGGAAATGGTGCACAGGAGGTGCCAAAGGGCGTGCATTTACGCTGGGCCGCAGAGAGGCCAGAAACGACTCGAACGTGGTCACCGGTAAGTTTCCCCTTAATGAACATTTTGCTACTGTGCTTTTTGATACGGGTGCGGATAGGAGTTTTATATCTGAGTCTTTTAGGAAGAACCTAAAACTCACGCCTAAACCCTTAGAGACCCCTTACGTCATAGAACTAGCCGATGGTAAATCTGTAGATGTGACCCATATAGTATCCGGCTGTCAACTCAAACTCGCGGGTCACACCTTTACCATTGATCTGATGACAACTACCCTGGGTAGTTTTGACGTGGTAGTCGGAATGGACTGGCTATCCGACGTCCGAGCTGAAGTTCTCTGCTTCGAAAAATCTATCCGTATTCCGCTCTCTAACGACGAAATCTTGACGGTCCAAGGCGAGAAGGCAGGCGCCGTCACAAACATTATCTCTTACATGCAAGCACAGAAGTATCTTCGGAGGAAGAACTCCTTCGCTTTGCTCGCACTGGTTACCGAACAGCCTAAGGACGAGAAACGTATAGAAGATATCCCCGTCGTCCGTGATTTTTCCGATGTATTTCCAGAGGAGTTACCTGGTCTTCCATCACATCGACAAGTGGAGTTTGAAATCGAATTGGCGAACCATGCAACTCCTATCGCCAAGGCCCCATACTGCCTAGCTCCAGCCGAGCTGCAAGAGCTGTCTACCCAACTTCAGGAACTGTTAGAAAAAAGGATTTATCCGACCTAGCGCTTCGCCATGGGGAACTCCAGTCCTTTTTGTCAACAAGAAGGATGGGACCTTCCGCATGTGCATCGACTACAAGGAACTCAATAAGGTTACTGTCAAGAACCGATACCCGTTACCTCGCATCGACGATCTCTTCGACCAACTTCAAGGGTCAAGCTACTAGTCCAAGATTGATCTACGGTCCGGCTATCACCAGTTTCGTGTCAGGGAGGAGGATATCGCTAAGACGGCATTTCGTACTCGGTATGGTCATTATGAGTTCTTGGTAATGCCCTTCGGTCTCACCAACGCACCTGCGGTGTTCATGGATCTCATGAACCGTGTGTGTAAACCATATCTCGACAAGTTTGTCATTGTGTTCATCGATGACATACTCATCTACTCTAAAGGTGAAGCAGAACATGCTGAACATCTACCATTATTGCTGGAATACTTCAACAGGAGAAACTATATGCCAAGTTTTCAAAGTGTGATTTCTGGATTCGGGAAGTTCAGTTCCTCGGGCATATCGTAAATGAAAAGGGTATCCACGTCGACCCCGCCAAGATTGAAGCTATCAAAAACTGGGAAGCACCCAGGACACCGACGGAGATCCGACAATTTTTGGGTTTGGCTGGTTACTACAGACGTTTCATCGAGGGATTTTCAAAGATCGCGCAACCGCTTACTACCCTCACCCAGAAAGGCATCAAGTATGCTCGGGGTGACAAGCAGAAAGCGGCATTTCAATTGCTGAAACAGAAACTTTGCAGTACACCCATTCTGTCCTTGCCGGAAGGGACAGATGATTTTGTAGTATATTGTGATGCTTCCATTCAGGGATTGGAAGGCGTACTCATGCAACGCGATAAGGTCATCGCGTATGCGTCCCGACAATTGAAGGTTCACGAGAAAAACTATACAACGCATGACCTGGAATTGGGAGCAGTAGTGTTTGCAATTAAGATTTGGAGACACTACCTATATGGAACGAAGTGCACAATCTTTACAGATCACAAGAGCCTCCAACACATCTTTGATCAGAAGGAGTTGAACATGCGACAGCGTCGCTGGGTCGAACTCTTGAACGATTATGAATGTGCCATTCGGTATCACCCGAGTAAAGCTAACGTGGTAGCTGATGCCCTCAGTAGGAAGGAACACTTGAAACCTCGTCGGGTACGAGCACTACAACTCACTATTCATTCGGGGTTACCCGAACAGATACGCGACGCGCAATTTGAAGCAGTTAAGGAAGAAAACATCAAGGCCGAATCGGTGGGAAAAATGGAACGCGATTGGGAAGTAAAACTCAATGGAGCCCGGTATTTCATGAATCGTATATGGGTACCTCTCTACGGAGACCTTAGAAAGCTAGTCATGGACGAAGCTCACAAATCCCGATACTCTGTCCATCCTGGTTCGGATAAGATGTATCAAGACCTTAAAGCTGCGTACTGGTGGCCCAACATGAAAGCTGATATAGCCACCTACGTGAGCAAGTGTTTGACTTGTGCAAAAGTCAAGGTAGAGTATCAGAAGCCATCGGGGCTACTTCAACAACCTGAGATCCCAGTGTGGAAATGGGATCAGATCTCGATGGATTTCATCACTAAACTCCCGCAAACTTTGGGTGGTTGCGATACCATCTGGGTGATCGTGGATCGTTTAACTAAGTCCGCACACTTCCTAGCTATAAAGAAACAGATAAGATGGAGAAGTTGACTCGCATCTACATTAAGGAAGTAGTTTCTCGGCACGGAGTGCCAACGTCCATCATCTCAGACAGAGATGCTCGTTTCACGTCCAACTTTTGGCAGTCACTTCAGAAAGCGTTGGGAACACGCTTAGATATGAGCACAGCTTATCACCCTCAGACTGATGGTCAAAGCGAAAGGACCATACAGACCTTGGAAGACATGCTTAGGGCATGCGTAGTAGACTTCGGGAATAGTTGGGAAATCCACCTGCCTTTAGTGGAATTCTCGTATAACAACAGTTACCATACGAGCATATCGGCAGCACCGTTTGAGGCATTATACGGTCGTAAATGTAGATCACCGGTCTGTTGGGCAGAAGTCGGTGACAGTCAACTCACAGGCCCTGAGTTGATACTTGAGACTACTGAAAAGATTGTACAAATTAGAAACCGCATGGCGGCGGCACGAGATCGACAGAAAAGCTACGCTGATCAACGACGCAAACCGCTCGAATTTCAAGTAGGCGACCGCGTCCTACTGAAGGTGTCACCTTGGAAGGGTGTAATCCGCTTTGGGAAACGAGGCAAACTAAACCCACGGTACGTAGGTCCGTTTGTGATCTTGAAACGTATCGGACCCGTAGCTTATCAATTAGACCTTCCTGCCGAACTCAGTGGAGTTCACAACGTTTTTCACGTGTCAAATCTGAAGAAGTGTCTATCAGATGAAACCCTAGTCATTCCATTGGATGAGATTCAAGTGGATGAACAACTGTACTTTGTGGAACAACCTATCGAGATCATGGATCGTGAGATCAAGACTCGAAGGCACAGCAAGATTCCAATCGTCAAGGTTCGTTGGGACTCTAAGCGTGGACCGGAGTTCACGTGGGAAAGAGAGGACCAAATAAAAAGCAAATACCCACACCTCTTTGCAGCTGAGCAGCAAACTAACGATACCAGCAACTAAATTTTCGTGACGAAAATTCTTTTAACATGGGGATGATGTGACAACCTGGGAATTTCTCATAATTTCGCGTACCATGGTTAACTAAATTCTTGTGCATGGCACTTGGGAATCTGCGTACCATGGTTAATTAAATCCTTGTGCATGGCACTTGGGAATCTTTGTGCATGGCACTTGGGAACTTCTTGAAATTTCGCGTAACATTGTTAACGAACTAAATCTTTGTGCGTGGCACTCTAAACATGTACGCTGTATTCTAAACTGCGTTTACTCAATTTTCGGGACGAAAATTCTTTCAACATGGGGATAATGTGACATCCCGGTTTTTCAGACATCTTAAACGCACTACTTCACGGTTATTCGTTCTTACGCTAAATTGATTCGGAGACTTAAATTGCACGCTCGAAATAATTACGATAATTTCGTGTACTTGTCAAATGAATTACGTGCTATGTCTTAAACGTTTATAAGTTGGTGCGTTATTATGTGATGTTCCGATTTCATGTTTTGTTTTAGTTGAAAAATGTAGATATAATAAATAGATAAATGAATCGAACCGAGCCGCGAAACGAATAGACTTCACTTCCTTGCGACTCAAGTAGTTAATCGAAACTTGAGGACCAAGTGTTAGACCCAAACCAACCCACCCGAACCACTTGCGGCCGCGAGCACCCAAACCGCAAACCCTTCCCTTTTCTCCTTACCCCTTGCACTATATATACACATACATGCATGTGCATTGCTTCACAAACAAAACACACAAACCCTAATAAGCTAAACAGCCGATGGCAGCTCTCCATTCAGCCTCTCGATCGCAAAACAGCCTTGCTACATCCCTCTTGATCGCGGCAGCCCTCCCCTCGCCATTCTCCTTCTCGGTCGCGATTCTCTTTAATCATCGGCTCCCCATCTCACTCACGGTTCATTAATCTTCGGTGTAAAAGGTTAGAGTTTATCATTATTTGCAAAGTTATACTAGGATTATAAACTCTTGATCATGTTTGAATGTAGTGTTATGTTGTTAGCCGATTTATTTATGCTAGTTGCGGTTAAGATGATTAGCGGAATCCAGAAACATTAGGCTGCGTTTTGTGTAATAAAAATTATATGTCATGATTAGGGTTTGCATGGGTATGATATATATGATGATATATGATTGGTAATTCTGTTCTTGATCGCTTATGTTCAATGTATCGATGGTTTAAGCGGGTTAGATTGTGATAAAGTGCTGAAATCAGGATGCTGAATGGTGTTTACAGCCAACTTCAACTGGCTGTAACTTGGTTATTATTTATCGAGAAACGGATTTTCTGAAGTCTAAAACGTAGAGTTTTGAAAAACGCTTCTAATGGCGCTGGATTCATATTTTTCTGAAGTGGTTTGGTATTTTTAAGTGGCCAATTAAGTTCAGTAACTGAAGCTGTGAAAATTCTGAAAAATTGTTAGTTGTTTATCGAGTCGGATCTAATAATCTGTAGAGAGTCGAATCATGAAATTTGTACAACAACTAGATATGGAAATTTCCGGGAAACTCCCACTGGAATTTTGTTAATTGGACGAACGGTGATTTTTAAATAAATTCTTCCGTGGACTGCAGTCAGAAAGCGACGAATCTGACTGCAGCCTAGTATATTAATATTTATGAATAATTGGTGAAGTGTTAGGACTTGAAAAATTTATATAAAATTCTACAGTATAGTTGACACCTTCTGTAAAATAATTGGAATTTTTGGAAAGTTGGAACTATTTTATAAAAATCCTCGAAAACAGCCTAATTATGAGTATATAAGCTGAAACTTGATAACTTGCGAATGTGTGTACCAAAGTGTTGTATGGATTGATTGTGTTCATGATAGGTTGGTTTAATCACTATGTTGGTATGATGATACTTGCATGCATGATTGAGTGTTAGGATTGTTATTGTATGTACCGCATTGTGTGTTAGTAATGTGTAGGGTATGTATTGGTGTGTTCACACACTAACTCTAAATCAATTGACTTGCTAGGACGCAATTAGCGGTCCCATCATTTGCTACATCTGTGTTACACTAACCGAGCAACTAAAGGTGAGTTCACGGCCCCTAATTTTATCCGGTTTTAAACAACAGGGGGAGAAACATGTATACACTCTACAACTCTATCTCTTTACATTATACGAAATTAACGTCACTTAACTATTCGGTAACTAAGTTAATGTTAATGTACGTTATGGTCACTAAGCAGCTATCACACAAGTCCTCGACAATCTCTCGGATCGTTAGTATTGGGTTTAAATAGCGGAGAAATTATAAGTAGTACTACTGGGCCCGACAAGCCCCATCCGAGCTAGTCGCGCTAGCCGACCGGGTATGGTCAACGGGTGAATAATTTGGCCTAACTTCGCCATGGTCAGTGATAGGCCTGGCAACACGGAGGCACAATAGTCAGCTTCGATCGCGAACACTTACGTGACATAACTTTAGGCTAGCTACCTATATATATTAACATTGAACTTAATTACGAATCAACAATATTATCCCGGGTTAGGGATAATGGAACCAACAACGTTATTATTCCGGGTAAGGAATAATGGAACTATCAGTATTATTCCGGGTTGGGAATAATGGAACTATCAGTATTATTCCGTGTTGGGAATAATGGAACTAAACCGTTATCCCGGGTTAGGGATAACGGGGGAAACAAACTTATAACCGAACAAACGAATTTATGAAAACCTGTGAACTCACTCTTCTTTAATGTTGACACTTGTTTCTTTACATGTTTCTCAGGACGCTAGGAGCTCTAGGTGCACTCACTTGCATTGATCAAGACACCTTTTATCGAGTCTCATTTACAAACATTGTTTTGGGTTTTTCATTTGTTTTGGCGTTTGTGTTGGCGCCCGTTTCTCTACTTATTTTTATGCTTCCGCTCAACCATAAAAACTAATGCTTCCGCTAAACATTGGAAACTAACTAAGACAATATAAAATCTACAATGAATGGTTAAACAAATGATTTTGGAAAACTTATTATCAATTCATATAGAGTCGTTCGACGTACTAGTGTCTCATATTCTGGTTTGTTCACACGACTCCCGGTAAAACTTCGCAAGTGGAAATTGAGGGTGTGACACCTGAGTCATAAGAAGGAGATATGAATTGTCGTCTGACAATGATAGTACATTTGAAAAAGTACATGTGAACCTGCTTGAAAGTGAAAAATCGAAGAAGAAAAGAGATGTTGAGAATCCTCCTCTAGCATTCTTTTTGACAAAATGTTTCAAGCAAAGTTGATCGTAAAATTGATATAAAGCTAACCACAAGAGAAGAAGAAAGAGACCCAGTGTTGAGAATTCCGAAGTCAAGAACTTCCACAACATCTTTAGCATAGCGATAACAATAGAGTCCGTTGAAGACGTTGCTGAATTCATGCTATGAAGACAATTTGATGCATCAGTCTAAGGGGAGATTGTTAGGTCCTAGAAGTGTTAGACTGATGTATCAAATATACACAACGGACTATGGTTGTGAACTGGATTAGATTTTATTAGGTTTGGACCTACTTAGGTCATTTAGGCATGCCTAAAGCCATGTTGGCTAGGCAAACCCATAGGGGAGCCCATATGGGGCATGGGCTTGATAGAGTATATAAGCTAGTTGTATCACCAGCTAGGGATAGACGTTTGGTAGAACTCCAGAGAGCCTCCATCTTGCAGCAGACAGTTTTCTTATTCAAGTAATAGAATCATGTGCAATGTGTTAAAGTTTGATTCGGTGTTCTTTCATCTTTTTCGATCTTTCTTGAATCTCACCAAGTTTGGATTCCGCCCATCCTTGGTGATTGTGTGATACCTGGGTTTTCGGGACTTATAGTTTGTTTGATCTAAAATGCGAAAATGCCAGTATATGATTACTATGAACCTTGTAGATGTATACTTTGAGTGTATGTATGAAAACACCAACTAAATACTAACTTTGAAATTATAGATGTAAACTATGTTACATTGTGAAAACTTTGAACACCAAATGTGTGATAACTATGAACTTTTTATATGTAAACATTGAGCGCCTTTTGTGAATGACAAACTGTAAAATAACTATGGAAGTTTGTGAAAATGCGACAATCCCCTAAAAATGCTATATATCTTTCCTCTTTTTAGGCTAGAAGGGGTTGAAAGTGAAAATAATGGGCATAATGAAGAGGGTGAAAATGGCAAGAAGAGGAAGGCTTCAAGCCAACATGTTGATGTTTAGGAAGAACCATTTTATCTGTTCAATAGGGCTAGAGTTTTATCAAGAGTATTCCCATAAACTTGAAATTGAATTTAGATATAAAGAATATGTAGATAAATTATAGGGAGATGAAAATGCCACACATGATGATGTGGATGAAAATGATATAGAAAACTGGAAATTTAATCACAAAAGGTAGGAATATGAAATTCTTAGGTATAGTGGTGAAAGATAGTAAAAAAGAATGTGAATGAGGTTTTGGAACCCCTAGTACAAGATCTACAAAAGATGCATGATTGGAAAAGAGATCTTGATTGCCTAAAGAGGTGGCATAAATGATTAAAGCTTTAAGGAAGCACCTACAACTTGTTGAGATGCCCACAGCCCCTGTATTCGATAAAAATCCATTGGATAACCAAAACAAAAATCAAGACCCTGCCATGCTTCAAAAAGTAACACAATATAGTGTAACTTTCATGGAAGAACTTGAAGTGAGACATAGTTTTGATATAACGCCAAATTATTTACAACTACCTGTAAGTGAGACACAGTTTAGTGATGCTTTCATATCAGTTTTGGAGAAAATAGAAAATGAGATTGTAACCAAGGGGATGGACATGTCGTAGTTTTCGACAAAACGTCATTGAGCCACAAAGCAAAAACGTCACATTTATTGAATGCCAAGAGGGTGTGAAGAGTCTGATGCAGAGACTTGAAGAAGAAGAAGAAGAAACACCAAAAAAGCAGAAGGTGAAAACACCATGGCTTGGGTAAAGAGAAAGACAAATATGCCTTATTTTGAGCTACTGACGCCTACTCAACCATCATTGCCAGAGAGGGCAGAGGGTGAGGAAAAGGAAGTGGAAGAGAGAACACCAGACATAGGGAAGATGTTGCAAGAAAATACAATTCTAAAAGCAATAGAAGGAGATCGAGATGAGGATGATGATGGTGATGAGGGGGATGTGGATGATGATGGAAAAAAAGTATCTCAACCATCAAAGGTGTGCTTGTTACCTAATCTCAAGAGGGCGATCGTTATAAATGTAACAAGGGAGACACATGATAACAGTGTTTTAACTTACAGATACACAGGGTGTGGTTATCCATGGCATGTACATTTTCATAAAACTCATAAAACGCCAATATTTATGGTTGCATGTTATTATGTTATTAAAAAACACCATACATGGTAATAAAACTAATAAAACGCCATGGTTTGTTATGCATGGCATGCGTATTTCGTAAAACTAATAAACGGCATTGTTTGTGGTTGCATGTAATTGTGTTGCTAAAAACCACATTGCATGGTAATAAAACTAATAAAAAGCCATGATCTAATATAGAAGATGTTGTATAGCTTAATGTTGCATTCGAAATATGATTCTATAACTTAAAAACCATATGCTATTTTCATTAGTCTAGTGTTAAAGATTACAGGGGTGTAAGAACTCCCATGGATGATATTTGAAAGCATGCGAACAAGATTATACGTACACAATAGTGTAGTTCAAGCTTGGGGGAACATCCTAAACTGTGAAGAAAGATTTAAGGCCCTAGAATCACCATCAGGATTATGTGGTACTCAAATCATGCTAGTACAGTTTTGTTCAAGTAAACAATGTCATTATGTTTTTTACAAATTTTGTTAATAAATATGAACAAAAAACGTTATCGATTACGGACACATTTAAATACCCAGAAAATCGTCAAAATAGTGAATTCAATAGACACGTGGCAACTATTTTAAAAGATGCTCGTTTCAAAAAGGATCTAAAAGATAAAACAATCAAAGATTATGATCTGGTCTTCATGCCGGTAATAGGGTCACAACATTTCTGTGTTATATGCTTCAATCTAAAATCATATAAAGTTGACGTATTGGACAACAATGCTTCACGCGATAAAAGACCATAGAAGATAAGTAAGATGGATGGGTTAACAAAATGGTAACTCCATTGAAACTTCTTATTGTATTACAACTTTTATGTAAACGTCATACTAAGATTGCAAATATGTCAAACTTAGAGCGAGATGCTTTTGCAAATTATTTGAAAGATAAAGGATACTCAAGTGCTGGCATGATTAAGATGGCAAAGATAGCGAGGCCGAAGATGGAGTGGTGAACAATGTTTAATGGCATCAATGTGAAATATTTAGAAGGCATATGGAAACATATAGGGGCACTAGCTTGTCTGGTTGGGCATGTGTTTTGGCAAATAAAAACGGCCCATATAACCTACAAAATGGACAGCTAAATGACCTTAGGATAAAGTACACAACAAAAAAACTCTTCCATAACATAAATGAAAATATAAAAGCTTTGTGATCATCACTAAATAAATTCTTGGAATTGGGTGTAGAAAGAATAATGGAACGGTATCACACTGGAATGAAAAGGAATCAAGAAAGGATGGCCAAAGAAGTCAACTAGTTTTGTGTGAGTTCCAAAACAGATTCGGATAACAGTGGTTTGATTGTTAGCACCCAAACAACTACAGATTAGTTGTTTGAATGTGTAAAAGTTAAGAAAAACCAAAAGATGAAGATGAAGATTCTTGTATGGATCAAACAACAAGTGTTGTATACGGAATCCCAAAGGATATAATCACTGAATGCGCCTAGATGTTCGGATTAAGCACAAGAACAACAATCACAACACCAAGAAATCACCAAAACTTGTCCAAGAACCTTGGACTAGGGTTTTCATTAACCAACATATATACACACACTGAATACCCAGCGTATTTAATAAATACGCCGCTACAGGAAATTTTCCTGTAGTGACACCTTTAGCCCCTGAACTTTCTAAAATACAGTAAACAATTACAAAACTATCTAAAACCTACTAAAACCAGGTACCAACGATCTCAAAAGATCCAACAATATCCCCCCAGATTGTTGCGTACTTGCTTGATTCTTCAATCTTGATCTTCGGTTTTTGGATGTGGGACAACTTGATCTCCAGTATGTTCAGGTGGTGCTTCAGTTGGGTTAAGAATAGCTTCACTTGTGATGGGTGGATCCTCCGTCATGGCCTCATATGTGGATAAGGTTGGAGGTTGAGATTGTGATGCAACTGTTGTGGGTGATGGAGCTTTCTGCTGAGCTGATGATTTTTTGCTTTCTTTTCTTTTTCCTCGCCTCCTCTTTCTCCTTTTGTTTTTTCAATTCTGGTCATGATGTCCATCATTTCAATTTTTATTTCTCTTGCTCGTTCTACCGCCCTTTGGAACAACATGCCTTCTTCTTTATATTCATTTCCGGCACCGACATGAATCTTGTGGCCATAGAGAATATTTAGATCCGATAGGCAGAACATAAAGACATCCATTGGGTCCAAAATACGAATATCTTCATTAGAATCAGATCTGATCACTGCTTCTCCTGTTTTCCCCTAGAACCATTTCTTGAAATTTGTGAGCATCAGAGGTTGTTCTGGAGGGATTTTGACTCTGGTTTTAACTTTAGCAGGATCAATGACCCACATGACCACTCCTTTACTAGTAATGGGATCTTTTGTTGTCTTTGAAACCCTTCTGTGGGGCGCTGCAGCTTGAACACAGTAAACCCTCGATTGCATTCTCTTAAGATCAATCTTTCAAAGTCAGCACCAATACTACTGTTTGTAGGGTTTATCATATCTAACCTTCCAAGCTCATGGATATCCCACTAAGGAAGACTTTTCATGTCTGCTCCAGTTTTGAAGTGTTGGATGACTCCACCCCGTCTTTTCACGATAAATATCCCTTTTAAATTGTAGTAGTTCTAGCTAATTATCTTGTCAGTAACTTTTGTCTTTTCAACTATGACAACTTGATAAAAATCTGGGAGCTTTTCTCTTTCTTTTCTGAACCATTCAGGATGTATTAGAGTCATTTCATCACCATCTTCAGTTTCATACAAAATATCTTCCTCCAACCCCCATTCAACAAAATGTGCTGGCAACTCATCCCTATCCACCTCCTCTTCCTTACTTCATCTTCTTCTGTAACATTCACTGCAGATTCTAAACGTCTCTTCTTTTTCTCAGCTTCCTCAACCTTACCTTTGTCTTCCTCAACCTTAAACTTCTCGTAGTTGAAGATATCTATAGCTGAGAACATTGGTTGTATTTCTGCTTTAGCACATAGTTCTCTGATCATTCTATACATCTTCTCCATACCATCTTATTGAAATCTAATAAATCTTGTTTGTTCCTTGACATATGCATGAAGCTCCTTGTTTTTCTTTCTTTGCTCTCAGCTTCTCACGGATCACGTTACTGTTGCTTACTTGATGCTTCGGAATGCATATTTCTTGAGCAGGACCTGCCCCGATATCTTTTAACAATTTATCATAAAGTTCCTAAAAAGGAGTAGGTCAGCGTGGAACTTGCTGAGGCATTTGCTTTGTTGGTGCACTTTTCGAAAACCCTTCCCCTGTTTTCTTTCGTTTCTGGGGAGGTGACCTGCTAGGAGCTTCAGGATCTACAATTAGATGATCAAAAACCTCATCTAATTGTTCCTATTCAGAAGTGACAATCACTAGCGTCTCAGATTCTATCATCTCACATCTCGTTTTCTTTGCTTCTCTCGTTTCTCTTTCTTCGGCTTCATGTATGGCACGTAAGTTTTCGATATGCTCCTTGTGTTCTCTAGTGCCACCAGCCCGAAAGCTGCTTTCCATCAGACGTTCTTGAGTGAGGGTGTCTTTCTTTTTCTTTGATGAATCCCCCTTCTTTGCAGGTTGTTTACCTTTATTCTTTCTTATCAGCTACTCATTTTCTTCCTCTTTTTCATTTGCTTCCTCATCAACGTTTGTCTGTCTCTTTCTTTTAACACCTTCTCTATATTTTTCGTACACAGCTTTTACTAGAGGAAATCTCTCCTCTCTATACATCAGCATCACCCACTCTTGAGTTTTCAGTTTCCTGATTTGTCGGCCAGTCGGCAACTGAAATTTGTACGTGTCATTATCGTGTGGAAGATTTGGATGCTGATCATTAATGAGAAACTGAACAAAATGAGGATACATGGACCATGTAGAGGAGTTTGCGTTGTCGACCATACAGTAGAAGATCAGACCCGAGATGTTGAATTGTTTCCTGGTGCACAGATTGAGCATAGCAGCTGACCATTCTAGGTTCAACCATCATAGCCTCCCTTTCTGTGCGCTAAGCTCATTGCAAACACATGAAGAATAAATCGCCAATCCTTTGTGAGACCTTTCCGTTTAATCTCATTCTTTTCTCTAAAATCTCCGACATATCTCATTCCTTTGAAACCATCCAAAATATCATCTTTCTTTACTCTGAGTAGGTCTTTGTGCTCATCTCCAAGACTGAGCACTCTTCGCACATTGTCTTTTGTTACAATAACTTTCTTCTTTCGTACGGTTTTCGTGATCCTTTTGACTTCATTGACGTTGAAACGTTTGCTGCTTTCCATAATTCTTTGATGTGAATGTTGTATATAATAGGATCAGCTTGGACAACTTAGCTTATCTTGCCTGAGTTTATCCATTCTGCCATGTCTTCAAAGTCTTTTGGTGGCGGCTGTATCTTGCACGATTGATTCTGCTTTCGTGTTTTATCCCAGATAATTTCTTTTACCATTTCTTAAATTATGGAAACAAGCCAAGTTAGATCTGAATTACGAAACACAACTGTTAGTTAGTTAGTTAGGATATATACAAGACTATATAAAATTATTTACAAAATCTTAAAAAAATAATTTAATTTCAAAAGAAATTTTATAAAAAGGTTATAATTTCACTGGTATATCCGCTGATAACTACGCTGGATTCATCAACTATTTACGCCGGACATGTAACACGAGACATAATGATATATATGCCTGTTGTAGCTTATTTACGTTGGTAATATGTCACGTATTTAAGTCTTGTTTCGAGAAAGTTGTCAGCATAGATGCTTATCTACGTTGGTTGACTGGCATATTTGTCAAATACACCAGTTGCTTGAACTCGCGTTCTAGACTTAAATGCGTGATCACTTGTCTTCCTTGTAAATACGCCACATTCATCTTAAATACGATGCCTTCATCGCAATTACGCTGGTATAAAAAATTTCCTGATAAACCCATAAACCAACTTTAAACACTGATTCAATCATACTCATTGATTGTATCGGTTTTGTATGTGATTTCTGATGATTAAACAATAGACAATCATCACATAAACAAATATATCATACCCAAATCGAACACGAGGAAATCGACTCTTGTGTTTTTTAAAAGACTTGAATTTGAGTGTTTTTGAAAGTGAGTTTATGAATATGAAAGAGAAGAAGTGTTTGAAAACGAAGCACATTCAGATCTGATCTATATATATACACACACACAAAATTATCTTCCAGCGTATTTAATAAATATGCTTAAATAAGTCGGAAGTATAATTATGCCGCATAAGTTACTTTTTGTGGTTTCTTCAAAGCTAAGAAGTTCAAACCAAATACGCTCGAAAATCTTAAACTTTCTCGAAAAACATGCCCTTTTTAGCTAATAATAGTGCAAAAGGTGAAAATAAATTTAAGAAAAACAAAAATTTGCAATTTGGACCCTGCAAATCATTTCAGAACTGGAAGCTTCCTTTTTCACATATTTCTTTTTTATTCAAAATCTGTGACTTTCCTACAAAAGATCATACTCACAACACTTGTCAGTTTGTAATATAATAGAAAATATTGAATAATCAAGGCACAAGAAAAACTGTCAGTATGTTTGTCCTCTTAAATCAATCCACCCTTCTTTCAACTTGCTTTCAGTGAGCGTTTTATCATGTTGTGGTAATATTGACAAAAATTGGAATGGCCCCCACTCAAGCTAGACTGTTAGAATGTTGTGCCCGTGAGTCCCACATCAAGACATACCCCCGCGATCAAGGTATGCACAAAGATTCCTCATAGCTGGTGAGTATATCGACTTCATTTGTTTTGAATTTCAACGATAGACAAATGATCATTAGGTCAGTACTTTCGTCTAGCAGAGAGACCAATGTCTAACGAGGGTTAAGGCAAATACCATAGATGGTACGATTTTAGCACTTGAATGATTCTCAATAACAGGTTCATCTATCTATGGCTTTGGCCACATTGGCTCTTTTGTAAAGATATCATAGTTGTGTCTAGGCCAGCATATATCTGGATGCAGCAGAAGAGAAATTATGATATCCCCGAATGATTAGCCAGTATAAAGACCCGAAATCTCAGACTTTGGCAATCTATTAACGCAAGATTTAAGACCATTAATCCATATGCCGCAACGTGTTACCCGCAAGTTGCACAACATTGTGGGTATTCGGAATTCTTGTGTAAGCATTAACTTTTGTCGCCTACTCGCAGTTTACTCGATGGTATTACTGAATCTACTGACACGTCGTTTCTTGGCACCTTGATTGATTTTCCTTGTTTAACATCTTGATTTTCCATTCTTTTTCTGTTTTAAGAACAAACAAAGTGTCCACAGTTTTCTATCATTTCTTAAGCAGGTGTCAATCGAAAGATCAAATCGTTAAAACTATGCTTATTTTCTGGAAATCTTCCCCCCAAAAATTTGATTTTCAAAAGTGCAGTGCTTGAAAATGAAAATTTAATGTTGCAGAATCTTTTGGTGGGACACAGTTTTAAGAGACATATTTATTATGAAAAGGCATTTTTTTAAACAATTATGAAGACGTAATTTATTTCCACACAAGTAAATTGACCTTCTCCAAGCGGGTTACCAACAAGTTGAAACGGGTTTTGTCGAAGGCTTTCGAGAAAATGTCAGCTTTCTGTTGTGTAGTATCCACAGGCACAACTTGAATGTATCCTTTCTCGTACGCATTTCTGATCGCATGAATGCGAATTTCGATGTGCTTTGTTCTTGATTGGTGGATAGGATTCTTCACAATTCCTAAACACACCGCGTTTTCGATGAATATCAGAGTCTTCATGATGTTGATCTCGTAATCCAGCAACTGACTTTGTTTCCAAAGAACGTGTGAGCAGCAACTATAAGCTGTCGTATATTCGGCTTGAGCAGTAGATGTAGATGCTGTTGTCTGCTTCTTGTCTTGCCACGATATGAGATGATTTCCTAAGAACTGACAACCTCCAGAGACGGAATTTCTGTCAACCATACAACCTGCATGATCACTGTCAGAATAAGCAATTAAATCAAATTACTATCTTTAGGATACCACAGTCTGAGCTTGGGTGTTCCTTTCAGATAGCAAAAATTCGTTTGACAACAGCTTCCTGAGATTCTTTTGGGTTCGTCTGAAATCGTGCACAGATGCAAAAAGCCCACATAATATCAGGCCTACATGCGGTTAGATACATCTACGAGCCTATCATCGAGTGATAGAAGGACTTGTTCACTGGTTTTCATTGAATATCAGATATGAATTCTGTCTGAGCTGCAAGTGGTGTGTTGGCGGTTTTACAGTCATTCATGCTATACTTTGCGAGAATTTCCCGATGTACTTTGCTTGATGAATGAGGATACCGTCTTATCTCTGCTTCACCTCCAATCCCAAGAAAAATGTGAGTTCTCCCATCATGCTCATTTCAAACTTTGCCTTCATAACCTTTTCGAACTCCTTGCATAGGGCCTCATCGGTTGACCCAAAAATAATATCATCTACATAGATCTGCACCAGCATCACATTATCTCTGATCCTTTTCATGAAGAGAGTCATATCGATTTTACCTCTTGTGTACCCATATTCCGAAAGAGATGTTGACAAAGTCTCATACCAGGCTCAAGGAGCTTAATGAAGACCATAGAGAGCTTTGTCAAGCTTACAGTGTCGTGTAGGGAAATGTGGATCTTCAAATCCCGGAGGCTGGCAAAAACAGACTTCTTCCTTAACCTTCCCATTTAGAAATGCACTCTTTACATCCATCTGTAACACCTTGATGTTTTTGAACGTAGCATATGCTAAGAAAACTCTAATAGCTTCCAAACGTGCTACCGGAGCAAAAACTTCCTCATAATCAATCCCTTCCTCCCGTCGAAAGCCTTGAACTACCAATCTTGCCTTATTCTTGAAGACTACATCACAATCATCCATTTTGTTATGAAATACTCACTTGGTGCCAGTGGGATACTTTCCATCTGGTAGATCAACGAGTTCCCAGACTTTGAGCTTACGAAACTGAGATAACTCTTTCTGCATAGCCTACACCCAGCTGGAGTCTTGAATAGCGTCTTCAGTGTCACTCGGTATGGACTGCAAAAGAAAAGCAACATACAATCCATTTTTGATGATATGTGTTTGTCCACGAGTTTGAACTCCATCTTCCACAGCACCAATGACGTTTTCAATGGGATGATTTCGATTTGTCTTGTAACCTGCGTTGGTGTGGGTCTCAGTTTGTTGAGGTAGATTGGTGAAGTGTTGATGGTATGTGTTTGTCCATGAGTTCAAACACCATCTTCCACAGGACCAATGATGTTTTCAATGGGATGGTTTCGAGTTGTCTTGTAACCTGCAATGGTGTGGGTCTCAATTTGTTGAGGTAGATTGGTATGGGTCTCAACATGAAAAGGCATTTTTTTAAACAATCTTGAAGACGCAATTTATTTCCACTCAAGTAAATTGACCATCGCCAACCACGTTACCAACTGGTTGAAACGAGTTTTGTCGAAGGCTTTCGTGAAAATGTCAGCTTTCTGTTGCATAGTATCCACAGGCACCACTTGAATGTATCCTTTCTCGTACGCATCTCTGATCGCAGGAATGCGAATTTCGATGTGCTTTGTTCTTGAGTGGTGGATAGGATTCTTCACAATTCCTAGACACCCCTCGTTGATGTTGAATATCTTAGTCTTCATGATGTTGATTTCGTAATCCAGCAACTGATTTTGTTTAAAAAAACTTGTGAGCAGCAACTGTAAGCTGTCGAATATTCGGCTTGAGCAGTAGATGTAGATACTGTTGTCTGCTTCTTGTTTTGCCACGATATGAGACGATTTCCTAAGAACTGACAACCTCTAGAGACGGAATTTCTGTCAACCTTACAACCTGCATGATCACAATCAGAATAAGCAATAAAATCAAAATTACTATCTTTAGGATACCACAGTCTGAGCTTGGATGTTCCTTTCAGATAGCGAAAAATTCGTTTGACAACAGCTTCCTAGGATTCTTTTGGGTTCGTCTGAAATCATGCACAGATGCAAAAAGCCCACATAATGTCAGGCCTACTTGCGGTTAGATACATCAACGAGCCTATCATCGAGCGATGGAAGGACTTGTTCACTGGTTTTCCTTGAAGATCAGATGTGAATTCTGTCTGAGCTGCACGTGGTGTGTTGGCGGTTTTACAGTCGTTCATGCTATACTTTGCGAGAATTTCCCGATGTACTTTGCTTGATGAATGAGGATACCGTCTTATCTCTGCTTCACCTCCAATCCCAAGAAAAATGTGAGTTCTCCCATCATGCTCATTTCAAACTTTGCATTCATAACCTTTTCGAACTCTTGCATAGAGCCTCATGGGTTGACCCAAAAATAATATCGTCTACATAGATCTGCACCAGCATCACATTATCTCTGATCCTTTTCATGAAGAGAGTCATATCGATTTTACCTCTTGTGTACCCATATTCCGAAAGAGATGTTGACAAAGTCTCATACCAGGCTCAAGGAGCTTGATGAAGACCATAGAGAGCTTTGTCAAGCTTACGGTGTCGTGTAGGGAAATGTGGATCTTCAAATCCCGGAGGCTGGCAAAAACAAACTTCTTCCTTCACCTTCCCCTTTAGAAATGCACTCTTTAATCCATCTGTAACACCTTGAAGTTTTTGAACGAAGCATATGCTAAGAAAACTCTAATAGCTTCCAAACGTGCTACCGGAGCAAAAACTTCCTCATAATCAATCCCTTCCTCCCATCGAAAGCCTTGAACTACCAATCTTGCCTTATTCTTGATGACTACACCACGATCATCCATTTGGTTACGAAATACTCACTTGGTGCCAATGGGATACTTTCCATCTGGTAGATCAACGAGTTCCCAGACTTTGAGCTTACGAAACTGAGATAACTCTTTCTGTATAGCCTGCACCGAGCTGGAGTCTTGAATAGCGTCTTCAGTGTCACTCGGTATGGACTGCAAAAGAAAAGCAACATACAATCCATTTTTGATGGTATGTGTTTGTCCACGAGTTTGAACTCCATCTTCCACAGCACCAATGACGTTTTCAATGGGATGATTTTGATTTGTCTTGTAACCTGCGTTGGTGTGGGTCTCAGTTTGTTGAGGTAGATTGGTGAACTGTTGATGGTATGTGTTTGTCCATGAGTTCAAACACCATCTTCCACAGGACCAATGATGTTTTCAATGGGATGATTTCGAGTTGTCTTGTAACTTACATTGGTGTGGGTCTCAATTTGTTGAGGTAGATTGGTATGGGTCTCAATATGAAAAGGCATTTTTTTACACAGTCATGAAGACGCAATTTATTTCCACTCAAGTAAATTGACCATCGCCAACCGTGTTACCACCGGTTGAAACGAGTTTTGTCGAAGGCTTTCGTGAAAATGTCAGCTTTCTGTTGCATAGTATCCACAAGCACCACTTGAATGTATCCTTTCTCGTACGCATCGCATGAATGTGAATTTCGATGTGCTTTGTTCTAGAGTGGTGGATAGGATTCTTCACAATCCCTAGACACCCCTCGTTGTTGATGAATATCTTAGTCTTTATGATGTTCATTTCGTAATCCAGCAACTGATTTTGTTTAAAACAAACTTATGAGCAGCAACTGTAAGCTGTCGTATATTCAGCTTTAGCAGTAGATGTAGATATTATTGTCTGCTTCTTGTTTTGCCACGATATGAGACGATTTCCTAAGAACTGACAACCTCCACAGACGGAATTTCTGTCAACCCTACAACCTGCATGATCACTATCAGAATAAGCAATTAAATCAAAATTACTATCTTTAGGATACCACAGTCTGAGCTTGGGTGTTCCTTTCAGATAGCGAAAAACTCGTTTGACAACAGCTTCCTGAGATTTTTTTGGGTTCGTCTGAAATAATGCACAGATGCAAAAAGCCCACATAATGTCAGGCCTACTTGCGGTTAGATACATCAACGAGCCTATCATCGAGCGATAGAAGGACTTGTTCACTGGTTTTCCTTGAAGATCAGATGTGAATTCTGTCTGAGCTGCAAGTGGTGTGTTGGCGGTTTTACAGTCGTTCATGCTATACTTTGAGAGAATTTCCCTGATGTATTTGCTTGATGAATGAGGATACCGTCTTATCTCTGCTTCACCTCCAATCCCAAGAAAAATGTGAGTTCTCCCATCATGCTAATTTCAAACTTTGCCTTCATAACCTTTCAAACTCCTTGCATAGGGCCTCATGGGTTGACCCAAAAATAATATCGTCTACATAGATCTGCACCAGCATCACATTATCTTCAATCCTTTTCATGAAGAGAGTCATATCGATTTTACCTCTTGTGTACCCATATTCCGAAAGAGATGTTGACAAAGTCTCATACCAGGCTCAAGGAGCTTGATGAAGACCATAGAGAGCTTTGTCAAGCTTACAGTGTCGTGTAGGGAATGTGGATCTTCAAATCCCGGAGGCTGGCAAAAAAGACTTCCTTCACCTTCCCATTTAGAAATGCACTCTTTACATCCATCTGTAACACCTTGAAGTTTTTGAATGAAGCATATGATAAGAAAACTCTAATAGCTTCCAAACGTGCTACCGGAGCAAAAACTTCCTCATAATCCCTTCCTCCTGTCGAATGCCTTGAACTACCAATCTTGCCTTATTCTTAATGACTACACCACGATCATCCATTTTGTTACGAAATACTAACTTGGTGCCAATGGGATACTTTCCATCTGGTAGATCAACGAGTTCCCAGATTTTGAGCTTATGAAACTGAGATAACTCTTTCTGTATAGCCTGCACCCAGCTGGAGTCTTGAATAGCTTCTTCAATGTCACTAGGTACGGACTACAAAAGAAAAGCAACATACAATCCATTGTTGATGGTATGTGTTTGTCCACGAGTTTTTAACTCATCTTCCACAGCACCCATGACGTTTTCAATGGGATGATTTCGATTTGTCTTGTAACCTGCGTTGGTGTGGGTCTCAGTTTGTTGAGGTAGATTGGTGAACTGTTGATGGTATGTGTTTGTCCACGAGTTCAAACACCATCTTCCACAGTACCAATGACGTTTTCAATGGGATGATTTCGAGTTGTCTTGTAACCTGCATTGGTGTGGGTCTCAATTTGTTGAGGTAGATTGGTGTGGGTCTCAATATGAAAAGGCATTTTTTAAACAGTTATGAAGACACAATTTATTTCCACTCAAGTAAATTGACCATCGCCAACCAGGTTACCAACTGGTTGAAACGAGTTTTGTCGAAGGCTTTCGTGAAAATGTCAGTTCTCTGTTGCAGAGTGTCCACAGGCACCACTTGAATGTATCCTTTCTCGTACGCATCGCATGAATGTGAATTTCGATGTGCTTTGTTCTAGAGTGGTGGTTAGGATTCTTCACAATTCCTAGACACCCCTTGTTGTCGATGAATATCGGAGTCTTCATGATGTTGATTCCGTAATCCAGCAACTGATTTTGTTTCCAAAGAACTTGTGAGCAACAACTGTAAGCTGTCGTATATTCGGCTTGAGCAGTAGATGTAGATATTGTTGTCTGCTTCTTGTTTTGCCACGATAAGAGACGATTTCCTAAGAACTGACAACCTCCAGAGACGGAATTTCTGTCAACCTTACAACCTGCATGATCACTGTCAGAATAAGCAATTAAATAAAAATTACTATCTTTAGGATACCACAGACTGAGCTTGGTGTTCCTTTCAGATAGCAAAAAATTCGTTTGACAACAGCTTCCTGAGATTCTTTTGGGTTCGTCTGAAATCGTGCACAGATGCAAAAAGCCCACATAATGTCAGGCCTACTTGCGGTTAGATACATCTACGAGCCTATCATCAAGCGATAGAAGGACTTGTTCACTGGTTTTCATTGAAGATCAGATGTGAATTCTGTCTGAGCTGCAGGTGGTGTGTTGGCGGTTTTACAGTCGTTCATGCTATACTTTGCGAGAATTTCCCGATGTACTTTGCTTGATGAATGAGGATACCGTCTTATCTCTGCTTCACCTCCAATCCCAAGAAAAATGTGAGTTCTCCCATCATACTCATTTCAAACTTTGCCTTAACCTTTTCGAACTCCTTGCATAGGGCCTCATCGGTTGACCCAAAAATAATATCGTCTACATAGATCTGCACCAGCATCACATTATCTCTGATCCTTTTCATGAAGAGAGTCATATCGATTTTACCTCTTGTGTACCCATATTCCGAAAGAGATGTTGACAAAGTCTCATACCAGGCTCAAGGAGCTTGATGAAGACCATAGAGAGCTTTGTCAAGCTTACAGTGTCTTGTTGGGAAATGTGGATCTTTAAATCCCGGAGGCTGGCAAAAACAGACTTCTTCCTTCACCTTCCCATTTAGAAATGCACTCTTTACATCCATCTGTAACACCTTGAAGTTTTTGAACGAAGCATATGCTAAGAAAACTCAAATAGCTTCCAAACGTGCTACCGGAGCAAAAACTTCCTCATAATCAATCCCTTCCTCCCGTCGAAAGCCTTGAACTACCAATCTTGCCTTATTCTTAATGACTACACAACGATCATCCATTTTGTTATGAAATACTCACTTGGTGCCAATGGGATACTTTACATCTGGTAGATCAACGAGTTCCCAGACTTTGAGCTTACGAAACTGAGATAACTCTTTCTGCATAGCCCTCGTACCTAGCTGGAGTCTTGAATAGCGTCTTCAATGTAACTGGGTACGGACTACAAAAGAAAAGCAACATACAATCCATTGTTGATGGTATGTGTTTGTCCACGAGTTTTAACTCATCTTCCACAGCACCCATGAAGTTTTCAATGGGATGATTTCGATTTGTCTTGTAACCTTCGTTGGTGTGGGTCTCAATTTGTTGAGGTAGATTGGTGAACTGTTGATGGAATGTGTTTGTCCAAGAATTCAAACACCATCTTCCACAGGACCAATGACATTTTCAATGGGATGATTTCGAGTTGTCTTGTAACTTGCATTGGTGTGGGTCTCAATTTGTTGAGGTAGATTGGTGTGGGTCTCAATATGAAAAGGCATTTTTTTAAACAGTTATGAAGACGCAATTTATTTCCACTCAAGTAAATTGACCATCGCCAACCAGGTTACCAACTGGTTGAAACGAGTTTTGTCGAAGGCTTTCGTGAAAATGTCAGCTTTCTGTTGCATAGTATCCAAAGGCACCACTTGAATGTATCCTTTCTCGTACGCATCGCATGAATGTGAATTTCGATGTGCTTTGTTCTTGAGTGGTGGATAGGATTCTTCACAATTTCTAGACACCCCTTGTTGTCGATGAATATCGGAGTCTTCATGATGTTGATTCCGTAATCTAGCAACTGATTTTGTTTCCAAAGAACTTGTGAGCAACAACTGTAAGCTGTCGTATATTCGGCTTGAGCAGTAGATGTAGATACTGTTGTCTGCTTCTTGTTTTGCCACGATATGAGACGATTTCCTAAGAACTGATAACCTCCAGAGACGGAATTTCTGTCAACCTTAAAACCTGCATGATCACTGTCAGAATAAGCAATCAAATCAAAATTACTATCTTTAGGATACCACAGACTGAGCTTGGGTGTTCCTTTCAGATAGCAAAAAATTCGTTTGACAACAGCTTCCTGAGATTCTTTTGGGTTCGTCTGAAATCTTGCACAGATGCAAAAAGCCCACATAATGTCAGGCCTACTTGCGGTTAGATACATCAACGAGCCTATCATCGAGCGATAGAAGAACTTGTTCACTGGTTTTCCTTGAAGATCAGATGTGAATTCTGTCTGAGCTACAAGTGGTGTGTTGGCGGTTTTACAGTCATTCATGCTATACTTTGCGAGAATTTCCCTGATGTACTTTGCTTGATAAATGAGGATACCGTCTTATCTCTGCTTCACCTCTAATCCCAAGAAAAATGTGAGTTCTCCCATCATGCTCATTTCAAACTTTGCCTTCATAACCTTTTCGAACTCCTTGCATAGGGCCTCATCGGTTGACCCAAAAATAATATCGTCTACATAGATCTGCACCAGCATCACTTTATCTCTGATCCTTTTCATGAAGAGAGTCATATCGATTTTACCTCTTGTGTACCCATATTCCGAAAGAGATGTTGACAAAGTCCCATACCAGGCTCAAGGAGCTTGATGAAGACCATAGAGAGCTTTGTCAAGCTTAAAGTGTCGTGTAGGGAAATGTGGATCTTCAAATCCTGGAGGCTGGCAAAAACAGACTTCTTCCTTCACCTTCCCATTTAGAAATGCACTCTTTACATCCATCTGTAACACCTTGAAGTTTTTGAACAAAGCATATGCTAAGAAAACTCTAATAGCTTCCAAACGTGCTACCGAAGCAAAAACTTCCTCATAATCAATCCCTTCCTCCCGTCGAAAGCCTTGAACTACCAATCTTGCTTTATTCTTAATGACTACACCACGATCATCCATTTTGTTATGAAATACTCAGTTGGTGCCAATGGGATACTTTCCATCTGGTAGATCAACGAGTTCCCAGACTTTGAGCTTACGAAACTGAGATAACTCTTTCTGCATAGCCTGCACCCAGCTGGAGTCTTGAATAGCGTCTTCAATGTAACTGGGTACTGACTACAAAAGAAAAGCACCATACAATCCATTATTGATGGTATGTGTTTGTCCACGAGTTTGAACTCCATCTTCCACAACACCAATGACGTTTTCAATAGGATGATTTTATTGTCTTGTAACCAGCGTTGGTGTGGGTCTCAATTTGTAGAGATAGATGGTGAAGTGTTCTTCGATGTAGATACCATGGAGGCTTGTGTTTTTAGTTGCTTCATCCACTATCGGCTGTAAAGAAGAAGCATCACACGCAGATGCATTCTCAGCCGAAGTGTCGCCATAAGCTTCGTCAATAGGAAGGATTGGATTGGCAGAGACTGGGTGAATCGTGTTGTAAAAGGAGTGAAGCCAACTCTGTAGGATCAAACAATGGTTCTATTAGGGTTGTTTCTGGAAGTTCGGTTTCAATAAGTTGTCCATAAATGTTGAAAGTTTTGAGTACAACATGTACATCATAAAACCAATTTGGAGAACTTCCAGTGTTGGTGGAGTTTCCTTCTTGAAAGTCGACATAGTATGATTCAATCACCATCTTAGTTCATTTTTTGTAGACTCGATACGCCTTCTGAGAAGATGAGTAACCCATGAAGTAGCACACATCATCAACTGCTTCGAACTTGATAAGATTGTCTTCAGTGTTGAGGAGTTTACAAGAACATCCAAACGGTCTAAAGAAATCTATTAGAGGCTTCCTTTTAAAAAGAAGTTCATAGGTTGTTTTCCATGCGCTTTAACAATAAGAACTTGATTCAAAACAAAGCATGTTGTGTTGACTGCTTCTGCCAAGAAGATGATAGGAAGCTTGGAGTCTACGAGCATAGTTCGAGCAGCTTCAATGAGTGTTCTATTCTTTCGTTCTGCTACTCCATTCTGCTGAGGAGTTCTGGCTGCACTGTACTGAAGGCGTGTTCCCTTTTTTTGCAGAAGGAGATAAATGTTTGATTTTTGAATTCCGACGCATTGTCACTTCTGACTGATTTGACCTTCAGCTTGATCACGTTTTCAATCATGGGAATGAAGTTCTTTAGAGTGGAGGCGGTCACGCTTTTAGCTAGACTTTTAACACTAACGGGACCAAAAAGGTCCATGTGCAGTAATTGTAATGGAGCGGACATCGTATTCACTGATTTGGATTTGTTCGGCTTTTTGTGTTCCTTGTCTTGGGTGCATGCGATATATTTTTCTGAAAATGGAAATTCTTTTATAGGTTAACCTCTCACTAAATTTAATTTGGAAAGTTTATTCATATTTTTGAAGTTCACATGCCCCAACCGCCTATGCCAAAGTAGTGATTCCGATTCTGGCACTTTTGTGATTAGACACGTCATATGCTCATTGAATTTTTCATTTTTCATATTGAGAATGTAGGTGTTGTTTTGACAAGGAGCTGTGAGCTTAATCATTTCAGCAGGAACGAAGTATTTGGGCTTGAGGAATAGACATTCTACGTCGTTGAACAGCACTGAAATTCCTTTGTCGCAGACTTATGATACGCTCATGAGATTGTAACACAATTCTGGTACATAATTGACGTTCTCAAATGTAAGTGCTTCAGATACGATGTCTCCCATTCCAACAATTTTCCCTCCCTTTTCTTCTTCGGCAAAAGATACGAAATCGCCATCGATGACTCGAAAGTTCTTCAGGAGGTCCTTCAATCTGGTCATATGCCTTGAGCATCCATTGTCCACATGCCAAATGTATTCCATGAGCATTCAAAGCCATTTTTGTAACTTATTCTATTATACAACAACAAACAAAAATATGTACAAGTTGGTTAGTTTTCGGAATCTAGACTTGTTTCAAGTTTAATCTATTGTGATTTTGAACAAGAATATTCTCTTTTCTTTTCCAAAAACATTCTGAATTAACCATGTACTTGACTGGTTTTCTAAAGTTATCGAATTGTTCAGTGAAACTTTTGACAACATCTTGTTTAGGTTTAGAAACTTTTGACAAGATCTTTTCTTTTGCAATGTTTCAAAGTATGTCCTAAATGACCACAGCGAAAACATTGCTTGCATGCTCTTTTCTTTTTGGTGGACGTTGCCTGTGAAGATGATGTATGTGATGAGAGTTTAGAACCGCTTGAAGCGCTATCTGATGATGCAGTATAGCTTGAACTTTTGACTTTCTTCACTTTCTTGTTAAGACGATTTTCATTCTTAATGCAGTCTTCATCGCTCTCACTATCTGATGATGAACCTGATTCTTGATTTTCACTTGAGCCGTTAGATTCCTGATCTTCACTTGATGTTTCTTCACCATTTTCTGAAGTTGTTGTGCTCAAGTCTTCACTGTTGCTGACTTGCGTTGATTCTTCATCAGACTCTGATGTACTTGTACATGATGGAATAAACTCGGGAATTTCTTCAATTCTGGAATAAATATAGGAGATTCAAGCACAACATTTTCATCATTACGGGCATAAGTTAGGTCATGACTTTCAACCATGATGTTCATGTGGTTGTGAGTCTTAAATGTAGGCACATGGCCATTACATTCACCCTGAATATTAAATTTAGGCACACAGCCATTACAGTCATCCTTCCTAGTCAAACTATTACAGTTATCCTGAATAGAAGTACAGTTTTTCTTGTTACAGTTCCAAGGAAACCAGTTAACTAGAATAACTGTCGCCTGAGTATCCAATTCCTATTTTCGATCCTCCACAGTCATCATCCTCATCGCACACATCCTCTTTACGCCTAAACATATCTGCATTACTTTCAGAAATGTTAGTAGTATTTTCATTTTTATGAAAGATATTTTGAGCAAACAGATCATGTTTATCAGTTAAGTCATTATTAGAATGAGGTGATGGCATAGGTACATAGTTTTTGCTATGCGGGGGAGGAAATATTTTTCTTTCATTTCCGAGCTTATCCTTGTATCCAATCCCATCCTTCACGAATGTCGGTCATTGGCAATTTTCAATATCAACCAGTGCCTTTTGATTAACTTTCCATTTATCAATTGTGATTTGTAGTTTGTTATTTTCATTTTGAGATTTTCTAATCTTTCAGTTAGATCATTTATGATAAAATCTTTTCTAAAACCGAATTCTTTTAATGTCTGCATTGTAGGTCCCCTAATCCTTATGGATCTTGATAGAATCCTCTATCTAATCTAGAGTGCGGAATCCCCTAGATCAGATTTCACAGAAAACACGAACACGAACACTATTCCTTTAAACTGTCTTCTATTGATTATCAAACACAACTGTTTTACAATCAATTCAAGACTCTTCTCTCAATCTCTCTTAAGCAATTCTTTCAGCACTGAACAACTAACTGAGCAACCTTAACCCTAATCACAACCTCCCTATATATAGAGATAGATTATGCTCATGGGTAAGGGTTTCCTACATGGACTTCTAATGGGTTTAAAGCCCAATTCGCCTACCATGTGTTATATTGTTTCTAGTTCAGCCCAAGTACTTCTAATTCACTATTACAACACTAAACCCGCTAACCGTTTATCATTTTACTAATTACAAGATATCCAAGTACCAAATATAAGCTGTTGTCACAAATATGCACCAACAAACTCCCCCTTGACAATAGCTTCATGAAATAACTTAGTCTTCAGTCTTCTTGCAATCTTCAACATCTTTGAAAAACGCTGGTCTTTGGATAGCTTCAGCTTTAACAGCTTCTGTCAGCAACAGACTCCCCCTAAGCTGATGTATCCAATCACCAAATCTTCTAAATCGTTAGCGATTGAGTAAACTCCAGTTTAGTACTTGCAAAGCAATCTTCAAACTCTTCAACTTTGTCTGCAATATAGAAAGGAGGTTCTACCATGCATCCAAGCAAACTCTTCTTCACCAAACTTCTCAGCAACACATTGCTACAATCTATATACGATAAAACAAACATCTCGAGAAACCATAAGAATTTTTCAACACAAGTTAAACAAATTATTATTATTCAAGAGATAGTAAAACTGTATCAACAGATCAAGCACTTCTCAACTCAAACCATATACTCAAATTTTTAAACACCAAGAACCTGCAGAATCTTAAAAATTTTGAACTCAGCTTCTAACACCGTCTCCCCATATCTGTAACAACTCCTCCATGAACAACCAATATCCCGTACATTAAAAATATACAAGAAAATGAAATATTTTTGGATTTTCTGAAAGCAAATAAAATACGAAATAATAAACACTCTATTTTTGTGAAATTCACCGGTAAGAAGATCATATCAGCAACATCAAACTCTTTTCACACTATATGATAATTTTATAAGCAATATTCGTGAAAAGCAGTTCAAGACGATTAGTAGTATTGTTATCCACTTAAACAAAATACATGAACATTTCAAGTACCATTACCTCGTTATCTGTTTTGATCATATATACTGATATACTAGTGTGTCCCACTTCAGGACATACCCCCGCGATCAAGGTATGCACAAAAATTCATCGTAGTAGGTGAGTATACCGAAATTCATCCTTTTGAATTTACAACGTTAGATAATTGGTGATCAGGTCAGTACTTCCGTACAACAAATAGACCAGTATCCAACGAGGGTTAGGACAAATACCAAATTTTGGTACGAATAATGCAATATGCACATTTGAATGACTCTCTAGGAGAGCTTCTTCAATTTTTGGGATTTTGCATTTTAGCTCTTTTAAGATATCCTTGTTGTACCTAGGTCAGTATATATCTGGATGCAGCAGAAGGACAACCTTGATACCCCGGATGAAATAACGATATAAAGACCTAAAACCTCAAATTTTAGCAATCTATCACGCAAGATTTAAGGGTATAAAACCATACGCCGCTGATATGTTACCCACTCATACACAGTTTAGTTTATTTGTATCACAAAGGTAAGTTGATTATTTCATGCCTTTTGCCTACTAGTACATCATATGATGAAGCTGCTATCACACTTAAGCAATTTTTTTTTTTAATTTCAGTTTGACAGTGTAACTTGCTGATGTACTATCAGTTCTTCTTTTTTCACACAGTGAAAAACTCATTTTTGATTTTCCAATTTTTTTTGTTTTTGATTTTTGAACAGCAGTAAAATTATTTACAAACAATTTTTATGGAAAAATGGTTATTCAGGATTCCTCATCCCGTTGAGTTCGACTAAATGTTCAAAGCGAGCCCTGTCAAATACTTTTCTGTAAAGATCTGCCAAGTTATCAAGTGTGTCGACTCGATGCAGTTCATTTAATTTCTTTTCAGCACAATCCCATATAAAATGATGACGAATGTCAATATGTTTTGTGCGACTGTGTTTTACGGGATTGTTGGTGATTGATATAGTGGCATTATTGTCTATCATAATAGGAGTACGAGTGAAATTCGAACCGTAATCGCGCATCTGCTGTCGGATCCAGAGAACCTAATAGCAATAGCTACCCGCAGCAATATATTCAACTTCACACGTCGAGGTAGACACACAAGACTGCTTCTTGCATTGCCATGACACGAGCCTCCCTCCTAAGAACTGACAACCACCTGTGGTAGACTTCCTTGTAGATTTGCATCCTCCAAAGTCCGAATCAGTAAAAGCAACAAACTTCAAATCACTAGCAGCTGGATGCCATAACCCAAGTTTAGGTTTCCCCTTCAAGTAACAAAGAATCCGCTTCACCGCTTTCATGTGGGACTCCTTTGGATTTGCTTGATATCTGGCAAGAAGACATACTTCGAACATGATGTCAGGTCTTGAAGCAGTCAAGTACATCAGAGAACCAATCATTGCCCTGTATTGAGTTGGATCAACATCCTCCACACTCTCATGATCTGGACCAAGATTGTGATTCTCACAGATAGGAGTATTGAAAGTAGGGCAATCTTCCATTTTGAAACGAGACAAAATGTCATACACATACTTCGTCTGATGTATAAACATCCCATCCTTCTTCTGTTAAACTTGTAAACCCAAAAAGTAGGATAATTCACCCATCGCACTCATCTCAAACTTGCTCTTCATCACCTCTTCGAAATCATGACACATGTTCTCATCAGATGACCCAAAGATGATGTCATCTACGTATACCTATACCAGCAGAAAGTCTTCCTTCTTCCTTTTAATGAATAGTGTACTGTCAATCTGACCTCTTTCGAAACCATGTTTTAACAAATGTACTGACAGTGTCTCATACCACGCCCTAGGTGCCTGATGTAGTCCATACAATGCCTTATCAAGTCGATAGACTTTATCTGGATAGTCTGCATCAGTAAACACGTCTGGCTGTGAGATATACACCACTTCTTGGACTTTCCCGTAAAGAAACGCACTCTTCACGTCAAGTTGGTAAACTTTGAAGCCCTTGAATGAAGCAAAAACTAGGAACAAACAAATTGCTTCCAACCTTGCTACTGGTGCAAACACTTCACTATAATCAATCCCTTCTTGCTGATTGAACCCTTTTACCACCAACCGAGCCTTATTCCTTATCACGATCCCTCGGTCGTCTTTCTTGCACTTAAACACCCACTTGGTGCCTATTTCTTTTTCTCCTTTAGGTAGATCAAGTAGATCCCAAACTTTCAATTTCTTGAACTAAGCTAGTTCCTCTTGCATAGCTTCTACCCAGCAATTGTCTTTTAGAGCCATATGAACATTCTTTGGCTCCTCTTGGGCAATGAAACAGCTATACAAACACTCATGAATCAACCTAGTCTTCTGAATCGAAGTGAACAAATAGGAACCTTCGAGCACACCTCTTCTCGTCTAAATACCTGCAGCAGGATCACCAATGATGTTTGCAACTGGATGATCTCTGTTTACACGTGTGGTAGCAATGGTGTCAAGAACCAGATTATCTCCCAGATGAGATCCAACCTCCCCCTGAATATTAGCAATAGCAAATGGATTAGTAAAATCCTCCCCTTGAATAGGTTCAGACTCACTATCACTGGAGTCCTCTGGAGCTGCACTGGAAGAAGTTTCTGGAGCATCTGTCATCGATATACTCGATCTAGGCATGAAGTCACACTCACCATCTTCACTGATCACAGTATGGATCACCTGAGACTCATCTGCTTTGGAAAAATTAGGAATATTAAATGATTTCAAAACACTGTCATAATCATATAATATTGGAGGACCACTCGTTGATTGTTGAGGTGAGTAACTAGTGATTTCCATGTTAAACACAACCTCAATTTTACCAGTTTTTAGATTAAAAACCCTTTTATTCAGTGTTCCAGGCATATAGCCTAGAAAGTAACCCTCATCAGCTACCTCACCGAATTTTTGCTTATCTTTGTTTCGCACAATGGTGCATGGTAATCCAAATGGTTCAAAGCCTTTTAAGTTTGGTTTTCAGTTAAACAATAGTTCGTGACATGTTTTGTTAAACCGTTTAACTGTCAAAACTTTGTTAAGGACATAGCAAGCTGTGTTCACAACTTCTCCCTAGAAAAGAACTGGAAGTTTTGAATTAGAAAGCATAGTCCTTGCGGCTTCAATCAACGTCCTGTTCTTCCTCTCAGCGACTCTATTCTGTTGAGGTGTATAAGGAGCAAAATATTGATGTTCAATTCCCTTGCGAAGACAAGAGAGATCCAGAACTTGATTCTTGAACTCCGTGCCATTATCACTCCTTATCCTCTTGATCCGTGCATCATGGACATTTTCCACTTTTGTAAAAAGATCAATCAGCATCTCCGATGTCTCATCTTATGTACCTAAAAAGAAAACCCATGAATAACGTGAGTAATCATCAGTGACAACTAAACAATAGTACTTTCCACTTATGCTCCTTACGTTCACTGGACCGAATAGATCCATATGAAGTAATTCATAAGGGGCATCTATGGAATTTACTATTTTATACTTGTGAGGTTTCTTATGTTGTTTTCCCTTTTGACATGGAAGACATTTATCTTCCATGTGAAACCTCTGCACTGGCACCACTTCCACTAAACCATTTTTAATAATATAATTCATTTTTCAGTAGTAGATGTGGGCCATGCGTCTATGCCACAACAATGACTCAGCCTCAGATGCTTTTGATAGCAAACACGCCACCACATAAGACGAATCCTTAGCACCCATGTCCATGACATAAGTGTTGTTTCTTCTTGGCGCTCCCATCACTATCTAATCATCCGGTATAACCAAACCAGGTTTCAACACCAAAGCTTCAGATTTTGTAAAGTGGACCGAGTGACCCTTGTCGCAGACTTGAGACATGCTCATCAGATTGTGCTTCAGCTGCTCAACATAGTTCACTTTGTCCAGTGTGATCTTCCCGTTAGTCACTTTTCCTCAACCAGTAATGTGCCCTCCTTTAGCACCTGCAAAATTCACGTATCCACCATCTATATTCTCAAACCCAGTCAGCAACCTTGCATCCCCCGTCATGTGCCTGGAGCAGCCACTATCCACATACCACAAGTTGATAATTCTCCTTAGCAGCTCCTGCACCACCCAACAAAATTAGTTAGATTGGGGGACCCAAGCTTTAATGGTCTTGGGTCTTCTAGATTCATCAACCACGGGAACATCCATCCAATACCCATCACTCCTAACAGGAGTCTTGGATCTTAGACCTGCTGATGGAAATGGTTTTTGATTTCCACTAGGTCTGTGGTCTTGAGGTTCCTAACCATGTTTGGACTTTGTTACCTTTAGAAATTATGATTTTGGTTCCATGAATTTTGATGATGATAAAGCCATCGTTATAAAAATGTCGACTACCAACATTTTGGTATCGATTTTGATATTGACCTTGAATTCTGAAATTATTGGATTTACCATGAAAGTTATTCATTCTTGGTGAACTACTTCTAGGTCTACCATATCTGCCTAATGTAGATGCAGGCTGAAATCTTTGTTGATTTCTTTGAAAACGAGGAACTTGGTGAGTTCCTTTTTCAGCCTTATCTACACCCACAACAACCCTCTGTTGCTTGGTTGGAGAAATCCTTGGTGGGTTAACCTTCTTCTCACCATCACCACTTTTCTCTGGTGATTTTTCTCTCTTCCTCTCACTTACCTGTGCTCCACTCTTTTTGTTAGGACAGCAGCTGGCTACATGTCCTTTTTCATGACATTTGAAACACGATTTTCTAGCCGAAGACTTCTTAACTGAAGCCTCTTGCTTAGAGTCATCAGGCGATGATGATGATGCCTTTGAAGGATCTTGTTTAGTTTACTTAACTTCTGATTTTTCTTTATTTTTATTTTTAGCAAACTGCACATTAGACTCTTTAGTAATAACAGGGACCTCTTCATTCATGTCACTCCCTTTGACAAAATAAACCTTTTTAACAAAAAATTGTTTTTGATTCTTAGGGTGTGTAGTCTTTGTTTTCAAAACAGTGTCTCTGTTATTATCCTTGTTGGCAGGTGTAGTTGACACAAAGTCTGTAAGCTCTTCTTCATCTAGCAAGAAAGAATAGTCATGACCAAGAGGTGGTGGAACTTCACTCAAACCTTTGAAGCCCACACTAGTCTTGTCATTACTCTTCTTCAGGCCATTCATCATGTGTTTCATGACGAAAGATGAATCTCTAAATTGATTTAATTTTTTTTCAAGCTCACAAATTTTAAGTTGTGCTTCAGACAACTCTTTGCACTTTTAAGAAACCTCTTTTGTTTTCTCACTCATCGTATCATGAGCTAAGTCAATAACTTGAAGTTTTTCGTTTAGCTTACATGTTACAATATTAATTTCTTCTTCATAACTTTTAATTTTCTTCAAGTATAATGACTCATTTCGTTTTACGAAAAAGTTATTCTTGTAGGTTTGAGAGCTCGTTAGCCAGACTTTGGTTTTGATTGGTTAACCTGTCAACCTCACTTTGCAGTTCACAACATTTCAAACAAACAGAACTACTAGAGTTGGAACATACCTCGCCTATTGAGTTGTTTAGATCAGCCATGAAAGCATCAAAATCAGAAGCCATCTTCTTCTCTGTAGCATTCTGTTCTCCATCAGCTTTCTCAGTTACCTTCTCTTGCTCCTCCTCAGCATCAAGCTTTCACTTCTTCATCGGCAACAGGAGCTATCTCAGCCATGAATGCCTGTGAGGCATTGTTATCACTTTCCAGATGAACACTCCAATCATAAGAACCCTCTCTGGCAGTAGAAATCAGGCCCTTTGATCCAGTGTTGTTTGACGCATTCCTATTGCTTGAACCATGACCAGGAGAATCTTGAAAGGATGAACTAGAACGCGATTCAGACTTTGCTCTTTGACACTCTCTAGCGAAATGTTCGTAGTTATGACAATCGTAACACTTCACTTTCAACTTATCAAAGCCCACACTGTTGCCAACGAACTTCCTGCCCGTTCCGTTCATGAACCTCTTCACCCTTCTAGAAATCATGGCCATCTGCCATTGCAAATCCATCTCCTCTAAGTCATCAGGGTTGATCTGATCATAATCTTCATCAAACGTAGCAGGATCAGATATTTTTCCCTGAATATAGTTTCGTAAGAAGCAACGAAAGAAGCAAGCAATGCTAGATGTTCTTCAGCACTTTTGACACTCAGAGGCATAGACTTAGAACTGCTGTTACTTGATTGTTGTCTCTTAGCCCCTGACGAGCCTCCTGAAGCAGGAACAAAACATACTTCTCCATCAGAATTTGTCACGATCTGTTCATTCTCACATGAGAGAAACGCAGTTGCAGTGTCACTTGAAGCATTGTTGGAAGATGAAGGTGTAAGACTTTTGTATATCCCCAGATCTTGAACCTGATCATAACCCGTTTCCTTCTTCTTCATATTGAGCTCATAAGCTCTCAACTTCCCAACAACCTCTTCCAAGTCTTTCTTTTCGTAATCAGCTTCACCTTTTATAATCAACGTGTAGATATCCCACTTTTCAGGTAAAGCATCCAGCAACTTGTTGTTTATCTCCACATCTGTGTATCCCTCTATGTCATAATTATCTATTTCTGATATAAGATTATCTCGTGATAATATCTTCATGGGACTCACTCCTCATGCCCTTAAACACAGCAACTTGTTTCGTCAGCAGATCCACTTTGTTCTTCTTCACATCGGTATTGCCCTCATACCTCTTCTCCAGGGCATCCCACATCTCCTTCGATGTTGTATACCGCTTGAATGTATGTTTGATGCCATCAGGTAACGACATCTTTATAGCAGCTAAGGCTTTCTTCTCTGACTCATACATCCTCTTCTCAGCTTCAGACATATTCACGTAAGCAGTAACACGTTGTCTGCCCTCAAAATCATGCGTTGGGTTAGCGTACCCATCTTGAATACAGATCCACATCCGTGTGCCCTGATATTCAATAAAGGATTGAAACCTATCCTTCCATGTTAGATAGTTCTCTACCTTCAGCATCTGTGGAGGTTTGTTTATGGTGCCAGCCTCGTGCTCCATTCTCAACAACTCATTTAGGTTTGACATATTCGACATTTTTACCGAACCGGCTCGTTAAAAACGTTCAAACTTGTCCGAAATGAGTGGTTACCAAATTATACTGTTAGACTCGTCTCGACGAGACGATTCTAATGATGTATTGTCCGATTATGATTTTTTTGTCCTAAAAATCACTCGAGTCCAACTGTCCAATCGGTTCATCAAAATTGTCTATGGATCAATTTCTATGTCCGAATACGTTTAACTCTGGTTACGTCAGCTGGTTAAGTTTCCACCTTTTTATTAGTAACTCGGAACAGTGTCAAATCCGGAATGGTAACTCTGATTGTCAATCCGAAATGAAAATCCCGAACAGTAATCCGAATTACTAATCCGAAATGGGAATCCGGAATAGTGATCCGAGATGAAATCCGGAATGCACTGTTCTGATCCGAAATGGAAATCCAGAATGGAATCCGAAATAGCTTTTCTGAAATTCGGAATACACTTCTGATCCGAATTTGAATCCGAAATGGAATCTGAAATGACTTTTCTGATCCAAATTGCACTGTTATCCAGATCCAAATCGCAGATTCTGATCCGAAATTCAAGTCTTCAATCCGAAATACTTTGCTTTTTGATCCGGAATGCCTTTCTTCAATCCGAATTGCTTGCTGTTAATCCGAAATACTGCAGAAATCCGAAATACCTGCAAAAACCCTAAAACAGCAGTCAAAAACCCTAATTCAGCCGTCACAAACTTCAAGAACAGCCTCCATAAAAAGGCCCAAAAACCCAACTTTTCTGTTGTTATGATTCTGAACCGAGCAATAATCAAGAGCCGAATGCTCTAATACCAATTGTAGGTCCCCTAGTCCTTATGGATCTTGACAGAATCGTCTATCTAATCTAAAGTGCGGAATCCCCTAGATCAAATTTCACAGAAAATACGAACACGAACAAGAACTTGAACGCAATTCCTTTAAACTGTCTTCTATTGATTATCAAACACAATTGTTTTAGAATGAATTCAAGACTTTTCTCTCAATCTCTCAGAAGCAATTCTTTCAGCACTGAACAACTAACTGAGCAACCTTAACCCTAATCACAACCTCCCTATATATAGAGATAGATTATGATCATGGGCTAGGTTTCCTACATGGACTGCTAATGGGTTTAAAGCCCAATTCGCCTACCATGTGTTATATTGTTTCTAGTTCAGCCCAATTACTTCTAATTCACTATTACAACGCTAAACCTGCTAACTGTTTATCATCTTACTAATTACAAGATATCCAAAGACCAAATCTAAGCTGTTGTCACAAATAACATGCATCTCAGCAAAGTTGAGTTTAACTTTCTCTGATATGCAGCTTCGTTTCCTTTTAGTTCTTGGTTAAATTTCAAAACCTTTTCTTTTTCTCTAATAAGTTCACGATTTAGTGATTTGTAATGTGCCACGACGTTCAAACATGGCTGGGAGCGTAGTTTGCTTTAAATTCATATAGTATGTTGTTTACCAAATCCTTATCCTATTTGTTTTTTGCAGACTCTCATTCATGGCGGCTGTAGAAGTTCCAGCTTTCTTATTCTTGTTGTCGCTTGTTGCTCCTTGGACTGTCTTTTTCGATTCAGTCTTCTCAGCCTCCTACTTTCCCTTTTTTGTAGTTGGTTCAGTAGGAGTGATTATGCTTTTTAAACCTTTGTCACCTTTGGTAATTCTGGCAGCTTGCTTCTCAAAGCAGTTTGATGAAGACGATACAGAGGTGGTAGAGATTTTAGCCATGAGTGCTTTGTTAACTTCTTCTTTTGCCTTAGCCATTTCTTCTGCCCAGTCATAATCTTCCATCACCAATGCTTTTGGGGTTATCAACAACGTTTTCACTCCCCTCGAAAGCTATTGGCCTTCTTGTAGGAACAACTTCAGCATTTATGTTTTTCAATAGTGGGCACTCTCTCTTGAAGTAACCCATATTTTTGCACTTGTAACATCTTAGCTTGGACATGTCGAAACCGGCTTTTCCTAGTGCCAGTCTCTTTCCTGTTTTGTCTTGAAACTTCTTTAGTCGCAGGGAAGCATTGCCATTTGCCACTTCAAGTCCATTTCATCCATATCATATGGATCTACCTGATACATGTCTTCAGTAGTGAGAAAAATCCCTTTTTAGCTCACCTGACATGAGAGCTTCATAGCTACTCAGGAAGGTGTTAAACAATGCAACATGTTTAGTGGATATCTTGAGTGCTTGAGCATCACCGCCCACAGTAGTCTTCTCGTTAGATGATGGGGCCTTTGAAGAGCTTGCGGCAGCGTTAGGGTAAGATGTGGTAGCACTTTGAGAATTTGAACCACAGGAGGTTATGGGGGCAAGGAATGCCATATTTTTGGGAACAGAAGCAGTAGCAGCAGCAGATTGAGTAAATTTCTAAGAGTATCCTGCTTGACTCATTTCTCTCTCGAGTACATCCATTTTGAAGGCCTTTAGTGTATTGATCAGTTCTGAAAGGGTGACAAGAGTAGTGCTGGTCAAGAAGGTTCTTTTGATCATCATACATTGTGGGCTCCATTCTATTGGAAGAGAGTCCAAAAGTTTCTTGATGGAGGCATAGTTGGCAACATGATTTCCAACTTTCTTCATTTTTGTTAGCACACCCAAAAATCGACTAATATGATCTGACAAGCTTTCACCACGAACACACCCGAACATATCATTTTCTTTCTGAACCATATCTCTTTTGTCATCCATCAACTCTTTGTTCCCTTCATAATGATCAATAAGGGCTAACCGCAGTTCGTGAGCTGATGTGTATTCTTCAACAGATTGTTATCATCCTTGGATAGAGCCATTGTTAGAGCAACATGAGCCCAACGATCACGTTGAATGAGAGTTATGTCCTCCTCAGTGAATGCTGAATGGTCTTTGTTATTTTTCGAACATCGTCGTGAATTACCATAGGAACATACGGTCCTACGATGACAGACATCCATTGAGTATAGTCTGTATACTCAAAGAACGCTTTGATTCAATTCTTCCAGCTAATGAAGTCTTCAGATCCTTTCAACTTAGGATGTCTCGTAGCTGCTCCTCTCTCCCAGTTCGGCTTTAAGCTATTGGATTAAGCTGATTGAGTGACATTTTGGTTGATTTCGAGTTTAAAATCTTGATCTTGGATTAAATACGCTGGAATCTGAGCGACCAGAGAGCAAATACGCTGAAAAGAGCAAATATGGTGAAGAGAGCAAATACGTTGGTGATGCTTGGCTACTTGATTCGGCGACAATAGCTAAATCCGCTGGAGCACACAAAACAAACGTAAGTTTGGCTAAATGCGATGATTACCTTGATAAAATCGCTGAGGATTTATATCACTGACTTCGAAGTCGCCTTTGATTAATTACACTTACACTATTTCGTTGGAAAATCAACAAATCCGCTGGTGTAATGTCGTATTTGTTAATTATGCGATCTTCAAGTTAAAACACTATATTCAAAATTATCTACACTGACTTCAAACTTAAATACGCCCAGCAGGGTTTAAGCACAAACAAAAACCGTATAATCACCCAAAAATGACTCAAAATCCATGTTTCTTTGTACCCAAATGTTTACCAAAACACTGATTAACAACCCAATGATTAAACACACCAGATCAAGCCATTTTAAGTCCAAAAATTTGAAAAACCTTGAAACTTTGAAAACTTTTGAAAAAACCTTCAAAACTTGAAGAATCTTAACAAAAACTCAAACAATCAAGAGCACAAATGCTCTGATACCAAATTGTGAGTCCCAAAATAGATTCGGATCATAGTGGTTTGATTGTTATCACCCAAACAACTACATATTAGTTGTTTGAATGTGTAAAAGTTAAGAAAAACCAAAAGATGAAGATGAAGATTCTTGTATGGATCAAACAACAAGTGTTGTATATCGAATCCCAAAGGATATAATCACGGAATGCACCTGGATGTTCGGATTAAGCACAAGAATAACAATCACCACACAAAGAAATCACCAAAACTTGTCCAAGAACCTTGGACTAGGGTTTTCATTAACCAACATATATATACACACTGACTACTCAGCGTATTTAGTAAATACGCTGGGAACATAAATACACGGCTATAGGACATTTTCCTTTAGTGACACTTTCAGCCCCTGAACTTTCTAAAGTACATTAATCTATTACAAAACTATCCAAAACCTACTAAAACCAAGTACCAACGATCTCAAAAGATCCAACATTTTGCATGTTTATGATTTGTTTATACTTTGCACTTTGTATGTATATTCTTAAACACCCGCAATTGTTTATTTTTCTTATGCATGTTTCAAAACGCCACATTTTCCCTTTTACATTACACAATATAATTTTGTATGCGACATAAATGTTAAAACTATACACTGGAACAACATAAAATTCAATCATGCTATCACATAAAACGCTAAAAACTACAAAAGGTATATTACTAAAATCCCTTGATTGATAAAGTACGACATCAAGAAAAAAAATACAAAAACATCATATCTCTTTGGCTTTTCATTGTCATAATTATGAAAGAAGGAATTTTTGTAGCATACAATACTATTGAAAAGAGAATTCAGAAAGTATGTTGCAACTATTTTCGTTTTGGTGCCAAAAATATAAAACAGTCAGAGTATCGAAAACAACATTTATTGTTCATCTAAAATTCACACCAAAACACCACTATATAAAGAGAAATACCACAATACAAAGGTACATCATTAGCACTGCCAAAAACATAAAAATCTTACAAAACGCCAAACAAAATCAAAAATTGGCCCAAGTAATTTCCTGAAGGATCTAAAGGTTAGAGAACCATTTGTTAGAACTTTTGAGATCATTGGTACTTAGTTTAATTAGGTTTTGGATTTTTTATAAAGTTTGTAGTAATCTAGAAAGTTCAGGGGCTAAAGTGTAACTACAAGGAAACTTCCCTCTAACGGCGTAATTAAGTAACTGGCGTATTTATTAAATACGCCAGGTAGCCTGTATTATATATATATATATATATATATATATATTATTTGGATGGAAACCCTAGTCCAAGGTTCTTTGACAAGTTTTGGTGATTTCTTGTGTTGTGATTATTGTTCTTGTGTTAAATCCAAATATCCAGGTGCATTAAGTGTGTTTATCAGTTGGGATTACATATACAACACTTGTTATTGCATCCAAAACAAGAATCCTCATTTTCATCTTTTGATTTTCTTAACTTTTACACTTTCAAACAACTAATCTATAGTTGTTTGGGTGTTAACAATCAAACCACTGTGATCGGAATCAGTTTTGGGACTCACAATTTGGTATCAGAGCCTTTGTGTTCTTCAAATTTTGAAGGTTTTTTCAAAAGTTTTCTATGTTTCAAAGTTTTTTAAGTTGTTAGACTCAAAATGGCTTGACCTGGTGTGTTTGATCATTGGTTGTTGTTAACCAGTGTTTTAATGAACATTTGGGTCACTTTAATACAAATAAACATGGATTTTGAGTAGTTTTTGAGTGATTAGAGGGTTTTTGTTCATACTTAAACCCTGTTGGGCGTATTTGAATTTGAAGACAACATAGATAATTTGTATTTAGCGTAACTAGTTTGAAGATCGCGTAATTAACAAATAGCCGGCAATATACCAGCAGATTTGTTGATTCTCAGCGAAATAGTGTCAGCGTATTTAATCGAAGGTGACTTCGAAGTCAGTGATAAAGATCCAGAGTGATTTTATCACGGTGATCGGTGTACTTAGCCAAACTTACGTGTGTTTGGTTTGTACCACCAGAATTAGCTATTGTCGCCGGTCAAGGATTTCAAGAACCTCAATGTATTTGACCAAGCTCCGCGTAATTAACTGTTAACCGGCGTATTTGAACATAGTACTTCAATAACCAGCGTATTTAATCTCTGATCAGCAATTTGAACTTAAAATCAAACCAAAATGTCACTTAATCAACTGAATCTGATCGCTCAAGTCGAACTTGAAACTGGAACTACAACTAGGCCTCCCAAATTGAATGGAACCGAAGATTTCAGCAACTTGAAAAACATAATCAAGTCATTCTTTGAGTACATGGACTATACTCAATGGATGTCTGTGACTATAGGACTCCATGTTCCTACGGTTATTCACGATGATATTTGTACTATCAATGAAGATCCCTCAACCTTCACTGATGAAGATAGGACACTCATCCAACTACTTGTCAAAAGATGACAACAACTTGTTTGAAGAATACACCTCGGCTCATGATCTATGGTTGGCTCTTATCGATCACTACGAAGGCAACGAAGAAACGATGGAAAACAAGAGAGATATTATTCAAAAAGAATACGACATGTTTGAAAGTGTTCAAGGTGAAAGTTTGTCAGATCACATTAGCCGCTTTCTAAATGTGTTAACGAAAATGAAGAAAGTTGGTAATCATGTTGCCAACTATGCTTCAATCAAAAAGCGTTTGGACTCTCTTCCAAAAGAATGGAGCTTACAGTGCATGATGATCAAAAGAACCTTCCTAACCAGTATGACTCCAGTTACCCTTTTGGAATTGATCAACACTCTAAACGCTTTCGAAATGAATGTGCTCAAAAGAGAGATTAATCAAACATGATACTCACAACAAAAATCTGCTCAATCTGCTGCTGTTATTATGCCCAAGAACATGGTATTCATTATCCTGACAGTCTTTGGGGGTTCAAGCTCTCAAAGTGTCAGTGTATTTTAGTTCAACGCTTCCACAAACTCTGCTAAGGCTCCATAGTCCAATGAGAAAGCTACTGTGGTCAGCGATGCTCAAGCACTAAAGATCTCCACTGAACATGTTGCACCATTTAACACCTTCCTCAGCAGTTATAAGGCTCTTATGTCGGGTGAACTGAAACGAGACTTTCTTTCAGCTGAAGACATGTACCAAGTTGATCCAGATGATATGGAAGAAATGGATCTCAAAAGGCAGATGGCTATGATCACCTTAAGACTGAAGAAATTTCAAGATAAGACAGGAAAGAGATTGTATCTCAGAAAAGCCGGTTTTGACAAGTCAAAGTTGCGATGCTACAATTGCAAGAACTTGGGTCACTTCAAGAGAGATTGCCCGTTGTTGAAGAACTAGAATGCTGAGATTGCCCCAGCTAGAAGGCCAATCGTTATTGAGGGAATGAGAATGCTGCTGATAACACCCCATAGGCACTAGTGGTAGAAGATTATGATTGGGCTAAAGAAATTGCTGAGGCAAAGGAAGAAGTCAACAAGGCTCTTATGGCTAAAATCTCTACTGGATCAGTCTCATCTTCATCAACCTGTGTTGGGAAACAAGCTGCAAGAATTCCTAAGGGCGACAAAGTTATAGATAAAGGCTTGAAGAGCATAGTCGCTCATGCTGAACCATCAACAGATAAGGGAAAGAAAGAAGCTGAGAAGCCTGAACCGAAGAAGAAAGCCCAAGAAGCAACTAGCAGCATCAAGAATAAGAAAGCTGAAGCTCCTGCAGCCACCATGAAAGCTGAATCTGGAAAGGAGAAAGAGGATAAGGATTTGAATAAATTGCAAAAATGACTTCGAATGCTCATGGAATACATTTGGCACGTGGACAGTGGATCCTCAAGGCATATGACCAGATTGAAGAAACTCCTGAAGAACTTTTGATTCATCGACGGCAACTTCGTATCTTTTTCCGGAGATGAAAAGGGAGGGAAGATTGTTGGAATGGGACACGTTGTATCAGAAGCACCTACATTGGAGAACGTCAATTATGTACCAGAATTGTGTGACAATCTCATGAGCGTATCACACGTATGCGACAAAGGAATATCGGTGCTGTTCAATTACGTGGAATGCCTATTTCTCAAGCCCGAATACTTCGTTCCTACCAAAATGGTTATGCTGACAGCTCCTCCTCAAAACAACACCTACCTTCTCAATATGTAAAATGCAAAATCCAATGAGCATATGATGTGTCTGATCTCCAAAGCGTCAGAATCAGAATCACTGCTTTGGTAGAAGCGGTTGGGGAATGTGAACTTCAAAAATATGAATAAAATCTCTAAATTAAATCTAGTAAGAGATTTACTAATAAAAGAATTTCCTTTTTCAGAAAATTGTATCGCATGCGCCCAAGGCAAGCAACACAAAAAGCCACACAAGCCCAAAGCAGTGAATACGCTAACCGCACCATTGCAAGTGCTGCACATGGATCTTATTGACCTTATCATTGTTAAAAGTTTAACTAAAAGATCTTACTGCTTGGTGATTACATACGATTTTTCTCGTTTCTCATGGGTTTACTTCCTTGAAGTAAAGAGCAGAACAACATCCATTCTTCAGACCTTCATTCCCATGATCAAAGACGACATCAAACTAAAGGTCAAATCAGTCAGAAGTGATAACGGTTTTGAATTCAAAAATCAGGTATGTATCTCATTATGACGAAGAAAAGGGAATTTTCCTTCAGTACAATGCAGCCATAACTCCTCAACAAAATGATGTAGCACAACGGAAGAATAGAACACTCATTGAAGCTGCTCGAACTATGCTAGTAGACTCCAAGCTTCCTGTCATCTTCTGGGCACAAGAAGTTAACATAGCATGCTATGTTTTGAATCGAGTTCTCATCGTTAAACCTCATGGAAAAACCGGCAATGAACTTCTTTTAAAAAGAAAGCCTCTGATAGATTTCTTTAGATTGTTTGGATGTTCTTGTACACTACTCAACATTGAAGACAATCTTATCAAGTTTGAAGTAGTTGGTGATGTGTGCTACTTCATGGGATATTCATCTACTCAAAAAGCGTATCGGGTCTATAGCAAATGAACCAAGATGGTGCTTGAGTCATACTACGTCGATTTTCAAGAAGAAAACTAAACCAACACTGGAAGTTCTCCCGACTGTTTTTATGCTGTAGATGTTGTCTTCAACACCTTCGACATTCTTGAACCTATTCCTGAAACCTAACCCACTGAAACCACTCAAGTGGAACCACTGTTTGATTAAACTCACTCCTTTCACTACTCGTTTCACTCCCTTTTTAGCTGATCCAATCCTTCCTGTGGATGAAACTAATGGGGACACATCGGCTGAGAATGCATCTGAAAATGATGCTTCTTCCTCACAGACGAATGTGGTTGAACCAACACAAGAAGATGGAACACCCATCATCTATGTCGATGAACACTTCACCGATCTAACTCAACAAATTGAAACCCACATCAAAGCTGGATACAAGACAAATCGGAATCACCCCCTTGAGAACGTAATTGGTTCCGTGGAAGACGGTGTACGAACTCGTGGCTAAACATATGTTATCAACAAAGGATTGTATGTCGTCTTTCTATCGTAATCTCTACCAAATGATATTGAAAAAGCGATTCAAGACTCCAGTTGGGTGTAAGCGATGTAGGAAGAACTATCTTAGTTCAGGAAACTTAAAGTATGGGAATTGGTTGACCTACCAGAAGGGAAGTTCCTAATCGGAACAAACTGGGTATTCCGTAACAAAATGGATGATTGTGGGGTGGTTATAAATAATAAGGCAAGATTGGTTGCTCAGGGTTTTTTATAAGAGGAAGGGATTGACTATGAAGAAGCTTTTGCTCCGGTAGCATGTTTGGAAGCTATTAGAATATTTTGCTTCGTACAAAAACTTCAAGGTGTTTCAGATGGATGTGAAGAGTGCGTTTCTATATGGGAAGGTGAAAGAGTAAGTCTATGTTTGTCAACCACCTGGCTTTGAAGATCCACATTTCCCTAAACGATACTATAAGCTTGACAAAGCTCTCTATGTTATTCGTCAAGCTCCTCGAGCCTGGTATGAAACTCTATCAACATATCTTTTGGAATGTGGATACACAAGAGGTAAAATCAACATGACTCTCTTAACGAAAAGGATCAGAGACAATGTGATGTTGGTTCAGATTTATATGGAGGATATTATTTTTGGGTAAACCGGCGAGGTGCTACGCAAAGAGTTCGAGAAAGTTATGAAGGAAAAGTTTGAAATGAGCATGATGAGGGAGCTCACATATTTCTTGGGATTGGAGGTGAAGTAACGATAAGACAGAATCCTCATCCATCAAGCCAAATACAACAGGGATATTCTTGCTAAGTATAATATGACTGACTGCAAAAATGCCAGCACTCCGTTAGCATCAAGGATATTCTTGCTAAGTATAATATGACTGACTGCAAAAATGCAAGCACTCCGTTAGCATCTCAAACTGAGCTCACTCTTGATTCTCAAGGAAAACTTGTGAACAATGCCTTCTACCGCTCATGATAGGCTCGTTGATGTATCTAACCGCAAGTAGGCCTGACATTATGTGGGTTGTCTATATCTGTGCACTTTTTCAGATGAATCCCAAAGAATCTCATGAGACGGCAGTCAAAAGAATCTTCCGCTATTTGAAAGGAATGCCCAAGGTTGGGCTTTGGTATCCAAAATATAGTAACTTTAATTTAATTGCTTAATCTGATAGTGACCATGCAGGTTGTAAAGTTGATCGAAAGTCAATCTTAGAAGGTTGCCAATTCTTAGGAAATCATCTCATATCATGGCAAAGCAAGAAGCAGACGACAGTGTCCACCTCTACTGCTCAAGCTGAATACACGGCTGCTTACAGTTGTTGCTCACAAGTTATCTAGATACAACACCAGTTGCTGGATTATGGAATTAACATCATGAAGACTCCAATATTCATCGACAACGAAGCTTGTCTGGGAATTGTGAAGAATCCAATTCATCACTCAAGAACCAAACATATCGAGATTTGCATTCACGCGATTCGAGATGCGTATGTGAAAGGATACATTCAAGTGGTGCCAGTGTATACCACGCAACCAAAGGCCGAAATCTTCACAAAAGCCTTTGACAAGACTCGTTTTAACAAGTTGGTAACCTGGTTGGAAATGATCAATTTCCTTGAGTGGAAATGAACTTTGCGGTTATAATTGGTTGTACATACTCTATCTTTTATTAAAAAAATAGCGCTTACCTAAATAGATGAGTATCTTAAAACTGTGCCCATCAAAAAGATTTTATGTTTTGGTTTAATTTTAAAATTTCATTTTCAGCAATGGACACTCGTAAAAAAAATTAGGGGGGGGGGGGGGAAGATATCCATAAAATATGTTGATCTCTTGTTTGACACCTATCATTAAAGAAATGATAGAAAAGAAAAGAAAGTATGAGATGCAGTGCAAATAACATTTTGTCTTTTGTTGAAACAGAAAAGAAAAGAAAATACGAGATGCAGTGCAAATAAATCGGTGTGCCAAGCAACGACATGTCAGTAGATTCAGCAATACCAACGAGTAAACTGCGATTAGGCGACAAAACATAACTCTTAGACAAGAGTTCTAGAAACCAACAATATTGTGTTGTCTGTGGGTAACATGTTGCGGCATAGGGCTTAATGGTCTTAAATCTTGCATTGATAGATTGCCAAAATCTGAAATTTTGGGTCTTTTAATTGTCTTACCATTCAGGGTTATCATAGTCGCTCTTCTGTTGCATCTAGAAATATGCAGACTTAGACACGATTATGATATCTTTTCAAAAAGAGCCAAAGAGGCCAAAAACACTAAAATTGGAAAAGCTCAACTAAACGAGCCAATCAAAAGAGATCATACCAGAATGAGGTATCTGCCTAACCCTGGTCAGGATAGCATTGGTCTTTTTGGTGGCACGAAAGTGCATACCTGTTCACCAATGCGCTGATCTTGTATCTTTTAAAATGAATGAATTCAATATACTCATCTGTTATGATGAAGCTTTGTGCATACCTTGATCACGGGGGTACGTCCTGAGGTGGGACTTATAGGCATTATATTCTAATTATCTAGCTTGAGTGGGGGCCATCGCAATTCTTGTCAATATTATCACAACACGATAAAACGCTCACCAAAAGCATGTTGAAAGAAGGATGCATGGATTTAAGAGGACAAACATACTGACAGTTTTTCTTGTACCTCGATCATTCAAGACTTAAAATAATAAACTAACAAGTGTTATTAGTATGATCTTTTGCAGGAATGTCAAAGGAGTTTCAATCAAAAAGAAAATTGTGAAAAAGGAGGTCCCTCAGTCCGAAAAATGAATTTTGGTGTCAAAATTGCAAATTTTTATTTTCTTAAATCCATTTTTGATTTTACACTAATTTTAGCTAAAAAAGGGCACGTTTTTTCAAAAAAGTTTAAGATTTTCGAGCGTATTTGATTTGGATTTCTTAACTTTGAAGAATCCTTCCAACTAAATAGGCGCGGCATAATTATCTAGCCAACGTATTTAATAAGTACGATGGTAGATATTTTTTTGTATATATACTTATTCAAATTTTATTTGCAAGTTTCTTTTCTCTCTTATCTTATCATCTTCATCTTCAAAACATCAAAAAAAAACCCACTTCACAAACAAGTAAAACCGATATCATCAAGTATTTGATATATGTCGCGGTATGTTTTGATGACTTGTGTACATTGTCGAACAATCGTGAGTCATTAAAGAAACCGGAACGATCTGTGATCAGAGTTTGGATCGGGTTTTGAGGGTTTTTGAAACGGTTTATGAAGAAACCCTTGGATACAGCGTAGATAATTTGAATATGGCGTATTTAACTTGAAGGCGGCGCATTTATTAGAAATCAACGAGTAGCGAATTTAAGTCTTGAACGCGAGTCGAGCAACCGGCGTATTTGACAACACGCGGGTCATTCAGCGAAAATGAATATCTAGGCTGATTGTAGTCTCGAAACGAGACTTAAATACGCGCCCAGGCCCAGCGTAATTGCCTACAATTTAATCGAATCCCAGCGTAAATAACTGGTGTAATTAACTAAGTCTTGTAAATATCCCAGCGGATTTAATTGGTTAGCGTAGAAAACATTTTTCCGGCGTATTTAATTCAACATCAGCGTACTTATAACTCGTTTTATTTTTACTTTTATTCATTTATTTTCTTTTTAAATGATATTGTAAATAAATTTATTAATACCCTGTATATATCTTAACTAACTTGTAACATCCGTCGAAAAACGGGTTTCCAAAACCCGCTTCGTTTATTAATCGAATAACCAGTTAAAAATTTTCGTTGCTTATTTAATGCTCAAATAAATTTTAAACAATACATAATTAATAAATATATTAGAAATTAAAATCTATAATTGAAAATTTATAAAAATAAGTGAATAAAAAATAAATGAGGCTGCCGGGTTTCGAACCCGGGTCAGCCGGTTCAACAAACAACCAACACACCACTCCGCCACACACTTAAGTTTGGAATAATACTAAAATAAATAATACTTAACATAAAACTCGAAACTCAAAATCGGTAACCAGCGCGCCCAAATCCGCAGTCGCCGGAAATTACGCGGATTTGCGACCGTTTCTTTTGACTCCGGAATCAAGCGAGTGTAATTGACGACTAACATCAGTTATAACCGAAATCTAACCTTAATTGCATTCAAAAACTGACCAAATTCAATGATTTACAAAAAAACCGAAGAATGATTTAACCATAACCGAAATCGGTGATTTGCCCTATAAATATCGATGCCCCACCTCACTTTCACTCGCTCAAACTCTCAATCATCACCCTCTGTACAAATTTTGATGTTTCTGAAGCCTCACCGGAAAACATTATGTCGCCAGAAAACCGAACCCATTTCATTTCTTCTTCTTTACTCTAGTATAAGACTTCTAGAGCTCAGACAGAAATCACCCACACTCACCTCAAGCTTCCTGTAGATCCTCTGTCGCAAGTTACACTTCGCCGGAATTTCTTTCAGTCACCGGAACTTCATCGGAGGTCACACCTGTTCGGTACAACATCCTTAAATCCTTTTCTGTTTTAATTATTTCCGTTATCAGTAATAATCAAACAATTAATTCAATAAGATTTGATTAAACAGTCGAGTTATGTTTCTGGGTATTAAGTCGATTGAAGAAGATGAAGTTGAAATGTGTTTAAAGGAATTTAAAATCGGTAAATATACCGGTTTTGACACACAGTCCAGTGGTGGACTGTGTGAAAATTACAAAGCATGCGCCTCGAGTTCGATCCTTGACACAACCCTAGCCTCTGAAATAAAAATGTTCTTTTTTAAACCGAAACCATATTAACTCGCTGTAAGATGTTAAGTATAATAACATTTCAATATATATCGGGTTAGACACCCAGCCCAGTTGGTTGCGCTGGGTGCAACACAACAAGAAGGTCGCGGGTTCGAGTGTTAACAGGCATGCCGGTTCGATTGGATTTAAAACCTTTTTAATTAAATAAAATTCGGTATAATCTAAATAGTATATAAATATAATTAAAATCAGTAATATTTCGGGTTAGACACGTAGCTCAGTTGGTAGAGATGCGTGCACGTATACCGGAGGTCACGAGTTCGAACCTCACTCAGCGCACGGAATAAACGTAGTCCGACTGGTCAACGGTCCGGTCAACGGTCAACGGTCAAAAAGTCAAAATTTTTATTTTCTTTTTATTTATTTACTTTATTTAAAAATCAATTAAAAACACTTAAAAATAATATTTTTGAAGTTAGAAAATTTCCTTAAACTCACAAAAATAAATCTAACAACCCATTAAGAACACCAATTAAAAATATTAATCTCAAATAAAAGTTTATTTATTTATCGAATTATTATGTTATTATTTATGTTAGTTTCTCTCGTGGTTAAATCCAAATTCGTGCGCATTCATCGTCAATCCAAGAAACGCAACCACTGTGAGTGAATTCTTACAAATTCCCCTTTTTATTTATGTTTTGGGGTGTATCATGTGTCACTTTAATTATTTCGCTTATTCAAACTCGTGCTATTACCATTATATGATCTAACTTATAATGTAAATATTGTTTGTTGTAATGTGTGTTTACATTTAGTCAAGTTGCGTGCAAATCAAATCATTAGGCCCATCAGTTCCCCGTTGGAGACGGGTTGAACCTCGCGTGCCTCAAAATCATTCATTAGGCCCATCAGTTCCTCGTGGGAGACGAGTTGAACATCGCGTGCCTCAAAATCATTCATTTGGTGTATATTATGTGTTTTGTGATTAAATTTACATTTACGTTTATTCATATTTAGTTATGCACAATTTTATTCAAATAACCAACATAACTAATCCTTTCAAATGTTTAAATAAGATTCACTAGCCAACTTTTTGTTGACCCAAAACCCTATTTTTACACATGATACAGGTGAACAGGTTGAAGCAAGGGACACATAGGAAATTGCCTTAGAAGAAAAATAATGAAGTTATGAAAAATGTATTTGAACATGTTGTATTTGTATGCTTATTGTAATGTTCTTTAAAAAGAAATAATAAATATGAAACTTTATAGTAAATGTCATGAGCTTTGATGAAAACCCAATCATGCCCCGATCACCATTTCCGCTGCGGGTCGAGGTGTGACATAACTAACAGTTGTATTTCGAAACCCGGATCTCACTTGACTCGTTTCCATGTCTCATAATGGCTCAACAAATGATCTGGGATTGAACGAGAAAGCATCATCAGCCCATTACACTAGTTCCTCCAAAGCCCGACTTTGAAGATGTAATGGACTGGTTATCCAGAAGCAAGATTAGTTACGCTGTTCAAGCAAATCTGAATATCTACTACATTCACATAGAAGAATTCTAGGAACAGCAAAAGTGAAAGTGATAAATTAAGTCAAGATATCACAACAACGGTACGAAACAAAGAAATAAAGGTGACGTAAGAACGAATAAGAAATGTTCTTAGCCTCGGAGATAAGTCAAGTGACCCAATGAAGCTGAGTAAAGAGGCAGTGCTAGAAGGATTCCGTGGAATGAACTATGTCGGTGATTTTCGAGGAAAGAACGATATAAAGAAGACTGGCCTAACAGAAGATTGGAGATTCATCTTACACACATTTTGCATGAGCATCTATCATAGAAAAGGTGGGTAGGACAGTCTTAAGCTGGTATGGTCAGCGGCAATCGTGTACAAACCAGCCATTCAACATCTCTGGCCTAATCTTCTACTGTATAGTCGATAATGTAAACAAAGGTGCATGGGCCATGTATCCAAGATTTATAAAACTGCTTGTTGACTGCCTCATGATGGAAATCTGTACCAATTTCAGTTTCCTAAAGGTAGACAACTTACTGAGCTGAACACAGAGCAGTAGGTCATGTTACACCACTGGATGTACAGAAAAGAAAGACTTCCACTCGTTCTTACTGCATACAACAAATACTGAGAGGGTGTAAGGCAAGCATGAGAAACACAAGAAAAAAAAGCTGTTGAAGAGGAAGAAGTAGAAGTTGAAGAGGAAACACCGTTAGTAAGAAAACAAAAAGATAAAGGGAAGAAAGTGGTTGAAGGAGAACCCTTGAAGAAGAAAAGCAAGAAAGACTCCTCAAACCCAGAGCAGATTATGGGTGACAGCATTCGCATTGTGTTAACTCAAGAGGCAATCGAACAAATGCAAGCCATTCATGCAGCCAAAGAAGCCGAGAAAAGAGAAAGAAGGCTAAAAAGGAGAGAAATGATTGAGTCTGAAACACCTATTGTGGTGACATCAGAGCAGGAATAATTGGATCAGTTTTTTGAAAGCCTAATCGCTGATCCTTACAGAAGATACTCCAATCAAATCCCATGCACAAAAGAAAGAAAAAACCAGAGAGGGATCTTCCAAAGATGCTCCACCTAAACCGACCTCAACCAATCAAGTGCCTCCACAACGAGTTCCAACAATACCCGTCCATTCGAAGAGCTTTACGGTCGTCTATCCAAAGAAATCGTGAAGTTTCCTGCTAAGGAGTTTTGTCTTTTGAAGAATCAGGTTAATGACACAAACATGCTTAGAGAGAAGCTGAAGGAACAAAGAAAGAAAAACAAGGAACTGCACAACTACGTGTCTAAGCAAACTGAGTACATAAAGTTTCAACAAGAGGGAATGGAGAAATTGGAGGATATGGTACAGGATCTGTACACTTCAGCAAATCAAGAACAAAAATACATGTGACAATTGGCAAAATACCTGTAATCCTATACAACCTAAACAGCTATTACACTATCTATTTACAGCACAACATAACTTAAATTATAGTATTAAGTCTTAAAAGTCTAGGGATTCAACAAAATCATAGCTTGGTATGACAATGAATTCGTCAAAATCACGAACGTATATAACCATATCCTAGACGGATGACAAAGATGTGAACACGCGATAAATATCAGTATTGGTTGCGGTACAGTCTGATATGATAAAAATAAGACATAAGATATGTCTTCACTGTTATACCATGAAAATTTTATTTAAAACACCAAATTGTCCAAGTCTGCAAAATAAAGCATTTTGCAACAAAATATGGCATTCCGCAGCACAAAACAGCAAATGTTCGAAAACCCAAAAACAAATATTTTTAGTTAAGAATAATAACGAGTGTTAGAAATAATATATAATCCGTATATAAATCCCGTTGTTTAAAGATATGCAGCTTGTTTAGTAAAACCTAACAACAAAGTCGGTACAGGTTGAAGCAAGGGACACATAGGAAATATCCTTAGAAGAAAAATAATGAAGTTATGAAAAATGTATTTGAACATGTTGTATTTGTATGCTTATTGTAATGTTCTTTAAAAAGAAATAATAAATATGAAACTTTATAGTAAATGTCATGAGCTTTGATGAAAACCCAATCATGCCCCGATCACCATTTCCGCTGCGAGTCGGGGTGTGACAGATTGGTATCAGAGCTTTTGACTATAGGGATATAGGATAGGTTATTAGACCCTTAGAGCCTATACTATAGTTGGTTAGATTTTAATTGTTTATGTGGTTACATGCAAATTCATGATGTTTATTTGTTTCGTATTTATTACATACACACATGCATGCAAACACTTCCACTATCATACTGTGTGATATTTAATAAGTTATACTTATAACATGCTTACATATACATTCATCACGCATATATCAATGTTCACATATTCCCTCCTATTCCTTTATTCAAGATTTTGTCGCATTTTTCGTTTTTCAAGCTCATCAAAGTGAGTTCTACGACGGGCGTGTAGTAACTGTAAGGGTACAAGTACCGGTAGTCGGAACGTCCTGTCTAGGTTGGCATTCATATAAATCCAATATAACGAACCAGTTTGCCTACCTGGGGACTAACGATGAGAGTACGAAGGACCTATTAGGCCAAAGCATGCCACACCAAACGTCGTTCGAACTAACCCCACTTTGAGGTGTCACCGTGTCCACACCTGGATGCACTCCGAATTTCATACTTTACATTCATATTTCTTAATTTTCTCCGGGTTTTAGTGTACGTTACCAGGCTAACACATGCGAACCATATGAAAGACCCGGTAATCATGGGGGCCCACATGATTACAAAGGTGAAGTATGGCGTCATGCAAGGCCCAATTACGAGCAAAGCCCAAGACATCCTATGGATGTAGTAGATTTATTATTCTATATTTATTTTATGAATGTTCATTCCTACATACGACACATGACACCTAAAACGTCAAACTCATACTCTCGATGCGTATTTCTTGTAGATGTCTTCCAGTCTCTCTCGTAGAAAAATGAGATCAGGAAAATCCCGCGAGCGCATGGTTGCCCAAATCGCTCAACAAATGGCTGCCGTAATACCCAACATCGTAATTCAAGTACAACAGGCCCTTACCGCTAATCCCGTCAACCCAATCCACCAAGAAGATCAAAATATTGTCAATCCTTCCCCAAAAGCCACTAAATGCACCTACAAACATTTCAAATCCTGCGATCCTCCAAAATACGAAGGGACTGAAGGTGTCACCGTTCTCCTCCATTGGTTTGAGGAGATGGAAAACACCTTTCTCAATTGTGACTGTCCCGATGATCGCAAGGTGCGATATGCGACCGGTCGTTTGTTTGGAGTAGCACTTACATGGTGGAATACAGAGAAGGCCAAGCGAGGTACTGAGAATGCTATGACTTTGACTTGGGAAGAGTTGAAGGAAATCATGACAAGACGTTTCTGTCCAAGAAGCGAAATCAAGAAATTAGAGGATGAGTTCTATTCTTTGAAACAAAAGGAAGGCGACCACACCACATACAACAAGAGATTCCTTGAGTTGAATCAGATGGTCCCCAACTTGTTCACTCCTCTCTACCGTTTAATCGAGCACTACATTCGAGGTCTTCCTTCAAAAATTCAAGACCCTGTAATAAGTACCACACCTGCAACTTTGGAAGCAGCAATGGAGTTAGCTACAGAGCTCACCGAAAACCGCATACGAAATAAGGACTTCAAGGAGGAGAAAAAGAAGGATAAAGCATCAACTGAAACCTCAAACTCCACCCAAACCGAATCCCCTTCTCAACCCACTTCTAAGAGAAAACGAGATGGGCAAATTTTCGTTGTCACTCAACAGAATCAACCAGCTTCACAAGCCGTACCCCTCCAAGCTATCCCAATCACTCAAGTAGCACCCAACTCAACTTACCCAAATAAGAAACCTTACATTGGACCTCACCCTCAATGCAGCACCTGTTTTTATCACCATCCATCTACCTTACCTTGTCGACTATGTGCGAATTGTGGACGCTATGGTCATTTGAGCAAGGCTTGTCGCGCCTCTCAAAACCAAACCTCACCCCCTACTCAAAACATGATCCAAACATATCAACAACCCCAATACCCCATGTTTCCGTATCTTCGAGCTTGTTTTAATTGCGGCGACCCTACCCATTTTAGAAATACGTGCCCTCGATTGGTTAACATCATAAACGCCCAAGCTCAAGCAAACCCAGTTAACCAAGTAAATCAAGCAAACCCAGCTCCACCGCCAGCAAGAGGAAGAGCTTACAACATCAACGCCAATCCTGTTGAAGATAATAACGGCCCAAACGAACTACCCAACTAGTCTTCCCTCACCAAAAATCAGGACTCAACTCCAACCGTCTAGTTTTTATGTTTTCTCTATGTTATCTCAATTTTAAATTTTAAATTTATGTATCCAAGAATCTTAATGCGAATTACTATTTCAAGTTTTGTTTTATACTCATAGATTTAACATTCATATCATCATACATCTCGACGTATCTCAATCTCATCATTCAAAGAAGTTGGGTTGTGTCTCACTTTTACCTAGACTAACCCCTTCATCATAACAAACGAGAGGTACTGTCATCATTCAATCATGTATACTTTCACATTTGAGACTAAAGTTTTGGTTGATGTGTTTGTTTATGTTTTAGAGTCACATAGAACTAATCATAATTTACTGATAAAGCCAATGAAAATTTGACAAGAATATGGTGGATACGCCGCTGGTATTTCCTATATATAAGTATTCTTGCCAAAGGATCGGAGGAATTGTCAGGGGGTTATGAGAAGTTCCATGTAGGTTTTAGTGGTAGAAGTTTTGTTTTAGGATATAACCTTATCTTTCCAAACGTATCGATTCTCTCAAAACTCTTGTGCATGAGATCATACCTAGTCAATCAACTCTGTTTATCAATATTCCTTATCTTAGGCATCAAAAAGCGATTCCTGTAGCAGGGTATTCAACCCTTACTAGGAACGCTACCGCCTCAAATAAAATTTAAACTCTTACCCCCTTCGGAGTATGTCATTGTCAAAACCACCCTCCTTTCAAGTCAAACATACCACTACTTAAATTTCGCGACGAAATTTCTAAAAGTAGGGGATACTGTAACATCCGTCGAAAAATGGGTTTCCAAAACCCGCTTCGTTTATTAATCGAATAACCAGTTAAAAATTTTCGTTGCTTATTTAATGCTCAAATAAATTTTAAACGATACATAATTAATAAATATATTAGAAATTAAAATCTTAATTGAAAATTTATAAGAATAAAAAAATAAATGAGGCTGCCGGGTTTCGAACCCGGGTCAGCCGGTTCAACAAACAACCAACACACCACTCCGCCACACACTTAAGTTTGGAATAATATTGAAATAAATAATACTTAACATAAAACTCGAAACTCAAATCGGTAACCAGCGCGCCCAAATCCGCAGTCGCCGGAAATTACGCGGATTTGCGACCGTTTCTTTTGACTCCGGAATCAAGCGAGTGTAATTGACGACTAACGTCAGTTATAACCGAAATCTAACCTTAATTGCATTCAAAAACTGACCAAATTCAATGATTTACAAAAAAACCGAAGAATGATTTAACCATAACCGAAATCGGTGATTTTCCCTATAAATATCGATGCCCCACCTCACTTTCACTCGCTCAAACTCTCAATCATCACCCTCTGTACAAATTTTGCTGTTTCTGAAGCCTCACCGGAAAACATTATGTCGCCGGAAAACCGAACCCATTTAATTTCTTCTGCTTTACTCTAAAATAAGACTTCTAGAGCTCAGACAGAAATCACCCACACTCACCTCAAGCTTCCTGTAGATCCTCTGTCGCAAGTTACACTTCGCCGGAATTTCTTTCAGTCACCGGAACTTCATCGGAGGTCACACCTGTTCGGTACAACATCCTTAAATCCTTTTCTGTTTTAATTATTTCCGTTATCAGTAATAATCAAACAATTAATTCAATAAGATTTGATTAAACAGTCGAGTTATGTTTCTAGGTATTAAGTCGATTGAAGAAGATGAAGTTGAAATGTGTTTAAAGGAATTTAAAATCGGTAAATATACCGGGTTAGACACACAGTCCAGTGGTGGACTATGTGCAAATTACAAAGCATGCGCCTCGAGTTCGATCCTTGACACAACCCAACCCTCTGAAATAAAAATGTTCTTTTTAAATCGAAACCATATTAACTCGCTGTAAGATGTTAAGTATAATAACATTTCAATATATATCGGGTTAGACACCCAGCCCAGTTGGTTGGGCTGGGTGCAACACAACAAGAAGGTCGCGGGTTCGAGTGTTAACAGGCATGCCGGTTCGATTGGATTAAAAACCTTTTTAATTAAATAAAATTCGGTATAATCTAAATAGTATATAAATATAATTAAAATCAGAAATATTTCGGGTTAGACACGTAGCTCAGTTGGTAGAGCTGTGTGCAGTATACGGGAGGTCACGAGTTCGAACCTCACTCAGCGCACAGAATAAACGTAGTCCGACCGGTCAATGGTCCGGTCAACGGTCAGGTCAACGGTCAACGGTCAAAAAGTCAAAATTTTTATTTTCTTTTTATTTATTTACTTTATTTAAAAATCAATTAAAAACACTTAAAAATAATATTTTTGAAGTTAGAAAATTTCCTTAAACTCACAAAAATAAATCTAACAACCCCATTAAGAACACCAATTAAAAATATTAATCTCAAATAAAGTTTATTTATTTATCGAATTATTATGTTATTATTTATGTTTGTTTCTCTCGTGGTTAAATCCAAATTCGTGCGCATTCATCGTCAATCCAAGAAACGCAACCACTGTGAGTGAATTCTTACAAATTCCCCTTTTTATTTATGTTTTGGGGTGTATCATGTGTCACTCTAATTATTTCGCTTATTCAAACTCGTGCTATTAACATTATATGATCTAACTTATAATGTAAATATTGTTTGTTGTAATGTGTGTTTACATTTAGTCAAGTTGCGTGCAAATCAAATCATTAGGCCCATCAGTTCCCCGTTGGAGACGGGTTGAACAACGCATGCCTCAAATCATTCATTAGGCCCATCAGTTCCTCGTGGGAGACGAGTTGAACATCGCGTGCCTCAAAATCATTCATTTGGTGTATATTATGTGTTTTGTGATTAAATTTACATTTACGTTTATTCATATTTGGTTATGCACAATTTTATTCAAATAACCAACATAACTAATCCTTTCAAATGTTTAAATAAGATTCACTCGCCAACTTTTTGTTGACCCAAAACCCTATTTTTACACATGATACAGGTGAACAGGTTGAAGCAAGGGACACATAGGAAATTGCCTTAGAAGAAAATAATGAAGTTATGAAAAATGTATTTGAACATGTTGTATTTGTATGCTTATTGTAATGTTCTTTAAAAAGAAATAATAAATATGAAACTTTATAGTAAATGTCATGAGCTTTGATGAAAACCCAATCATGCCCCGATCACCATTTCCGCTGCGGGTCGAGGCGTGACATAACTAACAGTTGTGTTTCGAAACCCGGATCTCACTTGACTCGTTTCCTTGTCTCATAATGGCTCAACAAATGATCTGGGATTGAACGAGAAAGCATCATCAGCCCATTACACTAGTTCCTCCAAAGCCCGACTTTGAAGATGTAATGGACTGGTTATCCAGAAGCAAGATTAGTTACGTTGTTCAAGCAAATCTGAATATCTACTACATTCACATAGAAGAATTCTAGGAACAGCAAAAGTGAAAGTGATAAATTAAGTCAAGATATCACAACAACGGTACGAAACAAAGAAATAAAGGTGACGTAAGAACGAATAAGAAATGTTCTTAGCCTCGGAGATAAGTCAAGTGACCCAATGAAGCTGAGTAAAGAGGCAGTGCTAGAAGGATTCCGTGGAATGAACTATGTCGGTGATTTTTGAGGAAAGAACGATATAAAGAAGACTGGCCTAACAACAGATTGGAGATTCATCTTACACACATTTTGCATGAGCATCTATCATAGAAAAGGTGGGTAGGACAGTCTTAAGCTGGTATGGTCAGCGGCAATCGTGTACAAACCACCCATTCAACATCTCTGGCCTAATCTTCTACTGTATAGTCGATAATGTAAACAAAGGTGCATGGGCCATGTATCCAAGATTTATAAAACTGCTTGTTGACTGCCTCATGATGGAAATCTGTACCAATTTCAGTTTCCTAAAGGTAGACAACTTACTGAGCTGAACATAGAGCAGTAGGTCATGTTACACCATTGGATGTACAGAAAAGAAAGACTTCCACTCGTTCTTACTGCATACAACAAATACTGAGAGGGTGTAAGGCAAGCATGAGAAACATAAGAAAAACAAGCTGTTGAAGAGGAAGAAGTAGAAGTTGAAGAGGAAACACCGTTAGTAAGCAAACAAAAAGATAAAGGGAAGAAAGTGGTAGAAGGAGAACCCTTGAAGAAGAAAAGCAAGAAAGACTCCTCAAACCCAGAGCGGATTATGGGTGACAGCATTCGCATTGTGTTAACTCAAGAGGCAATCGAACAAATGCAAGCCATTCATGCAGCCAAAGAAGCCGAGAAAAGAGAAAGAAGGCTAAAAAGGAGAGAAATGATTGAGTCTGAAACACCTATTGTGGTGACATCAGAGCAGGAATAATTGGATCAGTTTTTTGAAAGCCTAATCCCTGATCCTTACAGAAGATACTCCAATCAAATCCCATGCACAAAAGAAAAGAAAAACCAGAGAGGGATCTTCCAAAGATGCTCCACCTAAACCGACCTCAACCAATCAAGTGCCTCCACAACGAGTTCCAACAATACCCGTCCATTCGAAGAGCTTTACGATCGTCTATCCAAAGAAATCGTGAAGTTTCCTGCTAAGGAGTTTTGTCTTTTGAAGAATCAGGTTAATGACACAAACATGCTTAGAGAGAAGCTGAAGGAACAAAGAAAGAAAAACAAGGAACTGCACAACTACGTGCCTAAGCAAACTGAGTACATAAAGTTTCAACAAGAGGGAATGGAGAAATTGGAGGATATGGTACAGGATCTGTACACTTCAGCAAATCGAGAACCAAAATACATGTGACAATTGGCAAAATACCTGTAATCCTATACAACCTAAACAACTATTACACTATCTATTTACAGCACAACATAACTTAAATTATAGTATTAAGTCTTAAAAGTCTAGGGATTCAACAAAATCATAGCTTGGTATGACAATGAATTCGTCAAAATCACGAACGTATATAACCATATCCTAGACGGATGACAAAGATGTGAACACGCGATAAATATCAGTATTAGTTGCGGTACAGTCTGATATGATAAAAATAAGACATAAGATATGTCTTCACTGTTATACCATGAAAATTTTATTTAAAACACCAAATTGTCCAAGTCTGCAAAATAAAGCATTTTGCAGCAAAATATAGCATTCCGCAGCACAAAACAGCAAATGTTCGAAAACCCAAAAACAAATATTTTTAGTTAAGAATAATAACGAGTGTTAGAAATAATATATAATCCGTATATAAATCCCGTTGTTTAAAGATATGCAGCTTGTTTAGTAAAACCTAACAACAAAGTCGGTACAGGAAATGAACTCAAAATGACAAATTTATTAGTCTGGATAGCTAGATTTAAACTGGACAATAAAATCAGTACTAGAACTATTGTGTAAATAAAATTATATAAGTAAGACAATATGTCAGTATTTTACCCGGTACAAGACCCGAACCAAATTTATCAACCGAACAACGAAACAATAAGTCTAGTAAGTTATTTTGGCATATTATAACATCACTTTAAAGTATTGGGCCATTAGATTTTATAAAAACTTATATATAAAAACATTAAAGTTTATAAAGTCTATAAAATTTACAAGTTTTATAAAAAAATTAATAAATAAAACCCAACCCCCCCCCCCCCCACCTCATGACTAAATGGGGTAATTTCCCCATGCCACTCACTTGATGTGTTGGTTAGTTTGTATGAGGATTAGTGGTGTAATGAGGTGTAAGAACCAAAAACCAACACAAAACCAAAACACTTCCATTTCCATTCCATTTTTACCAACATCAACAACACTTTTCCTTTCCATTTTGTTTTCTAAAATCGGCCATATCCAAACACCAACATATTCAACTTTAAATAAAATCCAAACTCAAGAATTTCAAGCTTGCACGGAGATCCAAGGATAATCTAAGGTGCTTGCAAGGATTAGGAGGCACACTTGGAAGCTTGGAAACTTTTGATCAACACTTTTCTTCATCTTTTTAACATCACTTTGATCATCCCTAGCCAAGTGTTAGGAGTAAGCTTCGTAACTTGATCTTTTACTTTATGTTTCATGTAAATGTACAAGATCATCTTGAAAATTATTTAAAAACCCACTTGAGAAACACTAATAAAACTATAATCACTAACATAATTATGTGGTTTTCTTGATGATTATGGATGATCTTGAATTTGTCCTAAACTACTAAACTTGAATCTTGCATTTTTATGTATAAAAAGATAATCTAAACACATGCATGTTTAGATTAGCAAGATTCATTAACAAAAATTGTTATGAACATGATTTTATATTTTAAAATGATCATATTTAATATACAAATTATAGATCACTAAATAAAGGTTATGATCTAGAAATTTTGTTAAAAAGTAATAATAAAGTTTCCATTTTGGGAAAGTTTAAACCCTAACAAGTTTATGACATTTTTGTTAATATGTTAGTATGATACGTGTGCTTTGATGATGATTTGAATTAGAAAAGTTATAATAAACATGTTTATATATAAACATGGGAAAGCTCATATTCTAAAGGAAACTATGGCAAAAAAAATTTAAAAATTAATCTTGATTTAGATGTGGTTAAACTAAAGATTCAGTGCTTAAAAGTGATTAGGGATTTTAAATCATGTTTAAACAAAAAAGTTTAAGATATAATTACTTAAGTTTTTCTTAAAATAAAAAGGAAATAAATATATATTTTTGGATAAAAGTATATATTTTGAAATATTATGTATTTTTGTATAAATATTATATATTTAGATCATGTATGATCTATTACAAAGATATATAAGTATCCAACTTTTGACAAAATAATATACCGGACAATTCGGAAAAAATAAAATATATAGTATAAACAAAACAAACGACAAAGACGAAACAAATAAAATGGTTGAGCAAACATTACGGTCAAAACGAACAAATAACCATCACACTTTATACTTACTAGGACTTATAATAAATTTAACTCATACCTAGTAGTTTTTACAAATAAAATTTTATAAGCTATAACATTTGCTAGTAAATATTTTAAAACTTGGATTAAGCCCAACTAAACAAATTGTTTGGGCTAAGCCCATTTGATAAAATTATATTGGCCTAAACCCATTTTTATAAAAATATATGGACTGGCCCATTTTTAAATTAATTTGGACTAGGCCCACTTGTATAAAATCAAACTTGGGCTAAGCCCTCTTTTATAAAATTAACTTTGGGCTAAGGCCACTTTTATAAAACTAAATGGGGCTAATCCATTTCTATAAACTATTTTGGGCTAGGCCCACTCTTTCATTTTTAACTTGGGCTAGGCCCACTTTTACAAGTAGTTTGGCTTGACCCACTTTAAATAAAAACAAGTTGGGCTAGGCCCACATACATGAAATGAATTGGGCTAGGCCCACACACATGAAACGATTTGGGTTAGGCCCACTCATATGAAACGAATTGTGCTAGGCCCATATATAGTAAGCAAATTGGTCTAGCCCATACTTACAAAACCTATCGGGCTAGGCCCATATGTAATAAACTTTTAGATTGAACTTTTACATTTAAAGTATGGGCTGCCCATTTACATGTAATCAATCTAGAATACATATATGAAAGATATATATATATGTATACCAACAAAGAAAAACAAACAAAATACAAGTATGAAATTCAAGATGAAATACTTGTACAAAAAACGAACAATAAGTGTCTAAGGAGATTAGAACACTTGTAGGTCGAGAAACGAACGAAATATCGGAAATCGAATAGAGATTTGCACGGAACGCAAATATCTGAGTTCATGTTTCCCCTTTTATTTGAACGTTTTTATGGTATTTAAACGTGCGGGGATGTATACATGTTGCATTTAGTAAAGCTTGGAAATGAAAATATTTAGATCACATGTGGATAAGGCTCAAGTATTGGGACCATTAATGAATAACAAGTACTGAGGTACAATGGGATAGATCTATTGGGTTTGGGCGAGCCCCACTCTATTACGGCAACAATAACAGATCGTATTAGAGTGCTTTTGTGTCTAAAACGAGTGTCACAGACATAATAAATTGTTAAGGTTTAGTTGCCACCTTATTTGGCATATAGATTAGTGTCCTTGTAACATACTAATGATCTTACAAGTTCCATTAAGCTATACTAAATGAATCTATTATTTCAAATGTTTTTGAAGATTAATTTGATACGACAATTTATAACATGAATTCACCAACTTTTGTTGACATCGTTTTCAAAACTAACATGTATTACAGGAAATTAGTGGACGGCCTTGGGGGAAAAACATGTTCGTATGTTATGAAGTCAAGAAATTAGATTTCATCTAGTCTTTATTTATTGTGTTTGTAAACTCGTGTTTGGATTTTAAACAATGTTGTTAAATTTGTGGTATGTTTCAAAACAAAATGGTCGTATGTCAACCTTGTGTTAACTAAAGTGTATGGATGAACATTTTACAATGTATTACAATTGTCATTTACTTGGTTGAATGCAACGATTGACGCTCTGGCCACACCTCGCGACGCTTCCGCTACATCCAAAATCGGGGTGTGATAGACCTGGTATCAGAGCTTCAGTTGTAGTTAACTAAGATTCTTTCGAGTCTAGTCTACAATTTAAAAATGTTTTTTTTATGAAAGTCATAAGTTGTTTGCGAAATTGTAACAAGAGTTTTCCCCATAACATGTATACGAAGGTCCACTAGTACTAAATGATAAATCAAAACAATAATGCAAGGACGTTATGCGAGACAGTCTTTGAGGGTTAGACACGATAACAGTAAGATGAATCAGAATGGTACATGACATGACTTACAATGAAACTGAAATACAATTTCCCAAAAATTCATTATAAGTTGTTCACATATATGAGTTGTACGGATTATTTTTCAGGACCATGTCTTCCGATTCCGACACCGATTCTACAGGATATGCCTTGAACACCGATTACATACCACTAGATGTCCTGCCCCACCTATCATCATCATCTTCGAAGACGAGCTCTCGGACGATGAGTGGATGAATATCGACTTTCAGCCTTTTGCCCTACCAGAGCCTTATCATACTGACATTCCTTTAGAGGATAATGTACTGGCGGTACCTCACTTTCATGAGATGGTCATTTATGGTCACCCTGAGGGTGAACATGTTGTTGCTTATGTCCTCGTACCAGTTAATGTGGTAAATCCATTAGACGATGTTATCGATGCGGACGTTACCCCATACCTCCTGTTGTGTATGCTGAGGACGATGTTATTCTGGTCATACATGTCGACCATGTTGATGACGACCTCGGTATTGGTGAGGACTTTGAAATTGTTATGTTAGAAGTAGCCCAGTTGGAGGCCACAGTAGTTGACATCACATTGTCTGCACCCTCCACACCCAAGACACTATCACCCGTGTTTTCACCTGACATTGCTTTACCACCATTTTCAGGTACCTTACCTACATTTGTTGATCTTGTTTTACCAAGCACACTTCTCCCTGACCATTCATCTAAGTTTCTACCACCACTACCTTCATCAGGAGATGTTACACATCCTTTTGATCACCCTATGCCTCACTTCTCCATTGGACCTGCACATTATACTTTGAGGAGTACTTCTCAGTATGTTGACCACGTACCGTCTCATCCTTTCGATGGTTCATATTCTACCGCTATTACACCGACTTTAGGCCCATATCATGACCCGTTTGCTGCTGGGCCACCAAATGTGATAAGTGCGGGAAGTTGGGACACCGCACCGAAAATTGTTGGTGTAACAACCAGGGAAATAGGAATGATGGCAAGAAAGAAGGAGGCTATGGAAATGAAGGCGAGCGAGGAAGGAACCAAAGTTGTTAGGGTTGCGGTGAACTGGGCCACTTTAGAAAGAATTGCCCAAAGGAGAACAAAGGCCACGGGCGACCCTTTGTAATAGAAGCTCATGAGGCACATCAGGATCCAAATGTGATCATCGGTACGTTCCCTGTCAATAATCGTTTCACATCTATAGTTTCATATCTTTAGAGTTTAAAGATATACTTGAACTAAATTCAAATAAATTAAATATTTCATTCACTATCGAACTAGCAAATCGAAAGATAATTGAATCTTATGAGAGTATTAAAGGATGTCCTGTAGAGTTAGCTGGACAAGAATTCAACATCGATTTATTACCCATTCAGTTAGGTAGTTTTGATGTTGTAATCGGCATGGATTGGTTATCTAATAACCAAGCCGAAGTCGTGTGTTGCGACAAAATTATTCGCATTCCTCTTCCTAATAATCAAACACTACTTATACATGGCGAGAAGAGCGAAACGCCATTACGAATTATTTCTTGTATCATCCGTATGGATCTTCACAGAATCGTCTATCCAACCTAGAGTGTGGAATCCTCTAGATCAAATTATCATAGAAAAACCGAACAATAACAAGAACACGAACAATCACTTTCAATCAGTCTTCTATTGATCATCTAACACGAATATTTACAATCAATTCAAGACCCACACGAATTCTCTCTCAACTCTCTCTGAAGTGATTAACTGAGCAACCTTAACCCTAATGCAAAACTCTCTTTATATAGAGACAAGTTTTCAACTGGGCTAGGGTTTCACCACATGGGCTGCAAATTGGTCTAGGCCCAATTCGCCTACCTCCCTATAATGGGTCTGGTTTAGCCCAATCACTTCTAATCAACTACTAAAATGCTAAACCCACTAACCATTTATCGTTTTACTAATTACAAGATATCCAAAGACCAAATCTAAGTTGTTGTCACATATATGCACCAACAAACTCCCCCTTGACAATAGCTTCATAAAACAATTTTGTCTTCAACAATCTTGCAATCTTTAACGTCATTGGTCTTTGGATAGCTTCATCTTTAATAGCTTCTATCAGCAACAAACTCCCCCTAAGTTGAAGCAACAAATCACCAAATCTTCTAAAATGTTAGCGTTTGAGTAAACTCCAGTTTAGCACTTGCAAACTTTGTCTGCCATGTAGAAAGGAGGTTCTACCATGCATCCAATCAAACTCCTCTTCACCAAACTTTTCAGCAACACACTGCTATAATCTGTATACTACAAAACAAACATCTCGAGAAACCATAAGAATTTTTCAACACAAGTTAACAAATTATTATTATTTAAGAGATGATAAAATTGTATCACAGATTAATCAATTTCTAACTCAAACCACACACTTAAAATTTTAAGCACACTGAACATACAAGATTTTAAAATTTTTAACTCGTCTGATAACACCGTCTCCCACTACCGGTAACAACTCCTCATGAACAACCATTATTCCGTACGCTAAGAATTTTCAAGAAAATGAAAATCTTTTTGGATTTTTATGTTTTCTGAAAGCAAATAAATAACAAAATAATAAACACTCTGTTTTTGTGAGAATCACCGAGAAGAAGATCATATCAGCAACATCAAACCGTTTTCACACTACCAGATAATTCTATATGTAATTTTCATGAAAAGCAGTTCAAGAGATTACCAGTTTTGTTTATCCGCTTAAACAATATTACCTAGTAATATGTTAAGGTAATTTTGATATTGATATACTAGTGTGTCCCACTTCAGGACATACCTCCACAATCAAGGTATGCACAAAGATTCCTCGTAGTAGGTGAGTATACCGAAATTCATCCTTTTTAATTTACAACATTAGATAATTGGTGATCAGGTCAGTACTTCCGCACAGCAAAGAGACCAATATCCAACGAGGGTTAGGACAAATACCACATTTTGGTATGATTAATGCAATTTGCACATTTGAATGACTCTCTAGGAGAGCTTCTTCAATTTATGGGATTTGGCATTTTAGCACTTTTAAGATATCCTGGTTGTGCCTAGGTCATATCTGGATGCAGCAGAAGGACAACCCTGATACCCCAGATGAAATAACGATATAAAGACCTAAAACCTCATATTTTGGCAATCTATCAACGCAAGATTTAAGGTTATGAAACCATATGTCACTGATATGTTACCCACTCATACACAGTTCGTTATGTTTATATCACTAAGGTAAGCTGATTATTTCATGCCTTTTGCCTACTGGTATATCATATGATGAAGCTGCTAATCACACTGAAGTAATTTTAAATTTAATTCAGTGTGACAGTCTAACCTGCTGATGTACTATCATTTCTTCTTTTCCACACAGTGAAAATTCATTTTTGATTTTCTATTTTTTTATGTTTTGATGTTTTGAAAAACAGTAAATTATTTACAAAAGTTTTTATGGAAAACTGGTTATTCAGGATTCCTCATCCTGTTGAGTTCGACTAAATGTTCAAAACGAGCCATGTCAAATGCTTTTGTGTAAAGATCTGCTAGATTATCTAGTGTGTCGACTCTATGTAGTTCAATCAATTTCTTTTTAGTACAATCCCATATATAAAATGATGACGAATGTCAATATGTTTTGTGCGACTATGTTTTACGAGATTGTTGGTGATTAAAATAGTGGCATTAGTGTCTATCATAATAGGAGTATGAGTGAAATTCAAAACATAATTGCGCATCTGTTGTTGGATCCAGAGAACCTGAGAGCAATAGCTACCCGCAACAATATATTCAGCTTCACACGTAGAGGTAGACACGCAAGACTGCTTCTTGCATTGCCATGACACGATCCTCCCGCCTAAGAACTGACAACCACCTGTGGTAGACTTTCTTGTTGATTTGCATCCTCCAAAGTCTGAATCAGTGAAAGCAACAAACTTCAAATCACTAACAGCTGGATACCATAACCCAAGTTTAGGTTTCCCCTTCAAGTAATGAAGAATACGCTTCACCGTTTTCACATGTGACTCTTTTGGATTTGCTTGATATATGGCACAAAGACACACTGCGAACATGATGTCTGGTCTTGAAGTAGTCAAGTACATTAGAGAACCAATCATTGCCCTGTATACACTCTCATGATCCGGACCAAGATTGTGATTCTCACAAATAGGTGTGTTGAAAGTAGCGCAATCCTCCATTTTGAAAAGAGACAAAATGTCATACACATACTTCGTCTGATGTATAATCATCCCATCCTTAATCTGTTCAACTTGTAAACCCAAAAAGTAGGACAGTTCACCCATCACACTCATTTCGAACTTGCTCTTCCTCACCTTCTCGAATTCATGACACAAGTTCTTATCAGATGACCAAAAATGATGTCATCCATGTATACCTGTACCGGCAGAAACTCTTCCTTCTTTCTTTTAACGAAAAGTGTACTGTCAATCTGACCTCTTTCAAAACCATTCTGTAACAAATGTGCTGACAGTGTCTCATACCACGCCTTAGGTGCCTGATGCAATCCATACAATGCCTTATCAAGTCGATAGACTAGATCTAGATAATCTGGATCAGTAAACCCATTTGGTTGTGAGACATACATCACTTCTTGGACTTTCCTGTAAAGAAACGCACTCTTCACGTCAAGTTGGTAAACTTTGAAGCCCTTGAATGAAGCAAAAGCTAGGAGCAAACGAATTGCTCCCAACCTTGCTACTGGTGCAAACACTTCATTGCTCCCAACCCACTAACCGTGCCTTATTCCTTATCGTGATCCCTCAGTCGTCTTTCTTGCACTTAAACACCCACTTGGTGCCTATTTCCTTCTCTCCTTCATGCAAGTCAACTAGCTCCCAAACCTTCAACTTCTTAAACTGAGCTAGTTCCTCTTGCATAGCTTCAACCCAACAATTATCTTTTATAGCCATATGAACATTCTTCGGCTCCTCTTAGGCAATGAAGCAGCTATACAAACACTCATGTATCATCTTTGTCTTCTGAATCGAAGTAAATAAACTGGAACCTTCGATCACACCTCTTCTTGTCTGAACACCTGCAGCAGCATCATCTATGATGTTCTCAACTGGTAGATCTCTGTTGGTGCGTGTAGTAGCAATGGTGTCAACAACTAGATTATCTTCCAGATTAGATTCAATCTCCCCTGAACGTTTTTATTAGCAAACGGATTAGTAAAGTCCTCCCCGAATAGGTTCAGACTCACTATCACTTGAATCCTGTGGCGCTGCACTTAAGGAAGTTTCGGGAGCATCTGTCATTGATATACTCTATCTAGGCATGAAGTCATCCTCGTCATCTTCACTGATCACAATTTGAATCACTTGAGACTCATTTGCATTAGAAAAATCAGGAATATTAAATGATTTATAAATGCTATCATAATCATATAATATAGCTAGACCACTCGTTGATTGTTGAGGTGAATAACCAGTGATTTCCATGTTAAGCACAACCTCAATTTTACCAGTTTTTAGATTAAAAACCCTTTTATTCTGCGTTCCAGGCATATAACCTACAAAGTAACCCTCGTCAGCTACCTCACCGAATTATTGCTTATCTTTATTTCGCACAATGGTGCAGGGTAATCCAAATGGTTTAATGCCTTTTAAGTTTGGTTTCAGTTTAAACAATAGTTGGTGATATGTTTTGTTAAACCATTTAGCCGTAAAAACTTTTTTTAGGACATAACAAGCTGTGTTCACAGCTTTTCCCCATAAAAGAACTGGAAGCTTTGAATCAGAAAGCATAGTCCTAGCAACTTCAATCATGTCTTGTTTTTCCTCTTAGCGACTCCATTCTGTTGAGGTATATAAGGAGCAGAATATTGATGTTCAATTCCGTTGTGAAGACAACAGAGATCTAGAATCTAATTCTGGGACTCCATGCCTTTATCACTCCTTATCCTCTTGATCCGTGCATCATGGACATTTTCCAATTTTGTAAAAAGATCTATCAGCATCTCCGTTGTCTCATCTTTTGTACCTAAAAAGAAAACCCATGAATATCAGGAGTAATCCTCTATGATAACTAAACAATAGTATTTTCCACCTATGCTCCTTACATTCACCGGACTAAAAAGATCCATATGAAGTAATTCATAAGGGGCATCTATGGAATTTACTGTTTTAGACTTGTGAGGTTTCTTATGTTGTTTTCCCTTTTGACATGGAAGACATTTATCTTCCACGTGAAACCTCTGCACTGCAACCCTTCCACTAAATCGTTTTTAATAATATAATTCATTTTCGGTAGTAGATGTGGGCCATGCGTCTGTGCCACAACATTGACTCAGCTTCAGATGCTTTTGACAGTAAACACGCCACCATAGTAGAAGAGTCCTTAGCACTCATGTCCATGACATAAGTGTCATTTCTCCTTGGCGCTCTCATCACTATCCAATCATCAGGTATCACCAAATCAGGTTTCAACACCAAAGCTTCAGACTTAGTAAAGTGGACCGAGTGACCCTTGTCGCAAACTTGAGACGCGCTATCAGATTGTGCTTCAGCTGCTCAACATAGTTCACTTTGTCCAGAGTGATCTTCTCGTTGGTCTCTTTTCCTCGACCTGTAATGTGTGCTCTTTTAGCACATGCATAATTCACATAACCTTCATCTATATTCTCAAACTCAGTCAACAACCTCGCATCCCCCATCATGTGACTGGAGTAGCCACTATCAACATACCACAAGTTGATAATCCTCCTTAGCAGCTCCTACACAACCCAAAAAAATTAGTTAGATTGGGGGACCCAAGCCTTAATGGCGATTCATCAACCACCAGAACATTCAACCAATATCCATCACTCCTAACAAGAGTCTTGGATCTCAGATTTGTGGATGGAAATGGTTTTTTTATTTCCATTCGGTCTTTGGTCCTTAGGTTTCCTAAACAAGTTTGAACTTTGTGACCTTTGGAAATTTTGGTTTTGGTTCCATGAATTTTGATGATAATAATTTCTAAAGCCATTGTTACAAAAATTTCGACTACCAACATTCTGATATCGAATTTGATATTAACCTTGGCTTCTGAAATTACTTGATTGACCATTAAAGTTATTCATTCGTGGTGAACTACTTCTAGGTCTTTCGTATCTGCCTGATGTAGATTCAGGCTGAAATCTTTGTTGATTTCTTTGATAACGAGGAACTTGGTGAGTTCCTTTTTCAGGCTCTTCTACACCAACCACAACACTCTGTTTCTTGGTAGCATATATATTTGGTGAGTTAGTAACCTTCTGCTCACCATCACCAATTTTTTCTAGTGATTTCTCTCTCTTTCTCTCAGACACTTGTGCTTCATTCTTTTTGTTAGGTCAGTAGCTAGCTACATGTCCCTTGTTGTGACATTTGAAGCACGATCTTCTAGCCGAAGACTTCTTAATTGAAGTCTCTGGTTTGGATTCATCAGGTAACGATGATGATGATGATGATTATGATGAAGATGCCTTTGAAGGATCTTGTTTAGTTTGCTCAATTTCTGATTTTTCTATGTTTTTATTTTTTGCAAACTGCACATTTGACTCTTTTGTAATAACAGTGGTCTCTTCTTTCATATCACTCCCTTTAACAAAAGTTATCTTTTTAACAAAAATTTTCTTTTGATTCTTAGGGTGTGTATTCTTTGTTTTCAAAATTGCTTCTCTGTTATTATCCTTCTTGGCATTCTCAGACACATCCACATTCCCTGATGTTGAACTACTAGGTGTAGTTGACACAATGTCTGTTAGCTCTTTTTCGTCTGGCAAGAAAGAATAGTCATGACCAATAGGTGGTGGAACATCATGGAATCCTTTGAAGCCCACACTTGTCTTGTCATTACTTTTCTTCAAGCCATTCATCATGTGTTTCATAACAAAAGATTAATCTCTGAATTGATTCAATTTCTTTTCAAGTTAAGAAAATTTCAATTGTGCTTCTGACAACTCTTTGCATTTTTCAGAAATCTCTTTTGTTTTGTCACTCATCGTATCATGAGCTAAGTCAATAATTTGAAGTTTTTCATTTAGTTTATAGGTTAAAATATTGATTTCTTCTTCATAACCTTTAATTTTCTTCAAATATAATGACTCATTTCTTTTTACGAAAAAGTTTGATTCTTTTACGTTCGAGAGCTCATCTACCAGACTTTGGTTTTGTTTAGTTAACCTGTCAACTTCACTTTGCAGCTCACGACATTTTAAGCAAATAGAACTACCAGAATTAGAATGTACCTCTCATGTTGATTTGTTTAGATCAGCCATGAAAGCGGCAAAATCAGCAGCCATCTTCTTATCTGCAGCATTTTGTTTTACATCAGATTTGATGTTTTTAGTCGTCTGAAGAGCCTCAACCTTTTCAGCTACAGTCTCTTGTTCAACCTCATTCTCAGCCTTGACTTCTGCATCATCAACTGGGGCTATCTCAGCCATGAAAGCTTGTGTGGCATTGTCATCACCTTCTTGATGAACACTCCAGTCATAAGAACCTTCTCTAGCAGTAGAGATCAAAGCCTTTGATCCAATGTTAGTTGATGCATTCATGTTGCTTGAACGATGACCAGGAAAATCTTGAAAAGATGAGCTAGAACGAGATTCTGTCTTAGGTCTTTGACACTCTAGCAAAGTGTCCGTAATTTTGACAATTGTAACACCTCACTTTTGATTTGTCAAAACCTACATTCTTTCAAACAAACTTTCTGCCCGTCCTATTCATGAACATCTTCACCCTTCTATAGATCATGGCCATATGCCATTGTAAATCCATCTCCTCTAGGTCATTAGGATCAATCTGATCATAATCTTCATCAAAAGTAACAGGATCAGATATTCTTCCATGTATGTAGTTCTCATACGAAGCAACGAATGAAGCAAGCAAGGCCAGATGATCTTCAGTAGCCTTGACACTCAGAGGCATAGACCTTGTATTGCTGTTAATATTGCTAGCTTGTTTTCTCTTTACCCCTGACGATCCTCCGGAAGCAGCTATAAAACATACTTCACCATCACATTTGTCACAACATGCTCATTTTCACATGAGAGAAACGCAGTTGTAGAATCACTAGAAGCATTGTTGGAAGATGAAGATGTAAGCCCTTTATAAATTCCCGGATCTTGAACCTGATCATATCCAGTTTCCTTCTTTTTTATGTTGAGCTCACAAGTTCTCAGTTTCCCAACGACCTCTTCCAAGTCTTTATCTTCGTAGTCAGCTTCACCTTTTATCATAAGAGTATGAATATCCCACTTGGCAGGTAAAGCATCGAGCAACTTATCATTTATCTCAACATTTGTGTATCCCTCTGTGTCATAATTGACGATTTCTGACATTAGATGATAATATCTCATGATAATATCTTCAAGAGACTCATTTCTCATACCTTTAAAGGCAGCAAATTGTTTCTTTAGCAAATCAACCTTGTTCTTCTTCACATCAGGATTGCCATCATACCTCTTCTCAAGAGCATCCCACATCTCCTTCGAAGTAGTATAACGCTTGAATGTATGTTTGATGCCATCAGGTAATGACATCTTTATAGCGGCTAAGGCCTTCTTCTTAGACTCATACATTCTCTTTTCAGCCCCTGACATGTTCACATCGGCAGTGACACATTATCTGCCTTCAAAGTCATGAGTTGGGTTTACGTACCCATCTTGAATACAGATCCACGTCTGTATTTCCTGATATTCAATGAATGACTGAAACCTATCCTTCCATGTAAGGTAATTTTCTACATTCAACATCTTAGGCGGTTTGTTAGTCGTTCCTGTCTCATACGAGATGGGAATTTAGAACAGTCACTCCAGATGCCAATCCAAGATGATGATTTGGAACACTGATCCGAGATGGTACTAGAGATGATTCGAGATGATCTGAGAAAGTATTCTAGATGATCCGAGATCAATACCAAAAATCTGAGATGCACTGTTATGATTCGAGATGCAATCATGTAACATCCTGTAATATCATGTCCAATAGTATAGTGACACGTGTTGTATTTTAAAAATAGTCTATTAAAGACCAATAAGGACTAAAGGCGTCAACATGCTCAAACTGAGCCTCTGAGTGACGGTCCGATGTCAACATGCATAAATACAGCGTCTAAGTGACAGATATGCCAACAGCTTAAATCATTAGCCTATGAGTGACTGATATGTCAACATGCTTAAAACTTGGCCTCTGAGTGACTGATATGTCAACACGCCCAGCCTCTGAGTGACATCAGAGTCAACATGCTTATAATAAGCCTCTGAGTGATCCTTTACGAAGTCCTAACTCTCATACGTGCCATTTGTTGGATGCGAGGTTTCAATTCTGTAAATATGTGAAAGTTGGATAACGCAGGGATTAAAAGTGTCAACATGTTAATTTATACCTCTGTGTGACCTTTTAACGAACCGAGAGCTCGACAATATCTGGGTATAATCCCGAGTATGCCTAAAATTGGCTACGGAGGGCTAAATATGCTAAAAAGGTGTTTTAGAAGGTAAAAAAGGGGTTTAATAAGTTGAGGGGCTAAATGTGACAAAATTTGAATCTGACATGGGGCGCTCGTGGGGCGCAAGAGGCAAGGCCTTGGCCTCTCGCGGGGCACGAGAGGCCTGTGTCTGTAGAAAGTTTCCTTGGCCTCCAAACAAAAATGCCAAAAACCATTTTTCAAAACTATGGACTTTCAATCAGCTATGCCACGTTTTAGGGCACTTGTAAGCTCCCTCTTACACCCATAAACACCTGACATCACCTCCTTTGAGTTCTCCAACTATAAATAGGTGTTCAAGTTTACCATTTGAACTTGCACCTTTCTTATTTTCAACTCTATCTTCCTCCTCTGAAAGTTCCTAAATGAAAGGAGCATCCAACTTAGTTCTCTTGCATTCTAGGAACCTCTTGTAAGTGTTCCTTGCTCTTACATTTTCGTTTATAGGCTTTTATAGCCAAAAGTCAAGCGTTTTACAGAAAACGCTTTGACTTTCGGTTAAGACCATTATGGTCCAACTATTGTTCGTAATGAAAATGGCTAAGTGATCGTAATAAGTTAGGTGTTAGTCCCTATAAAGGGCACCTCCTGAAGATCACGATTGCTAGACCAATTGACGTGTCAAAGTTGTGATATTAAAAAGTCAAACAAGCCATTTTTCGGAAAAATCATAAATTGATCTTATATATGTTATGAAACCTGTTTTGACACTTAAACAAGTTGGTAATAATTATTAGAACATGTAAGAACTTGTTCGGTTCGTCAATTTCAGTTCTAGGGTCGGTTCGCAACCGAAAGTCGCAAAGTTTGAATTCTGCGGACCCGATTTAGATTAGTTGTCTACTAATCTAAAGTTTTATGATCGTAATATAATGTAGCATAACTCTCTGAGGTTATATTACACGATCATAACCAGAATCTTAGTTTATGCGCAAGTTCCATAATTATGTCATTTTGACAAAAATGCCTTTTTGCATAAAAAAAGGTTTTGATGATAATGAACTTGAAAATAAGTTTCCTACTGATATAATATTATAAGTAGGATTATTTGGAATGTTAAACTAGATAATAAACTAAGTTTACAAGCAGGTCCTTGAATTATGTCGATAAATGACGATTTAGCCCTTGCGGCTCATAAAATGGTTTTAATCAAATATTTTCAAGGTAAATCATTTACCTACTGATATGTTATATTAAATTGCATATCTAAAACATTTTAAGCTGACCTTAACATCAGTTTTCGTAAAGATCGCATAAGACGTCATTTTACGACATAAGCGCTATTTCGGCGCATAGTATGGTTTTAAACCATATTAATTGACCAAGACTTGTTACCTACTGATTTTAAAACATATTTTAAACATATTTACAGTAGGTACATGATATGAACTCAGAATCACAAATAATTTATAAACTATGTGTAAAATGACCAAAATGCCCCTTTTGTGCATAGTTTGGTCATAAAAGATAAATAACACATATAATTGATATCCTACTGATATTATATCATAAATAAAATATTTTTCTAGAATGCTTATAGTTATAACATTAAATTATATTCAAGTTCCTTTTATACGGTATGAAATTACCGAAACACCCTTGTAAGGCATAGTTTCAATTTAAAACCATAACGGGCATAAAAGTTGATATCCTACTGATATTACAAATTATTTAAAATATAATAGCATATAGAACTTGTCTATGGCTTATCCGGTTACTCATTATCGCTTATAAGCGATGGTTGATTATACGTAACTAGTTTACGGAATTTAACCAAAACGGGTTTAACCTTGTCATTTTAAACACAAAATCAAGAATGTTAATTGTTTACCCATTTTATACAAGCCAAAGAACTTGTCGGGTTCAAACTACATTCTATCCAATCATCGTTTAATCAAGCATTATACGTTTTGATCATGTACACTACGGTCTAAGTCTATGACTTAAATAAGAACCGTTAGTATTTAATTGTTTCGCTTATGCCATAATCCAGACTAGAGCCTTGCCGGTAAATGCTATCTGCACTTAGTACCTTTGTATGCGGCTGAGTTATTAAAACTAAAAGAAGACTAGCTCAGGTAAATATTCTCGACTTATTTTCCCTATACGGGCTTAGGATATGGTAAATTATTACCGCTTGGTCAGAAATGGGATCAATCGAATGCCGGATGGCTAGTAAATCCGCATATTCTGTTTTAGTCAGTTTTGTTTGATAACTTAAACATCGGGGGTTAAATTACCGTGTCCTGGATATCCTCGGCTCATTACATTAGTTAATGGCCACGACCTTAGCGCAGGGTGTAGGCATACACCTGATAGACGCACAAATGCAAATTACCCAAGACGTTGGGGATAACTCCTCCGTGAGTTCTAAGTGGTGTGTATTTAATCATGTCTCGGTCTCTGTACTGGGCCCTGTATGTATGGACAAACATGTGAATCTGTTATCAAGGTTACAAAGTAACTTTCCCAAGTGATAAAAAGATTTGTGTCCTGTGCACTTAAATCTAATTTCTAAAATGTTTTCAAAATGAGTCAGTCGGGTGTATTTACCAGCGAAAGCTGACGTATCGTCCAAAGACTAAACTGTAGGTACAATAAGAAATAGGTCGGAAGCTGCTCGGTAGTGAATAAGAGGATCTTGCAAATCCTTATATCTACCCTAAAGTCTGTTTTATATTCCTTGTGCATTTTATGATCCGCCTGTGGATCTTCTATTACGAGCCTGTATATTATTTTGTATTTCGAACATTCGGTTTTAATAGTAATTTTACTCCAAGACTTCCGTTGTGTCGTGTTTAATTGACTATGATGTTATCAACTGACGTCACGATACTCCCCAACCGGGCCCATCGGTGTATGGATTTTGGTTGGAAATCCGGGTGTGACAGGTTGGTATTCGTCCATGGTTTAGATAGATAATCTGAAGGTTTACCATAAATCATTTTCTACATTTTCTAAATCAGCCTCAGATTCAGGCATTCTAGTATAGTTATGATTATATGGTGGAGGTGCCCTATTATACCCAAGACCTTTGGTAAAAATTTTCTGTTAGTTTAGCTGGAGGTCACATAAGTCCTTGACGAGTTTACTGGAAGTTTCAAATTTTTTAATGTTTATTTCATTTTCGTGAAGCTTCCAGTCAAGGAATTTAGCTTGGCTAAGGCTGCTTGAAGTTCTACGTCCTTTTCAGCTAGTTTTACCTTATAGTCGTAGATCCAACATTGTTGTTGGTTCAAGTCTAGCTTTAGATGAGCGACATCTTGTTTCTGAGCTTCGACCTTTTCCATAAGAAGCTTGTTCTTATGTTTAAGGGCGATGTTCTGTGACACAGCTTGTTGGTATTCAGCTACAAGAGTTGAATTATGGGCGTGCATTTGTGATAATTTAAAACAACAACTATCAGAACAGAGAATTTGATTTATAGTTTCCGAAAGATCGGGCGTCTCAGTTGTCTGCCCCATCATGCAGTGGTTGCTGTTCTTGGAGAGATTTAATGTTTCCATTTGATCTGTAGTATCTACCCAGTTAAAACCTTCATGCTGTTGGGCCACCAATGCTCTTGACTTCCCGCTCGAGCTGCTCGAGGGACTCGTAGTGGACTTTGAGGGAGAGACGGGGACCAGCTGTATGTCACTGCTCTGTATGCCACCCTGGATGACATGTACCTGGATGGCAGCTTCTCATTCCCTGGCAAAGTGTCCTAGTTCATGACATTAATAGCATCTGAGTTTGTCCTTTGTGAGACAAGTCATCAGACTTGACAAAGGTTGTAGTCCATATTTCTTCTGAAACTTGGTAACCCGAAAGGCAGCTATTGCTAGATTCCAGGAAACATCGATCTTGGCCAGGTCCTCCTCCATTATTTGATCAACTTCGGTTGGAAGAATGGATGGAGGAGTCCGATCACCTGCTAGGAAAGCATTCAAGCTCTTGATCATCGATGTTGCAATAGCCAATTTCTCTTCGTTTTCTTTAGTGAGAAACGCAAAGTTGGACGCAGGTTGAGCAGGTGCTGGTGTAGCAGTTTGAGGAGTGTTGCCTTGTTGCACAGCTTGAGGAATCGCAGGGCTGAACATCATGTTGGGATATTGAGCATGGTATTGAGTCTGAACTTGAGCAGCCGAAACCATAGTGGGATTCTGAGATTGAAGACCATACACGTACTGGGTGTTCTGTGGCGTGGCAATAGGACTATAAACCAAGTTTAAGCCACCCGGTGTTTGTGAATTTCCTTGCAGAGGGCTATAAACCAAATTTTGTGACATCAGTGCCGCATTTTGCTCTGTCATCCCGGCGGCCATCAAACTGCTCTGATGATTTATTTCTCTCTGCTTGTTATCAATCTCACATGATTTGATAGTAGCTATAATTTCTGTGAGAGTGACATCGTTCAAGTCCATTGTCTTTTTGATCATTCCCACATCCGCATCCAAACTCTTGGGTAATGAGTTTAATAGTTGTCTGTTCATGGCACTGTTAGTGAGAGTAATCTCAACTGAAATCATCTGGGAAACAAGCTTGACATAGCGATGGATCTGGTTTTCAATAGTTTCCCCATAGATGTGATTGAATGAGCTGAATTGTTGATTCAGCTGATTTACATTGCTTGACTTCATGTCTGCATTTCCCTCATTGAGATTTTGCAGTTCACTCCAAACTTCCTTTGCGGTCTTACAGTTTCTAACCGCAATAGAAATATCAGGTCCAAGCGCCATGGTCAGTGTAGCCGAGGCCTTTTCATCTTCCTCTATTATCTTAATATCTTCTAGAGTCCACAAGTGCATGGGTTAGGAATTTTTGTGTCCAGATCTTGCTTTGTACTGTAGACAATCGTTCTTGGACCATTCATGACGCAACTCAACACACCAGGCTCTTTTGCCTTGCAATACTGTTCGAAACGAAACTTCCATTCATAATATTCGTCTCCATACAACAAACGTGGCACTTTAGTGGAAGTGCCAATGACTTGATCCAGCTCTTGATGGAGGGCCAGAGTTTATGATTGCAGGGTAGCTAGAGTGGCATTCGTCAAGTCTTGTGCAGTCATGTATCCGGTCATCATTATTAAATTGATTAGAATTACCAAATCGATTTAAAATCAATTGATTTTAAATTTGATGAACAGTACTTAATCAGAAATTGATCCAGAATGGTCAACTCTGAAGACAAATATGGTCAAATCCGGATGCTGAATCTGAATTGATGAGTCCGAATTGAAAATCCGAAATGACGAATTCGAATAGATGAATCCGAAATGATGAGTCCTAATAGATGAATACGAAATGATGAGTCCGAAATGATGAAACCGGATCTGGTGAATCCGAAATGAGAAGTCCGAATTGACAAATCCGAATTAACAAATCCGGAATAAAGATCCAAGTGAGAGAATCCGGATGGAGAAAGCTGAATGCGAATCCGGAAAAGAATCCGGAATGATGAGAATCCGGAATCCTGATCCTTATCTGATGGCAACAGTAATTCGAATTTTCTACAACATAAATCCGACTTCCAAGGAATTGATAACCACCACAGTATCTCGGATCTGAAAAGTAGTAATCCGGATTGAACAAGAGTCTGGGATCAATCCGAGATGGATGATCGCCTTCGTGTTCTTTGGAATCCGGAACAGTAGCAGATCCGAAATTCGAGAACCTTCTTCGAGTTCTTCGGAATCTGTAACAGTAACAAATCTGAAACCTTCAATCTTCTTCGAGTTCTTTGGAACTGTAGCACTTCCGAAGATGAAACATTGATTCTTCTGATCTTGAACAGTGATCCGGAACAGTGACGATTCCGAGCAGCAGCAACACACTTCGAAACAGCTTTTTCAATCAGCAATACCCAGAGCCTGTATTTGAACAGCAGGCTCTGATACCAATTATAAGTCCCGATAACAGATCAAACAGGTATCACTAACCTAATCAGTAGCGGAAATAATGATTAGGAAGAAGAACAACTTAGAATTAAAATCAACTTCCATACACCAGCAAAGTGTCTAATACAAGTTTTGCGAATACAACTCTCTAACCCTTTCACCTTGACCTAATACATCTATTTATAAGGATCACCAAGCCCACCATTCACAAACCTAGGCCCATATGGCACTAGGAAGCCCACAAAACCTAATAAAGCCCAAAATAAGCCCTAACAGGTAAACCTTTAGCAATATAGGCCCAACAGACTCAGACCCGGAGATGCCACCATCGGGATCGAATACGCATCCCATAGAAATTTCAAGCAATTCGAACTTTTATGCCGGATCGCCTTACCAAGGTCCTAATGAGTGGGACCAGTATTGGAACCAATTTATCTTCACCAATACTCCTTCCCATCATTCCCAACCACCTGCGGTGCAAAAAGATGTGCATATGGAACCAGTGGAACAACCCCAATCGCCACCTGAGCCGCCAAGGAGGAAATGAGGAGCACGTATGTCGGTACATGCGGGCCAACGGTCGGGTTCGCTACCACTTTTACCCAACTCCTACCCCACCATTCAAGAGAACCCATAAATGGGTGGACCCTCTAACACCTCACCTGTGGTGGAACCAACACCAACACCTACAGTTCAACCACCACCATCGGGTTATAGTAACCTGATCCCCACATATCCAGATACGTCTGGATATGATCCTTTTAACCCATCTACACCAGTAGACTATCAAGCATGGTCGCAAGACCCCTATATGCAAGCAGTTATGAACAATGCACTTTACCCGTCTCCTTTCCCACCTACTTATCCACCAACTGGATATCCAATTTATGGGTACCAGTATCCGGTTATGCCACAACCACAACCACAACCTCCGCCGCCACTCGAGGCCATTAATGAGGCCTTGGAACGGATGAAAAAATGCAGCAGCAAGCAGAGAAAACAGAGAAGAAGACAAACAAGTTCTTCAAGAAACTCTCCAAGTTGGTTAAGGGAAAGAAGGACGAGTGAAGTCTCTTCTAATTATATGTAGTCCCTGCGAGGACATTGTTATTTCTTTAGTCCCTTCGTGGACATTTTTATTTCTTTAAAGTCCTTGCATTGATAGTTTATTTCATTTTTCTAGTATTGTAATTTCTATTTGAAAATTAATGAAGTATTTTTGGAATTATATATATATATGTATTCATCCACTTCAAGCGAGCATCTCTATTTTAATTGAAATTTATGCTCTGTGATATAATTCTAAAAAGATCTTAATGGTTTTTGATTAGCCAAGTGGCACATACCACACATTTGTCCAATTTATAAATGATAGTTAAGTACGAAGGGGTCTTCTATCAGGATAGTTAAGGGAAGTTATCCTTTTATCCACAGGTGGTGGACTTAAGTTCAAGCCTCCAAGTCGTTAAGGTCAATGCGACCGGGACTATTAATCAACCATTAAGGTGCTCTTATGTTAACATTCAGGAATGTTCATACTCCTGGTAGCGTGACTTGAGGAACCACACTAACTTTCAAGGTAATGGACTATGTCCTAACCTTATATAGCCCATGATCAAATTGGATCCTGGCTAAATATCATCAGTGCGATGATTAAACATCCATTAGTGATGTATTGCCCTTAGGGCTATGATTAAACATCCATTAGTGATATATTGCCCTTGGGGCTATGATTAAACATCCATTAGTGAGGTATTGCCCTTGGGGCTATGATTAAACACCCATTAGTGATGTATTGCCCTTGGGGCTATGAATAAACATCCATTAGTGATGTATTGCCCTTGGGGCTACGATTAAACATCCAGTGATGTATTGCCCTTGGGGCTACAATTAATCATCCATTAGTGATGTATTGCCCTTGGGGCTATGATTAAACATCCATTAGTTGGGGCTATGATTAAACATCCATTAGTGATGTATTGCCCTTGGGGCTTTGATTAAACATCCATTAGTGATGTATTTCCCTTGGGGCTATGATTAAACATCCATTAGTGATGTATTGCCCTTGGAGCTATGATTAAACATCCATTAGTGATGTATTGCCCTTGGGGCTATGATTAAACATCCATTAGTGATGTGTTGCCCTTGGGGCTATGATTAAACATCAATTAGTGATGTGTTGCCCTTGGGGCTATGATTAAACATCCATTAGTGATGTGTTGCCCTTGGGCTATGATTAAACATCAATTAGTGATGTATTGCCCTTGGGGCTATGATTAAACATCCATTAGTGATGTATTACCCTTGGGGCTATGATTAAACATCCATTAGTGATGTATTGCCCTTGGGCTATGATTAAACATCCATTAGTGATGTATTGCCTTTGGTGATATGAATAAACATCCATTAGTGATGTATTGCCCTTGGGGCTATGATTAAACATCCATTAGTGATGTATTGCCCTTGGGGCTATGATTAAACATCCGTTTAGTGCTAATTTGCCTTTGAACAATATTATATTGTCAAAAATAACGACAGTTGTGGTTAATATAACCCCTGTCCAAATTCTATTTCAATTAGTGACAGGCCTATGTGCCTTATTTTATGTCCATTAGTGACAAGCCTATGTGCCATATTTCTTGTCCATTAGTGACAGGCCTATGTGCCATATTTCATGTCCATTAGTCACAGGCCTATGTGCCATTTTTCATGTCCATTAGTGACAGGCCTATGTGCCATATTTTATGTCCATTAGTGACAGGCCTATGTGCCATATTTTATGTCCGTTAGCGACAAGCCTATGTGCCTTATTTTATGTCCTTCGAGACAAGCTTATGAGCTAAATATATTGTCAACTATGACAATGACAGTTGTGATCATGTGATCCACTGTCCAATAATATATGCACTATGTCTAAATTGTAATTTGCCTTTGATGGTCCTATTAAGACCTAGGCCAAATATAGATATGTTAGGCCTAAGAGTTGTGATATTATTCATACTAGTTTAGGTATTGCTTGTTATATCCAATGTTTTAAAACCAATATGGTTGACATACCATGGCTAAGTGAAGCTTTATTGGTGTATGGAACCAAAGCTTGAAGATGGCTAACTCGAATGAGGCACAAAGTAGCCACCGAAATGTTGACTCTAACAAAGCCAAAAACAAAGATATTGATAATGATAATTTTCAAGCTCACATTGATGTGCTGTTGAAAAGGCCATGGGAAAGGCCATAGAAAATCTTAGATAGTCAAGTGCTACTCGCTCTAGTCCATTATCGGTTACCCCATCCTCAGCTCAAAAGGAGAGCTCCATTCACTCTTCGAATGCGAAGAGTGAACCAAAGAAAATAGATTTCACTGATAAGTCTCGTTCTGTTAGAGATGGATGTTCCTATAAGTATTTCATCTCCTACAAACCCCGAGACTTTAACGAGGAGAAAGGAGCTGTGGAAGCCTTAAAATGGCTAGATGAGATGGAAACAATCGTCGATATCAGCGGCTGTGCTGATAAGGATGTGGTCAAATATGTATCACATTCCTTTAAGGGCGAGATGCCCTAATCTGGTGGAAAGCCATGATCCAGTCTACAGGTAAAGTACACCTGTACAATTTGGGATGGTCCAAGTTTGTGGACCTTGTTAAGGAAACTTAATGCCCATCTCATGAGGTTGAGAAATTAGAGACAGACTTTTTGTCTCTTTCAATGAAAAACCTAGATTGTCGGAAATATGTTTCCGATTTCAATTCCCTATCTAGGTTAGTTTCCGATTTGATTACTCCGGAACCCAAACGCATTGCGTGTTTTATTAATGGGTTAGCACCTGAGATAAAGAGCATGGTAAAGGCTGCTTAGCCTACTACTTATAGGTCTACTGTTTACCTATCCCTATCCCCCACCTTGGATTTGGTGAGGCAAAAGTCAGTTAAGTCTGAAACTGACGGGAAAAGAAAACGGGAGGATGATAACTCCCAAAGGTTTAAAAAGAAAGGAAATTTTGGGTTCAAGAAGAACTAGGGCGCAGGTCTGGCGATAGACCTTTGTGCAAAACCTGTAACCGCAGACACTAGGGATAGTGTAGTTATGGTCTACAAGCCAAACCCTGTGGTATCTGTAAGAGAAAGGGGCATAAGACCCTAGAATGCAAGGATCTTAAGGATGCCGTTTGCTATGTCTGCAATGAAAAAGGGCATATTAAGACCAACTGCCCTAAGATTCTTAAGAATAATAATGCGAATCCTGGAGAGGCCAAGAAGGGGAATGCTCATGTCTTTCAGATGACTGCAAGAGAGGCTGTTAGTGAGAACAATGTCATAACAGGTACATTCCTTATTAACAATATATATGCTAGAGTTCTTTTCGATTCGGGTGCAGATAAATCTATCATAAGTTTAGTAAACTATTAAACTTACACATAAGAACTTTAGATAAAACTTATGAGATTGAACTTGCTGATGGAAGCTTAGAATCCACATCTTCCGTTCTTGATGGATGTTTTATATCCATTAAGAATCATTCTATTCCTATCTCTTTCCTGCCAATGAAATTGGCGGGGTTCGATGTAGTTTTAGGCATGGATTGGTTATCTCATAACCAAGCCCGCATTGTCTGCGATAAGAAACTCATCGAGATTAAAACCACATCGGATGAATCGATCACCATCCCTGGAGACTCACACTACGGATTGCCAGACAAGGTGTCATTATTTAAGGCATCCAAGTGTTTGAGGAAAGGTTGTATCATTTACATGGCACAAGTTACCATTAATGAGCCTAAGCCAAGCATTGAAGACCTCCCAGTCATTTCAGAGTATCCCGATGCATTCCCTGAAGAATTACTAGGCCTACCTCCAGACAGGCATGTAGAATTTAGAATTGATATCCTGCCAGGATCAGCACCTGTTGCCAAAGCTCCATACAAACTAGCACCAATGAAAATGAAAGAGTTAAGAGTTCAATTGGATGAACTCTTAGAGAAAGGCTTTATACAGCCTAGTTCCTCACCTTGGCGAGCTCCCATCCTCTTCGTTAAGAAGAAAGACGGTTCAATGTGGATGTGCATTGATTACCGTGAGCTGAACAAGATCACAATCAAGAACCGTTATCCATTTCCTAGGATCGACGATGTTGGTGCATATTAGTGACAACAGCTTAATAGTTTAATAGTTAGTCTTTGGATATTTTGTATTGGGCTTAGTATTTGTGTTTAGCTTATTTAGAGTTGTAATGGGCTTGGAGAATGGCCTAGCCTAGTATAAAGCCTAGTATGTGAACATGTAGTATATATACATGTTATGCATTAGGGTTTTATGTTAGAACAGAGGAGTGTGAGAAATCTACAGATAGTGGCTGAGATATTTCTAGAGAGTCTTGAATTGATTGTAAACAATTGTGTTTGATAATCAATAGAAGACTGTTTAAAGGAATTCATGTTCGTGTTCTTGTGTTTTCTGTGAAATCTGATCTAGGGATTCCGCACTCTAGATTAGATAGATGATTCTGTCAAGATCCATAAGGACTAGGGGACCTACAATTGGTATCAGAGCATTCGGCTCTTGATTATTGCTCGGTTCAGAATTGTGACAATAGAAAAATTTGATTTTTGAGCATTTTGGAGGCTGTTCTTCAAGTTTGTGACGGCTGAATTAGGGTTTTGACGGCTGATTTAGGGTTTTCCAGGTATTTCAGATTTTCTGCAGGGATTTCGGATTGGCAGCATGCATTTCGGATTGAAGACTGGCATTCCGGATTGAAAAGCATAGTATTTTGGATTGAAGGCTTGAATTTCGGATCAGCAACCTGCATTTCGGATTATCAGACTTGCAATTCGGATCAGAAAAGGCCATTTTAGACTCCATTATGGACTGAAATTCGGATCAGAAGCTATTATGGATTGAAATTCGGATCAGAAGTGCATTCCGGAGTCCATCTCGGACAAGGACTACTCCGGATTCCATCTCGGATAAGTATGCACTATTCCGGATTTCCATTTCGGATCAGAACAGTGCATTCCGGATTTTCATCTCGGATCACTATTCCGGATAATCATCTCGGATTGTCAACTCGGATTACTGTTCCGGATTTTCATCTCGGATTGTTAATCAGAGTTTCCATTTCGGATTTTACACTGTTTCGAGTTTAACACAAAAAGGTGGAAAGTTAACCAGCTGACGTAACCGGAGTTAAACGTTTTCGAACATAGAATTTGATCCGTAAACTATCTTAACAAACCGACTGCACGGTTAGACTCGTTTGATTTTAAAGGCACGAAAAATCCTAAAATCACAATCGGACAATATATATCATTGGATTCGTATCGTTGAGACGAGTTTAACGGTACAATTTGGTAACCACACTTTTCAGACAAAATTTTGAACGTTTTAACGGTACGGTTACGGTAAAACACGAAGAAGGACCAGAAGAGAAGTTATATTTGGGTTTTGATACAGGTATACCAAAATCCATTTAAACTGATACTCTGCATGGTAAAGATGGTCAGAATGAAGAACAGCAGTGAGTGTCTTAATAACTGCCCGAAGTTGATGAATGCTGAACAATATGTAGACTGGAAAGAGAAGTTTAAGGCATTTATTCAATGTGAAGACTAAAAGATGTGGAGCTGTATGATTGATGGGTACATTGCTCCCACACGTCGAGTTAATGGAAGAATTATGGTTCTCTCATATGAGAAGATGGAAGATTATGAGAAAACGTATATATGATGCTGAGAAAAAGGCTTTAGCAGCGAAAAAATGTCCTTGCCATTTGATATGAAAAACATTTGTAATAGGTATGGATCATCTAGAGAGCTGTGGGAAGCTTTAGAAAAACGTTATCAGAGTGCTTCAAGACAAAGTACATGTGTGAGTGAGACTACAGTTGTGAAGATTGGTGAAGAAGCTGCTAAGATAGAAGAGAAGAAGGAAGCTGAGAAGGAGAGAATGGAAGTCAAGGATGCAAAAGCTACAGTGTGCATGGATGATACAGATGAGCTTACAGCAGAGGTACAGGTACAATTTCAATCTGTAAGTCATTCTTGTCATAATTGCACTGAACTACAAGGTAATTGACAAACTATCGGAGCAAAACAAAATTCTGTTAGCTGAATTAGAAAACCTGAAAGAGTCAAATGTTCTTTTGAGTAAAAGGGAGTCAATTTTTTTAAATACACTCAATTCAAATGAACAAGAAATCATCAGTTTGACCAGCAAAGTCAATGAACTTTTACAGATCGTTGATTTGGCTCGTGAAACTGTGAAGGATAAGACTAACGAGCTTTCTGAAAAGTGCACAGAATTAGCTGATGCACAGGCCAAAATTGTTGAACTTTATAGAAAGTTAGACAAATTTGGAGAATCCTCGTTAGCCAGGACTCAAATTCGGAAAAGTTTGAAAAGGAGTAGTGATAAAACAGGAGTGGGGTTTAGTAAAGCTTCATCTTCTGAGGATCAGGATTACTCCTTTTTACCAAATGAAAATGAGCTAACAGATTTTGTGCCTACTACACCAGATGTAGTGGATCCAATAACTGTTGACATACCTGATAGTCCAGGCTCTTTGAAAGAATATGTAGGTCTAATAGTACACCTCATAAAGTGGATGAGGATACTAAAGACAAAACAATCAAATCATTTAAAAATGGATCTAATAGAAAGAAAACTTTTAAGAAGATATCCTGTTTTAAATGTCACAACAAAGGGCATGTGGCTAGACGTTGTCCTTTTAAAAAGGGTAAGAAAGTGGAGTCTGAGGTTGAGGTTAAGGATGGAAATCAGGTTGGTTCAAGTAAAAATGTTAAATCAAGTTTTCAGACAAATCAACCAAGATGTCAACCTAAATCTTCAACATCAAGAAGATTTGATAGTCCAATAAAATCTTCTCCTAAATCATGTCACCATAAGGGTCAAATAAATTCTTTTCAAAGTAAAAATCTTGGATATCAAAATCGATACCAAACTTCTGGTAATCGAAACTTTCAAAGAAAAAACGAATATAGGGGTTTTAGTAACTCGAATGTTCAAAACAATCCAAAAATTTTTCAAAGATCAGATTATGATAATGAGAGAAGAAGGTGTCGAGATAATAATTTTCATAGGTCGGCTACTCCGAGAGTTTATTGGAATTCTCGTGATCAAAGGTCTCGTTGAAATTATAAATCTTGTTCAACAACTTGGAAGACATCCAAGACACCAGTAGGGTGTGATGGATTTTGGATTGATGTTCTAGTGGTTGATGAATCTGGACGACCAAAGACCTTTAAGGCTTGGGTCCCCCAGTCTAACTAAGTTGTTGAGTGTGTGTAGGATGACCAAGAAGGACTGTTGATGTGTTCAACAGTGGTTATTCCTGTAAATCATCTTAGGTGAATAGTAGGTTACCCATGGTAACAAATTATTTACTTCTGTGATAGAAAATGTTTACAAAAAGTGAATAACCTACTTGTCAGGTTGAAGTGGGAGTCTGTTTGTATTTAAATTTCTGTTTTTAAAACCTTACTCCATAAAAACAAAAATTTAGGGGGAGAAATTTCCCTAAGCCAAAAAGAGTTTTAGGTAGTGCGTGAGTTTAGGGGAGTAAGTTGAACAATTTAAAGTTTTTTTTAAATGAAAAATGAGTTTTTCATTGTGTGAAAAAGAAGAAATGATAGTACATCAGCAAGTTATACTGTCAAACTGAAATTAAAAATAAAATTGCTTAAGTGTGATAGCAGCTTCATCATATGATGTACCAGTAGGCAAAAGGCATGAAATAATCAACTTACCTTTGTGATACAAACATAAAATAAACTGTGTATGAGTGGGGAACATATCAGTGGCATATGGTTTTATAACCTTAAATCTTACGTTGATAGATTGCCAAAATCTGAGGTTTTAGGTATTTATATCATTATTTCATCCGGGTATCAAGGTTGTCCTTCTGCTCCATTCAGATATATGCTGACCTAGGCACAACCTAGATATCTTAAAAGAGCTAAAATGTCAAATCCCAAATATTGAAGAAGCTCTCTTAGAGAGTCATTCAAAAGTGCAAATTGCATTAATCGTACCAAAATTTGGTATTTGTCCTAGCCCTCGTTGGATATTGGTCTCTTTGCTGTACGGAAGTAATGACTTGATCACCAATTCTCTAACGTTGTAAATTCAAAAGGATGAATTTCGGTATATTCACCTACTACGATGAATTTTTGTGCATACCTTGATCGCGGGGGTGTCTTGAAGTGGGACACACTAGTATATCAAGTATAAAATATCTAAACATATAACGAGGTAATGGTACTTGAAATGTTCATGTATTTTGTTTATGTGGATAAAAAATACTGGTAATCGTCTTGAACTGCTTTCCATGGATATTGCATATAAAATAATCAGATAGTGTGAAAACCGTTTGGTAGTGCTGATATGATCTTTTTAACGGTGAATCTCGCAAAAATAGAGTGTTTATTTTCTTGTTAGTTATTTGTTTTCAGAAAATATAAAAATACAAAAAGATTTGTTTTAAAGTCTCCCAGTTTGATCTGATAAGTTGTTTGTTTTTGCATGATAAGATAAAATATTAGTTTATCTTTAATGTGGAAAAGAACTAATGGTTTTTTAAGTGACTTGCTTCTGTTTCTAAACAGATTGATGCAGTTATCAAAATAAAGTGCAGAACTCAAGTAAAGTACATTTTAAGAATGGAGTGCAAAATGTGTGAAGATGCGTGGTAGGATCCTTCTACTACATTGCAAAGGGAGATATAGAGGAATTTGGATATAAGTTTAACCAGATAATGCTAGCTTGCTAATCTACAACGAATGAAACTTTTGGTGATTGGATGCATCAGCTTAGGGGGAGTATGTTGTTGTCAGAATCTACATGTAGCTGAAGTTATTCAAAGACCAAAAGATCACAAGATGTTTGAAAACAAAGTTACACTATGAAGCTATTGTCAAGGGGGAGTCTGTTGGTGCATATTAGTGACAATAGCTTAATAGTTTAATAGTTAGTCTTTGGATTTTTGTATTGCGCTTAGTATTTATGTTTAGCTTGTTTAGAGTTATAATGGGCTTAGAGAATGGCCTAGCCCAGTATAAAGCCTAGTATTTGAACATGTAGTATATATACATGTTATGCATTAGGGTTTTAGGTTAGAACAGAGAGGAGTGTGAGAAATCTACAGAGAGTGGCTGAGAGATTTCTAGAGAGTCTTGAATTGATTGTAAACAATTGTGTTTGATAATCAATAGAAGACTGTTTAAAGGAATTCGTTTTCATGTTCTTGTGTTTCTGTGAAATCTGATCTAGCGGATTCCGCACTCTAGATTAGATAGACGATTCTGTCAAGATCCATAAGGACTAGGGGATCTACAGACGATTTATTCGACCAACTTCAAGGGGCTAGTTACTTTTCTAAAATTGATTTAAGATCTGGATATCATCAACTGAAGGTTAGGAGTGAAGATGTTCCTAAGACTGCCTTCAGGACCCGATATGGTCATTTTGAATTCTTAGTGATGCCTTTTGGGCTCACAAATGGACCTGCAGCATTCATGGATCTCATGAATAGATTCTGCAAACCATATATAGATATGTTCGTGATTGTCTTCATAGACGACATACTTATTTATTCCTGTAATCAAGTTGATCACGAGAAACATCTTTGGTGCATCTTAGAACTGCTAAGGCAAGAGAAGCTTTATTCAAAAATTTCTAAATGTGTGTTTTGGCTTAGAGAAGTCCAATTTCTTGGACATGTCGTAAGTGAGCGTGGTATCCAAGTGGATCCCGATAAAATAGAAGCCATAATGAATTGGAAAGTGCCCAAGACCCCATAGGAAGTTCGTAGTTTCCTAGGATTGGTTGGATACTACAGGAAGTTCATTGGGAACTTTTCAAGAATAGCCACTCCTTTAACTACCTTGACCCGTAAGAATGTTAAGTATAATTGGGGTCCAAAACAACAAGAATCCTTTGAGATTCTAAAACACAAGTTGAGCAATGCTCCTGTGTTATCTCTACCTTAGGGTATTGAGGAATTCGTAGTCTATTGTGATGCATCGCATACTGGCATGGGTTGTGTGCTAATGCAAAAAGGCAAGGTAATTGCTTATGCATCACGACAGTTAAAGGTGCACGAAAGGAATTACAGCACTCACGATTTAGAATTGAGTGCCGTTTTATTTGCACTAAAACTATGGAGACATTACTAGTATGGCACAAAGTGTCTTATATACACATACCATAAAAGTCTCAAGCACCTGTTCAATCAGAAGGAATTGAACATGCGACAACGTCGATGGATGGAAACGCTTAATGATTATGATTGCGAGATTCGCTACCATCCAGGCAAGGCAAATGTAGTTGCTGATGCCTTAAGCCGTAAAAAACGTGTTGAACCTATAAGGATTAACGCCAAGAGCATTGAACTCAGAAATAGCTTAAATGAGAAGCTACTAGATGCGCAGAGGCAAGCCCTATTAGAGGCTAATATCCCTAATGAGGGATTAGCCGGAACTGTTGATCAGTTAGCATCTGGAAAGGATGGAATCCTAAGATTTAATGATAGAATTTGGGTTCCAATCTTTGGGGGACTTAAAGATCTAATCCTCCAGGAAGCGCATAGTTCAAGATACTCAGTTAACCCAAGTAGTGACAAGATGTATCAAGACTTGAAGAAAAATTATTGGTGGATAGGTTTGAAGAAATCCATAGCCACTTATGTAGCTAAGTGTCTGACGTGTTCGCAAGTTAAAGACGTACACCAGAAGCCGTCATGACTTCTACAACAATTGGAAATTCCCATATGGAAATGGGAAATGGTAACTATGGACTTCATTACCAAGTTACATAGGACCAAAAGTGGAAATGACACTATTTGGGTCATCGTGGATAGGCTGACTAACTCAACACATCTCTTATCAATTAAGGAAACGTATAATTTAGACAAATTGGCTAAGTTGTATGTGGACAAGATTGTGTCCCTACACGATGTGTCGGTATCTATTGTATCTGACAGAGATACTAGATACACATCTCACTTTTGGAAAAGTTTCCAACAATCTTTAGGCACACGATTAAACTTTAGTATGACTTACCATTCGCCGACTGATGGTCAAAGTGAGCGTACTATCCAGACATTGGAAGACATGCTTAGGGCATGTGTGATTGATTTAGGTGGAAGCTGGGATGACCACTTACCCATAATAGAATTCTCCTACAATAATAGTTATCATATGAGCATCAAGACTGCTCCTTTTGAGGCCTTGTATGGAAGAAAGTGTAGAACGCCCGTGTGCTGGGTAGAAGTTGGGGAATCCCAACTATCAGGACCAGAGATTGTCCTGGAGACCACGGAAAAGATTGTGCAAATCCGTGATCGTCTCAAGGATGCTAGGGATAGGCAGAAGAGCTATGCTGACAAGAGGTGTAAACCTGTTAAGTTCCAAGTAGGGGACAAAGTCATGTTAAAAGTGTCACCCTAGAAAGGTGTGATGCGCTTTGGGAAGAAGGGCAAGTTAAGCCCAAGATACATAGGACCTTTCTAAATAGTCGAATGTGTCGGCGCTGTAGCTTATAAGCTCAGATTGCCAGAGGGGCTAAGTGGAATCCATGATATGTTCCACACCAGTAACCTTAAGAAATGTCTAGCCGATGAGTCGCTAGCAATGTCACACAAAGATGTGCAAATTGATTAAAACCTGATGTTCGTTGAGAAACCAATTTCAATCGAGGATCGACAGGTTAAGAAGCTCTGAAGGAAAATGATACCTATAGTAAAGGTTAAGTGGGACGCATTTAGAGGTCCCAAGTATGCATGGGAGGTTGAGTCCAATATGCTACAAAAGTACCACCATCTTTTTGAATAAAATCTTGAGGCCAAGAGTTCTTTTAAGGGGGTGAGGATGTAACACACTGTAAAATCGTGTCCAATAGTATAGTGACACGTGTTGTATTTTCAAAATAGTCTATTAAAGACCAACAAGGACTAAAGGCGTCAACATGCTCAAACTGTGCCTCGGAGTGACTGATATGTCAACATGCTTAAATCATTAGCCTCTGAGTGACTGATATGTCAACATGCTTAAAACTTGGCCTCTGAGTGACTGATATGTCAACATGCCCAGCCTCTGGTGACATCAGAGTCAACATGCTTATAATAAGCCTCTGAGTAATCCTTTACGAAGTCCTAACTCTCATACATTCTATTTGTTGGACGAGAGGGTTCAATTCTGTAAATATGTGAAAGTTGGATAATGGAGGGATTAAAAGTGTCAACATGTTAATTTATACCTCTGAGTGACCTTTTAACGAACCGAGAGCTCGACAATGTCCAGGCATAATCCCGGGTATGCCCAAAATTGGCTACGGAGGGCTAAATATGCTAAAACGGTGTTTTAGAAGGTTAAAAAGGGGTTTAATAAGTTGAGGGGCAAAATATGACAAAATTTGAAATCTGACATAGGGCGCTCGCGGGGCGCGACTGGCAAGTCCTGTGTCTGTAGAAAGTTTCCTTGGCCTACAAACAAAAATGTCAAAAACCATTTTTCAAAACTATGGACTTTAAATCAGCTATGCCACGTTGTAGGACACTTGTAAGCTCCCTCTTACACCCCTTAACCCCTGACATCACCTCCTTTGAGTTCTCCAACTATAAATAGGTGTTCAAGTTCACCATTTGAACTTGCACCTTTCTCATTTTCAACTCTATCTCCCTCCTCTGGAAGTTCCTAACTGAAAGGATCATCCAACTTAGTTCTCTTGCATTCTAGGAACCTCTTGTAAGTATTCCTTGGTCTTGCATTTTTGTTTATAGGCTTTTATAGCCAAAAGTCAAGCGTTTTAGGGAAAACGCTTTGACTTTCGGTTAAGACTGTGATATCCCGGGTTTTTCGGATAACTTACACGTGACACATGTCGAATAATGTATATGCTAAGTATTAAACGTGCACGAGTTAAATGAATACGTGTTGTGTGTTGTGTGATTGTTTTAGTTATAAAGAAGTGTGGTAGACATGTACACGAACTGAACCGAACCACGACACGAACCAACCTTGATTCATTGTAACTCTAGGAATTAATCAAGTTAGGACTCAAAACCCTAGTAGCAAACAGCCGACGGCAGCTTTCTTCATCATCTCGGTCGCAAAACAGCCGCTCCCCACTCTTCTTCACGGTCGCAAACAAGCCCTTCTCGGTCGCGAATTACCCTCAAGCCGAATCCATTCACATCCAAGTTTCGGCCGCTTACCTTGTCATTTAAGGTTAGGATCTATCTTTTGTTGCTAGATCATGTTCGGATATACGTGTCTTGAGTGTGTTGTTTTCGGATTTGCATAATAGAATGAGATAGATGATTGTATTGTTTCGGATATATATATATGCTTGAAGGAATTGATATAAATGTTTCGGATATATATGCTTGAAGGAATTGATATAAATGTTTCGGATATATATGCTTGAACGAATTGATCAGCTTGTTTTCGGATTATAAGTGCTGTAAATAATCGGCTGTTTTGATGCTTGTTCATGTGCATGATTGTTTTCGGAAATCATAAGTTGCAGGTATGTTTTGTTTGTAAAAAAAAACTAGAAGTAAGAACTAGGGTTTGCATGGATGAGATATTGGTATTGATCTAGAATTAGAAATCGGTTTTTGATCACCTAGGTTAACCATATGAACGAGTTGTGCGAATTAATGGTAACAATAATGCTGAAACAGGATGCTGTGTAATAGTTACAGCCGACTTCATCTGGCTGTAACTCGGTCGATAGTAGTCGAAAAACGGACTTTCTGATGTCTAGAACGTAGAGATTTGAATAAGGAATCTAATGGCACTGGATTCATAATTTTCTGAAATCGTTTGATATTTTTAAAGGGGCAAACAAGTTCAGTAGCTAAAGCTGTGAAAATTCTGGAATTTTGTTGGTTGTTTATCAAGTTGGATTTTAAAATCAGTAGGGAGTTGAGTCATGATTTTTGTACAGCAACTAGGTATGGAAATTTCCGGGCAACTCCAACTGGAATTTTGTTAATTGGTCGATCGATGATTTTTAAATAAATTCTTCCGTGGGCTGCAGTCAGAAAGTGATAAATCAGACTGCAGCCTAGTATATTAATATTTATGGTTAATTGGTAAAGATTTAGGACTTGGAAAAATTATATAAATTTCTATTGTATAAATGTCACCTACTGTAAAAATATGGGAATTTTTAGAATGTTGGAACTATTTTATAAAAATCCTAGAAAACAGCTGAATTATAAGTGCTAAGCTGACATTTGAGAACTTGTGATTGTGTGCACCAAATCGTGGCATGAATTGACTTATGGTTATGATAAATTGTTTGATTACTAAGACCACATGAGAATACTTGCATGCATGTTTGAGTGTTAGATATGTTGTTTGTGTGTATCACCTTGTGAGTAAATTGCGTGTGGAATTTGTATTGGTGTGTTTACACACTGATGTGGAATTAATTGGTTTGTTAGGACGCAACTAGCGGTCCCATCTCTTATAACATCTTTGCTACACTAACCGAGCAAATAAAGGTGAGTTCACGGCCCCTAACTTTATCCGGTTTTTAAACAACAGGGGGAGAAACATGTATACACTCTCAAACTCAATCTCTTTACGTTATACGAATTTAACGTCACATAATTATACGGTAACTAAGTTAATGTTAATGTAATGTTATGGTCACTAAGCAGCTTTATCACTTAAGTCCTCGACAATCTCCTCGGATCGTTAGTATTTGGGTTAAATAGCGGGGGAATTATAAGTAGTACTACTGGGCCCGACAAGCCCCATCCGAGCTAGTCGCGCTAGCCGACCGGGTATGGTCAACGGGTGAATAATTTGGCCTAACATCGCCATGGTCATGTGATAGACCTGGCAAAACGGAGGCACAACAGTCAGCTTCGATCGCGAACACTTAGTGACATGACTTTAGGCTAGCTACCTATATATATTAACATTGAACTTAATTACGAATCAACTTAATATTCCTGGTATGGAATATTGGAAACAACTTGATATTCCTGGTATGGGATATTGGAAACAACTATTTAATATTCCGGGTTTGGAATATTGGAAGCAACAACTTATTATTCCGGGTTGGAATAATGGAACCAATACGTTATCCCGGGTTAGGGATAACGGGAGAAAACAAGCTATAACCGAACAAACGAATTTATGAAAACCTGTGAACTCACTCATCTTTAATGTTGACACTTGTTTCTTTACATGTTTCTCAGGACGCTAGGAGCTCTAGGTGCACGCACATGCATTGAACAAGACATCTTTTATCGAGTCTTATTTATTAATATTGTTTTGGGGATTTTTCATTTGTTTTGGCGTTTGTGTTGGCGCCGCTTCACCACTTATTTATGCTTCCGCTCAAACTTTAAAAACTGATGCTTCTGCTAAATATTGGTAACATAAAATCTACAACAAGTAATTTTGGAAAACGTATTATCAAATCATATAGAGTCGTTCGACGTACTAGTGTTTCAGATCCTGGTTTGTTCACACACCTCGCGGTAAAACTCCGCAAGTGGAAATTGAGGGTGTGACAGATTGGTATCAGAGCCACTAGCTATAGAGAACCAGGTTTGCATTAGAAGTAGACCTAAACTATAGCTGATATCACGACACTAGACTTAGTTTGGCACCGAATTATTATATCTTGTTATGCAATATGCCACAACCGTGTTTGGTAGATTATACCTTCATAATAAGAAATGAAAACAACTCGTAACTAACTACACGACCTAACAGGCAATGTCATCATCCTCATCGTCATCATCGTCCGACAGACTTAAGCCACCAAGGGCACCAGGAAAGGCACCAATGGTGGAACCCATACCACCTTATGGCGTGGAGACACGCTCAGCAGCGAGGAAAAGGCTCGCTCTGGGGGAGGAGTCGTCGTTACGCCCAACTATTGCTGTACCGGTTGAACCGGTTAATCCTGTAGAAATAGGAATTGACATGCTTAGAATCCTGGTGCATACACAACAAAAACAGCTAGAAAGAATGCAGGAAACCATCCTGGCACAAGGATGGATGATCCGACACCTTACATGAAAGACCGATTCGCTCGAGGAAGAGCATCGTACGAGCAAGTTAGCTCGTAACACCATAGCCAGAGATCTGCGTGCTGAGCAGATAAGAGCCGACTGGCTGGAGGACAGAGTCCTGGAAAATAGTTGGAACATTCAGGAACTGCAAAATCAAGCACTTGCACCAGCACCGGCCCCTCCAGTGCCGGTAGAGGAGGATCCAGAAGAGGATCCAGAGGAGGATCCTGAAGAGGATCCGGAGGAGGACCCAGCTGAAGAAGCTGGAAATGCCGCACAGGATGACGGCAACGACAGTGACTTGGGGAATGGAGACGTAGACGACTGACACGTCTCGTTTATATTATTTGTTTTCCTTCAGTTTATTTATTTTCCCACTTGTGTTTAAACTTGAGACTTTATAGTGAACTCGTATGTGTGATTTGCACTTTTGTAAGACGTTGAAATTTCAGTTAATCAAGTATTTCTTTTGATTATTTAACATATTGAGTTGACATAACTTACTAATTATTAAAGTACGAAGTAGGATAACTATATTGGATATATAGACTTATCGGGTGTGCTTGTGTTGTGTTTCGAAGATCTAAATGGCGACTGGAAGACGTGGAAACCTTAACTTGACGCCCGAAGAACTAGCTGCCATTATTCAGGAGCATGTGAACGCAGCTTTAGCGGGTGTTCAGAACCAGCCGGCAGCAGGAGGGGGCTTTAACCCCTACAAGATGTTCCTGGACGCAAAGCCAAGCAAATTCTCGGGGCGGAAGGACCCATTGGATTGGTCTGCTGAATCGAAAAATCAGAATCCGTTTTTGAAATGTGCAACTGCCTGGAGGCAAACAAGGTCAAATACGCAGCCTCAACACTGGAAGATGGGGCACTGACATGGTGGAATGCCCAAGTCCAAACACGTGGACTTATAGCTGCGAATGCAATGGCATGGGCTGAGTTCAAGGCCCTAATTAAAGAGGAGTACTGTCCACGAGACATAGTGCAACAATTGGAGCAAGCTCTATGGAACCACAAGATGGTGGGATCGGAAATTGAAGCTTACACTGCAAAACATCATGACTTAGTATTTATGTGTCCCGATTTGGCCAACACGGTGGAGAAAAGACTCGAGTTCTACCTCGGGGGTCTGGTTCCGGAAATTCAGGGTATGGTAATGTCTAGTAACCCTGTAACTGAACATCAAGCAATCCGATTGGCTCACAAACTCACCGATAAGGCGGTGGAACAGAAGAAACTGCCAGCACGGGGTACAACTGAAGTTGCCCCGGACAACAAAAGAAAATTTGAGGACTCCACTATTCGACAGTCTTCGTCATCTCATCCGCAGCAAGGAACCAGAAACGGTTCAATCACTACAACAGCCACCGGGGTCACCAAAATCAGCCCGCCAACAACTACAACAACAACAACCAGAATGCAGGCGGCTATGTAGGACGAAAGCCGCAGTGCAATCGCTGCAATCTTCATCATCACGGCCCTTGTGCCGGAATTCGCTGCCAAAGATGTGGCAAGACGGGACATGCGGCAAAGGATTGTCGTGGGGAAACCATGCCCCGACAAAATCAAAACCAGCCTCAGGGTCAGCAGCAGGGTATAAACCGGGGATGCTATCAGTGTGGTAGCACTGCTCATTTCAGAAGAGACTGCCCACAGTTGCGTAACAACAACAACAATGGTGGAAACAACCACAACCACAATAACCACAACAACAATAACAACAACAACAATAATGGGAACGTGGCACAGGAGGTGCCAAAGGTCGCATTTACTTTGGGCCGAGGAGAGGCCAGAAACGACACGAACGTGGTCACCGGTAAGTTTCCCCTTAATGAACATTTTGCTACTGTGCTTTTTGATACGGGTCGGATAGGAGTTTTATATCTGAGTCTTTTAGGAAGAACCTAAATCTCACGCTTAAACCATTAGAGACCCCTTATGTTATAGAATTAGCCGATGGTAAATCTGTAGATATGACCCAAATCGTATCCGGCTGTCAACTCAAACTCGCGGGCCACACTTTTACCATTGATCTGATGACAACTACCCTGGGTAGTTTTGACTTGGTAGTCGGAATGGACTGGCTATCCGACGTCCGGGCTGAAGTTCTCTGCTTCGAAAAATCTATCCGTATTCCGCTCTCTAACGACGAAATCCTGACAGTACAAGGCGATAAGGCAAGCGCCGTCACCAACACCATCTCATACATGCAAGCGCAGAAGTATCTTCGGAAAAAGAATTCCTTCGCTTTACTCGCACTAATTACCGAACAGCCTAAGGACGAGAAACGTATAGAAGACATCCCTGTCGTCCGTGATTTTTCCGATGTATTCCCAGAAGAACTACCTGGTCTTCCACCACATCGACAATTGGAATTTGAAATCGAATTGGCAAGCAATGCAACTCCTATCGCCAAGGCTCCATACCGCCTAGCTCCAGCCGAGCTGCAGGAGCTGTCTACCCAACTTCAAGAGCTGCTAGAAAAAGGATTTATCCGACCAAGCGTTTCGCCATGGGGAGCTCCAGTCCTGTTTGTCAAGAAGAAGGACGGGACTTTCCGCATGTGCATCGACTATAGGGAACTCAACAAAGTTACAGTCAAGAACCGATACCCGTTACCTCGCATCGACGATCTCTTCGACCAACTTCAAGGGTCAAGCTACTACTCCAAGATTGATTTACGGTCTGGTTACCACCAGCTACGCGTCAGGGAGGAGGACATCGCTAAGACGGCATTTCGCACTCGGTATGGCCATTACGAGTTCTTGGTCATGCCATTTGGTCTCACTAACGCACCTGCGGTATTCATGGACCTCATGAACCGCGTGTGTAAACCATACCTCGACAAGTTTGTCATTGTGTTCATCGATGACATACTCATCTACTCCAAAAGTGAAGAAGATCACGCTGAACATCTACGGTTACTACTAGGATTACTCCAACAGGAAAAACTATATGCCAAGCTTTCGAAATGTGATTTCTGGATTCGGGAAGTTCAGTTTCTCGGGCACGTCGTGAATGAAAAAGGTATCCACGTAGACCCTGCCAAGATTGAAGCCATCAAAAACTGGGAAGCACCTAAGACACCGACGGAGATCCGCCAATTTTTGGGATTGGCTGGTTACTACAGACGCTTCATCGAGGGATTTTCAAAGATCGCACAACCGCTCACTACACTCACCCAGAAAGGTATCAAGTATACTTGGGGTGACAAGCAAGAAGCAGCATTTCAATTGCTGAAGCAGAAACTTTGCAGTGCACCCATTCTGTCCTTGCCGGAAGGGACAGATGACTTCGTAGTGTATTGTGATGCTTCCATTCAGGGATTGGGATGCGTACTCATGCAACGCGATAAGGTCATCGCGTATGCGTCGCGACAGCTGAAGGTTCACGAGAAAAACTACACGACGCATGACCTGGAATTGGGAGCAGTAGTGTTTGCCCTTAAGATTTGGAGACACTACCTCTATGGAACAAAGTGCACAATCTTTACTGACCACAAAAGCCTCCAACACATCTTTGATCAGAAGGAATTGAACATGCGACAGCGTCGCTGGGTCGAACTCTTGAACGATTATGAGTGTGCCATTCGGTATCACCCGGATAAAGCTAATGTGGTAGCTGATGCCCTTAGTAGGAAGGAACACTTGAAACCTCGTCGCGTACGAGCACTACAACTCACTATTCATTCGGGGCTACCCGATCAAATACGCGACGCCCAGTTAGAAGCAGTTAAGGAGGAAAACATCAAAGCCGAATCAGTGGGAAAAATGGAACGCGATTGGGATGTAAAGCCCAATGGAGCCCGGTATTTCATGAATCACATATGGGTACCTCTCTACGGAAACCTACGAGAGCTAGTCATGGACGAAGCTCACAAATCTCGATACTCTGTCCATCCGGGTTCGGATAAGATGTATCAAGACCTTAAAGCTGCGTATTGGTGGCCCAACATGAAAGCCGATATAGCCACCTACGTGAGTAAATGTTTGACTTGTGCAAAAGTCAAGGTGGAGTACCAAAAGCCATTGGGGCTACTCCAACAACCTGAGATCCCAGTGTGGAAATGGGATCAGATCTCAATGGATTTCATCACTAAACTCCCGCGAACCTTGGGTGGTTGCGATACTATCTGGGTGATTGTGGATCGTTTAACGAAGTCCGCACACTTCCTAGCTATTAAAGAAACAGATAAGATGGAGAAGTTGACTCGCATCTACATTAAGGAAGTAGTTTCTCGGCACGGTGTGCCAACGTCCATCATCTCAGACGGAGATGCTCGCTTCACGTCAAACTTCTGGCGGTCACTCCAGAAAGCGTTGGGAACCCGCTTGGATATGAGCACAGCCTATCACCCTCAGACTGATGGTCAAAGTGAAAGGACCATACAAACCTTGGAAGACATGCTTAGGGCATGCGTAGTGGACTTCGGAAATAATTGGGAAATCCACCTACCTCTAGTAGAATTCTCATATAACAACAGCTATCATACAAGTATTTCGGCAGCACCGTTCGAGGCATTATACGGTCGCAGATGTAGATCACCGGTCTGCTGGGCAGAAGTCGGTGACAGTTAACTCACAGGCCCTGAGTTAATACTTGAGGCTACTGAAAAGATTGTACAAATCAGAAACCGCATGGCGGCGGCACGAGATCGACAGAAAAGCTACGCTGATCAACGACGCAAACCGCTCGAATTTCAAGTAGGCGATCGCGTCCTACTAAAGGTGTCACCCTGGAAGGGTGTAATCCGCTTTGGAAAACGGGGCAAACTTAACCCACGGTACGTAGGCCCGTTTGTAATCTTGAAACGTATCGGACCCGTAGCTTACCAATTAGACCTTCCTGCCGAACTCAGTGGAGTTCACAACGTATTTCACGTGTCAAATCTGAAGAAGTGTCTATCAGATGAAACTCTAGTTATTCCATTGGATGAGATCCAAGTGGATGAGCAACTGCACTTTGTAGAACAGCCTATCGAGATCATGGATCGTGAGATCAAGACTCGAAGGCGCAGCAAAATTCCGATCGTTAAGGTTCGTTGGGACTCTAAGCGTGGACCGGAGTACACGTGGGAAAGAGAGGACCAAATGAAAAGCAAATACCCACACCTCTTCGCAACCGAGCAGCAAACTAACGATACCAATAACTAAATTTTCGGGACGAAAATTCTTTCAACATGGGGATGATGTGACAACCTGGAAACTTCTTATACTTTCGTGTACTATTGTTGACTAAATTCTTGTGCATGGCACTTGGAAATCTTTGTGTATGACACTTGGGAACTTCTTGTAACGTTGCGTACCATCATTAACGAATTAACTCTTTGTGCGTGGCACTCTAAACATGTACGTTACATGCTAAACCGCGTTTACTCAATTTTCGGGACGAAAATTCTTTCAACATAGGGATAATGTGATATCCCGGGTTTTTCGGATAACTTACACGTGACACATGTCGAATAATGTATATGCTAAGTATTAAACGTGCACGAGTTAAATGAATACGTGTTGTGTGTTGTGTGATTGTTTTAGTTATAAAGAGTGTGGTAGACATGTACACGAACTGAACCGAACCACGACACGAACCAACCTTGATTCATTGTAACTCTAGGAATTAATCAAGTTAGGACTCAAACATGTCTTGGCCACGAGATCAAAATCTAAAACTAATTCGGTCAAGATCAAACCCAAACCCGTAGCAAACCTAAAACCATTCGGCCAAGATCAAAACCGAAACCCACTGCATGCAACCCAAGTCCTTGGCCGCGAGAACAACCCAAACCAAAAACCCATTGCATGCAAAACCTAAAACTATTCGGCCACATGATCAAAACCCAAACCAAACCACCCGAGTCCCTTGCGGCCGCGTGCAAACCCAAACCGCAACCCTTCCCTTTTAACCCTTATCCCTTTGCGCCTATATATACATACATGCATGAGGCTTGATTTCACAAAAACAAAACACCCAAAACCCTAGTAGCAAACAGCCGACGGCAGCTTTCTTCATCATCTCGGTCGCAAAACAGCCGCTCCCCACTCTTCTTCACGGTCGCAAACAAGCCCTTCTCGGTCGCGAATTACCCTCAAGCCGAATCCATTCACATCCAAGTTTCGGCCGCTTACCTTGTCATTTAAGGTTAGGATCTATCTTTTGTTGCTAGATCATGTTCAGATATACGTGTCTTGGAGTGTGTTGTTTTCGGATTTGCATAATAGAATGAGATAGATGATTGTATTGTTTCGGATATATATATATGCTTGAAGGAATTGATATAAATGTTTCGGATATATATGCTTGAAGGAATTGATATAAATGTTTCGGATATATATGCTTGAACGAATTGATCAGCTTGTTTTCGGATTATAAGTGCTGTAAATAATCGGCTGTTTTGATGCTTGTTCATGTGCATGATTGTTTTCGGAAATCATAAGTTGCAGGTATGTTTTGTTTGTAAAAAAAAACTAGAAGTAAGAACTAGGGTTTGCATGGATGAGATATTGGTATTGATCTAGAATTAGAAATCGGTTTTTGATCACCTAGGTTAACCATATGAACGAGTTGTGCGAATTAATGGTAACAATAATGCTGAAACAGGATGTTGTGTAATAGTTACAGCCGACTTCATCTGGCTGTAACTCGGTCGATAGTTGTCGAAAAACGGATTTTCTGTGTCTAGAACGTAGAGATTTGAATAAGGAATCTAATGGCACTGGATTCATAATTTTCTGAAATCGTTTGATATTTTTAAAGGGGCAAACAAGTTCAGTAGCTAAAGCTGTGAAAATTCTGGAATTTTGTTGGTTGTTTATCAGGTTGGATTTTAAAATCAGTAGGGAGTTGAGTCATGATTTTTGTACAGCAACTAGGTATGGAAATTTCCGGGCAACTCCAACTGGAATTTTGTTAATTGGTCGATCGATGATTTTTAAATAAATTCTTCCGTGGGCTGCAGTCAGAAAGTGATAAATCAGACTGCAGCCTAGTATATTAATATTTATGGTTAATTGGTAAAGATTTAGGACTTGGAAAAATTATATAAATTTCTATTGTATAAATGTCACCTACTGTAAAAATATGGGAATTTTTAGAATGTTGGAACTATTTTATAAAAATCCTAGAAAACAGCTGAATTATAAGTGCTAAGCTGACATTTGAGAACTTGTGATTGTGTGCACCAAATCGTGGCATGAATTGACTTATGGTTATGATAAATTGTTTGATTACTATGACCACATGAGAATACTTGCATGCATGTTTGAGTGTTAGATGTGTTGTTTGTGTGTATCACCTTGTGAGTAAATTGCGTGTGGAATTTGTATTGGTGTGTTTACACACTGACGTGGAATTAATTTGTTTGTTAGGACGCAACTAGCGGTCCCATCTCTTATAACATCTTTGCTACACTAACCGAGCAAATAAAGGTGAGTTCACGGCCCCTAACTTTATCCGGTTTTTAAACAACAGGGGGAGAAACATGTATACACTCTCAAACTCAATCTCTTTACGTTATACGAATTTAACGTCACATAATTATACGGTAACTAAGTTAATGTTAATGTAATGTTATGGTCACTAAGCAGCTTTATCACTTAAGTCCTCGACAATCTCCTCGGATCGTTAGTATTTGGGTTAAATAGCGGGGGAATTATAAGTAGTACTACTGGGCCCGACAAGCCCCATCCGAGCTAGTCGCGCTAGCCGACCGGGTATGGTCAACGGGTGAATAATTTTGCCTAACATCGCCATGGTCATGTGATAGACCTGGCAAAACGGAGGCACAACAGTCAGCTTCGATCGCGAACACTTAGTGACATGACTTTAGGCTAGCTACCTATATATATTAACATTGAACTTAATTACGAATCAACTTAATATTCCTGGTATGGAATATTGGAAACAACTTGATATTCCTGGTATGGGATATTGGAAACAACTATTTAATATTCCGGGTTTGGAATATTGGAAGCAACAACTTATTATTCCGGGTTGGAATAATGGAACCAATACGTTATCCCGGGTTAGGGATAACGGGAGAAAACAAACTATAACCGAACAAACGAATTTATGAAAACCTGTGAACTCACTCATCTTTAATGTTGACACTTGTTTCTTTACATGTTTCTCAGGACGCTAGGAGCTCTAGGTGCACGCACATGCATTGAACAAGACATCTTTTATCGAGTCTTTTTTTAATATTGTTTTGGGGATTTTTCATTTGTTTTGGCGTTTGTGTTGGCGCCGCTTCACCACTTATTTATGCTTCCGCTCAAACTTTAAAAACTGATGCTTCTGCTAAATATTGGTAACATAAAATCTACAACAAGTGATTTTGGAAAACGTATTATCAAATCATATAGAGTCGTTCGACGTACTAGTGTTTCAGATCCTGGTTTGTTCACACGCCTCGCGGTAAAACTCCGCAAGTGGAAATTGAGGGTGTGACAAAGACCATTATGGTCCAGCCATTGTTCGTAATGAACATAGCTAAGTGATTGTAATAAGGTAGGTGTTAGTCCCTATAAAGGGCACCTCCTGAAGATCACGATTGCTAGACCAATTGACAGGTCAAAGTTATGATACTAAAAAGTCAAACAGGCCATTTTTTGGAAAAATCATAAATTGCTCTTATATATGTTATGAAACCTGTTTTGACACTTAAAAAAGTTGGTAATAATTATTAGAACATGTAAGAACATGTTCGGCTCGTCAATTTCAGTTCTAGGGTCGATTCGCAACCGAAAGTCGCAAAGTTTGAATTCTGTGTTGACTTTCAATTCTGACCGGATTTAGATTAGTTGCCTACTAATCTAAAGTTTCATTATGATAGTAATATAATGTAGCATAACCCTCTGAGGTTATATTACACGATCATAACCAGAATCTGAGTTTATGCGCAAGTTCCATAATTATGTCATTTTTACAAAAATGCCCTTTTGCATAAAAAAAAGCTTTTGATGATAATGAAATAAGTTTCCTACTGATATAATATTATAAGTAGGATTATTTGGGATGTTAAACCAGATTATAAACTAAGTTTACAAGCAGGTCCTTGAATTATGTCGATAAATGACGATTTAGCCCTTATGGCTCATAAAATGGTTTTAATCAAATATTTTCAAGGTAAATCATTTACCTACTGATATGTTATATTAAATTGCATATCTAAAACATTTTAATCTGACCTTAACATTAGTTTTCATAAAATCACATAAGACGTCATTTTACGACATAAGCGCCGTTTCGGCGCATACTATGGTTTTAAACCATATAAATGGACCAAGACTTGTTACCTGCTGATTTTAAAACATATTTTAAACATATTTACAGTAGGTACATGATATGAACTCAGAATCACAAATAATTTATAAACTATGTGTAAAATGACCAAAATGCCTCTTTGGTGCATAGTTTGGTCATAAAAGATAAACTACACATATAATTGATATCCTACTCATATTATTTCATAAGTAAAATATTTTTCCATAATGCTTATAGTTATAACATTAAATTATATTCAAGTTTCTTTTATACGGTATGAAATTACCAAAACGCCCTTATGAGGCATAGTTTCAATTTAAAACCATGACGGGCATAAAAGTTGATATCCTACTGATATTACAACTTATTTAAAATATAATGGCATATTGAACTTGTTCATGACTTATCAGGTTACTCATTATCTCTTATAAGCGTACGGTTGATTATACGTAACTAGTTCACGGAATTTAACCAAAACGGGTTTAACCTTGTCATTTTAAACTCAAAATCCAGAATGTTAATTGTTTACCCATTTTATACAAGTCAAAGCACTTGTCGGGTTTAAACTACATTCTATCCAATCATTGTTTAATCAAGCATTATACGTTTTGATCATGTACACTACGGTCTAAGTCTATGACTTAAATAAAAACCGTTAGTATTTAATTGTTTAGCTTATGCCATAATCCAGACTAGAGCCTTGCCGGTAAATGCTATCTGCACTTAGTACTTTTGTATGCGGCTGAGTTATTAAAACTAAAAGAAGACTAGCTTAGGTAAATACTCTCGACTTATTTTCCCTATACGGGCTTGGGATACGGTAAATTATTACCGCTTAGTCAGAAATGGGATCAATAGAATGTCGGATTGTGGCTAGTAAATCCGCATATTCTGTTTTAATCAGTTTTGTTATATAACTAAAACATCGGGGGTTAAATTACCGTGTCCTGGATATCCTCCACTCATTACATTAGTTAATGGCCACGAACTTAACGCAGGGTGTAGGCATACACCTGACAGACGCTCAAATGCAAATTACCCAAGACGTTGGGGATAACTACTTCGTGAGTTCTAAGTGGTGCGTATTTAATCATGTCTCGGTCTCTATACTGGGCCTTGTATGTATGGACAAACATGTGAAACTGTTAACAAGTTTACAAAGTAACTTTCCCAAGTTATAAAAAGATTTGTGCCCTGTGCACTTAAATCTAATTTCTAAAATGTTTTCAAAATGAGTCAGTCGGGTGTATTTACCAGCGAAAGCTGACGTATCCTCCAAAGACTAAACTGCAGTTACAATACGAAATAGGCCGGTAGCTGCTCGGTAGTGAATAAGAGGATCTTTCAAATCCTTAGATCTGCCCTAAAGTCTGTTTTATATTCTTTGTACATTTTATGATCCGCATGTGGATCTTCTATTACGAGCTTGTATATTATTTTGTATTTCGAACATTCGGTTTGTAATAGTAATTTTACTCCAAGACTTCCACTGTGCCGTGTTTAATTGACTATGATGTTATCAACTTGCGTCACGATACTCCCCACCCGGGCCCACCGGTGTATGGATTTGGGTTGGAAATCCGAGGTGTGACAAATCCGAGATGAACACCTATGATCCGAGATGCACTGTTCTGATCCAAGATGCAACTATTCTGATCCGAGATGCTTCACTGATGATCTGAAATACAACTCTGATGATCCGAAATGCAAGCTTTCTCATCCGAGATGCATTCCTCTATCGGAGATGCTTGCTGTTTATCCGAAACAATAACGAAAACCCTAGAACAGCCGTCAAAACTTCGAACTAGCCTTCAAAAACATCCAAAACTTCAACTTTTCCTGTTGTTACGATTCTGAATTGAGCAAAATAAGAGCCGAATGCTCTGATACCAATTTTAGGTCCCCTAATCCGTATGGATCTTCACAGAATCGTCTATCCAACCTAAAGTGCGGAATCCTCTAGATTTGATTATCACAGAAAAACCAAACAATAACAAGAACACGAACAATCACTTTCAATCAGTCTTCTATTGAGCATCCAACACGAATGTTTACAATCAATTCAAGGCTCACACGAATTCTCTCTCAACTCTCTCTGAAGTGATTAACTGAGCAACCTTAACCCAAACGCAAAACTCTCTTTATATAGAGACAAGTTTGCAACTGGGCTAGGGTTTCACCACATGGGCTGCAAATTGGCCTACGGCCAATTCGCCTACCACTACCTATAATGTGTCTGGTTTAGCCCAATCACTTCTAATCAACTACTAAAATACTAAACCCACTAACCATTTATCATTTTACTAATTACAAGATATCCAAAGACCAAATCTAAGCTGTTGTCACAAATATGCACTAACACCAAAAATGCTTGCGAAAAGGATGTATAGCATTCTTAGAACACGTTGTTGACAAGAATCTAAGGAGCCAAAACTTGAGGAGATCCCTGTTGTGAAGGAATTCCCTGAAGTGTTCCCAGAGGACGTGTCAGGAATATCACCAAAACGACAAGTCGAATTCCGCATAGACTTGATTCCAGGAGCTGCACCTGTAGCGAAATCCCCTTACCTATTAGCTCCTTCGGAAATGCAAGAGTTGTCCACAAAATCTTCAAGAGTTGTTGGACAAAGGTTTTATTTGACCAAGCTTCTCACCTTGGGGAGCCCTAGTTCTATTCATAAAGAAGAAAGATGGAAGCTTTAGAATGTGTATAGATTATCGAGAATTGAACAAACTCACGATCAAGAATTGGTATCTATTACCAAGCATCGATGATCTGTTCGATCAACTTCAAGGATCAAGTTTTTACTCGAAAATTGACTTATGGTCAGGATACCATCAGCATTCTGAAGAAAGTATTCCAAAGACAGCATTCTAAACCCGTTACGGTCACTACGAGTTCCTTGTTATGCCAGTTGATCTAACAAATGCACCAGCGATGTTCATGGACTTAATGAACCGTGTGTGCAAGCCTTACCTAGATAAATTCGTGATAGTGTTTATTGATGACATATTGGTATATTCATGAAATAAGAAGGATCACAATGTAACACCTCGTAAAAATTCTCGTCCAGAAATATACCAACACGTGTACATAACCTCGGATAATACCTCAAATGAGTTAGCCACTCAACTAACCTTAAACATGTCCAAAATTCAATTTTTTTAAACTAATCGTAACACGGTCTAAAGCTGCTGAATCAAAATATAACTGACCGTACCCTACGGCGAGCTTCCTGAAACCTTTTTATTCACTATTTTAACTTTCTCACCTCTTGACCCGAACGTCTCTCTTTTGAGACGATATCTTTTGATTCACCATTCTTGAGTATCACACGTCATCACCGAACCTTTAACTTTACTAATTTATGTAAATTAACCTTTAAAACCATAACGATTCGTATTTATCGTATTCTAAGCTAATAACTACGTATAAATCATTAAAGTACCTAATGTGACACTTGTTAACGTTCGGTTATTCAGACTCTTCTTCAACACATCACGTGTTGAACGAAAAAGACTAAGTTGTGTCATTATGTCATTGAATATAAGTCAAGGGACAATTCATGATAATCCATAAAACTATTTTTGAGGGGCTACATGTGTCAAAACCCCAATTTTTTTGTCAAGATACCACCTCTCTAGCAAATTCCCACACTCTTGCAGCTCTTGACACCTTGCTAGACACTTGTGAAGATCCTAAAACACCTCTAACACCTGGCTTCATCTTCACACACTAAGTTGACTTATTCTTTGCTCATTCACCCTTTCTCCTCTTTGTTACACTCTTGGAAGATCCTGACCATTTAGGAGCTTCCCTTTGAGTTCTAAGTTTCCCTTGGAACACTTGTAAGTGTTCCATCTCTGGTCTTTTCTTTTTATTGGCTTTTAATAGCCAAAAGTCAAGCATTTTCGACAAATGCCTTGACTTTCGGTTAAGACCATTATTGTCTATCCATTGTTCAAAATGAACGTGGCTAAGTGATCATAATTAGGAAGGTATTAATCCCTTAAAAGGGCACCTCCTAAGGATCACGTTTACTAGGTCAATTGACGGGTCAAAGTTTATGTTTTAAAAAGTTAAACGGGTCAGATTTTATAAATATTGTAATCTAAGTTTATACATATTATAAATATGTTTATGACACTGAAACAAGTTGGTAATAATTAATAGAACATGTGGGAACATGTTCGATCCGTCAATTTCAGTCCTAGAGTCGGTTGACGTCTATTTTGACTTCGATTCTGACCCGACTTAGATTAGTTTACTACTGACTTATGATAATCATAATACAATGTAGCATAACCCTCTGAGGTTATATTACATGATCATAATCATAATCTGAGTTTATGCACAAGTTTCGCTAAATGTCAAACTTTGACTGAAATGCTTTTTTTACATAAAACAAGGTTTAACCAACAATGAACTTGCAAATGAATTACTTACTGATATGTTAATGTAATTAACATATTATGATGTTATTATTCTGATCATAAACAAAGTTTTAATATAATATTGTAAATTATATTTTTAAAGAACCAAAATGCCCTTTAGGTGCATAGTTTGGTCCTACACCATAAATCACACTTATGTGTGCTATCTTACTGATAATATATCACAAATTAAGTATTTTTTCAAGAATTTTTATGATCATAACATCATAATACATGCAAGTTCCATTTATACAACACATAAATGGTCAAAACACCTTATAAGGCGTAGTTTCGTTTTCAAACCTCAACGGGCATATAAGTTGATATCCTACTGATAGTACAACTTATTTAAAGTATAATGACATACAGAAATTGTTCATGACTCATCCGGTTACCCGATATCGCTTATATGCGTACGGTTGAGTGTATGTAACTAGTTTACGTAAATTAACCAAAACGGGTTTAACCTTATCATTTAATCTCAAATTCGAGAATGTTAATTGTTTACCCATGACATACAAGTCTTAAGTAGTTGTTGGGTTTAAACTACATTCTATCCTGTCATCACTTAATCTAGCGTATTGTACCGTTTGATCCTTTAAGCTAGTTTGTCTAAGTCTATTACTTAAATAGGACCGTTAGCATTCTAATTGGTTAGATTATGCCATTATTCTAGACTAAAGCCTTCCAGTAAATGCTATCTTCACTTATCTAATTGATTAAACGACTGAGTTAATATAAACTTGCATTTAAATCAACTTCTAAGCTCAGGTAAATACTCTTGACTTATTTTCCCTAAACAGGCTTGGGTTATGGTAAATTATTACCGCTTGGTCGGAAATGGGATCAATCGAATGCCGGATTGTGGCTAGTAAATCCACATATTCCGTTTTGATCAGTTTTGTTTGAAAACTTAAATATTGAGGGTTAATGACCGTGTCCTGGATATCCTCGGCTCATTTAAGTTACTAATGGCCACGACCAAAGCACGGGGTGTAGGCATACACCTGACAGGTGCGGATGCTAAAATATTTTTACCCACAAGTTGGGGATAACTCCTTCGTGGGTTCATATGTGGTGTGTTAGTTAATCATGTCTCGATCTCTGTACTGGGCCCCATATGTATTGACAAACATGTTAATCTGTTAACAAGGTTATAAATATAACTTTCCCAAGTTATAAAAGATTTTCCGTGCCCTGTCACTTAAATCAATTTTTGAAATGTTTTCAAAATGAGACAGTTAATTGTATTTACCAGCGAAAGCTGAGGTATTTTCAAAAGACTAAGTTGCAGGTACAATACGAAACAGGTTGGAAGCTGCTTGGTAGTGATATAAGAGGATCTTGCAAATCCTTAGATCGGCCCTAAAGTTTGTTATACATTTTTGTATATTTTACGATCCACCTGTGTATCTTTCATTACAAGTCGTCTGTATATTATTTTCGTACTTGGAAATTTGGTTTGTAATAGTAATTTAAACTCCAAGACTTCCACTGTGTTGTATTAATTGACTATGATGATATCAACTTACATCACGATATTCCCCACTCAGGCCCACTGAGGTTTCGTTGGAAATTTGGGGTGTGACAGGTTGGTATCAGAGCCAACGTTTGAGAGCATTAAACACTAGCCTTTTGTGTTTAATCTCAAATATTACACAATAGCACATTCCTAAGACTTCCGAGTCTAGGCTTTGACCTAGGATTACTCATTTGATTTTTAAGCTATTATTATTATTATTATTTTGACTTGATTTTAACTGGGAAATGCCGCCAAGATTCAGAGGACAAAGTGGAAGAGGAAAAGGTCCAATGAGGGGAGGACCATCGGGGCACATCCCTTCACAACCTCACAACTCAGATTCCTACCAAGGTTCAGGAGATTCGTCTCCTTGGCAACCAGCAGAGACACTCTGTCTCTCATAAATACTCACCCCCACATTGCCAAAATTCTTACCACTCTCACCACTCCTATCATTAACACCACTCTCACCATTCCCATCATTTCCATTCTCACTCATACCACGAAGCATTTAACCCATACCTTTATTTTAACCCACCACCAGCTGATCAGAATCAGTTGGATCAACCAAATCCTATGGACGAGGACTCCCACCCGGAGATGCCACCGTCATGATCGCATGGACACCCCATTGAAATCTCTAGCGGTTTGAACTTGTCACACCCTCAATTTCCACTTGCGGAGTTTTACCGCGAGACGTGTGATCAAACCAGAATCTGAGACACTAGTAATATCGAACGACTCTATCTGATTTATTTAAACGTTTTCCAAAAACATTTGTTTAACCATTCATAGTCATTTTCAAAATATCTTAGTTTCAAAGTTTGGCGGAAGCATTAGAGTAAAGTAAAGTAACGGGCGCCAACATAAACGTCAAAACCGAAAATCCCAAACATTATTCGAAAATAAGACTCGATAAAAATGTCTTGATCAAATGCAAGTGAGTGCACCTAGCGCTCCTAGCATCCTGAGAAACATGTAAAGAAAGAAGTGTCAACATTAAAGAAGAGTGAGTTCACAGGTTTTTATAAGTTCACATTATTCCTAACCCGGAATAATAATGTTGGTTCGTAATAAGTTCAATGTTAACATGTAGGTAGCGAGCCTAAAGTTACGTCACATAAGAGTTCGCGATCGAAGCTGACTGTTGTTACCTCAGTGTTACCAGGTCTATCACTAACCATGGCGAAAGTTAGGCCAAATTAATCACCCGTTGACTATACCCGGTCGGCTAGCGCGACTAGCTCGGGTGGGGCTTGTCGGGCCCAGTAGTACTACTTATAATTTCCCCGCTATCTAACCCATTACTAATGATCCGAGAATTGGTTGAGGACTTCCGTGATAAAGCTACTTAGTGACCATAACATATATTAACATTAACTTAGTTACCAAATAGTTAATGACGTTAATTCCGCATAACGTAAAAGATAGAGTTATAGAGTGTATACATGTTTCTCCCCCTGTTGTTTAAAACCGGATAAAATAGGGGCCGTGAACTCACCTTAAATTGCTCGGTTAGATTAACACAAAAAGAAGCAAATGATGGAACCGCTAATCGCGTCCTAACATGCCAACCGATTTGAAGTTAGTGTGTGAACTAACCCTACGCATAACTAACACACCATGCGGCGCACGTAATAACCAATTCAAAAATACAATCATGCATGCAAAGAATCATCCTACCAAAATAATGATCAAACTAACTTGTCATAAACACAGATTAATTCATACAACACCTTGGTACACAAAAACGCAAGTTATCATGTTTCAGCTTGTATGCTCATAACTGGGCTGTTTTCGAGGATTTTTATAAAATATTTCCAACATTCCAAAAATTCCAATTTTTTTACAGGAGATGTCAACTAAATTGTAGAATTTTATGTAAAATTTTCAAGTCCTAACGCTTTACCAATTATTTATAAACATTTATATACTAGGCTGCAGTCAGATTCGTCGCTTTCTGACTGCAGTTCACGGGAAAAATTATTTAAAAATCATCGTTCATCCAATTAACAAAATTCCTGTGTGAGATTTCCCGAAATTCCCTTCTCCAGTTACTGTACAAATTTCGTGACCCAACCCCCTATAGACTATGAGATCCGACTCAATAAACAACTAGCAAATTTTGCAGAATTTATGCAGCTTTAGCTGCTGCACTAAATGACCACTTAAAAATAGCAAACGACCTCAGCAAATATGAATCCGGCACCATTTGAAGCGTTTTTCAAAAATACACGTTTTAGGCTTCAGAAAATCCACTTTTCGATAAATAATGATAAGGTTACAGCCAATTGAAATTGGCTGTAAATTTCATTCAGCAAACTGTTTTCGACTTTTATCGCATTAGAACATGCTTAACGATCATGACGCTTAATAATAATGATTAACAACAGGTTTATTTGTCAAATATGATCATGTATATCAATATTCATGCAAACCCTAATTATATAACATGATCTTTATCGCTAAAACGCAGCTTATGATTTTAGTATTCCACATAACATCAAAATCACAAAGACTCGCACAATCATCCGAACTAATCATAAATCACAACACTTTTCATACTAATAATCCTACCATTACACATAATCATGATCAAGATTACACAAACCCTAATGTGAATCGCAAAACAATTAAACCCTAACCTTGAAACGATGATGATTAGCGAACCGGGACAAGATTGGAATCAATCCGGAAGTTGGAGCTTGTGCGACCGTGAGGGGGGGGCTGCCGTCAGCCTTCTCTAGGTGCTAGGGTTTTGTTGTTTTTTTTTACAAACAATCCATGCATACATATATGTAGATGTAACAAGGGAAAAGAAAGGGAAGGGGGTGCGGCCGCGATGGGGGGGGGGGGGGGGCGGTTTGGGTCAAGTGGCTTGGGCCTCAAGTTTAGGTTATTTCCTTGGGCCGCAAGGAGGTGAGGTCGACACGTTTCGCGGCTCGGTTCAGTTCGGCTATTTATTTATTATATATATTTTTTTATAACTAATACTCGTGAAATCAAAGCGTGATATAATAATCTACAAAATCTATAAACGTCTAATAACACATAGCACGTACTTCACCCAATAGATTCACAAAGTTAGCTTAGTTATTGCGAGCGTGTAATTTAATTCTCCGAATTAAATCACCGTAGGAATGAATAACCGTGAAGTAGCGCGTTTAAGATACCTGAAAAGCCGGGATGTCACATTATCCCCATGTTGAAAGATTTTTCGACCCGAAAATTGAGTAAACGCGGTTTAGAATGCAACGCACAAAGATTCAGTTTGTTAGCAATGGTACAGGTTATTCCCAGGCTGTCGCATCATCCCCATGTTGAAAGAATTTCGTCCTGAAATTTAGTTGGCGGTAACGTCAGATTGCTGCTCAGCTGCAAACAGGTGTGGGTATTTGCTTTTCATTTGGTCCTCTCTTTCCCACGTGAACTCCGGTCCACGCTTAGAGTTCCAACGAACCTTGACGATCGGTATCTTGCTATGCCTTCAAGTCTTGATCTCACGATCCATGATCTCGATAGGTTGCTCCACAAAATGCAGTTGCTCATCCACTTGAATCTCATCCAATGGAATGACTAGGGTCTCATCTGATAGGCACTTCTTCAGATTGGACACATGAAAAACGTTGTGAACTCCACTGAGTTCGGTAGGAAGGTCTAACTGATAAGCTACGGGCCCGATTCGCTTAGGGATCACAAATGGGCCTACGTACCGTGGGTTTAGTTTGCCTCGTTTCCCAAAACGGATTACACCCTTCCAGGGTGACACCTTCAGTAGGACGCGGTCACCTACTTGAAATTCGAACGGTTTGCGTCGTTGATCAGCGTAGCTTTTCTGTCGATCTCGTGCCGCGGCCATGCGGTTTCTGATTTGCACAATCTTTTCAGTAGCCTCAAGTATCAACTCAGGACCTATGAGTTGACTGTCACCGACTTCTGCCCAACAGACCGGTGATCTACATTTGCGACCGTATAATGCTTCAAACGGTGCTGCCTGAATACTCGTATGGTAGCTGTTGTTATACGAGAACTCCCCTAAAGGCAGTTGGATTTCCAACTGTTCCCGAAGTCTACCACACATGCCTTAAGCATGTCTTCCAAGGTCTGAATGGTCCTTTCACTTTGACCATCCCTGAGGGTGATAAGCTGTGCTCATATCTAAGCGTGTACCCAACGCTTTCTGAAGTGACTGCCAAAAGTTGGACGTGAAACGAGCATCTCTGTCTGAGATGATGGACGTTGGCACCCCGTGCCGAGAAACTACTTCCTTAATGTAGATGCGAGTCAACTTATCCATCTTATCTGTTTCTTTGATCGCTAGGAAGTGTGCAGACTTAGTTAGACGATCCACGATTACCCAGATGGTATCTCAACCACCCGGAGTTCGCGGGAGTTTAGTGATAAAGTCCATCGAGATCTGATCCCATTTCCACACTGGGATCTCAAGTTGTTGAAGTAGCCCTGATGGCTTCTGGTATTCCACCTTGACTTTCGCACAAGTCAAACACTTGCTCAAGTAGGTGGCTATATCCGCTTTCATGTTGGGCCACCAGTACGCGGCCTTAAGGTCTTGATACATCTTATCTGAACCAGGATGGACAGAGTATCGGGATTTGTGAGCTTCGTCCATAACTAGCTTCCTGAGGTCTCCTTAGAGAGGTACCCATATACGATTCATGAAATACCGGGCACCATTGGGTTTCACGTCCCAACGCATTCCATCTTTCCCACAGATTCGGCCTTGATGTTTTCTTCCTTAACTGCTTCTAGCTGCGCGTCGCGTATCTGTTCGGGTAACCCAGAATGAATTGTGAACTGTAGTGCTCGTACCCGACGAGGTTTCAAGTGCTCCTTCCTACTGAGGGCATCAGCTACCACGTTAGCTTTACCCGGGTGATACCGAATAGCGCATTCATAATCGTTCAGGAGTTCGACCCAGTGACGCTGTCGCATGTTCAACTCCTTCTGGTCAAAGATATGCTGGAGGCTCTTGTGATCCGTGTAGATTGTGCACTTTGTTCCATATAGATAGTGTCTCCAAATCTTAAGTGCAAACACAACTGCTCCCAATTCCAGGTCATGTGTTGTGTAGTTTTTCTCGTGAACCTTCAACTGTCTGGATGCATACGCGATGACCTTATCACGTTGCATGAGTACGCATCCCAATCCCTGAATGGAAGCGTCACAATATACCACAAAATCATATGTCCCTTCTGGTAAGGACAAAATGGGTGCACTGCAAAGTTTCTGCTTCAGCAATTGAAATGCTGCTTCCTGCTTGTCACCCCAAGCATACTTGGTGCCCTTCTGGGTGAGAGTGGTAAGCGGTTGTGCGATCTTCGAAAATCCCTCGATGAAACGTCTGTAGTAACCAGCCAAACCCAAAAATTGGTGGATCTCTGTCAGTGTCCTGGGTGCTTCCCAGTTCTTGATAGCATCGATATTGGCGGGATCAACGTGTATACCCTTTTCATTCACCATATGCTTGAGGAACTGAACTTCCCGAATCCAGAAATCACACTTCGAAAACTTGGCATATAGTTTCTCCTGTTGAAGTAGTTCCAGCAATAATCGTAGATGCTCAGCATGTTCTTCTTCACCCTTAGAGTAGACGAGTATATCATCGATGAACACGATGACAAACTTGTCAAGATACGGCTTACACACGCGGTTCATGAGGTCCATGAACACCGCGGGTGCGTTGGTGAGACCGAAGGGCATGACCAAGAACTCATAATGGCCATACCGAGTACGAAATGCCGTCTTGGAGATATCCTCCTCCCTGACACGTAACTGGTGATAATCGGACCGTAGATCGATCTTGGAGTAGTAGCTTGACCCTTGAAGCTGGTCGAAGAGATCGTCGATGCGAGGTAATGGGTATCGGTTCTTGACGGTAACCTTATTGAGTTCCCTGTAGTCGATGCACATGCGGAAGGTACCGTCCTTTTTCTTGACAAAAAGGACCGGAGCTCCCCATGGCGAAGTACTGGGTCGGATAAATCCTTTTTCAAACAATTCCTGAAGTTGGGTAGACAGCTCTTGCAGCTCTGTTGGAGCTAGGCGGTACGGGGCCTTGGCGATAGGAGTCGCATGGTTCGCCAATTCGATTTCAAACTCCACTTGTCGATGTGGTGGAAGACCAGGTAACTCCTCTGGAAACACATCGGGAAAGTCACGGACGAAGGGGATATCTTCAATCCACTTCTCGTCCTTAGGCTGCTCGGTGACCAGTGCGAGCAAAGCGAAGAGTTCTTTCTCCGAAGATACTTCTGAGCTTGCATTGTAAGAGATGATGTTTGTGACAGCGCCTGCCTTCTCGCCTTGCACCATCAAGACTTCGTCGTTAGAGAGCGGAATACGGATAGCTTTCTCGAAACAGAGAACTTCAGCTCGGACGTTGGATAGCCAGTCCATTCCGGCTACCACATCAAAACTACCCAGAGTAGTTGTCATCAGATCAATGGTAAAGGTGTGACCCGCGAGTTTAAGTTGACAGCCGGTTACTAAATGGGTCACATCTACAGATTTACCATCGGCTAGTTCTGTGACATAAGGGGTCTCTAAGGGTTTAGGCGTGAGATTTAGGTTATTCCTAAAAGACTCAAATATAAAACTCTTATCCGCACCCGTATCAAAAAGTACAGTAGCAAAATGATCGTTAAGGGGAAACTTACCAGTGACCACATTCGAGTCGTTTCTGGCCTCTCCGCGGCCCAGCATGAATGCACGACCTTTGGCACCTCCTGTGCCACCATTTCCATTGTTGCCATTGTTGTTATTGTTGTTGTTGTTGTTGTTGTTGCGAAGCTGCGGGCAGTCTCGCTTGAAATGGGCAGTGCTACCGCACTAATAGCATCCCCGGTTATTACCTTGCTGTTGACCCTGGTGCTGATTCTGATTTTGTCGAGACATGATTTCCCCGCGACAATCCTTTGTCGCGTGTCCCGCTTTGCCACATCGTTGGCAGCGATTTCCAGCGCAAGGGCCGTGATGATGGAGGTTACAACGGTTACATTGCGGATTTCGACCCGCTTAGCCGCTCGAGTTCTGGGTGTTGTTGGCAGACTGATTATTGTGACCCCGATTGTTGTTGAAATTGTTGGACCGCTTCTGGTTTCCTTGTTGTGGTGGGCTGACGAAGTCTGTCGAGCAGGTGAGTCTTCAAATTTTCTTTTGTTATCAGGGACAACTTCAGTTGCACCCCGAGGTGGCAACTTCCTTTGCTCCACTGCCTTATCGGTGAGTTTATGCGCCAGCCTAATTGCTTGATGCTCCGTCGTAGGGTTGCTAGACATTACCATGCCCTGGATCTCAGGGACCAGACCCCCAAGATAAAACTCAAGTCCTTTTTCAACGGTGTTAGCCAGATCGGGACATAGGAACACCAGATTATGATGTTTGGCCGTGTACGCTTCAATTTCAGACCCTACCATCTTGTCGTTCCATAACGCTTGCTCCAACTGCTGAACTCTGTCCCGCAGACAGTATTCCTCCTTGATTAGGGCCTTAAACTCTGTCCAGGCCATTGTGTTCGCCGTAACAAGTCCACGCGTTTGGACTTGTGCGTTCCACCAGGTTAATGCCCCATCTTCCAACGTTGAGGCAGCATACTTGGCCTTATTGGCTTCAAGGCAATTGCACATCTCGAACACCGATTCAGACTTTTCAATCCAACAGACCAGTCCTATGGGTCCTTCAACACCCGTGAACTTGCTCGGTTTTGCATCAAGGAACATCTTGTGGGGTTAAGACCCCCTCCTGCTGGTGGGTTTTGAACACCTGCCAGAGCAGCATTCACGTGTTCTTGGATTAATGCAGCCAATTCTTCAGGTGACATGTTGAGGTTTCCGCGATGACCAGTTGCCATTTCAGATCTTCGCAAGACAACACAAACACACACCGATAGGTATATATATCCAATATAGTTATCATATTCCACACTTCAATAATCACACCAGTTATATCAACCCAACAAATTAAACAATCAAAAGGAACATTCGATTAAATAAATTGCAATGCCTTACAAGATACCAACCAAACATCTCAGTTTAATTAAAAAAGTTTCAAGTTCAAACGTAAGTGGAAACAAACAACTAAAGAAAACAAAGCGGAGATTGGCGAGACGAGTTAGTCCTCTACGTCTCCATCTCCCAAATCGCTATCGTTGTCGTCATCCTCTGCGGCGTTTTCAGCTTCACATTCGGGTCCTGTTCCGGCTCTTCTTCCTCCGGATCCTCCTCCGGGTCTTCCTCTGGATCCTCCTATTCTTTCTCTACCGGCGATGGAGGGCCGGTGCTGGTGCGGGTACTGGGACAGTGGTGCTTGGTTCTGCTCCAGTTCTTGAATCCTCCAACTGGACTCAAGAACTCTGTCTTCGAGCCAGTCATCCCTCAGCTGCTCAGCACGAAGATCCTTAGCTAAAATGTTTCGAACTCTCTTATTCTCATATTGCTCTTCCTCAAGCCTTCCAGTTTTACCAGTTAGTTGACGTATCATCCATCCTTGTGCTTCAATAGTCTCCTGCATTCTCTCTAGTTGTTCCTGTTGTTTCCTTAACATATCCCTAAGTAGATCGTCCCCTACTCCTAACGAGTTGACCGGTTCGACCGGTATAGCGGTGGTCGGACGGGAGGACGACTCCCCTCCTAGAGCGAGTCTCTTCCTAGCAGCTGAGCGTGTCTCCACGCCATGAGGTGGTGAGGGTTCGACCATGGGTTCCTTCCCCGGCGCCCTTGATTGTCGAGATTTGTCGGATGATGATGATGACATTGCCTGCTGGGTTGGTGTAGTTAGTTACGAGTTGCGTGCATCACAATATACATATATATCTCACATAAGGCAATTGTAGTATAACACATACAAGATATCACAGTTCGGTGCCAACTAAGTCTAGTGTCGTGTAACAGCTATAGTTTAGGTCTACTTTTAATGCAAACCTGGTTCTCTATAGCTAGAGGCTCTGATACCAATCTGTCACACCCTCAATTTCCACTTGCGGAGTTTTACCGCGAGGCGTGTGATCAAATCAGAATCTGAGACACTAGTAATATCGAAAGACTCTATATGATTTATTTAAACGTTTTCCAAAAACATTTGTTTAACCATTCATAGTCATTTTCAAAATATCTTAGTTTCAAAGTTTAGCGGAAGCATCAGAGTAAAGTAAAGTAACGGGTGCCAACATAAACGCCAAAACCAAAAATCCCAAACATTATTCGTAAATAAGACTCGATAAAAATGTCTTAATCAAATGCAAGTGAGTGCACCTAGCGCTCCTAGTGTCCTGATAAACATGTAAAGAAACAAGTGCCAACATTAAAGAAGAGTGAGTTCATAGGTTTTTATAAGTTCACAAGTTCGGTTAAAAGTTTGTTTTCCCCCGTTATCCCTAACCCGGGATAACGATATAGTTCCATTATTCCTAACCCGGAATAATAATGTTGGTTCGTAATTAAGTTCAATGTTAACATGTAGGTAGTGAGCCTAAAGTTACGTCACATAAGAGTTCGCGATCGAAGCTGACTGTTGTTGCCTCAGTGTTGCCAGGTCTATTACTAACCATGGTGAAAGTTAGGCCAAATTAATCACCCGTTGACCATACTCGGTCGGCTAGCGCGACTAGCTCGGGTGAGGCTTGTCGGGCCCAGTAGTACTACTTATAATTTCCCCACTATCTAACCCAATACTAACGATCCGAGAGTTGGTTGAGGACTTCCGTGATAAAGCTACTTAGTGACCATAACATACATTAACATTAACTTAGTTACCGAATAGTTAACGACGTTAATTCCGCATAACAAAGATAGAGTTATAGAGTGTATACATGTTTCTCCCCCTGTTGTTTAAAACCGGATAAAATAGGGGCCGTGAACTCACCTTAAATTGCTCGGTTAGATTAACATAAAAAGAAGCAAATGATGGAACCGCTAATCGCGTCCTAACATGCCAACCGATTTGAAGTTAGTGTGTGAACTAACCCTACGCATAACTAACACACCATGCGGCGCACGTAATAACCAATTCAAAAATACAATCATGCATGCAAAGAATCATCCTACCAAAATAATGATCAAATCAACTTGTCATAAACACAGATTAACTCATACAACACTATGGTACACACAAACGCAAGTTATCATGTTTGAGCTTGTACGCTCATAACTGGGCTGTTTTCGTGGATTTTTATAAAATATTTCCAACATTCCAAAAATTCCAATTTTTTTACAGGAGATGTCAACTAAATTGTAGAATTTTATGTAAAATTTTCAAGTCCTAACGCTTTACTAATTATTTATAAACATTTATATACTAGGCTGTAGTCAGATTCGTCGCTTTCTGACTGCAGTTCACGGGAAAAATTATTTAAAAATCATCGTTCATCCAATTAACAAAATTCCAGCGTGAGATTTCCGGAAATTCCCGTCTCCAGTTACTGTACAAATTTCGTGACCCAACCCCCTACAGACTATGAGATCCGACTCGATAAACAACTAGCAAATTTTGCAGAATTTACGCAGCTTCAGCTGCTGCACTAAATGAGCACTTAAAAATAGCAAATACCCTCAGAAAAATATGAATCCAGTATCATTAGAAGCGTTTTTCAAAAATACACGTTTTAGGTTGTAGAAAATCCACTTTTCGATAAATAATGATAAGGGTACAGCCAATTGAAGTTGGCTGTAAATGTCATTCAGCAAACTGTTTTCGACTTTTATCGCATTAGAACATGCTTAACGATCATGACGCTTTAATAATAATGATTAACAACAGGTTTATTTGTCAAATATCATCATGTATATCAATATTCATGCAAACCCTAATTATATAACATGATCTTTATCGCTAAAACGCAGCTTATGATTTTAGTATTCACATAACATCAAAATCACAAAGACTCGCACAATCATCCGAACTAATGATAAATCACAACACTTTTCATACTAATAATCCTACATTACACATAATCATGATCAAGATTACACAAACACTAATGTGAATCGCAAAACAATTAAACCCTAACCTTGAAACGATGATGATTAGCGAACCGGGACAAGATTGGAATCAATCCGGAAGTTGGAGCTTGTGCGACCTTTAGGGGGGGGGGGCTGCCGTCGGCCTTCCCTAGGTGCTAGGGTTTTGTTGTTTTTTTACAAACAATCCATGAATACATATATGTAGATGTAACAAGGGAAAAGAAAGGGAAGGGGGGGGGGTTTGGGTTAAGTGGCTTGGGCCTCAAGTTTAAGTTATTTCCTTGGGCGGCAAGGAGGTGAGGTCGACATGTTTCGTGGCTTGGTTCGGTTCGACTATTTATTTATTATATATATATATTTTTTATAACTAATAATCGCGAAATCAAAGCGTGATATAATAATCTACAAAATCTACAAACGTCTAATAACACATAGCATGTAATTCACCCAATAGATTCACAAAGTTAGCGTAGTTATTGCGAGCGTGTAATTTAATTCTCCGAATTAAATCAGCGTAGGAATGAATAACCGTGAAGTAGCGCGTTTAAGATACCAGAAAAGCCGGGATGTCACAGAACTCTTATGCAGGATCACCTTATCAAGGTCCTAATGAATGGGACCAATATTGGAGTTAATTCACTATTGTTAACACTCCTTCATACCACTCTCCAACACCGCCTACACTGGAAGACGTTCAAATGGAACCGATGGAGCAACCACAGCCACCACCTGAGCCAACAAGGAGGAAACGTGGAGCATGTATGTCGGTGCGTGTGGGACAGTGGTCGGGTTCGCTACCACCATTGCCAAAACCTACCCTACCATTCCTAAGGACCCACAAATGGGTGGACCCTCTAATACTTCACCTGTGGTGGAACTGACACCACCACCATCGGGTTTTAATAACCCTATCCCTACATATCCGGATACGTCTGGATATAATCCTTTTAACCCAACTACGCCGGTAAACTTAGATTACCAGGCACTATCACATGACCCTTATATGCAAGCAGTCATGCATAATGCACTTTACCCATCTTCTTTCCCACCTGTTTATCCACCTACTGGATACCCAAGTTATGGGTACCAGTATCCTTTTGTACTTCAACCATAACCACAACCTCTGCCACCTCTTGAAGCCATTAATGAGGCCTTAGAGCGGATGAAGGAAATGCAACAACGGGCTGAGAAACTTTCCAAGTTAGTCAAAGGAAAGAAGGACGAATGAATTTTCTTCTATTTTTAAGTTTTGTAATCTTTTTTTTAGTCTCTGCATGGACATGTTATTTCTTTAAGTCCCTACATGGACATGTTATTTCTTTTAGTCCTTGCATGGACAATTAGTTTTAAATTTATTTCAAGTATTGTAGTTTCTATTGTTATTTGACGAAATATTTGGAATTATATATTATATATATATATATATATATATATATATATATATATATATATATATATATATATATATATATATATGTACTTGTTACATCCTTTTCAAGCGATCGTCTTGATTTTAACTCGAAATTTATGATCAGCTATATAATTCCAAAAGATCTTCTTAATGGTTTTGATTAGCCAAATGGCAAAGTCCATATATATATATATATATATATATATGTACTTGTTACATCCTTTTCAAGCGATCGTCTTGATTTTAACTCGAAATTTATGATCAGCTATATAATTCCAAAAGATCTTCTTAATGGTTTTGATTAGCCAAATGGCAAAGTCCATATTAATTGGCCAATTTATAAAAGATAGTTAAGGATGAATAGCCTTCTATCATGATAGTTAAGTAAGATTAATCCTTCTATCTAAAGGTGGTGAACTATGTTCAAGCCTCCAAGTCGTTAAGGTTAATGCGACCGTGAGTATTATTAATCGACCATTAAGATGAATGTGTGTTAACATTCACATAATGTTAATACTCCCGATAGTGTGACTTGAGGAACCACACTAGCCGTCCATGTGATCAAATTTGATTCCGGCTAATATCATAAATGCGATGATAATAATTAAACATCCATTAGTAATGTAGTGCCTACGGGCCATAATTAAACATCCATCAGTGATGTAGTGCCTACGGGCCATAATTAAACATCCATTAGTGATGTAGTGCCTGAAGGGCATAATTAAACATCCATTAGTGATGTAGTGCCTACGGGCCATAATTAAAACATCCATTAGTGATAAAGTGCCTACGGGCTATGATTAAACATCCATTAGTGATGAAATGCCTGTGGGCTATAACTTAACATCCATTAGTAATGATTTGCCTACGATCAATACTATATTGTCAATTAAGACAATGACAGTTGTAACCTTATGGTTCCCTGTCTAAGGTGGTGAGCTATGCTCATGCCTCATAGTCTATATAACCAATGAGATCATGACTAATATCATCAGTGCGGTGATTATCTATCTTGACATCTTAGGAGAGGTTAATTGATCTATTATATTATTTTGCCTACGGGCCATATTATATTCTCAAATATGACCATGAAAATCGTGACTTTATGATCCACTGTCTAATAGTATATGGACTATCTTCAAATTTAGAAAGCCTTATATGGTCCCTTTGAGACCTAGGCCAAATATAAGAAAATATCTCAATGAACATTCATTTAAAATGTTAAGCCTGAAAGTTGTGATTCTATGCACACTGGTTCAAATAGGCAATGGATTTATATATCCAAACTTTATAGCCTATATGGTTATTAATACCATGACTAATGTAAGTTTACTTTGGTATTTAGTACCAAAACACTAGAGATGGCTAATTCAGATAAGGCACAAAGTAGTCGCCGTGATAATAGTACTGACAAAGCTGAAAATATAGCCATCAATAATGATGATTTCCAAGCTCGCATTGATGCAGCTGTTGGGAAGGCCATCGAAAAATTTAAGGAAACGAGCACTACTCGCTCCAAACCTTTATCTATTCCACCATCTTTAACTTAAAAGGAGAGCTCTGTTCACTCATCAAATGCGAAGAGTGAACCAAAGAAACTAGAGTTTCATGATAGGTCCCGTTCTTCCAAAGACGGATGTACCTATAAGTACTTTGTCTCCTGCAAGCCCTGAGATTTTAATGGAGAAAAAGGGCTATAGAAGCCTTGAGATGGCTCGATGAAATGGAAACTATTGTAGATTTCAGCGGTTGTGCTGATAAGGATGTGGTGAAGTTTATATCCCAATCCTTTAAGGGCGATGCCATAATATGGTGGAAGGCTATGGTCTAGTCAACATGTAAGGTACACCTGTATAACTTGGGATGGACCAAGTTTGCGGACCTTGTTAAGGAAACTTACTGCCCACCTCATGAGGTGGAGAAGATAGAGTTAGATTTTCTGACTCTTACAATGAGAAATCTGGATTGTCGTATATATGTTACCAACTTTAATTCGCTATCCAGATTAGTATCTTGTTTGATTTCACCTGAACTCAAACGCATTGCGCGTTTTATAAATGGGTTAGCACCTGAGATTAAAGGCATGGTGAAGGCTGCTCAGCCTACTACTTATAGGTCTGCTGTAGACCTATCTCACCTTAGATTTGGTGAGACAAAAGTCAGTATAGACTGAGACTGACGGGAAAAGGAAGAGAGGGGATGGTAACTCCCACATATTTAATAAGATGAATAAGGGGAGATTTGTATTCAAAAGGAACCAAGCTAAGTTGGGCGTGACGCCGACATGTAAGAGATGTAACCGTAGGCACTAGGGACCGTGCAATTCTGATCCACAGGCTAAACCCTGTGGTATCTATAAGAAAAAGGGGAATAAGACCCTAGAATGCAAGGATCTTAAGGATGTCGTCTATTACGGTTGTAATGGAAAAGGGCATATTAAGACTAACAGCCCTAAGAATCCTAAGAGTAACAATGCAAAGCGTGGAGAGGCCAAGAAAGGAAACGCACGGGCCTTTCAGATGAATGCTAAAGAGGTTGTTAATGACAACAACATCATAATAGGTACATTCCTCATTAATGACATATATGCTAGAGTTTTATTCAGGTGCGGATAAGTCCTTGTAGACCATAAGTTTAGCAAACTATTAAACTTACCCATAAGAACCCTAGACATAACCTATGTGGTAGAACTTGCTGACGGAACCTTAGAAACAACATCTTCCATTCTTGATGGATGTTTTATATCCATTAAAAATCACTCAATTCCTATTTCTCTTCTGCCGATGAAATTGGCGGGGTTCGACGTAGTCTTAGGCATGGATTGGTTATCTTATAACCAAGCCCGCTTTGCCTGTGATAAGAAACTCATTGAAGTTAAAACCCCATCTGGTGAAATGCTCACCATTCTTGGAGATTCACACTATGGATTGCTAGACAAAGTGTCGTTATTTAAGGCATCCAAGTGTCTAAGGAAAGGTTGTGTCATTTACATGGCACAAGTAACAATTAACGAACCAAAGCCAAAGATTGAAAACCTTTCAGTCATCTCGGAATATCCTGATGTTTTCCCTGAAGAATTACCAGGTCTACCTCCAGATAGGCAAGTGGAGTTTAGAATTGATATCCTACCAGGAGTGTTGGTGCATATTTATGACAACGGCTTAGATTTGGTCTTTGGATAGCTTGTAATTGGAAAAATGATAAACGGTTAGCGGGTTTAGTTTTGTAATAGTTAATTAGAAGTAATTGGGCTAAACTAGACACCATATAGCATATGCTAGCCGAATTGGGCCTAGACCCATTTGCAGTCCATGTAGGGAAACCCTAGCCCAGGTGCAAACTTGTCTCTATATAAAGGGAGGTTGTCATTAGGGTTAAGGTTGCTCATTCAGTTTCTTAGAGAATTACTTCAGAGAGAGTTAAAAGAGAGAGTCTTGAATTGATTGTAAACGCTTGTGTTAGATAATCAATAGAAGACAGTTTGAAACTAATTGTGTTCGTGTTCTTTTTAGGTTTTCTGTGAAATCTGATCTAGGGGATTCCACCTCTAGATTGGATAAACGATTCTGTAAAGATTCATACGGATTAGGGGACCTACAATTGGTATCAGAGCATTCGGCTCTTGTTTTTGCTCGGTTCAGAATTGTAACAGCAGAAAAAGTTGAGTTTTTGAACGTTTTGGAGGCTGTTTTGAAGTTTGTGATGACTGTTCTAGGGTTACCGCTGCTGTTCTAGGGTTTTGCTACTATTTCGGATTAATAGCAAAGCATTTCAGATAGAAGGAAGGCATCTCAGATCAAAGGTGAAGCATTTCAGTTTGAAAAACTTACTTTTCGGATCAGAAAAGTTGTATCTCGGATCAGAGAACTTGCATTTCGGATCAAAGTAGTCCATCTTGGATTGCATTTCGGATCAGCACAGTCTATCTTGGATTTCATCTCGGATCAGCAGCCTATTTCGGGTTCCATCTCGGATCAGAATAGTCTATCCCGGATTCCATCTCGGATCAGAATAGTCTATTCCGGATTTCATCTCGGATCAGAATAGTACATTCTGGATTCCATCTTCGATCAGAATAGTAAATTCCAGATTCCATCTTGGATCACTATTCCGAATCACCATCTCGGATAAGCATCTCGAATCACTATTCAGAGTCTTCATCTCGTATGGTCAATCCGAGTTACTATTCCGAATTTGGTACTGTTCCGAGTTCTATACAAAAAGGTGGAAAGTTAATCAGCTGACGTAACCGAAGTTAAATGTTTTCGGACATAGACTTTGATCCATAGACAATCTTAACAAACCGGTTCCACCATTAGACTCGTTTGATTTTAGGACAAAAAAAGGCATGAAAATTTCTAAAATCATAATCGGACAATATACATCATTGAATTCGTATCGTCGAGACGAGTCTAACAATATAATTTGGTGACCACCTATTTCGGACAAATTTTTAACGTTTTGAACGAGCCGGTTCGGTAAAAATGTCGAATATGTCTAACCTAAATGAACTGTTAAGAATGGAGCACGAGGCAGGCACATCTAACTAACCTCCAAAAATGCTGAAGGTAGAGAATTACCTTACATGGAAGGATAGGTTTCAATCGTTCATTGAATATCAGGACACACGGATGTGAATATGTCTGAAGCTAAAAGAGAATGTATGACTTTGAGGGTACGCTAACCCCACTCATGACTTTGAGGGAAGACAACGTGTCACTACTTATGTGAATTTGTTTGAAGCTAAAAAGAGAATGTATGAGTCTGAGAAGAAAACCTTAGCTGCTATAAAGAACAAGGTTGATCTGCTGAAGAAACAGTTTGCTGTGTTTAAAGGCATGAGGAATGAATCCCTTGAAGATATTATCACAAGATATTATTATCTGATGTCAGAAATGGATAAATATGACATAGAGGGATACACGAATGTGGAGATAAACGATAAGTTGCTAGATGCTTTACCTGCAAAGTGGGATATTTATACTTGGATGATAAAAGGTGAAGCTGAATATGAAACTAAAGACTTAGAAGAGGTTGTTGGGAAACTAAGAGCTTATGAGCTCAATATGAAGAAGAAGAAGAAGAAGAAGGAGACTGGATATGATCAGGTTCAAGATCCAGGGATTTATAAAGGGCTTACACCTTCATCTTCCAACAATGGTTCAAGTGATACTGCAACTGCGTCTCTTTCATGTGAAAATGAGCAGATTGTGACAAATGCTGAGGTGAAGTATGTTTTGTTGCTGCTTCAGGAGGCTCGTCAGGGGCAAAGAGACAACAGTCAAGTAATAATAACAGCAGTACTAGGTCTATGCATTTGAGTGTCAAAAGTGCTGAAGATCATCTAGCATTGCTTGCTTCTTTTGTTGCTTCATACGAGAACTACATTCAGGGAAGAATATCTAATCCTGCTACGTTTGATGAAGATTATGATCAGATTTACCCTGATGATCTAGAGGAGATGGATTTACAATGGAAGATAGCCTTGATCTCTAGAAGAGTGAAGAGGTTCATGAACAGAACGGGTAGGAAGTTCGTTGGAAAGAGTGGGTTTTGACAAGTATTAAGTGAAGTGTTACAATTGTCAAAACTACGGAAATTTTGCTAGAGAATGTCAACGACCAAAAACTGAATCTCATTCTAACTCATCCTTTCAAGATTCTCCTGGTCATGGTTCAAGCAACAGGAATGCGTCAACCAACACTGGATCAAAGGCCCTGATCTCTACTGCTGGAGAGGGTTCTTATAATTGGAGTGTTCATCTGGAGGGTGATAACAATGCCTCACAGGCGTTCATGGCTGAGATAGCCCCAGTTGATAATGAGGAAGTGAAAGTTAATGCTGAGGTAGAGCGAGAGACGGTAGCTGAAAAAGCTGATGGAGAACAGAACGCTGCAGAGGAGAAGATGGCTGCTGATTTTGCTGCTTTCATGGCTGATCTAAGCAAATCAACAGGAGAGGTACATTCTAACTCTTGTAGTTCTGTTTGTTTAAAATGTCGTTAACTTCAAAGTGAAGTTGACAAGTTCATAAAACATAACCAAAGTCTGGTAAATGAGCTCTCAAACCTAAAAGAATCAAACTTTTTCGTAAAACGAAATGAGTCATTATATTTGAAGAAAATTAAAGGTTATGAAGAAGAAATCAATATTCTAACTGTAAGCTAGATGAAAAGCTTCAAATTATTGACTTAGCTAATGATACGATGAGTGAGAAAACAAAAGAAATTTATGAAAAATGCAAAGAGTTGTCTTAAGCACAACTTAAAATTTGTGAACTTGAAAAGAAATTAAATCAATTCAGAGATTCATCTTTTGTTATGAACACATGATGAATGGCCTGAAGAAGAGTAATGACAAGACATGTGTGGGATTCAAAGGTTTAAATGAAGTTCCACCAACTCTTGGTCATGACTATTCTTTCTTGCCAGATGAAGAAGAGCTTACAGACTTTGTGTCAACTACACCTAGTAGTTCCACATCAGAGAATGTTGATGTGACTGAGAATGCCAAGAAGGATAATAACAGGGAACCAGTTTTAAAAACAAAGAATACACACCCTAAGAATCAAAAACATTTTTTTGTTAAAAAGGTTGATTTTGTTAAAGGGAGTGATATGAAAGAAGAGGTCACTGGTATTACAAAAGAGTCCAATGTGCAGTTTGCTAAAAATAAAAACAAAGAAAAATTAGAATTTAAGCAAACTAAACAAGATCCTTCAAAGGCATCATCATCATCACCTGACGACTCTAAACCAGAGACTTTAGTTAAGAAGTCTTCGGCTAGAAAATCGTGCTTCAAATTTCACGAAAAGGGACATGTAGCTAGCTGCTATCCTAACAAAAAGAATGAAGCATAGGTGAGTGAGAGACAAAGAGAAAAATCACCAGAAAAATTGGGTGATGGTGAGAAGAAAGTTACTAACTCACCTAAGATATCTGCTACTAGGAAACTGAGTGTTGCTGGGGGTGTAGATAAGGCTGAAAAGGGAACTCGCCAAGTTCCTCATTTTCAAAGAAATCAACAAAGATTTCAGCATGAATCTACATCAGGCAGATATAAAAGACCTAGAAGTTGTTCACCAAGAATGAATAACTTTAATGGTAAATCAAATAATTTCAGAAGTCAAGGTCAATATCAAACTCGGTATCAAAATGTTGGTAGTCGAAATTTTTATAACAATGGCTTTAGGAATTATCATCATCAAAATTCAAGGTATCATACTCATAATTTCCAAAGGTTGCAAAGTCCAAACATGTTTAGGAAACCTCAGGACCAGAGACCTAGTGGAAATCAAAACCATCTCCATCAACAGGTCTAAGATCAAAGACTCTTGTTAGGAGTGATGGATACTAGATGGATGTTCATGTGGTTGATGAATCTGGAAGACCCAAGACCATTAAGGCTTGGGTCCCCCAATCTAACTAATTTTGTTGGGTTGTGTAGGAGCTGCTAAGGAGGAATATCAACTTGTGATATGTTGATAGTGGCTGCTCCAAGCACATGACAGGGGATGCGAGGTTGTTAACTGAGTTTGAGAATATAGGTGGTGGATATGTGAATTTTGCAGGTGCTAAAGGAGAGCACATTACAGGTCGAGGAAAAGTGACCAACAGGAAGATCACATTGGACAAACTGAACTATGTTGAGCAGCTAAAGCACAATTTGATGAGCGTGTCTCAAGTCTATGACAAGGGTCACTTGGTCCACTTTACTAAGTCTAAAGCTTTGGTGTTGAAACCTGGTTTGGTCATACCGGATGATTGGATAGTGATGAGAGCGCCTAGGAGAAACAACACTTATGTCATGGATATGGGTGCTAAGAATTCTTCTAATGTGGTGACGTGTTTACTATCAAAAGCATCTGAGGCTGAGTCATTGCTATGGCACAGACGCATGGCCCACATCCACTACCGAAAAATGAATTATATTATTTAAAATGGCTTAGTGGAAGGGGGCCAGTGCAGAGGTTTTAGGTGAAAGATAAATGTCTTTCATGTCAAAGGAAAAACAACATAAGAAACCTCACAAGTCTAAAATAGTAAATTCCATAGATGCCCCTTATGAATTACTTCATATGGATCTATTTGGTCCGGTGAACGTAAGGAGCATAGGTAGAAAGTACTATTGTTTAGTTGTCACAGATGATTACTCACAATATTCATGGGTTTTCTTTTTAGGTACAAAAGATGAGACAGCGGAGATGCTGCTAGTTCTTTTTACAAAATTGGAAAATGTCCATGATGCACGGGTCAAGAGGATAAGGAGTGATAATGGCACGGAGTTCAAGAATCAGATTCTGGATCTCTATTATCTTCGCAAGGTAATTGAACATCAATATTCTGCTCCTTATACACCTTAATAGAATGGAGTCATTGAGAGGAAAAACAGGACGTTGATTGAAGCTGCTAGGACTATGCTTTTTTATTCAAAGCTTCTAGTTTTTTTCTGGGGAGAAGCTGTGAACACAGCTTGTTATGTCCTGAACAAAGTTTTGACGGTTAAACGGTTTAAAAAAACATGTCACGATTTGTTTAACCGAAAACCAAACTTAAAAGGCTTTGAACCATTTGGATTAACCTGCACCATTGTGCGAAATAAAGGTAAGCAAAAATTCGGTGAGGTAGCTGATGAGGGTTACTTTCTAGGCTATATGCCTGGAACACCGAATAAAAGGATTTTTAATCTAAAAACTAGTAAAGTTGAGGTTGTATTCTACATGGAAATCACTAGTTATTCACCTCAACAATCAACGAGTGGTCCTGCTATATTATATGATTATGACAGTGTTTTTAAATCATTTAATATTCCTGATTTTTCCAATGCGGATGAGTCTCAAGTAATCCAAACTGTGATCAGTGAAGATGGAGAGGGTGATTTCATGCCTAGATCGAGTATATCGATGACAGATGCTCCAGAAACTTCTTCCAATGCAGCTCTATAAGACTCCAGTGATAGTGAGTCTGAACCTATTCAGGGGGAGGACTTCACTAATCTGTTTGCTAATTCTAACATTCAGGGGGAGGTTGGATCTAATCTAGGAGATAATCTAGTTGTTGACACCATTGCTACCACACGTGTACACAGAGATCATCCAGTTGAAAATATCATAGGTGATGCTGCTGCAGGTGTTTAGACAAGAAGAGGTGTGATCGAAGGTTCCTGTTTGTTTACTTCAATTCAGAAGACTGGGTTGATTCATGAGTGCTTTTATAGTTGCTTTATTGCGCAAGAGGAGCCAAAAAATGTTCATATGGCTCTAAAAGACAATTGTTGGGTTGAAACTATGCAAGAGGAACTAGCTCAGTTTAAGAAGTTGAAAGTTTGGGAGCTAGTTGACTTGCCTGTAGGAGAGAAGGAAATAGGCACTAAGCTGGTGTTTAAGTGCAAGAAGAACGACCGAGGGATCGTGATAAGGAATAAGGCTCGGTTGTTAGTGAAAGGTTTCAATACGCAAGAGGGGATTGATTACAATGAGGTGTTTGCACCAGTAGCAAGGTTGGAAGCAATTCGGTTGTTCCTAGCTTTTGCTTCATTCAAGGGCTTCATGGTTTACCAAACTGACGTGAAGAGTGCGTTTCTTTACTGGAAAGTCCAAGAAGTGGTGTACGTCTCTCAACCAGATAGGTTTACTGAGCCAGATTATCCAGATCGAGTCTACCGACTTGATAAGGCATTGTATGGATTACATCAGGCTCCTAGGCGTGGTATGAGACATTATCAGCACATTTGTTAAAGAATGGTTTTAAAGAGGTCGGATTGACAGTACACTTTTCATTAAAAGAAAGAGGGAAGACATTCTGCAGGTACAGGTATACGTAGATGACATCATTTTTGGGTCATTTGATGAGAACATGTGTCATGAATTCGAGGAGGTATAGAGCAAGTTCAAAATGAGTGTGATGGGTGAATTGTCTTACTTTCTGGGTTTGCAAGTTGAACAGAAGAAGGATGGGATGTTTATACATCAAACAAAGCATGTGTATGACATTTTGTCTCTTTCCAAAATGGAGGATTGCGCTACTTTCAACACACCTATTTCTGAGAATCACAATCTTGGTCCAGATCATGAGAGTGTGGAGGATGTTGATCCAACTCAATATAAGACAATGATTGGTTCTCTAATGTACTTGACTACTTCAAGACCAGACATTATGTTCGCATTGTGTCTTTGTGCCAGATACCAAGCGAATCCAAAAGAGTCACATATGAACGCAGTGAAGTAGATTCTTCGTTACTTGAAGGGGAAACCTAAACTTGGGTTATGGTATCCAGCCGCTAGTGATTTGAAGTTTGTTACTTTCACTGATTTGGACTTTGGAGGATGCAAATCAACCAAAAAGTCTACCACAGGTGGTTGTCAGTTCTTAGGAGGGAGGATCGTGTCATGGCAATGCAAGAAACAGTCTTGCGTGTCTGCCTCTACGTGTGAAGCTGAATATATTGTTGCGGGTAGCTGTTGCTCTCAGGTTCTCTAGATCCAACATTAGATGCACGATTACGGTTTGAATTTCACTCATACTCCTATTATGATAGACAATAATGCCACCATTCCAATCATGAACAATCCCGTAAAACACAATCGCACAAAACATATTGACATTCGTTATCATTTTATACGGGATTGTGCTAAAAAGAAATTTATTGAACTGCATAGAGTCGACATACTAGATAACCTGGCAGATCTTTACACAAAAGCTTTTGACACGGCTCGTTTTGAACATTTAGTCAAACTCAACGGGATGAGGAATCCTGAATAACCACTTTTCCATAAGAATTTTTGTAAATAATTTACTGTATTTCAAAATCAGAACATGAAAAAAATAGAAAATCAAAAAATGAGTTTTCACTGTGTGGAAAAGAAGAAATAATAGTACATCAGCAAGTTAGACTGTCACACTGAAATTAAAATTAAATTGCTTAAGTGAGATAGCAGCTTCATCATATGATGTACCAGTAGGCAAAAGGCATGAAATAATCAACTTACCTTGATTATATAAACATAACGAACTGTGTATGAGTGGGTAACATATCAGTGGTGTATGGTTTTATAACCTTAAATCTTGCGTTGATAGATTGCTAAAATCCGAGGTTTTAGGTCTTTATATCGTTATTTCATTCAGGGTATCAGGGTTGTCCTTCTATTGCATCCAGATATATGCTGACCTAGGCAGAACCAGGATATCTTAACAGAGCTAAAATGCCAAATCCCAAAAATTGAAGAAGCTCTCATAGAGAGTCATTTAAATGTGCAAATTGCGTTATTCGTACAAAAATTTGATATTTGCCCTAACCCTCGTTGGATATTGGTCTCTTTGTTGTACGGAAGTACTGACCTGATCACCAATTATCTAACATTGTAATTCTAAATGATGAATTTCGATATACTCACCTACTACGAGGAATCTTTGTGCATACCTTGATCGTGGGGGTATGTCCTGAAGTGGGACACACTAGTATATCAGTAGAAATTATCTTAACATATCACTAGGTAATGGTACTTGAAATGTTCATGTATTTTGTTTAAGTGGATAAACAATACTGGTAATCGTCTTAAACTGTTTTTCATGAATATTGCATATAGAATTATCAAATAGTGTGAAAACAGTTTGATGTTGCTGATATGATCTTCTTAATGGTTATTCTCACAAAAACAAAGTGTTTATTATTTTGCTATTTATTTGCTTTCAGAAAATATAAAAACTCAAAAAGATTTCATTTTCTTGTAAATTCTTAATGTACAGATATTGGTTGTTCATGGAGGAGTTCTTACCGATAGGGGGAGACAGGTGTTAGAAGATGAGTTCAAAAGTTTTAAAGATTTTGTTAGTTCAATGTGTTTAAAATTTGAAGTATGTGGTTTGGGTTGAGAAGTGCTTAATATGTGATACAGTTTTACTATCTCTTGAAAAAATAATAAGTTGTTTAACTTGTGTTGAAAAATTCTTATGGTTTCTCGAGATGTTTGTTTTATAGTATACAGATTGTAGCAGTGTGATGCTGAGAATTTTAGTGAAGAGGAGTTGGCTTGGATGCATGGTAGAACCTCGTTTCTACATTGCAGACAAAGTTCAAGAATTTGAAGATTACTATGTAAGTACTAAACTGGAGTTTACTCAAACACTAACGATTTAGAAGATTTGGTAATCGGATACATCAGCTTAGGGGGAGTCTGTTGCTGACAGAAGCTTTTAAAGCTGAAGCTATCCAAAGACCAATGTTTTTCAAAGATGCTGAAGCTTGCAAGAAGACTGAAGACTAAGTTATTTTATGAAGCTATTGTCAAGGGGGAGTTTGTTGGTGCATATTTATGACAACAGCTTAGATTTGGTCTTTGGATATCTTGTAATTGGATAAATGATAAACGGTTAGCGGGTTTAGTTTTGTAATAGTTAATTAGAATGGGCTAAACTAGACACTATATGGCATATGGTAGGCGAATTGGGCCTAGACCCATTTGCAGTCCATGTAGGGAAACCCTAGCCCAGGTGCAAACCTGTCTCTATACAAGGGAGGTTGGCATTAGGCTTAAGGTTGCTCTTTCAGTTGCTCAGAGAATTACTTCAGAGAGTGTTGAAAGAGAGTCTTGAATTGATTGTAAACACTTGTGTTAGATAATCAATAGAAGACAGTTTGGAAGTAATTGTGTTCGTGTTCTTGTTAGGTTTTCTATGAAATCGGATCTGGGGAATTCTGCATTCTAGATTGGATAGACGATTATGTGAAGATCCATACGGATTAGGGGACCTACAAGGAGCGGCACCTATTGCAAGAGCTCCGTATCGGCTAGAACCAACAGAAATAAAGGAATTGAGAATACAATTAGATGAACTTTTAGAGAAAGGCTTCATTCAGCCTAGTTCCTCACCTTGGGGAGCTCCTATTCTATTTGTTAAGAAAAAGGACAGTTCAATGCGGATGTGCATTGATTACCGTGAACTAAACAAAATAAAGATCAGAAATCGTTATCCTCTGCCTAGGATCGACGACTTGTTCGATCAACTCCAAGGGGCTAGTTACTTCTCTAAAATTGACTTAAGATCAGGATATCATCAACTAAAGGTTAGAAGTGAGGATGTACCCAATACTGCCTTCAGGACTCGTTATGGCCATTATGAATTTCTAGTGATGCCTTTTGGGCTCACAAATGCACCTGCAACATTCATGTATCTCATGAATAGAGTCTGCAAGCCGTATCTAGATAAGTTTTTCATTGTCTTCATAGACGACATACTTATCTACTCTCGTAATCAAGTTGATCACGAGAAACATCTTCGGTGCATCTAAGAATTGCTAAGACAAGAGAAGCTTTTTGCTAAGTTCTCTAAGTGCGAGTTTTGGCTTAGAGAAGTCCAGTTTCTTGGACATGTTGTAAGTGAGCGTGGTATCCAAGTGGATCCCGCCAAGATTGAAGCCATAATGAATTAGGAAGTACCCAAAACTCTATCGGAGATTCGTAGTTTCTTAGGATTGGCCGGTTATTATAGGAGGTTGATTGAGAACTTTTCGAGGATAGCCACTCCTTTGACTACTTTGACCCATAAGAATGTCAAGTTTGACTGGGGTCCAAAACAACAAGAATCTTTTGAAATTCTAAAACACAAGTTGAGTAATGCTCCTGTGTTATCTCTACCTGAGGGTATTGAGGATTTTGTTGTTTACTGTGATGCTGGCATGGGCTGTGTGCTAATACAAAAAGGCAAAGTAATTGCTTATGCATCACGACAATTAAAGATGCACGAAAGGAATTACATCACCCATGATTCGGAATTGGGTGTTGTTGTATTTTCACTTAAGTTATGGAGACATTATTTATATGGCACAAAGTGTATTATATACACTGACCATAAGAGTCTCCAACATTTGTTCAATCAAAAGGATTCGAATAAGCGACATCGCCACTGGATGGAAACACTTAATGATTATGATTGTGAAATTTGTTATCATCCTGGCAAGGCAAATGTTGTTGCTGATGCCTTAAGTCACAAAGAAAGGGTTACGCCTATAAGGATTGACGCCAAGAGCAACGAGCTTAGAAATAGCTTGAATGAGAAGCTATTAGATGCACAAAATCAAGCCCTACTAGAGGCTAATATTCCTAATGAAGGATTAGGCGGAACTGTTGATCAGTTAGTGCCTGGAAAAGATGGAATCCTTAGATTTAATGGCAGAATATGGGTTCCAATCTTTGGAGGACTTAGAGATCTAATCCTCCAATAAGCACATAATTCGAGATACTCAGTTCACCCAGGTGGTGACAAAATGTCTCAAGATTTAAAGAAGAATTATTGGTGGATGGGTTTGAAGAAATCCATAGCCACTTACGTAGCTAAGTGTATGACGTGTTCGCAAGTTAAAGTCGAACATCAGAAACCCTCAGAACTTCTACAACAGCTTGAAATTCCCACTTGGAAATGGGAAATGGTAACAATGGATTTAATTACCAAGTTACCTAAGGCTAAACGTGGTAACGACACGATTTGAGTCATTGTGGATAGGCTGACTAAGTCAGCACATTTCTTGCCAAATTAAAGAAACTTATACCTCTGACATATTGGCCAAGCTATATGTAGACAAGACTGTGTCCCTACATGGCGTGCTAGTATCTATTGTATCCGTTAGAGATACTAGATATACATCTCACTTTTGGAAAATTTTCCAACAATCATTAGGCACAAGATTAAACATTAGTACGGCTTACCATCCACAGACTAATGGATAGAGTGAGCGTACTATCCAAACTTTGGAAGACATGCTTAGAACATGTGTGATTGATTTAGGTGGAAGTTGGGATGACCACTTACCCCTAATAGAATTCTCCTATAATAATAGTTATCATACAAGCATCAAGGGTGCTCCATTTGAAGCCTTGTATGGGAGAAAATATAGAATGCCTATTTTTTGGGCTGAAGTTGGGGAAGCCCAACTATCTAGACCTGAAATTATCCTAGAGACCACGAATAAGATAATACAAATCCGTAATCGTCTCAAAGTTACCCGTGATAGGTAGAAAAGTTATGCGGACGAAAGGCGAAAACCTCTTAAGTTCCATATAGGGGACAAAGTTATGTTGAAGGTATCACCCTTGAAAGGTGTGATACGCTTCGGAAAAAAGGCAAGTTGAGACTGAGATATATTGGACCATTCGAGGTAATCGAATGTGTCGTTTTCGTAGCTTATAAGCTTAAGCTGCCTGATGAGCTTAGTGGAATCCATGATGTGTTCCACATATCTAATCTAAAGAAATGTCTAACAGACGAGTCACTAGAAATGTCACATCAAGATGTGCAAATTGATAAAAACCTGAGGTTCATTAAGAAACCCATTTTGATCGAGGATCGATAGGTTAAAAAGCTCCGAAGGAAATTAATTCTATTGTAAAGGTTAAGTGGGATGCCCTTCGAGGCCCCGAATTTACATGGGAGGTTGAGTCCACTGTGCGACAAAAGTACCCCCCCCCCCCCATCTTTTTTAATAAAGTCTCGAGGTCGAGACTTCTTTTAAGGCGGTGAGGATGTACCACCTCGTTAAAATTCTCGTCCAGAAATATACCAGCACGTGTACGTAACCTCAGATAATACCTCAAATGAGTTAGCCACTCAACTAACCATAAACATGTCCAAAATTCAAAAACTTTTTAAACTAACCGTAATCTACGGTCTAGGGTTGTAGGCTACGGTCTAAAGCTGCTGAATCAAAATATCACTGACCGTAAGCTACGGTCTGGTGACCCTGGCCTACGACTAGCTTCCTGAAACCTTTTTATTCACTATTTTAACTTTCTGGTAAATGACCCAAAGGCCCCTAGACTTTGTTATTTTCGTATTTCTTGTTTAACTAAGTCACCTCTTGACCTGAACGTCTCTCGGTTGTGACGATATCTTTTGATTCACCATTCTTGAGTATCACACGTCATCACCCAACCTTTGACTTTACTAATTTAGGTAAATTAACCTTTAAAACAATAAGGATTCGTATTTATCGTATTCTAAGCTAATAACTATGTATAAATCATTAGAGCACCTAATGTGACACTTGTTAACATTCGGTTATTCACACTCTTCTTCAACACATCACGTGTTGAACGAAAAAGACTAAGTTGTGTCATTATGTCATTGAATATAAGTCAAGGGACAATTCATGATAATCCAAAAAAACTATTTTTGAGGGCTACATGTGTCAAAACCCCAATTTTTTGTCAAGATACCACCTCTCTAGCAAATTCCCACACTCTTGCAACACTTGACACCTTGCAAGACACTTGTGAAGATCCGACAACACCTCTAACACCTGGCTTCATCTTTACACACTTTCTTGCACTATAAATAACCTACTAAGTTCACTCATTCTTTGCTCATTCACCCTTTTCCCACTCTATTACACTCTTGGAAGTTCCTGACCATTTAGGAGCTTCCCTTTGAGTTCTAAGTTTCCCTTGGATCACTTATAAGTGTTCCATCTCTGCTGTTTCCTTTTTATAGGCTTTTAATAGCCAAAAGTCAAGCATTTTTTACAAATGCCTTGACTTTCGGTTAAGACCATTATGGTCCAGCCATTCTTCGAAATGAACATGGCTAAGTGATCGTAATTAGGAAGGTATTAATCCCTTAAAAGGGAACCTCCTAAGGATCACGTTTACTAGGTTAATTGACAGGTCAAAGTTTATGTTTTAAAAAGTAAAACAGGTCAAATTTTATAAATATTGTAATCTGAGTTTATATATGTTATAAATATGTTTCTGACACTTAAACAAGTTGGTAATAATTAATAGAACATGTGAGAACATGTTCGATCCGTCAATTTCAGTCCTAGAGTCGGTTCGCAATCGAAAGTCACGAAATTTGACGACTACTTTGAATTCGATTCTGAACCGACTTAGATTAGTTTACTACTGACTTATGGTCACATTATGATCATAATACAATGTAGCATAACCCTCTGAGGTTATATTACATGATCATAATCATAATCTGAGTTTATGCATAAGTTTCGCTAAATGTCAAACTTTGACTGAAATTCCCTTTTTACATAAAACAAGGTTTTAACCAACAATGAACTTGCAAATGAATTACCTACTGATATGTTAATGTAATTAACATATTATGATGTTATTATTCTGATCATAAACTAAGTTTTAATATAATATCGTAAATTATATTTTTAAAGGACCAAAATGCCCTTTCGGTGCATAGTTTGGTCCTATACCATAAATCACACTTATGTGTGCTATCTTACTGATAATATATCACAAATTAAGTATTTTTCCAGAATGTTTATGATCGTAACATCATAATACATGCAAGTTCCTTTTATACGACACATAAATGGTCAAAACGCTTTATGAGGCGTAGTTTCGTTTTAAAACCTCAACGAGCATATAAGTTAATATCTTACTGATATTACAACTTATTTAAAGTATAATGAGGTATAGAACTTGTTCATGACTCATCCGGTTACCCGATATCGCTTATATGCGTACGGTTGAGTATACGTAACTAGTTTACGAAAATTAACCAAAACGGGTTTAACATTATCTTTTAATCTCAAATTCCAGAATGTTAATTGTTTACCCATGACATACAAGTCTTAAGTACTTGTTGGGTTTAAACTACATTCTATCCGGTTATCGCTTAATCTAGCGTATTGTAGGTTTTGATCCTTTAAGCCAGTAGGTCTAAGTCTATGACTTAAATAGGACCGTTAGCATTCTAATTAGTTAGCTTATGCCATTATTCTAGACTAAATCCTTCCAGTAAATGCTTTCTTCACTTATCTAATTGATTAAACGGTTGAATTAATATAAACTTCCATTTAAATCAAGTGCTAAGCTCAGGTAAATACTCTTGACTTATTTTCCCTATACGGGCTTAGGTTACGATAAATTATTACCGCTTGATAGGAAATGGGATCAATCGAATGCTGGATTATGGCTAGTAAATCTGCATATTCTGTTTTGATCAGTTTTGTTTGATAACTTAAACATTGGGGGTTAACGACCGTGTCCTGGATATCCTTGGCTCATTTAAGTTACTAATGGCCACGACCAAAGCACGGGGTGTAGGCATACACTTGATAGATGCGAATGCTTAAATATTTTTACCCACAAGTTGGGGATAACTCCTTTATGGGTTCATAAGTGGTGTGTCAGTTAATCATGTCTCGGTCTCCGTACTGGGCCCCATATGTATTGACAAACATGTGAATCTGTTAACAAGGTTATAAATATAACTTTCCCAAGTTATAAAAGATTTTTCGTGCCCTGTGCACTTTAATCAATTTTTGAAATGTTATCAAAACGAGTCAGTTAATTGTATTTACCAGCGAAAGCTAACGTATTTTCAAAAGACTAAGTTGCAGGTACAATACGAAATAGGTTGGAAGCTGTTTGGTAGTGATATAAGAGGATCTTGCAAATCCTTAGATCTGCCCTAAAGTCTGTTATACATTTTGTATATTTTACGATCCACCTGTGGATCTTTCATTACAAGTCATGTTAAAAGTATCACCTTGGAAAGGTGTAATGAGATTTGGAAAGAAGCGCAAGCTAAGCCCAAGATATACAGTTCCTCCTGGAACACCCTGCACATTGCACAAACAAAATTAGTTTGAGATGGGGACCCAAGCCTTAGTGGTCTTGGGTCGTCCCTTATCATCAAGAAATGTAATCTCAATTTCTTGATGATTAACAAACTGAGAAACTCCTTTTGAACCATTACCGATCTTATGTTTCCAAGATCCTTGTTTATTACCAGATTTACTATTATTTACAGTTTTAACAGAGTCTGGTTTTATTGACTTTGAAGATCTTTGATCCTTATTTGAAGAATCCGATTTTAAAGCTTTCACAATTGCTTTTACTTGTTTAGGTTTTCGTTTCTCTTTTCGATCTTTAATAACTCGTTTATCTTGTGTCAGAGAAACATATTTTCATTTGCAAGTTGGTTCATGAGGGGTTTTCTCTATACATCTTGATTTGGCTGGATTTTGACAATCCTTTATAATGTGGCCTAGCTCTCCACATTTGAAACATGTTCTCCTTTAAACAAAACTAGGAGATCGTGTTTCTCGGCTTGATGTTGAACTTGTAGATCCTGAGGTACTGGGTTCATTTTCATTACATCCATCAGTGCGTTGGGTGTAATTGTTTTCACTACTTCTTTTCAAAATCTTAACTTTATTTACAAAATCAACATTAGATTTTCCTTGAAAAGTTTCGACTTTATCGGTACCTTTAGAACTCACAAATTTAACAGTTTTACCCTTTTCTGGTAACGAGATCCTTTTGCTTCAACCTTCGGTTGAGAAACTGTAGACTTTTCAACTCGCTTCCATTGTTTTTCTTTTGAAGCGGATAATGGTTGTGTTTTGGTGGGCTTTTTCTTCTCTAAAGGTTTGGTTTTTGACTTTTCAAACACCTGATCTATAGAGATTGGATTTACATTTTTAATTGGAAAATATTTGTTTGAATAGATTTTCTTATCTCCAACCAAAGTATACAACACATTATCTACTTCTTGTGTAGACACACTTGTCTTCACAGATTTCTTAGCAACAGTCTCTTGATTCTCAACAGATTGAGTACTAGGAGTAGCAGAAGATTCTCCTCTTTTCCTTTCATCAAGAGGCTGATCCTGATCATCATTTCTTGATTCATCATCTGATGTATCATCCTCTTCTTCATCAGATGATGAACTTTCTGGCTTGTTTGGTTCTTGAGAGGAATTGCCTAGTTTGAACCCTAACCCTGCTGCAAATTCCTCAGGATTCAAAGGTACAGAGGGTTCAGAACGAGGCATCTCCTCTTCATCAGGCATGTTGGTATAGTTGTGTTTCATTGGGGGTGGACACGACTTATACCCTATGCATTGAGCATCTCCCTTTAGCTTTTGAACTTCAATGATATGATCAAGCACATACTGGGAGTTAGAATAGCTTTCCAATTTGCGTTTGATCGAATCATATTCGAATTTGGTGATGGCTAACTCTTTCTTTGTTTCTTCTAGGAGATTAATGTAGGTATTAATTCCTGTATGTTTATTCAAAACTGTTTTTGTCAATTCAGAAACACTTTCTTAAGGGTTTCTATTACAGATTTGATTCTTTTTCATTTCTAGTTAGCGCCAAATTCGCCTCTTTGCATTTAGAAAGTTCAAGAACTAAATTTTGATTATGACTGTTGACGGTTTCATATTTTATTTTCAATTCAACACAGTCATTGCAAATAGTAGGAGGTTCAGAATTTACCTGTTTTGAAGAACCTTCAACATTTGCCATAAAGGCAGTGTGATGAGGAAAAGCTGCACCATATGTAGAGAGTTCCTCTGTCTCTTTTTCCGCAGCTTCTGCATTTCTATTCATACCTACCTCTTCAGATTTCAACATGTCAGCTTCACTCAGCAATTCTTCAACCTCAGCATCACTTCCTTTCTTCTCACTAGAATCAGATCCATAACCATCTGAACTTGAACATTCTTCATCAGAACTACCAGCATCCCCGGATGTTTCATCATTATTTGGAGTGTTAATGATGTGATCATGCTTGATTTGATCCACGATCCTTGCATAGCATGCAGTTCTTCCATTGTTCTCTGTTCCCAACTGTACTGACCAATCCCATCCTTCATCAGATTGAACTACCAAAGCTCTATGCATGTTTGAAGGTCCTGATTGATTGGTGTTGTTAGAGTTGTCAACAGTTACTATTCTTCTTTCGTTGTTGTACTGTGTTGTGTTGGATGGTTGAGACTGATTTCAAAAGGGGTTGTGATTTCCTTCCTTGCTGGGTCTTGTGCATTCCCGCTTAAAGTGACCTCTATCTCCGCAGTTGAAGCAAGTGACGGCAGTTTTGTCAAAGCCGTATTTTGTATCCTTCTTGCTTTCCAAACTGGTTCTACCCATTCTTCTCATATAATCCTTCGCTCTTCTCATAGCACTTGCAAATGCCCACTTGATGTCCATCAGCTCCATTTCATCTCGGTCAATTTGTTCATAGTCTTAGTTTGTCAAATTGATGTTCCCTATTTGACCTGCAACTAAACCACAATACGCCCTGTCCATGGTATTTAGAAGTTCCGCATGTTCCTTTGCAACTTCTACGTTGATTTTGGAGAGATTTGATGTGTCAAGTTTGACAGTGTTGGGATTTTCCGATTGACTGTTGTTTCCATAGAAAGCTTGTTGAGGAGCTTGCTGTGGAGCTTTATGCTCTAAATCCCTTGGCTGTGGAAGGAATGCTTTTGGATCAAAAGCTTGTCCATAGCCTTGATTACTCGAACCTGTAGACTGACTTGATTGAACTGGTTGGGATAGGAAAGGATTCACGTTTGACACAAATGCGGTTTGCAGCTTCGGTTGCTGACTTGAGCTTGTACCTGCATTTATACCTCCAAAATACATTTCAGGGTTTTGTGGAGCAGAGACTCGTTGTGCCTTCCGGAGTTCTTCTTCATTATTGTTCTCCAGTTTCTGCACAAATTCATAAATACTAATTGAGTGCAAAACACCTGTATGTTTTAAAAGATCAATAAATTGACCCCATCTTGGTAGTAAAGCATCAGCAAATCGCATCACAATTTCTTGTGGTGCTGCTAACACTTTATACGAGTATATTTCACTGAGAAGATGATAAAACCGAGTGGTCATATCATTCAAGGTTTCGTTCTCCATGAACATGAAACCTTCAAACTCTTTCTTGAGCAGATCATGCCGAATCTTCCTGGTAGCAGCGTTACCTTCACCTCTTGCTTCCAAAGTGTCCCACAAATTTTTCGTTGTAGTACAATACACAAACTGATGATAAATGTCTTTATGCAGAGCTTGTGTTAGGATAGCAAATGCCTTTTTCTCTAGATCGTAAGCTTTCTTGTCACTTTCGACTAGATTGGCCAAAGTGGTTGGATTTGATCCAGCTTCTTCAAGTGCTTCATTGTAGGGAGTAGTGAAACACGTCCACAATATGAAAACAAATTTTCCATGAAGGATAATCGTTCATGTGATTTAACTTCGGCGGTCGGTTATTACTCCCTGTTTCACTTTCGCTCATTAACAGAGTTTGGATGCTTTGATTCTGATTCGCATCACACGCCCACTGATTTGCAGAAATCATTGCTGTATGTTGTGGCATCAAAGATTTTACCCATGATGTTGCGGAGCTTTGCGAAGACTCCTGATTTGAGCTTGAACAACTCCAATCCCACGTGTTAGAACTCATTATATTTTCTTGTTTTATGAAAATTTAAAGGTTTAAAAGTTTCACAATTATAATTACCTTTTAAAAATTCACAGATCCGAAAATATGACAAATTCTTAAAATCACAAACCTTTGAAAAACACAAGAAACAAACAGATTATGTTTTGTGCGTGACACCTGTTTCGTGCGAAACACTGATGTTTCATGTGAGCCAGATGTTTCGTACGGGTCAGATGATTCGCACGAAATAACTCAGTCGCACCAAATGTTTTGTTCAGCGTTTTGTAGAGGAATCTTTTCAGAAATGGTTTGGTGAGAAATTTCCTTTCTTGTGTAGACTTGCTTTTTCGAAGATACCTGTTGTCTTACCCACTTTTAGTTAAAACACAGATTTTTAACAGTCCACAGTCCAAGTCCAGATCTAAGTCAGAAAATGTCAACCCTACCAAACTAATCAGATTCAAAGTTTTGCAGATTTCTTCTTCAAGGGTGTTCTTCAGAAAAATTTTACCATAAAATTTTCTGCATGCAGCAGATTTTAATTAAGTTTTAAGTTAGATATCTATCCAAAACTTAAATTTTCTGCTGGAGGCTCAAGAACACTGCAGAAATCTTCAAACTAGCTTAGACACAACTAAGCCCGGTTTTGAACAAGGAAAGAGCCAAAGCTCTGATACCACTTGTAGGTCCACCTGCGGATGGTGTTAAACCTGTTCCTTGTTCAAATGACATACACACAAGTGCGGAATCCAAGTGTGCATGCAACCAAAGCAAAGTAAAGAACACGGGGTAACCAAAGATTCACTATCTTGATTAATGATTGAGAACTAGTACAAACATATACACACAATGCTCGTATGACTCAAGCAAACTTGCTGTGTTCTTGTGTCTTCGTCTTCAGAGAGAAAGCTGAGAGGCTCACTTAGACCAACTAGCTAGCTAACTCTCACGCGCAAATTCACCCTGACTGAGAAGTGCATGTCTGCTTATATAGTGTTCGTTTAGAGTTCGTACGAAACACGAATCCAGACATAAGGAACACACTATTTCACACGAGACACATTCCAGGGATTTGGTACGAGTCAGCTGTTTCGTACGAAATGCTTGTGTTTCATATGAAATCTCCTTGATTCGTACGAAACCTGTGTTTCGTATGAAATCTCTTGGTTCACACAAAATCCTCATTCTTGGAGAACGTGTGTAGACTTGACGTACACAAGACTTATCAGTATGCACACATGCAACTGATTAACACAGACAAGCTAAGATGTAATACTAGATCAAGATAGAAGGATATCTCGATCTATTCGACACGACCAAACCTATACAGACACTTGAGCAAAGACCGTACAATTACAACTGTAATTAAGAACAAGCGACAGACACAAAACTGTATTAACAAAAATGAACCATCTACTGATGTAATATCATAAATAGGATTATTTGGGATGTCAAGTCAGATTATAAACTGAGTTTATGAACAAGTTCTTGTATTATGTCGATAAATGATGATAACGCCCTTGTGGCTCATAAAACGGTTTTAATCATACCTTTTCATGTCAAATCTTTTACCTACTGATATGTATATAAATAACATATCTAAAATATATAAACCTGATTTTAACATCAGTTTTCATTAAACATCGCTTAATTCGTCATTTTACGACATAAGCGCCGTTTCAGCGCATAGTATGGTTTTAAACCATATTTATTAACCAAGACTTGTTAACTACTGATTTTAAAACTTATTTAAAATATTTTTACAGTAGGTACATTATATAAACTCAGAATCCTAAATGAACTATCATACTATGTGTAAAATGACCAAAATGCCCCTTCGGTGCATAGTATAGTCATAATAGATAAATTACACATATAATCAATATCCTACTGATATTATATCATAAATATGTTATTTTTCCGGAATACAAATGATCATAACATTAAATTATATTCAAGTCCTTTTACATGGTATGAAATTACCAAAATGCCCTTATGAGGCATATATTCTTTTAAAACCTTAACGGACATAAAAGTTGATATCCTACTGATATTACAACTTATTTAAAGTATAATGGCACATAGAACTTGTCAATAACTTATCCAGTTACCCAATATCGCTGATATGCGTATGGTTAAATATAAGTAACTAGTTTACGAAAATTAACCGAAACGGGTTTAACCTTGTCATTTAAGTCTCAAAATCTAGAATGTTTATGGTTTACCCATAGTATACAAGTCAAAGTACTTGTTGGGTTTAAACTACATTTTATCCGGTCTTCGCTTAATCTAGCATATATACAATTTTTAATCATGTACGCTAGTCGGTCTAAGTCTATGACTTATATAAGACCGTTAGCATTTAATTTGTTACCTTATGCCATAATCCAGACTAAAGCCTTCCGGTAAATGTTATCTGCACTTAGTTCATTTTGTGTACGGCTGAGTTATTAAATCTTGCGTTTAAACGAACACTAGCTCAGGTAAATACTCTCGACTTCTTTCCCCTATACGGGCTTGGGTTAGGGTAAACTATTGCTGCTTGGTCGGAAATAGGAGCAATCGAATGCCGGATTGTGGCTAGTAAATCCACATATTCCGTTTTAATCGGTTGTGTTTGATAACTTAAACATTGGGGGTTAACTACTGTGTCCTGGATATCCTCGCTCATTACATTAGATAATGGCCACGACCTAAGCGCGGGGTGTAGGCATACACCCGGCAAGCGCTCATGCTAAAAACTTTACCCACAAGGTTAGGGATAACTCCTTCATGAGTTCTTAAGCGGTGAGTATGTTAATCATGTCTCGGTCTCCGTACCGGGCCGTGTATGTATGGACAAACGTGTGAATCTGTTAACAAGGTTACAAGGCTGACTTTCCCAAGTTATAAAAGATTTTGTGCCAATGTGCAGTTAAAACATTTTTTTAAAATGTTTTCAAAATGAGTCAGTTGGGTGTATTTACCAGCGAAAGCTGGTGTATTTTCAAAAGACTAAGCCTGCAGGTACAATACGAAAATAGACTAGAAGCTGCTAGGTAGTGATAAGAGGATCTTGCAAATCCTATATCTGCCCAAAGTCTGTTATACACTTTTGTACATTTTACGATCCGCCTATGGATCTTCTATTACCAGCCGTCTGTATATTATTTTGTATTTTGAACATTTGGTTTGTAATAGTAATTTTACTCCTAGACTTCCGCTGTGTTGTGTTTAATTGACTATGATGATATCAACTTACGATATTCCCCACCCCGGCCCACCGGTATTTGGATTGGCTGTGAAATTCGGGGTGTGACAGGTCGGTATCAGAGCCAACGTTTGAGAGAATCAAACACTAGCCTTCTTGTGTTAAATCTCAAACTTACACAAGCACATTCCTTAGACGTCTGAGTCTAGGCTTTGACCTAGGATTATTCATGTCATTGTTAAGTTATTAGTATTGTTTTGATTTGATTTTTAACAGGAAAATGCCACCAAAAGTACGAGGAAGAGGTAAAGGACCAATGAGGGGAGGACCATCAGTACATATCCCTTCTCAACCTCATCAATCGAACCCCTATCACTACATTCACCTACTCATACTCATAATTCGTACCACTCATATCATTCGCATCAATCACACCACTCCCATCACTCTCATCATTCATATCATGATGAGTTTAACCCAAACCATTACTTTCACACACCCCCAGCCAACCAAAATCAATTAGACCAACCCAATCCCATGGATAAGGACTCCGACCCAGAGATGCCGCCGTCAGGATCACACACCCATCCCATCCCATCGAAATCTCAAGCGATTCGAACTCTTACGCCGGATCGCCATACTAAGGTCTTAACGAATGGGACCAATACTGGAACCAATTTACCTTTGCTAACACTCCTTCCCACTACTTCCCAGCACCTCCTGTACAAGAAGATGTTCACATAGAACCGGTGGAACAACCTCCGCCGCCACCTGAGCCACCAAGGAGGAAAAGAGGAGCGCATATGTTAGTACGTGCAGGTCAACGGTCGGGTTCGCTGCCACCGTTACCCAAAACTTACCCTACCATACATGAGGACCCACAAATGGGTGGACCCTCTAATGTTTCACATGTGGTGGAACCGACACCACCACCAGTGGTTCAACCACCACCATCGGTTATAATAACCATATCCCTACATATCTGGATACATCTGGATATGATCCTTTTAACCCATCTACACCAATTGATTACCAGGCTTTATCGCATGACCCTTATATGCAAGCGGTCATGCATAACGCACTTTACCCGTCTCCTTTCCCACCTGCTTTTCCACCTACTGGATATCCAAGTTATGGGTACCAGTATCCTATTATGCCACAACCACATCCACAACCTCCGCCGCCACTTGAGGCCATCAATGAGGCCTTGGAACTAATGAAAGAAATGCAACAACAAGTGAAGAAAACGGAGAAGAAGACAAATAAGTTCTTCAAGTTGGTTAAGGGAAAGAAGGACGAGTGAAGTCTTTTCTAATAATATATGTTAGTCCCTACGAGAACATTGTTATTTCTTTAGTCCCTGCGTGGACATTTTTATTTCTTTTAAGTCCTTGCATGGACAATTTGTTTAGTTTATTAATTTCTTATTGGCATTTAATGATATATTTGGAAATATATATGTATTCATCCTCTTCAAGCGAACCTCTCGATTTTACTCGAAATTTATGCTCTGCTATATAATTCCAAAAAGATCTTAATGGTTTTGATTAGCCAAGTGGCACAGGCCACATATTTGGCCAACTTATAAATGATAGTTAAGGATGAAAGGGCCTTCTATCATGATAGTTAAGGAAGTTATCCTTCTATCCAGAGGTGGTGGACTAGGTTAAAGCCTCCAAGTCAATAAGGTCAATGCGACCGGGACTATTAATCAACCATTAAGGTAATCTTATGTTCAGGATGTTCATACTCCTGGTGGTGTGATTTGAGGAACCACACTAGCCGTCAAGGTAAAAGGACTACGTCCTGACCTATTATATAGCCTTTGTGATCAATATGATCCTGGATAATGTCATCAATGTGATGACAGGCCAGCGTGCAATAATTTACATCCATTTGTGATGTAAGCCAAAGTGCCACAGGCCAAGGTGCCGTAATTTGTCCAATAGTGACAGGCCAAGGTGCCGTAATTTGTCCAATGGTGACATGCTAATGAGTCGTAATTTTTCCAATAGCAACAGGCCAAGGTGCCTGACGTGATGTCGTAGTCTTGCGTAAATTTAATCCAAATACTACTAATAGCTAGTGGTAAGTAGGTATCGAACACAGGGAGTTGTGGAAATTGCGTTATCTAAGGTTAGTAAAACTTTGGCTAAATTACCTAAATTGCAAGAAATTAAATTCAGAATTTTTTGTTTTGTGGTTTTAGATTTTAACTAATAAGGACTCAAAGATTGGTTGTATAACAGATTTAGAAAGAGTCACATAGATATGACTCGTGTTTGATTAACTGCTCGTGATAAAAGGGAACTAAGTACTCGGATTACTTATAATGCGAGGTTGTTACCCGATGATCAATTGACTAATATCCACTCAAGATGATCACAAGAAGTTCTAGCCTCTCATGTTCTTGCAATCCAACATACTTCAATTTTTTTGATCATAGAAATCAACAAACACCAAAATTATGTTTAGAAATTGTTTAGGAACACAATGATCACTCAAAAATCGCCTCTTAGCTCTGCAAAACGTTCCCCAATGATTGGTATATGAAAAGGCTCTTCAAAACCGAGTATAAATGGGCAGTTACAACTTTCCCACAGCTCACCACTGTAAGCTACGGTGCCCATCGTAGCTTACAGTGGGCAAAAATCTTCTTATGGTGCTAAGGAACTGTCTTACGGTGCTTTTGAAACTAGACTCCACCGTAAGCTACGGCACCCACCGTAGCTTACGATGGTCAGCAGAATTTCCCATTTTTCCCTTCATTCATACTCTTAAGTCCTCAGCTTCAACTAGCCACTTGCAAGCCCCCGACAAAGTACGTTAAACTCCCTTGTTTATGCTCTTCGGTACCTGCGAAGCCATATACACCGTAGACATTCAATCATAACAATGAACCCATTTAAACGTGGAACATTGATCGTTTTAATGCACTTTCGGGTTGTCCAATAGACCACCCGTCACATCCCCACAATTAAACATTGCTTGTCCCAAGCAACACATCACAAATGTTTTCAAACTTAAAAGCGATCAACATGTAAACCAAACACAAACATATTAATCAATTGTCAACTTACCATCATACTACATAACACATCCCTCACAATAACACTCCTCTCGGTAACAAAAATGGTACTAACAAGATTGTGCTAGATCACTCAATGCGAGTACATAAATGTGTGACAATAAGCTTAGATAATAATCAAGTCTCCACCTACAAACAGTCTAACATGCCTACAAATCAAAAGGACTTTCAGGTTGTAATGAGGCAATGTGTAAGGGTGAGAAATGGCTGGAAATATGCATGTAGCTCATTTAATCGACCCGATTTTTGAATTATTACAAACAAAAGAAATAACCAACACTATTTGTACCACTAACTTTTCCTTCTTTTTTTTCTTTTTTTATAGCAAGGCATCAAATACATAGAAAAGAAGAACACATACATAACAATATCAAACTAAACTAAACTCTTAAACCAGGTCGATTAAATAGGTAGAATTTTGTAGGACATAGGCTTGGGTAACAAATGACTCGTTAAAGCTCAAATTTTTGGCTACTAATGTCCAAATCCCCGTCCCGCTCACTACCAAGCTCATATATGTAACTTATGAGGTCCAACCCCCCAAACCCACACTCAACACACATCCAACCGAAGCTACGTAAATGACCTTATCATCTTCACAAGCATGTTACCCTTAGGTTTTGGCAAGCATATCTATTAACACAAATCACACACTGCCACTCAACCAAAGAATTAATTTCTAGAAAGCATCCATGGGGCTCAAAAACTCACCAAGAAAGGATAAAAAGGGATACCGATGTGTCATGTAGAATAAGGTTAAATATTCAAATTTGACAATTGTTTGGCTTGGTTTAAAAATTTTCAAAATCTCAAAAATTTCCCCCATCCCCACACTTGAGATACATTGACCCCAATGTATGGTTTTGAAGGAAACGATCACAAAAGCTACTTCAACCTCACCTTTAGCTCCACTCTCAAATCCCATCTTTCTTTTTCTTTTTTATAAACACATATAACACCACCAATATACCACCAACCCATAACATGGATACCAATCAAAATACGCCACCCCTCCTCCCAACCATAAACAAAACAAAAAAATGTCTACAATAATATACAAAAGAAGAACACCACTTGACGTACTCAAGGTGGTTCAAATGAACCCTTGCTTTCCCATTTCTCTCCATATTCCATCTAATTTCTTGGAGAGTTTGCAGTTTCACGCCAGTTGGGGTCAAATTCAGCCTCATCACCCCATCTAATCCCACCATCGGGTGGTTTTCCTTTGCCCGCTTTCCTGCTCACACTAGCCTTCTTCCTTCCTTATTTCACGGTCCTTCAACTTAAACCTATACAACTCAACACCAAGTGCAATTGACCTAACTGTGCTAACACTTGAAACATGTTCGTTAGTAGCAACTGTGTAACTCAAGTCATTAACAAGATCGTAACAAATGGATTTTGAAAACACATTAAAGTACAACTTACGATTCTCATAGCTCATGGTGACCATTCCGTTTCTGCAATCGATTTGAGCGTTTTCCATATACAAGAACGGACGATCCAACACTACCTGAGGCTGCTCGTAAGTCTTCAATGGTGCATAGTCGATCACCATAAAGTCCACCGAGTAGTAAAACTCGCCCAATTGTATCACTATGTCTTTTACAACCTCTCGGGGTTGCTTCCAACTTGCATCCACGAACACCGCCATGCTATCAATCTCATGTAATGGACCAAAGTCGTACTGGTGGTACAGGCTACATGGGAGAACGTTCATCCCTGCTCCGTAATCCAATAATGCTTTGTGTATCTTGAACTTCCCAACTTGAATCGGGATAACTGGTTCCCCTGCATCACTTCCACTTCTCTCGACACTTATTTCATTCACACCTGCAATCACATGAACAACATAAGTAGTTAAACATTTATCATTTTTAGGAACGAAACTTACCCCGCTGATCTGTATGTTCTTTGTGTTCTTCGGGTTAGTTTGCGTATCACTGGGAAGTTTCCCATTCTGTTGCTTCAAAGCTGCTACCTCACTAGCCAGTTGTCCCATCTGTGTGGTTAATGATTGAATGGCTTTGTCCCGAATCTCATCATTTTGTGCCCGAGCGTTATCCAATTGATTTCTCCTTTGCATATCTTGTTGCTTCATCTGGAGCATATCCATAACTTCATTCCCACTTGATGAACTTTGACCTTGATTGAATTGTTGGCGTGGAATGAAAGTTCTTTGAGCTCCTTGGAAATTTGGATTTGTTGATTCGTCAGGTTCCCATAATGAAAATTGGGATGATTCCTTAACCTAGGGTGGTATGTGTTCGAGTTCATGTTAAAATTATGACCACCCCCTTGAATAGCATTTACCTCTTCTACTTGACCTTCAAGCACACCCACCAAACACACATCCGCCAAATGACCCAATTCATTACAGTTTGTACAAACATCGTATGCTTGATTAGTTGCTTGTACCCCTCCATCATCTACCGCATATACTTGAGGTCATGTAATAACATGCCTTGCCCTTCTTGAAGATTGCGCTTTCCGTTTAGATGTGACCGCCATTTGTTCCAAGAATGCCCAATCATCCTGCTCAAAGTTTGTACCAAAAGTACCATTAGTGATAGACATCAAATCACGAGCATCTTCCGAGCTCAACCCCTCGTGAAAAGCATTCAACAATTCCCACAGTGCAATGCCATGATGAGGACAATTCTTTAGCATCATATTAAACCTTTCAAATACTTCATGGAACATTTCACCCGGTTGTTGTTGAAAACATCGTAAGCTCCGCCTAGCTTCATTTCTCTTTTGAGCCGTGAAAAATTCTTCTAAAAATCTTTGTTTCATATCGGCCCATGTATAAATCGATGCGGAAGGTAGAGTATGAAACCACCTCTTTGTCTTATCTTTCAACGAGAATTGAAAAAGTACCAATTTAACATCATCCGTTAAAAAACCTTGCCCCCCAATAGTGTTGCAAATGGAATCACATGTTTCCAAAATGGAAGTACGGTTCCTCTGTTACTAGACCCTTGTACTTCGGCAAGCTTTGTAATACAGTCGTTCTAACCTCAAATGTCCTTCCATCCGGGTGATGAGGTATCACCACCGGAGAAGGATTATTAGTAATGATCGGTCGAAAATGTGCTTCAATCCCCCGCACTAGCTCTCAAAGATGTCGTCGCGGAGCACCCAATGGTACTCTTGGTCGACCCGCTTGACCCTGTCTTAACCCTTGAGGTGCGAATTGTTGTTGATATTGGGTTGATGCATCAGTCTTTGGAATTGAGGCTGTTGATGTTGACCTTGGACATGTTATAAAGGCATCGGCCGTTGGAACGGTGGCCCTTGAGGATGAATTTTTTGCACACCCGTAGGTTGGCTAACCATTTCTTGTACTTGTTCCATTATTTGCCTTTGTGGGTAACCCATTCCCCCTTGATGTCCCAAGTTACCTCCATCACCCCTAGGTAATAACCTTCTTCTTCATACCCTCCAAATTATTCTTTATAACCATCATCAAACCTGTCTCCCCCTACACCCGACGATTGCACAAACTGTGAGGAATGATATTGGAAACCAGATTGGGTTGGTGGTTGAAATGTGGAGGAGGTATGGATAATGGTTGAACTTGGTAAAATTTGACTTGGTAATGGTTGTTGGGTGGATGATGATTGACCGGATGTTGGGAAAAAGGATGAGAATGGTGGTACCATCGAGGCGTCGTTGGATGGGTTAACTTCATGTGTTGAAGTTGGATGGGTGGTAGGAATTGGTGGAGGTGTGGATGGTGATGTTTGGGTCGTGGTGGTAGGTAATTGTTCCATGGTATTAAGTGGTGAAATTGTTGTAGTAGGGGTTGTTGGTGAACCACTAATCTTGTTTTCGCGTAACAAACACCTGTTGTGTCGCAAAGTTCGCTCGATCTTCGGATCAAATGCTAATGGTGATAGCCTATTAGAGCCTGTAGTATCCACGCACCTGTAAATACCTGCACACTAACACAACCAGCGTACACCCGGAAAAATAACAAACTAAACTAAATCAAAGATAACACACATTGCGCAAAACTCCACGGCAACGGCGCCAAAATTTGACGTGATGTCGTAGTCTCATGTAGATTTAATCCAAATACTACTAATAAGCTAGCGGTAAGTGGATATCGAACACATGGAGTTATGGAAATTGCGTTATCTAAACTTTGGCTAAATTACCTAAATTGCAAGAAATTAAATTCAGAATTTTTTGTTTTGTGGTTTTAGATTTTAACTAATAATGACTCAAAGATTGGTTGTATAACAGAAAAGCAAGTGATCATCTTAAGTTTCTAGTTCAAGTAACGCATATGTTTCAAGTTCAACTAGAAAGAGTCACATAGACAAGACTAGTGTTTGATTAACTGCTCGTGATAAAAGGGAACTAAGTACTCGTATAACTTATAATGCGAGGTTGTTACCCGATGACCAATTGACTAATATCTAACCCTTAAACCTCCCCGTGATATCTCGATTGTCAACGACACCAAGAACGTACGACTAAGGTACTGAATAAAACATCAATCAACAATTTACCAACAATAATTCAAACACCATAACAACTACAAAATAGCAATTATTATTCTAGAAATCAGAAATTGAAACAGAATTGTTCAACAACCTTCCACTCAAGATGATCACAAGAAGTTCTAGCCTCTCATGTTCTTGCAAACCAACATACTTCAATTGTTTTGATCATAGAAATCAACAAACACCAAAATTATGTTTAGAAATTGTTTAGGAACACAAAGATCACTCAAAGATCGCCTCTTAGCTCTGCAAAACGTTCCCCAATGATTGGTATATGAAAAGGCTCTTCAAAACCGAGTATAAATGGGCAATTACAACTTTCCCGCAGCTCACCACCGTAAGGTACGGTGCCCACCGTAGCTTACGGTGGGCAAACATCTTCTTACGGTAGTAAGGAACTGTCTTACGGTGCTTTTGAAACTAGACTCCACCGTAAGCTACGGCGCCCACCGTAGCTTACGGTGGTCAACAAAATTTCCCATTTTTCCCTTCATTCAATCTCTTAAGTCCTCATCTTCAACTAGCCACTTGCAAGCCCCGACAAAGCACGTTAAACTCCTTCGTTTATGCTCTTCGATACCTGCGAATCCATATACACCATAGACATCAAATCTTAACAATTAACCCATTTAAACGTGGAACATTGATCGTTTTAATGGACTTTCGGGTTGTCCAATAGACCACACGTCAGTGCCGTAATTTTGTCTAATCGGGACAGGCCAATGTGTCGTAATTTGTCCAATGGTGACAGGCCAATTGCCGTAATTTGTTCAATGGTGACAGGCCAATGTGCCGTAATTTGTACAATGATGATAGGCCAACGTGCTATATTTTATGTTCGTTAGTGACAGGCCTATGTGTTGTATTTTATGTCCATTTGGGACAGGCCAATGAACCATATTTTAATGTCCTTCGTGACAAGCCTATGAACTATATATATAATTGTCTAAATAACAATGACAGTTGTGACATTATGATTCACTGTCTAATAATATATGGACTACGTCCAAATTGTAAATTGCCTCTGATGGTCTTTTTGAGACCTAGGCCAAATATAGATATGATAAGACTAAGAGTTGTGATTAAATTCACACTAATATGATTAGGCGATGGATTTGCATATCCAATGATTAAAGCCAATATGGTTATTAATACCATGGCTAAGAAAAGTTTTATTTGGTGTTTAGAACCAAAGCTTCAAGAATGGCTAACACGGACGAGGCACAAAGTAGCCATCGGGATGTTAACTCTAACAACGCCAAAAACATAGCCATTAATAACGATGATTTCCAAACTCGCATTGATGCAGCTGTGGGAAAAGCCATGGAAAAATTTAAAGAATTGAGCGCTACTCGCTCCAAACCTTTATCAATTCCACCATCCTTAGCTCGTAAGGAGAGCTCAGTTCACTCTTCAAATGCAAAGAGTGAACCAAAGAAAATAGAACTTAATGATAGGTCTCGTTCTTTTAAAGACGGATGTACCTACAAATATTTCGTCTTCTGTAAGCCCAAAGATTTTAATGGGGAAAAAGGAGCAGTAGAAGCCTTGAAATGGCTTGATGAAATGGAAACGATAGTAGATATCAGCGGTTGTGCTGATAAGGATGTGGTAAAGTATGTATAACAGTCCTTCGAAGATGATGCCCTGATTTGGTGGAAGGCTATGGTCCAATCTACAAGTATGGTACACCTGTACAACTTAGGATGGTCTAAGTTTGTTGACCTAGTAAAGGAAACTTACTGCCCACCTCATGAGGTGGAGAAATTAGATTCAGACTTTCTGACTCTCACAATGAAAAACCTAGATTGTCGAAAGTATGTTTCTGACTTCAATTCCCTATCTAGGTTAGTCTCTTACTTAATCACCCCAGAACCCAAACGCAGCACGCTTTCATTAATGGGTTAGCTCCCGAGATAAAGGGCATGGTGAAGGCTGCTCAGCCTAGTACCTATAGGTCCGTTGTAGACCTATCTCTCTCCCTCACCTTACATTTAGTGAGGCAAAAGTCAGTTAGGACTGAAACTGACGGAAAAAGGAAACGGGAGGAAGATAACTCTCAAAAAGAAAGGGAATTTCGGGTTCAAGAAGAACCAGCACCCGTCTAATGATAAACCTCTGTGCAAGAACTGTAACTACAGGCATTGGGGACAGTGTAGTCTTAATCCACAGACTAAACTATGTGGTATTTGCAAGAAAAAGGGGAATAATACCGTAGAATGCAAGGATCTTAAGAATGTCGTCTGCTACGGCTGCAACGAAAAGGGGCATATTAGGTTTAACTGCCCTAAGAACCCCAGAAATAATGATGCAAAGCCGGGAGAGGCCAAGAAAGGGAATGCTCGTGCCTTCTAGATGAATGCCAGGGAGGCCGTTAATGACAACAACCTCATAACAAGTACATTCCTCATCAATGACATATATGCAAGAGTTCTTTTTTATTCGGGTGCAGATAAATCTTTTGTTGACCATAAGTTTAGTAAACTATTAAACTTGCCCATAAGAACTCTAGACATAACCTATGAGGCAGAACTTGCTGATGGAACTTTAGAAACAGCATCTTCTATTCTTGATGGATGTTCTATATCCATTAAGAACCCTTTTATTCCTATCTCTCTTTTGCCAATGAAATTGGCAGGGTTCGATGTAGTTTTAGGCATGGATTCATTATCCCATAACCAAGTCCGCATTGCCTACGATAAGAAAGTCATCGAGATTAAAACCCCATCTGGTGAAACGATCACCATCCCTGGAGATTCACGCTACGGATTGCCAGACAAGGTGTCGTTATTTAAAGCATCTACCAATGAGCCTAAACCAGATATTAAAGACCTTACAGCCGTTTTGGAGTATTCTGATGTTTTCCCTGAAGAATTACCAGGCCTACCTCCAGGTAGGCAAGTGGAGTTTAGAATTGATATCCTGCCAGGTTCAGCACTTGTTGCTGGAACTCCATATCGGTTAGCACCGACCAAAATGAAGGAATTGAGAATTCAATTAGATGAACTTTTAGAGAAAGGTTTCATACAACCAAGTTCCTCACCTTGGAGAGCTCATATTCTTTTCGTTATAAAGAAGGACGGTTCAATGCGTATGTGCATTGATTACCGTGAGCTAAATAAATTAACGATCAAGAATCGTTATCCTTTGCCCAAGATCGATGACTTATTCGATCAACTTCAAGGTGCTAGCTATTTCTCTAAGATTGATTTAAGATCAGGATATCATCACCTGAAGGTTAGGAACGAGGATGTTCCTAAGATTGCCTTTAGGACACGATTTGGTCATTATGACTTCTTGGTAATGCCTTTGGGCTCACAAATGAACCTGCAGCATTCATGGATCTGATAAATAGAGTCTGCAAACTGTATTTGGATAAGTTTGTCATTGTCTTCATAGACGACATACTTATCTATTCTCGTAATGAAGTTGATGACGAGAAACACCTTCGGTGCATCCTAGACCTGCTAAGACAAGAGAAGCTTTATGCTATACTTTCTAAGTGTGAATTTGGGAAGTACCCAAGTAGATTCAGCTAAAAGAGAAGCTATAATGAATTGGGAAGTACCCAAAACTCCATCGGAGATTCGTAGCTTCTTAGGATTAGCTAGTTATTATAGGAGGTTCATTGAGAACTTTTCAAGGATAGCAACTCCTTTAACTACCCTGACCCGTAAGAATGTCAAGTTTGACTGGGGTCCAAAACAACAATAATCTTTTGAAGTTCTAAAACACAAGTTGAGCAATGCCCGTGTGTTATCACTACCTGAGGGTATTGAGGACTTTGTTGTTTATTGTGATGCCTCGCATACTGGCATGGGATGTGTGCTAATGCAAAAAGGCAAAGTGATTGCTTATGCATCACGACAATTAATGGTGCACGATAGGAATTACACCACCCATGATTCAGAATTGGGTGCCGTTGTATTTGCACTTAAATTATGGAGACATTACTTATATGGCACAAAGTGTATTATATACACTGATCATAAAAGTCTCAAGCATATGTTCAATCAGAAGGAATTGAACATGCGACAGCGCCGTTGGATGGAAATACTTAATGATTAAAATTGCGAAATTCGCTATCATCTCGACAAGGCAAATGTCGTTGAAGACGCCTTGAGTCGCAAGGAAAGCGTTAAACCTATTAGGATTAACGCCAAGAGCATTGAGCTTAGAAATAGCTTAAATGAGAAGCTATTAGATATGCAAAAGCAAGCCCTATTAGAGACTAATATTCCTAATTAAGGATTGGGCAGAACTGTTGATCAGTTAATGCCTGGAAAGGATGGAATCCTTAGATTTAATAAAAGAATATGGGTTCCAATCTTTGGAGGACTTAGAGATCTAATTCCCCAAGAATCACATAATTCAAGACACTCAGTTCACTCGGGTGGTGACAAGATGTATCAGGATCTGAAAAAGAATTATTGGTGGATGGGTTTGAATAAATCTATAGCCACTTATGTAGCTAAGTGTCTGACATGTTCGCAAGTTAAAGCCGAACATCAGAAACTGTCAGGACTTCTACAACAACTTGAGATTCCCACTTGGAAATGGGAAATGGTAACTATGGACTTGATTACCAAGTTACCCAATACCAAACGTGGTAACGACACGATTTTGGTCATTGTGGATAGGCTGACTAAGTCATCATATTTCTTGCCAATTAAAGAAATGTATAACTCTGACAAATTGGCTAAGTTGTATGTGGACAAGATTGTGTCCCTACATGGTGTGCCAATATCTATTGTATCTGATAGAGATACTAGATATACATCTCATTTTTGGAAAAGTTTCCAGCAATCTTTAGGCACAAGATTAAACTTTAGTACGGCTTACCACCCGCAGACGGATGGACAAAGTGAGTGTACTATTCAAACTTTGGAAGACATGCTTAGAGCATGTGTAATTGATTTAGGTGGAAGTTTGGATGACCACTTACCCCTTATAGAGTTCTCCAATAATAATAGTTATCATACGAACATCAAAGCTGCTCCTTATGAGGCCTTGTATGGGAGAAAATGTCGAATGCCCGTGTGTTGGGCAGAAGTTGGGGAAGCCCAACTATCAGGTCTGGAGATTGTCCTGGAGACCACAGATAAGATTGTGCAAATCCGTGATTGTCTCAAAGCTGTCCGTGTTAGATAAAAGAGCTATGCTGACAAGAGGCGTAAACCTCTTAAGTTCCAAGTAGGGGACAAAGTCATGTAAAAGTATCACCTTGGAAAGGTGTAATGAGATTTGGAAAGAAGGGCAAGCTAAGCCAATATATATAGCACATAATCGAATTTGTCGGCACTGTAGTTTTTAAGCTTAAGCTACCCGAAATGTCTAACAGATGAATCACTAGCAATGTCACAACATGATGTGCAGATTGATGAAAACCTGAGGTTCGTTGAGAAACCAATTTCGATCGAGGATCGACAAATTAATGGAGGGATTAAAAGTGTCAACATGTTAATTTATACCTCTGAGTGACCTTTTAACGAACCGAGAGCTCGACAATGTCCAGGCATACTCCCGGGTATGCCAAATATTGGTTACGGAGGACTAAATATGCTATAAAGGTATTGTAGGAGGTTTTATAAGTTGAGGGGCTAAATAACATATCTAAAACATATAAACCTGATTTTAACATCAGTTTTCAATAAACATCGCATAATTCATCATTTTACGACATAAGCGCGGTTTCAGCGCATAGTATGGTTTTAAACCATATTTATTAACCAAGACTTGTTACCTACTGATTTTAAAACTTATTTAAAATATTTTTATAGTAGGTACATTATATAAACTCAGAATCCAAGTAAACTATCATACTATGTGTAAAATGACCAAAATGCCCCTTCGGTGCATAGTATAGTCATAATAAATAAATTACACATATAATCAATATCCTACTGATATTACATCATAATTAAGTTATTTTTCCAGAATACATATGGTCATAACATTTAATTATATTCAAGTTCCTTTTACATGGTATGTAATTACCAAAATGCCCTTATGAGGCATAGTTTCGTTTTAAAACCTTAACGGACATAAAATTCGATATCCTAATGATATTACAACTTATTTAAAGTATAATGGCTTATAGAACTTGTCCATGACTTATCCGGTTACCCGATATCACTGATATGCGTACAGTTAATTATATGTAACTAATTTACGGAAATTAACCGAAACGGGTTTAACCTTGTCATTTAAGTCTTAAAATTCAGAATGTTTATGGTTTGCCCATATTATACAAGTTAAAGTACTTGTTGGGTTTAAACTAAATCCTATCCGATCTTCGCTTAATCTAGCATATTATACCATTTTTAATCTTGTATGCTAGTCAGTCTAAGTCTATGACTTATATAAGACTGTTAGCATTTAATGGTTAGCTTATGCCATAATCCAGACTAGAGCCTTTCGGTAAATGCTATCTGCACTTAGTTCATTTTGCGTACGACTGAGTTATTAAATCTTGCGTTTAAATGAAGACTAGCTCTGGTAAATACTCTCGACTTATTTCCCCTATACGGGCTTGGGTTATGGTAAACTATTACCGCTTGGTCGGAATGGTATCAATTGAATGCCGGATTGTTGCTAGTAAATCCGCATATTCCGTTTTAATCAATTATGTTTAATAACTTAAACATCGGGGGTTAACTACCGTGTCCTGGATATCCTCGGCACATTACATTAGATAATAGCCACGATCTAAGCGCGGGGTGTAGGCATACACCCGGCAAGTGCTCATGCTAAAAACTTTACCCACAAGGTTGGGGATAACTCCTTCATGAGTTCTTAAGTGGTGAGTACGTTAATCATGTCTCGGTCTTCGTACCAGGCCCTGTATGTATGGACAAACATGTGAATCTGTTAAAAAGGTTACAAGGCTGGCTTTCCCATGTTATAAAAGATTTTGTGCCAAGGTGCACTTAAAACAGTTTTTAAAATGTTTTCAAATGAGTCAGTTTGGTGTATTTACCAGCTAAAGCTGACGTATTATCAAAAGAATAAGCCTGCAGGTACAATATGAAAATAGGCTAGAAGCTGCTCGGTAGTGATAAGAGGATCTTGCAAATCCTATATCTACCCAAAGTCTGTTATACACTTTTGTACATTTTACGATCCGCCTGTGGATCTTCTATTACCAGCCGTCTGTATATTATTTTGTATTTTGAACATTTGGTTTGTAATAGTAATTTTACTCCTAGACTTCTATTTTGTTGTGTTTAATTGACTATGATGATATCAACTTACGATATTCCCCACCCGGGTCCATCGGTATTTGGATTGGCTATGAAAGCCAGGGTGTGACACCTCCCTAACTCAGAAAGTTAAGAAGTTCGATTGGGGAGAAAAGGAAGAAAAAGCTTGTCAATTACTTCAGGATAAACTTTGTGAAGCATCGATTTTATCACTTCCGGATGGCATAGATGACTTTGTAGTTTATGTGACGCTTCACATCAAGGTTTAGGATGCGTATTAATGCAACGAGAGAAAGTTATTGCATACGCATCACACCAATTAAAAGTTCACGAAAATAACTATACCACACATGACCTAGAGCTAGGTGTAGTGGTATTTGCGTTAAAATTTGGAGACATTATCTTTACCGCACCAAGCGCACAATCTTTACCGATCACAAAAGTCTTCAACATATATTTAATCAGAAAGAGTTAAATATGCGCCAAAGACGTTGGGTTGAATTGTTGAAGGACTATGATTGTGAAATTAAATATCAGCTGGGCAAGGCGAACGTTGTCGCGGATGCCCTAAGTCGAAAGAATGAGTGAAGCCCCGTCTTGTACAATCATTAAGACTCACCATTCATAATAACCTTACCTCTCGAATTCATGACGCTCAACAGGAAGCCCTGAAGAGCGGAAATTTTAAAGCAGAGATGCTTAGAGGTACGGAAAACTATTTAGAACCAAATGAGAACAGAGCTTTGTACTTTGCAAACAGAATTTGGGTTCATCTTTTTGGTAATCTGTGAAACCTAATTCTAGATGAAGCCCATAAGTCCAAATATTCGATACTTCTCGGAGCGGATAAAATGTATCGTGATCTTAAAGAATTCTATTGGTGGCCTAATCTCAAAGGAGATATTGCAACTTATGTTGGAAAATGTCCAACATGTGCAAAAATTAAGGCCGAATACCAAAAACCATCAGGATTGTTACAACAACCTGAAATTCCCACATGGAAATGGGAACAAATTTCTATGGATTTCATACCAAAATTACCCAGGACCTCTCACGGTCACGACATGATTTCGGTAATTATCGACCGACTAACCAAATCAGCTCACTTCTTGTCGGTACGTGAGAAAGATAAAACCGAGAAGTTAGCCGAACTTTATCTTAAAGTGACTGTGGCAAGACAAGGAGTTCCTGTTTCCATAATATCTGATCGAGATAGTCGTTTCATATCAAGAATTTGGCAATCATTTCAAAAGGCTTTTGGATCTCGCTTAGATCTAAGTACGACCTTTCATCCCCAAACAGATGGCCAAAGTGAACGCACCACTCAAACCTTAGAAGATATGCTTCGTGCTTGTGTGATTGACTTAGGCGGAAATTGGGATACTCACTTGCCTTTAGTGGAGTTCTCATATAACAACAGTTATCACACGAGTATTCAAACCGCTCCATTTGAAGCGTTATACAGACGTAAGTGTCGATCTCCGCTACGCTGGGCGGAAATAGACGACAAACAAACGATAGGTCTATAATTAATTCAAGAAACTACGGATAAAATATTTAAAATCTGAGACCGTATTAAAGCAGCTTAGGATAAATAGAAAATTATGCGGATAAACGCCGTAAACCATTATCCTTTTAAATTGGAGACAAAGTGTTATTAAAGGTCTCGCCTTGGAAAGGCGTAGTTAGATTTAGGAAGCAAGGAAAACTTAGCCCGAGGTACATAGGACCATATGAAATCTTGGAGAAGATTGGAACAGTCGCATATAAGTTGAAATTACCTGAAACACTTAGTAACGTTCACGACACTTTTCACGTGTCACACCTTAGAAAGCGTCTTTCAGACGAGTCACTTATTATTCCCACGGACGAAATTCATATAGACGACAAACTCCATTTCATCGAAGAACCAGTCGAGGTTTTAGATTCGAAAGTCTAGAAAACAAGGAGGAGTTGTATCAAACTAGTCAAAGTCCATTGGAACTCAAAGCGCGGATCTGAGTTCACATGGGAACGGGAAGACGAAATCAAAAGAAAGTACCCCACCTGTTCGAGAAATCCTACGCAAAGGATGACACGACTTAAATTTCGAGACGAAATTTTCTTGAACAAGGGGAGAATGTGACAAGTGGCAAAATACTTGTAATCCTGTACAACCTGAACAACTATTACAGTATCTATTTACCTCACAACATGACTTAAATTATAGTTTTAAGTCCTAAAAGTCAAGGAATTCAACAAAATCATAGGTTGGTATGATAATGAATTCGTCACAATCACGAACATATAAAACCATATCCTAGACGGATGACAAAGACACGAACTCGCGATAAATATCAGTACTGGTTGCGGTACAGTCTAATATGACAAAAATAAGACATAAGATATGTCTGCACTGTTATACCATGAAAATTTTATTTAAAACACCAAATTGTCCAAGTCTGCAGCAAAATACAGCATTCCGCAACACAAAACAACAAATGTCCGAAGACCCATAAATAAATATTTTTAGTTAAGAATAATAACAGGTGTTAGAAATAATATAAAACCCGTATATAAATCCTGTGGTTTTAAGCTATGCAGCTTGTTCAGAAAAACTTGACAACAAAGCCGGTACAGGAACTGAACTCAAAATGACAAATTTATTAGTCTGGAGAGCTAGATTAATAAAGTGGACAATAAAATTAGTACTAGAACTATTGTGTAAATAAAATTATATAAGTAACACAATATATCAGTATTTTACCCGGTACAAGACCCGAACCAAATTTATCAACCGAAAAATGAAGCAACAAGTCTAGTGAGTTATTTTGGCATATTATAACATCACTTTAAAGTGTTAGGCCATTAGATTTTACAAAAACTTATATATAAAAACATTAAAGTTTATAAATTTTATAAAATCTACAAGTTTTATAAAAAAATTAATAAATGAAACCCAAACCAACCCCCCCCCCCCCATGGCTACATGGGGTAATTTCCCCATGTAACTTAGCTACTTGATGTGTTGGTTAGTTTGTATGAGGATTAGTGGTGTAATGAGGTATAAGAACCAAAAACCAACACAAAACCAAAACACTTCCATTTCCATTCCATTTTTACCAATATCAACAACACTTTTCCTTTCCATTTTGCTCTCTAAAATCGGCCATATCCAAACACCAACATCTTTACTTAAAAAAATCCAAACTCATGAATTTCAAGCTTGTGTGGAGATCCAAGGATAATCTAAGGTGCTTGCAAGGATTAGGAGGCACACTTGGAAGCCTGGAAACTTTTGATCAACACTTTTCTTCATCTTTTTAACATCACTTTGATCATCCCTAGCCAAGTGCTAGTAGTAAGCTCCATAACTTGATCTTATACTTTATGTTTCATGTAAATGTACAAGATCATCTTGAAAATTATTTAAAAACCCACTTGAAAAACACTAATAAAACTATAATCACTAACATAATTATGTGGTTTCCTTGATGATTATGGATGATCTTGAATTTGTCATAAACTAGTAAACTTAAATATTGCATTTTTATGTATAAAAAGATAATCTAAACACATGCATGTTTAGATTAGCAAGATTCATTAACAAAAATTGTTATGAACATGAATTTATATTTTAAAATGATCATATTATATACAAATTATAGATCACTAAATAAAGGTTATGATCCAGAAATTTTGTTAAAAAGTAATAATAAAGTTTCCATTTTGGGAAAGTTTTAAACCATATCGAGATTATGACATTTTTGTTAATATGTTAATGTGATACTTGTGCTTTGATGATTATTTGAATTAGAAAAATTGATAATAAACATGTTTACATATAAATATGGCAAAGCTCATATTTTAAAGGAAACTATAGCAAAAAAATTTATAAAAATTAATATTGATTTGGATGTGGTTAAACTAAAGATTTTGTGCATAAAGTGATTAGGGATTTTAAGTCATATTTAAACAAAATATTGGTGAAAAAGTTTAAAATTTAATTGCTTAAGTTTTTCTTAAACTAAAAAGGAAATAAATATATATTTTTGGATAAAAGTATATATTTTGAAATCACCAAATATGTGTACATATATTTTTGTATAAATATTATATATTTAGATCATGTAGGATCTAATACAAAGATATATAAGTATCCAACTTTTGACAAAATAATATATCGAACAATTCAGACAAAATAAAATATATAGTATAAACGAAACAAAAGACAAAGACGAAATGAATAAAATGATCGACGAAACATAACGGGCTAAACCCATTTTTATAAAAATATATAAAAATATATGGACTAGCCCGTTTCTATAAATTAATTTGGGCTAGGCCCACTTGTATAAAATCAAACTTGGGCTAAGCCCACTTTTATAAAATTAACTTTAGGCTAAGCCCACTTTTATAAAACTAAATTGGGCTAATCCTTTTCTATAAACTATTTTGGGCTAGGCCCACTCTTTCATTTTTAACTTAGGCTAGGCCCACTTTTACAAACTAATTAGGCTTGACCCACTTTAAATAAAAACAAATTAGGCTAGGGCCACATACATGAAATGAATTGGGCTAGGCCCACACACATGAAACGATTTGGGTTAGGTCGCCTCATATGAAACGAATTGTGCTGAGCCCACACATAGTAAGCAAATTGGTCTAGCCCATAGTTACAAAACCTATCGGGCTAGGCCCATATGTAATAATCTTTTATATTGAACTTTTACATTTAAATTATGGGCTAGTCCCATTTACACGTAATCAATCTAGAATACATATATGAAAGATATATATGTATACCAACAAAGAAAAACAGACAAATACAAGTATGAAATTCAAGATGAAATACTTGTACGAAAAATGAACGAAAGCCTAAGTGTCTAATGAGATTAGAACACTTGCAGGACGAGAAACAAACTAAATATCAGAAATTGAATAGAGATTTGCATGGAACTCAAATCTGTGAGTTCATGTTTCCCCTTTTATTTAAATGTTTTTATGGTTTTTAAACGTGCGGGGATGTATACATGTTACATTTAGTATAGCTTGGAAATGACAATATTTAGATCACATGTGGATAAGGCTCAAGTATTGGGACCATTAATGAATAACAAGTACCGAGATACAAGGGGATAGATCTATTGGGTTTGGGCGAGCCCCACTTTATTACGACAACAATAACAAATTGTATTAGAGTGCTTTTGTGTCTAAGACGAGTGTCTCAGACACAATAAATTGTCAAGGTTTAGTTGCCACCTTATTCGGCATACAGATTAATGTCCTTGCAACACACTAATGATCTTACAAGTTTCATTAAGCTATACTAAACGAATTTATTATTTCAAATGTTTTTGAAGATTCATTTGATACGACAATTTATAACATGAATTCACCAACTTTTGTTGACGTCGTTTTCAAAACTAACATGTATTACAGGAAATTAGTGGACGGCCTTGGGGGAAAAACATGTTCGTATGTTATGAAGTCAAGATATTAGATTTCATCTAGTCTTTTGTTATTGTGTTTGTAAACTCGTGTTTGAATTTTAAACAATGTTGTTAAATTTGTGGTATGTTTCAAAACAAAATGGTCGTATGTAAACCTTGTGTTAAATAAAGTGTATGGGTGAACATTTTACAACGTATTACAATTGTCGTTTACTTGGTTGAATGCAATGATTGTCGCTCTGGCCACACCTCGCGACGCTTCCGCTACATTGAAAATCGGTGTGTGACAATGCGCAAGTGAAGATATCTTTAATTTTGACAGTTTCAGAGAAAGGGAAGAGAAATGCAAGATAGCAGAAAAGAAAAAGAAATGACTCGATTTTGTTGTTGATGTAAGTATTGGTGGAGATAGTGAAGAGGAAGAGTTGACCGGATTGAAATGCCAGAAAAATTCCTCGAGTGGGGTTTAGAGGATGCTGTGATGTATGAAACTGACGAAGGAGATGAGTTTGATCCTTAACATCCTTAGTGGTTCAAGAAGGAAAGAGAAAAAATGCCAGATTTCTATCAGGTCATAACGATTGAGAAAACAAAGGCCACCGACCGAATCATCAGCTGGAAGTACTGCAATCTAACTGGGTTATTTATCGTGAAGTGTAGATGAGGTGTAATCCAACATTTCCAAAATGGAAATTATATGCGAAGTCTACCCACATGGGATATAAGTGAGTTGAGCAAGCACGATATGATAAATCCCTCCAACAGTAGCATCGGTGGCGACTTTGAAAAGCTAATTCTTAGAGAATGTGCGCGTGGATTCACTGTCTTCAAACCTCAACGCCCGAGGAAACGCGTATCAAAAACAACCAAAGACCTAGTTACAGGAAAAGGCAGAGTTACTTGGATAATCAATCTAGCTAAAGTGGTCACCATGGTGAAACTTCCTCAAGAACAACTTGTGACGCTCAGCAATTTTAAGAAATGGTTCTATGATGGTAAAACAGGTGAAGCAGTCATCAGATCCAACTCAAATGAAGATATCTGCATTCTGAATCCAATGGATGTGTTCATGTTCTGCCTATCTGATCTTAATATCCTTTATGAGCAAAAGATACACGTTGGTGTAGGAAACGAGTACTTGGAGGAAGGCATGCTTTTTCAACGAGTTGTCGAGCAAGCAAGAGCAAGAAAGATAGAAATGATGAAGATTATGCTCAGAGTCGATACACAAAAAGAAAAGGATGGATCTAGAAAGAAGAAAGCTACTGAGAAGTCTTCGGAGCCGCAATCCTCCTCTCCTCAACCCAAAGATCCATCGTTCGAATCTGATGTCCAAGTTATTCCACCACATCCGACTTCATCCACATATGAAGTCACTATGGAGGACCAAAATCAAGTGAAGTTGTTATCAACCAAACTGAAGCACCGCCTGAACCGACTGCATATCAAGCTGCATCAAATCTAGAAATCGAAGCTCAAGAATGAAGAACAAATTAGTACGCAACAATCTAGGGGGTATTGTTAGAACTTTTGAGATCGTTGGTACTTAGTTTAATTAGTTTTGGATTGTTTTGTAAAGTTGTATAGTAATTTAGAAAGTTCAGGGGCTAAAGTATAACTACAGGGAAGCTTCCCTGTAGTGGCGTAATTAAGTAACTAGTGGATTTATTAAATACGCCAGGTATCTTGTATTATATATATATCAGTTGAATGGAAACCCTAGTCCAAGGTTCTTGGACATGTTTGGTGATTTCTTGTGTTATGATTATTGTTCTTGTGCTAAATCCGAATAACCAGGTGCATTAAGTGTGTTTATCAATTGGGATTACATATACAACACTTGTTATTGCATCCAAAACAAGAATCTTCATCTTCATCTTTTGATTTTCCTAACTTTTACACATTCAAACAACTAATCTATAGTTGCTTGGTGTTAACAATCAAACCACTGTGATCCGAATAAGTTTTGGGACTCACACATTTCATTATAAAGTTCTATAAGAGATGAAGGGTTAGGATAAAGACCAACGCCATACTTCGTATGGATGAGGCGGTTGCGAGGGGGGTGCTTGCACTTGATGTTCCAATGGCCAACCAGTGTGAGAGGACTGAAAACAGTATTCGAAGGTTAAATAGAAAATTTCCAGCTAAGAATTATGATGGTTTTGAGCAACCAACCGTTATAGTTTAGAGTTTGATTGAAAAAATGAAAACGGTGACAATTACTTTCGACAAATGCTGAACACAAAGAGGTTGATCGTTTCATGATGAACCAACTCCTAAACACAGAGAGTGTTCACCACTTTCAACAACTTTGTGATTAAGGTCTTCAAACCCTATAAGAAACAAAATTGTGGTTCTGTTTGAGAGAAGGATAAGAGCAGGGAGGATGTACGTGGATGGTATGGGTAGCCCGAGCTACCCCACAACTTTGTCGACGGAGTGAAAAATTAGTGTAAAATTTTTTCTTCATCGTTTTATATATCAGGATACCTCTAAGAAAATATTAGGATACACCTAGATAAAAAAAATGGGAAACCCCTAAACTTTTCATCTAGATACGCCACTAGATGAGAAGGAGGCTACACAAGTTGTTGGCATTGAACGCGAATGTGGTAGATGATGATGAGTATGATGAAAGTGATGGTTACATCTCTGATGTGATCCCACCAGATGAAAGAGTATTAGATTGTTCTGTTTTATTTCTTTTAAATTGAAAGGTTCTGTCTGTTTTTATTAATGACTTATGAAGCTTTGAATGAATGGCATGAGCGTCATGATCTTTAAACTTTGAATATCTTACAGGGATTATTTGTTGTCAATCTAACACAATAAACAAACGCCAAAAGGTGTGATCTAAAACATCAAAAAGGTCAAAAAGGCATGATTGAGTGGATTGGATCTTCACAACATTAAAAATACATACGAGATCATAATTAAATAGAAAGAAAAAATCTTCGCCAAAATTTCAACCGAACAAAAACAACACAAGAAAGAAAAGCATATAAAAAGGTGTTACATCGTTCAACTTATGCATATAAAACAGGTGTTACAGTGTTCATTCTTTCTTATTACATTCAATAAAACACAACTTCAATTGACTATGACCACGCCCCCATATCATCCATGTATCGACTTGATTGACCTGAACAACCTGTAAACACCACATAACTACTTCATTAGCTAAGTAAGCGACTTCATGTGAACCATTCGGAATGTGAGAATGACTTCTAAAGAAATCTCAATGTTTAAGTGCAAATATCTCTACAAATTCGAATTCTTCCTATTGCAATCTCAATCGATCTCCAGATCCTAACCTTCGACTCTCATATCCTCATATACCTGCACTTTCATTACCATTCTCATAACAATGTGGTTAGCAACATTAAAATAATGCGGACATTCAAATTCCCTATTCGTGTCATCATGAACCACCATCCTATCTTCCTTCATGTAGTCATTAGGCCCAACATGATGTTTAGGATTCTATAACTATTCTATACATTACACTTGACCTCTATACGTCACCATGATCATAGCGTACGCCCAAGTCGGCTTGGCCTACAACTCTAGATGGGTTCTAGGGCACCCATTATCTGGCCTACGACCTTCCTATACTAAATTTGTGCACTATGCTGATCTGTGCACCATGCCAATCTATGCAATTCGCTGATCTATGCACTGCGTTGATCTGTGTACTACGATGATTTGTCCACTACTCTAATTTATGCACTATGCATTAATATACATGCACTTCACTAATATGTGCACACATTGATCTGGGCACTACGCTAATATGTGCACTTCGCTAATATGTGCACTACGCTTATATGTGCACTTCCCTAACCTAAGCACACACTGAGTTGTGCACTACGTTGATATGTGCGCTACGCTGATATGTGCACTACACTAATATGTGCACCATGCACCAATATGTGTACTTCACTAATTTATGCACACACTTATATGTGCACTTCACTAATCTGTGCACACGTTGATCTAGGCACTACACTAAATGTGCACTACGCTGATCTATACACTATGCACTGATATGTGCACTTCACTAAACTGCGCATGATGTGCTAAAATTAGTTTAATAAAAACGACCTAAATTAACCTAATTTAGACATAAAGTAATACTCCAGACTCTCTAAACTTGAGTAAACTACTAATCGGAAAGTGAACCGATCGACTCTAGCTAAGTAAGTCCGGAAATCAAAACCACGAGACTCTATTTAACTATGTTATCTCCTCTATCTAGACTGACACGGACATGACACTAAGCATTTTTATATTTGTTGAGGGGGTTTTCTAAATATCCTAAAAGTGTGATTTAACTCAATTAATTAACTAATTAACGAGACACGAACTAATTTGGGTTTACTCAAATGGTGGAAACAACTACCTAGACTGGAATCCTGGTTTGCATCAGTAATGATATTATTAAGAAATTAGTTATTATGGAATTGGGATCTTCTAATACTAAACTAGTCGCAATACCGAACAAGACCCCCGACCCTTCTCAGGAAGACATTTATGGCACTCTAAAGGATGTTACGAACACGGGTTGGTCTAGACTCCCTCACAGGATATCTAAATGGTTTACGAAAGTACCTTAATTCAATTTACTCCCTCACAGGGTATAAACCTAGGATAGACTTGGGTTCTTGATTAGACTTGTTAGACAACAATCACTAGGGTAACTAGTTCAGACTACTCATGACGCTCCTACCTAGCAATTTAATGACTTAGAACTAACAATAACCTCGCACCTCGCAGCTATTGAGATTAGTAGAACACTCAAACTCACCTAACTATCGAAAATCGCTTCTAAGGTGTGTCAGCCGATTAACCAAAAAGATTATAAAATAATAATATAATCTAGCATAAACCTATTATGTAGAAGACATCCACCAAAATTCATACGAAGCAATAAGCGACAACTAAATAATTCTAAGCATGCAAACACATCAAAGTAATAATCAAGTCGACTACTTTCGTAAATAATCCATAAATAACTGATTATCCATAATAAAAAATCAAAACTTTACCAACCATTCATCCAATCAAGGCATAAAATAAGTTTAGCTAATCATAGTCATTGAAACAATCAACAAAGACATATTTATAAGAACTATAAACATGATCGAAAATAAGAAACGAAGAAATAAGAAACCCGAATGGTTAAAACACGACCCGGATGCTTTCCTTTACTTCAAACCTTCAATCAGTTGCTTCAAGATCTCTAAAACGCTCCAGATCGCTCCAAACTTTCACCCAGGTTAGTGCAGAATTGTAATTAGATTTAAACTCTCCATAATGATCATTATATATGTTTTGGGACAAGAAACCAGCTCAAATATGACTATTCCACGAAATAAACCCCTGTCGCATAGCGTGACGAGTAACTACCTAAAGCGCCGCGTAGCGCGACGCTTCAAATTTCAACAACATTATTATAATTCCTTCACGCTACGTGAAGGCCTATCCACATCTCATTCGCGTAAAGCGACATGCCTATTTTACAGAATTTCTTGTTTTCCGTTCTCGTTCAGCTACGCCACGACCCGATTCTCGTTGCTAACTCTTTTTCAGCATATTTCAAACATTTTTCCCTCTTCTCAGCAACCGAGACCTGCAAATTAACAAACTATCAAAAGAAACTAATTCTACCTAAAAACCGAAATAAACGAAACGAAAAGAATACAAACTATACACGATAAATGTATGTATTTTGCAATACATCAGTGCAAATGTTGATCTATGCACTATGCTAATATGTGCATTTTGCAAATTTGTGCACTACGCTGATCAGTGCACTATGTAATGTTACTTGAGGACTCATCTATCCCGACTCTCCAAAAATCATCCTAGTTACCTTGATCAAGTCTTGGATCGAATACACACTTATCTCCTTCATGTAAGCCTCCAAAACACATGTTTTACTAGAATCCCACGTTTACCATCTTTGTTGGGTTATGTAAGATCTGTTAATGATGATAGCAAAACCAAGGGAACCAACTTCCCTGCTGATGGAATAAGTTGAAGTACATTCAAGAGTCCAGAAGTTTCTTCCTTGAAAGTTTCTTTACAACCAAATCAAACTACTAGAATATAACTATTGCCTCAAGAAGTGTGCAAATGTGAGCAGAGTATAACCCCTAAAACTATCGTCCATTGTATCATCCGGGAAAAACAGATCCTAGAAACCCGACTCCTTTTGTAAACCGAATCCTAAGCATAATAAGTAAGAATGCAAATTTTATTGTCATTTATTATTTTTATTAATGTCGTGTATTTATTTGATTAATATATTTATTTCAGGTTTAAAATATGAACATTATAAACAAAATTATTTAGAACTGTTAGTTTTATAAAAGAAAGAATAAACTTGGTTAGATTTAATTGTTATAGGAGGTTAAGAAATAGAGAGACTGAATCTGTCATTTCCACAAACCCCCACACCTATCACACGCCCACGACCACACCTTTTCCCACGCCACTCACCCTAAAGGCATCTTCCACTTGCCGAGAGTGAGGCTCAGGCACCATCTTCCCCATTCCTTCACCGTTTGCGCGACCCGTATCGTTTAGAACCTGACCCAATTCCAAAAAGACATGGAAAAACCCAAACAAGTTCTTGATCATCCTAAACAAGGGGCTATGGAGAATTGAATGCATATCATTTAAGCCGATCCAATTCACCCTTTTATAGGTACATTAAACACTATTAAACACCATTAAAGAACACTAGAACTCAAATCGGTTTTGAAGGACTTCGTTAACGTAAGCTTCACAATTGATATCATTCGAATTTCTCATCATTTCCTATCATTCCCCACTCTCCAAACTCGATTACAACTTTTCAAAATTCGAAGATTTTAAGCAAGAAGATTCTAGGGCTTGTAACTTTATCTCAAGATTTCTCCTTCAATCTGAGGATGAATCAAGTGACTCTTGAGTCCATTGTGTTTAATTTTTCATGCTCTACACCCTCCTATCCATTTCTATAATAGAGAGAATATGAATCCGGATTTAATTTCTTGTTAAATTAGGGTTCTTTAACTTTAGAATTTAGGGCTTTTGGTCTTAGACACAAGTTTTATTGAAATTGAAATATGTTAATTTACATTGTTATATAAGAATTGTTTGTGGAAATTTTGTTATTTTTGGACATTGTATGAATTATTACGAATTTATTCATCTTTATATCATATAGAAAATGATAAAAAAAAATACAAATTTATCAAAATAAAATTTCTCAAATATTATTTTTTTCTAGAAAATATATATGACATGGGATTTTAATAACAAATTTCATGACTTTTTGCAATTTATTTTAAATAAAAGGATTAATTAAATTATAAGATAAATTAAGTATTTTACAAATTCAATTATTTTAAATAAAAATACAAGATAATTATAATATTTGATGAATTATTACTAATTACTATATATAAACAATTTAAGTAGACAACGTAACAAAAGTAAGAACATTATGTCCTAGACAATTTAATAAAACAGGCGTATAAACTTATATATAATAAGAATAATTAGTTTTCTTAATTTTTTTTTCATTCTTATACTATATATGATATATATGGTCTGCAGCCTGTTTAGTGTCTTAGTAACTTAATTTTTCTCTGATAAATTGTGTTTGTTAGTCAATTTTAAGAAACTGAATACGTAGGAATAAATCGAAACATATCAACCGAATTTTCGCCGCAAAGCGCGGAGGGATCCCACTAGTTTATCTAAATTTAATTTGCAACATATAATAACATAATAAATTATTATCATAGTTAATCGCGCATATTTATTTATTTCTACAAATATAGATTTATTAGATGTGTTGGAAATTATGAAAATATTTTTGTTATAAAAAGCCCCTAATAAGAGAGCTTAATTTCATAGTTTTGTTTATTTGTTCGGTTTGTTTAGTTTTGTTGTTTAATATTTTTAGGGTTGTTTCTATCATTTGGATTTATCTCTTTATTCTGGTGCGGTGTATTTCTCGTGGATCAATCTTCGCAAACAGTGAGTAAATCTTTTCCTCTCTTTTAATTTAAACTATTTGGGGTGTATCATGTGTCATGCAAAAATCACATATTTATTTAATTCAATTATCAAGCATGCAAAAATCAAATGTATATCCATTGGTTGACTAGGTCCCCATGACCATGGGTGAATTAGTATCGTCGTCATTATTCAGTCTCACTTTTCGCAGCTTGAGTCTAGTCTCGCTCGTCGAGGCTTGAGACTAGTCTCACTCTTCGGAGGGGAAGACTTCCATATCAAATTGGTTTGTGTTTATTTATTACAATTGTCTATTGTTTGTGATTATCTCATTAGCACATGATTTGTATGTTAACAATTTTAAATAAATAAATTATTTTATTTAAACTTAGATTTACTAACCAACTTCTTTTAGTTGACCCAAACATTTTACACATGGTGCAGAAATGAGATTGGATGAGGCAAGGATGGAAGACATATAGGATTGCCTTAGACAAAATAAATGAAATTTTTATTCTATGTTTTATGTTTTGAGTTCTGTTTGAATTATTTGAAAATTGTTATGTTTGATACGACATTTTAATGAGTGACATGACTAAATATTTAAACATTTAATAATGTCATAAGCTTTGGACAATCATCACGCTCCGACTTACGATCCGCTGCGGGTTGGGGTATGACAGATTGGTATCAGAGCCAATTGCTATAGGGATTTAGGTTACTAGACTTCAATCCTTAGACCTCGACTATAGCTTAAGTAGGTGTCTTATGTGCTTAATTGTTTGCCCTACCTTATTAATATTTAATTTCACATGTATTAAAATTTCTAATCTTACACACATATTCATGAGAGCACCTTTAGTGTTTATGCATGCTAAATATTATGTACTTACAAGTTATTATATGATTTATTTTAATGTCACACTTGCACATACCATACTATATAAATATTAAATCTTGTACTCATTCAACTCCATTCCTATTTAATTTTCCAATCATTTAAAATTTTCAATGGATTTCATTCATTCTTCGGTTTTTTATATCATTTTGAGATTTTGATTTTCATTTGAGTTTTCAATCTCGTTGATGTGAGTTCTTGTGACGAACGTGTAAACTGAAAGGGTAAAGAACCAGTAGTCGGGACATCCTGTCTAGCCTGGCATGCGTATATTCCCCCTACTATTGTCCCCAAAAATAGGACAACTGGAGAGGCTATATCGTAGATGGCCTATTTTTCAAACAAAATCGAGTGTTTTCAAGTGTGTGCAGGAGGATAAAACTTGGTGCAACTTCCAAAACACAAAACAGGGGCGTTTTGATACTATATCACCTATATTATCTCAAGTATATCCTTGCTTAAATTTATATCATCACAACATCCAGAGAATCAAGGTACCCTTCTATCTTCTCTTTGAAATTTGTTGTTTTGTTTTTTCTCTTGTATCTACACATACTTAGCGATTAACATGGTTACCAAAAGAACTCAATCATCATCACCGAATGCCAAAAATGTGATCGGTGATTTTGTTGCTCAAAGCCTGTTAAAGGAACCTGAAACAGAAACTTGCACATTTTATGATCGAGAAATTGCTCAACTTCAATCCTCAAATGACACAACCCCCAACCACACCTTGGGCGGGAGTCGTAACCAGTTACTGGTGGTATCGGTGTTTATTAAATCGGCAGCGGAATATATCATCAGGATCGTAGTTAGGAAATACTTGAGAGTTTGTAAAAACACCAAAGTTTAATATTAAACAAATGGGATAAACACATATTTCATTCAAATATTTTTTATAGGGATAAACCCTAGTTAAAAAAAATAGATTTCTTCTATTATTCAGGTAGTCATAGCCACTTTATTTAAGCCTTCAATGCTGCATAGCAGGCTTCTATTACTTTCATATTAAGTTACCTGAAATGCGTTTAAAAACATTTTGTCAGTGAAAAATACTAACGAGTTCATTCATTTTTATAAAAAGACACATTGTTATAATTTACAGTATCAATGGTGATTACATTGTTTTTATCTATCAAATACTCAATATATATTTGTCACTCGGTGACAGTTCCGAAGTGGTGGTCATATCACTCATTGGCTAACTTTCGTCCAATAGTGAAGATTATCAAGTAGTGTATACAAAACCCCACATACCAGCAGTAATTTCAGAATATAAAAACTTAATCACTGTATGTATAACTGAAAAGCATTTTAGGATTTTGTAAAGCATTTGGTAAAAAGAAAGAATGACTCACATTGTAGTTTTAGAGTTTTGGCTTAAAGCTTCCGGGTGCTAACCCTAGGTTCCTAATAAAAATACAATGCAACCAGTGTTAGTGTAACACCCCAACTTAAACTTTAACAATACATCACGAGACAAAACCCCAACGTAGTTTACAAAGTATAGCCTTACACAGACAGTACTTTGACACCTGTTGATGGGTTTCAGATCAATCGGACAGGGTATCATACCAGTGATCAGGGTTAAAAACACTTGCAATGGAGCAGAGTTTAGAGTATTGAGTATAGAGCAGAAGAGCCAAGAGAGAGAGCAAAAAAACGATGTGAGTAGTTTGGGATGCCTACCACTGCTTCTATTTATATTTGAAGTATCAAGTGTGCTGTCACTTTATTCTTCCTTATCTTCTGAAAGCTACCCACGAAAGAATGACTCACGAAGTATACAATTTCTTTTGTGTTAAAAATTATTATTATTTTATATAAAATTAATTCAGCTGCTTCACTCATTTATCGTTTATAACTTCTAAATATAACGTTTTATAAAACAATGAATATGTCATTAGAACGAGCATATTTTTATCTACATTTTGACCTAAGTTTCATTAAAACGGAGTAAGGTCAATTATAATAATATATTTTATTACTAATTATTAAACGGTTCCTATAAAAGTATATGTTCGTCTAGATACCTCATATTTCTAACTGTCAACTTACTCGTAATCTACCCGTTTAATAATAATATAAGCTTTATATACTTTATTTTTTTATTTATTTATTATTATTATTGTTGTTGTTGTTGTTGTTCTTATTATGGAATGTTACATCAAACGTTTTCCCAAAATCTGCCCTTTTTCGCCCCAATGATCGCAATGTGAAGTCCGATTTCGTTTCCCCATCTCGAGTGTGTTTTTTTTACTTTCCATTCAGCCATGGTCTCAAGTATCCATTTCCCCCTCAGGTCACCAAGTTTTTCAAAGTCAATGGACAGAGCTATGCTCAGATCATGCCGAAAATGCGTAGGATTTTCTTCGTCTTGTGTAAACTTAACGAGAACCATGGTATTGAGATTCAAGTATCTGACTTAGCCACCATTTATAGACTTAGAACTCATAGCTCTAGTCAATTCATTTTCCAAGTTGTGTAAAAAAACAAGATGTTTGGTGTTTAAAGCAAGTATAAACGAAGACTCATGGCAGAAGAAGTTTTTCTTTGTCAAGTGAACCCAATCCCTAGGGGAAAAGACCTTCCTTTAAACTGGCTTACCACTGGTAGGGCTTAGGCTCCCATGAATATAAGACAGTTCCAAAAATATCCTTACTAATATGATGACTTATATTTGTAGCCAAATTCTCAGAGCTTGCTTCACCTAGTGCTAAATCCATGGTAAGAATTAACGCAATCTTGGAACTGCCAGAAGAGGAATGAACATTCCAAACTGGAGCCACTTTATCTGTTTCAGCTAGCCAAGCTTCTGCCTTCAGTATGTCAAGTAAGTCTTTTTCTATGTTATCATGCACAATAGTTTACAGGCACAATATAGCATAAGTAATGAGTGTTGAACCTGTCACAGCACCTGCCAAATCAGCTTCCACATTTTCCCTGACAAAATTGATAGCATGATTGAGAGGAAAGACACACCTGCCCCTGCAGCTATGCCTTCATGTCCAAACCCTATAAAAAGGTCTTGACATCCAACCCCTACTTCCAAGGCTAAAGCAAGACCTCTGATCCTAAAAAGCCTTGCCCCTATGATGATCTTAGGCTTCAAGAGGTCACTCCAATTCAATGACTTTGATCTCATTCTGGGTTATGTAAAATCTGTTGATAATGAAAGCCAAAACCTAGGAGAACCCATCTGCCTACCTAATGGAATAAGTTGGATTACAAGCTAAATGTACAGAAGTTTCCTCCCTTGAAAGTTATCCAAACAACCTACCAGACTACTGGTCTTAAGAACCATTGTCTGAAAATACAAGGCAATGAGTAAAAAGAGATGGAATGCAAAGTGTTGGTTAACTAGTCAACGCTCAAAGTCAACATACTGAAGACTGAAGACTAGAAGACCAATTCAACAAGTCAAATGAAGACTATAATTACTGGATAACTAAAGTATTGGTTTGCACTAGCAGTTTAGGAATCCATGTTATTTTATTGTATTATCCACCAGTTTAGATTCATTGTAGTTTATTTCAACTGTCCAATAATTCTACGTAACTACAGGTAGTTACCTATTTATTACGGTTGTTTAGGATCGCTTTCATGGTGATGTCACTAGCAGTTCTCTCCTTTATATATATAGTTCACTCTGCATTTCAGTGAACTAACTCTAGGCGCTGGAAAACATAAGAACCTAAAATAGAGAGTTGGCCTGGCGAGTGGGAGTACAATTCTTGTACAATTGATTGTAATTGACATATTGAATAATATATGAATCATTGAAAATCATTCCCCAATCCAAACGTGTTTATGATAATGTGTTTATTATCTCAAATTGTTTGATTGCTTGTTAAGTTAGCAATTGTTTTATCAAAAACACACACAAATCACTAACTCTCAGATCCAACAATTGGTATCAGCGCAAGATTACACGAAATTGAATTAATCGATGATTCAGAACATCAACCAGCTCATATTGATAACTGATTTTGAGATCAAAAGGACTTGAGAAGTACGAAACCAATCGGAACATTAAAATTGTTCTGATACTCTGTTTTTTGAGTAATCCTCTATAGAATTATGAGAGATGTTAATCATTTATGATCCTCACAATACTGGATCAGAAAACAAGCTTCCGAAGCTCGTTCACCATGAATTCCAAATCTGGCAATGAAGGATGTGTCACCACTAATCCTAGCAGAACACAGGTTGTTGGGGATTTGTGGTTTTGGTCTGTATTTTCCCTCTATACCAAGTACCGAACAACCAAATGTTCATATTCCTAAGAAGCCGCTTATTATTCTTGCAAGATTTCTATAAATTGGAGCTCCTGTCTAAGGCATTCGGGATACTGGCCATGGCCTTACTCAATAATCTATGTTGGATTGCTCCATTGTGAGAATGCTAATGAATTGTGGGATGCTTTGAATGAGTAATTCTGTGGTACAAATGAAGTACAACAAACTTGAGGAAAATTTGAGTCAACAATATGAAACATACTCCCATGTTAAAGGAGAATTTCTGACTCAACTGTTTGAGCAATTCAATTGCTTAATTAGTGAGCTAAGGCTTATTGATGAAACTTTCACGATAGTGATTATTTTGAGAAACTATGTTGCTTTCAAGGAACTAACCCTAACACAATTTCATGGTAGACTCCTCACATTTGAGAAAGAAATTGACTAGAAACGGAAGTTGTTATAAGTTGGAAAGGTTATAGATGATTATTCATTTGGAAATATTTCTTTATTTAGTCAAATTGAATCTTCATCAACCAGCAATTTAGATGATCAGGGTTATGATCATTTTGTTGACATTAAGAGGAATTTGATCTTCTAGACCAGCTTGCATTATTGAGAACTAGGACAAACAAATTCTATAACAAAAATGGTAGACGGTTTCCATGGCTTGAGGGTAAGGGTCAGTTTGAGAAGGATAAGTCTAGTGTTGAATGCTACAAATGTCATAGACTGGGTCATTTTGTTAGGGACTATAGGACTTCTACCCAAAACTCCACACCAATTATGACATACCCTAGCCAAATGACTCATTCTGAGCTAACTACTAGACAACAACAAATATATTCCTCAAGTGCATATCAAAGTTCTCCATAAAGAGTTGTTGGTCCATCCACACAATACACTACACATCTGGCACATGGCCCAACTCAAGTGGCATATCAATATGACAATGGACCATCCCAACAACATGAAGCATATATCCAAATAGCATTACAATCACATATTCAATCATATGCTTCCTTAGGAGAAGTTTCACAAACTGATGGATGCCCTGCATGACAAACTACTCAATAAAACTTTTTCACTCAGTTTTGTAGACTGGGGTAGCCTGCAAGAGGATTTGAATAATGAACACTTTGGTATGATGGCTATGGACCAAGACAACAAAAATCTAGCATTAGTAGCTATAGAAACTCTTAGTGAGTCCTCTGACCAAAGCACTAGTGAAACTGCTGGATTTAACATTATACCACACAATGTGTCAACAATCCTGATCCTTCACAGATAGTTGAGATTTCTCCAAACATATTACAAGTATTTTGTTTGAACAATACATCAAAGTTGGAGATATTAAGACAGTGAACATCATGCTAAGAGAAAACTGTAAAAACAGAAAATCTTTTAAATTAAGCGACTAAGTCACACAGAAAATTTTGAAAGAAAAGGACCAAATAATCTTAAATTTAAAACATGAAGCTATTGTTCATAACACACAGATTGAGTCATTGCTTTCATAATATCAAGTGTGTCAAAAGGAGTTTGATTCTACCCAAGTAATTTGTCAAAAGGAGTTTGATTCTACCCAAGCTAGGGTTTAAAATTTTGTTAAATCAACAAACCCAAAGTAATGTCAAGTTTGGTATAGGTTACACCACACACAAGGACCCAATGATTATACCCCAAAACACCAGGATCTGAATGAAACTACTGGATAAAATTACTCAATTGTTGATCAACACAGCTCTAAAAGGCCAAACGAAACCTATGTTGATAAAGTTTTCAACAGATTAATTATGCAACATCTTAATAGAAAATGACACCTAGTGCTAATTCTCTAGCAGCTTTTATCCAAAACTGTTGAAGTCTACCTAAACATTGAAGCCAAATCTAGGTCCAAAAGAAGGAAAAATCAAAAGAATACAAAGTTTTGAAATATTTGTGAAAAACCAATCATAGCACAGAAGAATGTCACAAGGTCATTGCTTATGAAAAGAACAAGAGGGAAAATCTAGAAAATCTTCAAGATAAGCCATACTTATACCCGTGGATGAATCCAGCTACTGTGAATCAGCATGATCTAATGAAGCACACAATACAGTTGATGCTGAAATAATCAAGATCTCAATACACGGAAAGGTATCCAGTACAAATAAATGACCAAAATAGAAAAGGCATACTTCTTTTTTCATCAGCTAAGCATGCGAGGACTGATCAAGGTGTTGATATAAGAGTACACGCAGAGAACCAAAAGGAGCTGATGAAAATGGTACAAAAGCTAACAATGAGTCAAAATAGTGGTCAAACTGACAAATCACGCACCGATGGAAGCAGGTCTGCGGACCTGGACTTCAAAAACATTATGTTGAAACATCTAAAAAATAACAGTTGTTTTACATCATGTTATACTAAACTGTTGAATTGTTCTAATAGTTTAGTAACTATCCAGCAATTCAACTGTGACCGTTGCATCTGACCAATATACATTCTCATAAAGATTCAGATCAAGTTTGTCACTTTCACAAACGCCATTAGTTCAATTATAAATCTTGGCGTCTAGTTTCTTTGAAAGTGGGTGTAAAACCCCATTTCAGTAGTCATGGCTAACCTAGCTTTTTTACCTTCTCACAATCTTCTTCTCTATCTAACCAAAGAAAAGGGCCATCCTCAATATCAACGAAGTTCATAACCAATAAGAAAGGAAGAGTACTGGCTATTGTTGGTACAGATGGTAGAAAATTTGTTACTGTGATTCCTAAAATTCTATCCATAAAGCTCTAACTGAATGATATTACTAGAGTTAAAAATTTTGATAAATCAACAATGATGTCTAGTTTGTTGAAGAAATATACTTTGGCTCAACAAAGTATGCCACATAGGAGAAGAAAGATTGTTGTGATGGTCTCAAGTTTATATTCCACACCCTATTGCAATGCCATTCAGGTAAATCAGGTACATGGAACGAAGTTCCTCGGTCTATACAATACATTGCATATTCTATATTGACAAATTCTGAAATCAGACTTTCAAAACAATTTTTTAGAGATTTATGTTCGAATGTCAATTCATCAACAAAGTTTTTAATGTAACCCAGACTCATTATGGCAATTTTACAACAATAATTGTCTAATGAAGTTTTTCAGGGGTGAAGTTATTCCCCGTAAATCACTTTCTACACAAACTTTTACACGAATGGGAAAACATATGACAGAACCTAAAATTCCAAAAGAGATTGAATCAGCAGTTGATGATGTATGCTCTCCTGAGCCCACTGCTCCTGTTAACCAAAGGGAAAAACCCACCCCTGAGGAACAAAAGCAAAACTACCAAAAAGAGGCAAAGTCTATTGCAAGATGATGATGATGCTGATGCCAAGAAGGGGGAGAAAGTGGAAAACCCAAAAAATCAATGACGATGCTACTGCAGCTAAGAAAACGGCAACTGAAGTAAGGGTAATTGCTATGATTGAAAAACAGTAAGGGCCTTATGTTGGTGATATTGAGCTTAAAGAAAGGATTGAAGAATTTAAGAGGGATCAAAGAGGATTAAGTGGTACTTTAGTGAAAAACCAAACTGAAAAGCATAAAGAAGCAGAGAGTGCTATAAGGAAAGACTTGAAGATAAACACATAAGTAGAAATTGATATATGGCCAGCAGCAGTCATCAAAAGAGTAAAAACAACTGAAAATTTAAAAGCTAAGAGAAGAACAGTTCAACTAGGCATTTATCTTCAAGAAACAAATGAAACTCAAACAACTGGCTCAGACAACATTAACAAAAGTATGAGAACCTCTCTAGCTTAACCAAAAACAAAAAGAAGCACAATCTCAAAAGCTATTGAAAAACAAGTTGTTGATAAAACTTCTAGTAAATATCATGAGCCAACAGTTTCAGAGAAAACAACAAAACCACCTATTCACTTCACAAGGAAGAGAAAGCTAATTCTTCAAGATGAGAAGACTCTCCTTCACACAGCTAAAATAATTGCATCTAATCCAATTTCAAATGCAAATTTTACTAAAAGCTTCAAGCCAGTCTCCTCTGAAGATCTTTCATTTTCTCCAAGATTCATTCTTGAATTCAAAAGATTGCCTCTACTAAAAATGGAGGGCAAGCTAAATTATTTGAAAAAATGTAAAGAACATGGAGGATGAGGCTTTTCAAGAACTCACTGCAAATCAACTAAAAATGATAGAAGGAAAAGCTCGGTACATCTTTGAAATGAGAATCAAGGAACTCAGAGCTTATGAACAATTTATGTTTATAGACTCTCAAAAGCTCTCCCAAATGACTCCCTTCAAAAATCTAGCAGTTCCAAAACAATCAAAGGAAGAAATGTTTTGATTGGATTAAACGAAATACTCCTTATCTAGTAAGGCATTTCTATATCTTCAACTACTAGAATCTTCAACAACTACTAGATGAGGTGGATCGAATCAAGAAGATCATTGCTGACCCAAAGGCCAAAGCTACACCTCCTAACTAGAAGATTGGCTGGAAAAGTCTGCCAACACCAAAACCAACATCAAAAATGTTCAGACTAAAAGAAGAACTAATACAAGTTGAGTGGAAACAAAGGAGTATAATCACAATATGGAAAGAATCTACACCCCTAAAAGAATAGAATGAGTTCCTAAAAGCCAGAAGATTGCATCAAGAGAGGTTTCCTCCTTTACTTGACTGGAAAAACACAGAGATCTATCTTGCTGAAAAAAATAAGAAGCCATATGTTGTTTCTTATAAAATTGAGGAAATCATCTCCAAAAACTCTACACTATTGAAAGAGTAAAGGAGCAATGTCACACAAGACCATGAATATGTCATCTGGACATCTGAAATGGAAGATGAGACAAAATTCTTCTTGTTAGATTGCATGCCAAAAGTCACACATGTCTTCAAGACAAAAGAAGACAAGGTTGTAGGAATCATAAAGTAAGAAGGAATCCTCTACAACCACCTGAAACCTCTCAGTTCAACTCAGGTACAAAGAGTAGCCTCCAATCTTCCCTAACCTAGAGATTGAGAGAAAACAAGCACTTATAGATTAAAAGGAATGATGCTGAGTTCTTCTACTGTCAGGATGGTTGACTATGATGAGCAAATTCAGTGTCTAGAGGAACACACAAACAACTTGGTCTTGTAGCTCTCATCATCAATAAAGAATAAAGACGGGCTCATAAGGGAGATTTTGGCATTAATGGATTTAGGGGTGTTTGTTGGTTATGTAACATCTACTGATGATGAAAGCTAAAACCCAGGGGAAACCATCTCCCTACCTGTTGGAATAAGTTGGATTACAAGAAAAATGTACAGAAGTTTCATCCCTTGAAAGTTATGCACACAACCTCCCAAACTACTAGTCTCACGAAGTGTTGCCTAAAGATACAGGACAACAAGTACTAAGAGCTGGAATGCAAAGTGATGGTTAACTAGTCAACAGCCAAAGTCAACGCAGTGAAGACGGAAGACTGAAGACTAGAAGACCAAGTCAACAAGTCAAATGAAGACCAGAAATATTGGATTCCTAAAGTGTTGGTTTGCACCAGCAGTTTAGAAATCCAAGTTGTTTTATTGTATTATCTAGTAGTTTAGATTCCTTGTAATTTATTCCAACTGTCCAACAGTTTGCGTAACTACTAGCAGTTACACATTTAATTAGATTGTTTAGGGTGCTTTCATGGTGATGTCACCCGCAGTTCTCTCGTGTATATATAGTTCACTTTGCATTTTAGTGAACTAACTGTAGAAGCTGAAAAAGCGTAAGAACCTAAAAGAGAGAGTTCGCCTAGTAAGGGGGAGTAGAATTCTTGTACAGTTGATTGTAATTGACATATTGAATAATATATTAATCATTGACAATCATTCCTAAATCCAGTAGTGTGTATGATGATGTGTTTATTATTTCAAATTGTTTTATTATTTGTTAATTTAGCAACTGTTTTATCAAAAAAACACCTAAAATAATTAATTTCTAGATTCAACGTCTCCTAGGTATGTGTTCTTAATAACATTCTTGTAAATATCGTTATTGATATTCCTTGGCATATTTATCTTTATACTCATATTTGATATAGGCTCAAGAGATATTGTTGAACACTACTGAAAGCTCCTTGAAAGAGTCGCGAAAACTGAAGGAAGCCAATGTTGACCGCCTAAACCAAAGACGAGCACTTAAAGGCAACGGTGAAGAAGTGCACCATGTTGGAAAATGACTTGAAGAAATTTGAGGACAGAAAAAGCTAGACATGAAAAACACTTGGCTGAGGTGAAGAGATCCACCACCGTTGTCGTCTACCAAACCAAACTCATGATGGCCTAGCAAGCCTGATACATAGTTGAAAGTTCGTTGTTTTTCGTATCTAAGTTTGTATTTTTATACGAATTTGAGTTTCAAATGATCAATATTGATATGGTTTGCGTTTCGCAAGTCTAAATAAGTTTAAGGAGCCTTTCAGAAACAGAACAATCGATCGAGAATTGGACCAACTGGGTGCAAGAAATGAACAAAACCAACGAAAAAGGTTACTCGGCGTCGACGACGGGGCCTAACTGGGTCGTCAACATCGCCTGTGTCGATAAATGTAGGTCCGTTCTAGGATTCGATAAGCTTAGGTCTAGCTTGATTAAACTAGTCCATCACGTGCAGAATCCTTTTTAGATTAGGTGACAAATATAACAAGATCTACTTTGTAATCATTGTTCATTAATTGTTCAACAAAGTGTTTTTCATGTCTAGACTCAAGAACACACTAACCTATATATAAACTTCTTACTCCATGCGAACTTGATGTCTCCACTTTGTACGAATTGAACTCACTTCATACGAAGTAAACCCTAACTACCTTCGTACGATCTTAACTTGGTTACCTTCGTACGAAGTGAATTGATCACCTTTTTACAAAGTCACATGGTTTACCTTCGTACGAAGGTAGCTACTAAACATATATACATTACGACTCGATGACATAGGCGACATACATATGCATCAACAGTCTCCCCCTTGGATGTTTTTGCAGTCTCGATGTCGTAGCCTCGATCAATCTTCATAACTTTAATATCATTGACGTTTTCAGCACAGAAAATTCTATCAACAACCTCCTCTTTACTTTGAGCTTGTATTGAAGATGTTATTCATCGACATGCTACCGCTTTCCTTGAGCGTCTTTTATCTTTGACCAACGTTTCAATCTTGCTCCCCCTATCTTTGAGCTTCCTGTTCAAATTCAAAATCATTCAAATAAACATTACAGTTTCAAAATTTGAAATTTTCAACTCAAACACTTAACAAAATGTTTGTAGGTCCACCTGCGGATGGTGTTAAACCAATTCCTTGTTCATGTGACACACACACAAGTGCGGAATCCAAGTGTGCATGCAACCAAAGCAAAGTAAAGAACACGGGGTAACCAAAGATTCACTATCTTGATTAATGATTGAAAACAAGTAAAAAAATATATACACAATGCTCGTATGACTCAAACAAACTTGTTGTGTTCTTGTGTCTTCGTCTTCAGAGATAACAATCTCTCTGGTCAGTCTGGTGAGCTAGTCAGTCTAACTCTCACACGCGAGTCAACTAGTTCTCAGGCAACACCCAACTAGGAGATACATGTCTGCTTATATAGTGTCTGTCTAGTTTCGTACGAAATACGAGTCTAGACATACTGAACACAATATTTCACACGAGACAGAACTCCAGAATTTAGTGCGTGACAGCTGTTTCGTACGAAATACATGTTTCGTACGAAACCATTCAGTGATTCGCACGAAACCTCTATTTCATATGAATTCTCTGACTCGCACAGAATCCTTATTTCAGAAACATGTGTAGACTTGACGTTTCCAAGATTCATCAGTATGCACACATGCAACTGATTAACACAGACAAGCTAAGATGTCATACTAGATCAAGATAGAAGGATGTCCCGATCTATTTGACACGACCAAACCTATACAGACACTTGAGCAAAGACCGTACAATTACCACTGTAATTAAGAACAAGCGACAGACACAAAACTGTATCAACAATGTTTTCAAAATTTCAAATTTTAAACATTTAATCAGTTTTAATACCCATCTCAGTTAGCCAAGTCCAAGTTAATGACCTTGATTATCTGATTTATCTACCAAGTTCAAATTAATGACCTTGGTGGTTGATCACTTTGTGAACAAACTGATATTATTTTGTTATTTTCAAGTTTCAATGTAATGAACTTTTAATCATTTTGAACACTTTCTTATTTCATATACGTTTTCAATCCATTGTTCTCAGATAATGTTCAACAGCTTCAGATTTTGAAAATCAATATTCCAACATCGATAGTCAAAAACGAATATAAAAGTAAAATCTTTCTGATTTTTCTAAATTTATGCTAAAACACACTGAAAATCATTTTGGGTTTTTCTGAATGAAATGAATAGTTATGTACAAACATATTTACACACATTTTTTATGAGTTTGGGTTAGAGGATCATATCAGTTTTGAGACTTATCACTAGTACCATTGAAATTGAAAACTTTATGTTCCAAACAAATTCACTTAGATGTCAGTATATTGGTTCACTTAAACCTCTACACATGTTGGTGCATATTCCGTGTGTCCGTCACTGTGCGAATAGGCTAGATAGAGCATGTGTTGAATATTATATAGTTTAGATATGAACACATGACTTAAATGCGAACGTGAGAGGTGTGTAGAGGTCACTTCGTACGAAGGTAGATGAGTCACTTCATACGAAGGTGATTCACTTTGTACGAAGTTAAATATGCTCACTTCACACGAGGGTAAAAGTCTACAAATAGCATCATATGTTCATAGTTTGTTAAGTTTTGGGGTTGGGGTTCCGAGAGGTGGAATGCTGGAAAAATTTTTCAAAATTTCTCCAGCTTTTCAAGATGTATAGTATTTCGGTATGAATGGAAGCTTATGATTTATGGCTATTATTCTGCTTCTACTACGTTCTTAATAACATCCTACCGAATTAGTTCTAATTTACCCAAACATTCGTTTACAACCGCCGGTTCCTAGAATCTCAATTGGTATCAGAGCTAGGGTACTGATTCAATTGATTTAACACTTGATTGAATCACCTACGCTCATGAATTTTGGACTTATGAGGGGTTTTAGACGTAAATAATCAAATAAACGAACAATCTATAGACAAAAAGTAAAATTGAAACGACAGGATTGTTTAGAATTGAATTTGGACTTATGATGGGTTGACCCATTAGAGCATCAGGTCTTCAAACTTCTAAGAAACTTTAAATATTTCTTGTTTCCTCTTCTGACTTGTCAGATTTCTTCGTTGTTAGTCTTTGTTTATGTTCTTTTGTATCAATCTGTACTCAATAGACAAATATAATTAGATCACAACTTTCTCAGGGGATACACACGAAAGACTTATCATAAAATCTTCGTATGATTGTATTCCCTGAACGAGATACACACACTCGTATGAATTTCAGCAGCAGATTTGAGAAAAACAAGTGAACAAGTCAAAACAAATGACTAGGTTCATTCGTATGAGATACACACACTCAAACAAATTTCAGATTTTAGATTTCTTTTGATGGATTACTTGTTGCAAGATATTACTTTATGAAGTTGCGATATCAAACAGATGGTTTTCTGGCGTATATTGGTAGAAAATCTCGAGTATCAACTTTGGCTATCTTTCAAAAAGTAATTACATAAGCAACTAAGTAAACTAGACTTAAAAACTAAATATACAGAAAAACTACATATCTATTTCGAGTTTCAAGGTAAAAGAACCATACCAGCATTTTAATCTTTGTCAAAGACGGTATTAGGTTTTCAAAATTAAACAGATAAGTATTTAACTGTGATTATCGGTATTGTTGTCCACGTAAGCTCAGACTTATCAAATGTAATCATGATTAGGAGATATGATTAAGATATGGATTTATACTTACTAGCCGGTGTTCAACCACATCACGACACATTCCCGTATCAAGATATGCACGAGAGAAAATCTTACCGGTGAGCATACTGCTTTATCATTTGTTTTGACGTATATGAATGATGTGAGATACTCACTTATTTATGATTGAAAACAAGCCCTTTGTGATTTAATCACTTATTGATGAGGAACTTGATTTCATATGCATGCAGGGCACAGGAGTAAGTCCGTGAACAGGTTAGTACCATCGTACCGACAAAGAGACGAACTTAGCTCCCGCATAAAACTGTGATATTTTATCACTTATTTTGGGGATATGATATTTTTCTCACTTATTTGAGGGTCGTATGCAGTATATACATGTATGTATGATATCATGGAAGTTCTAGACTTGCGCCACCGTTATTTTTCGGCAAAAGATTCAACCATGATAACCAGATGATAAGCCAGCATAAAGACCGTATATCTTAGAACCTTGGCACTCTATCAAACGAAATTTCGGTACCAAGACCATATGCCAATGATGGTTCCCACCTGGCATTCTGTCTGTTAGGTTTATGTCAACCTGCACATTTTAGTCTGATTGTGAGCCTACCGATACATCATAAGACAAGCTACTTATCAATCTTCTTTTTATGCTTTTGACCATTTCTGACAGATTTACCGGTGAATTTCATCATCTTCAACTTATCCAAGAAACTCATTTTGATTTTTCTAATGTTTTTGTATTTTTCTGAATTTTCTCCCCCTTAAACAAAGAAGGTAAATAAAAGACATATTTTTGTATTTTCTTAAACTTACTCCCCCTAAAATATAAAACTGAAAATCTTTTGTAGTTTTAGATTTTTAGAAAAGTATATACAAAAATAGTTATCCATGGTTGAGTTACTCGGGTTTCACCTTGATCCCATTGACCAAAAGTAGATAATCAAAACATGATTTATCAAAGGCTTTGGTAAAAAGGTCGGCACGTTGGTGATCAGTGTGGATTTTAACAACATCGATAAGTCTCTTTTTATAACAATCTCGTATGAAATGATACCTAATCTCAATGTGTTTTGTTTTTGAATGCTGTACAGGATTCCGAGTGATCTGTAAAGCAGCTTCATTATCAAGAAAATAGGAGTAGTAAGAAATTCAAAACCGTAGTCGCACATTTGCTGTTGAATCCATAGAACTTGAGAGCAGCAACTAGAAGCTGAAATATACTCAGCCTCACATGTTGATGTAGCTACACAAGTCTGCTTTTTGCATTGCCACGTGACTAGGCGATTTCCCAAGAACTGACATCCTGCTATTGTTGACTTTGCATCGATTTTGCAGCCGCCATGATCAGAATCACTGAATGCTGTCAGATCAAAGTTATCATCCTTAGGGTACCATAGACCAGTGTCAGGACGACCCTTTAGATAATGAAAGATCCTTTTCACTGCCATCAAATGAGAAACCTCCGGACTAGACTGATAGCGTGCCAGAAGGCATGTTGGGTACATTATGTCGGGTCTTGAAGCAGTAAGATACATGAGAGATCCGATCATAGCACGATAGAGAGATGGTTCTACATGTTCCCCCATTCCGCCTGGAGTAATCCCATGATTTTGAGCTAATGGAGTTCCCAAAGGCTTTGAGTTGTCCATTTGAAATCGTTTGAGAATATCTCCGACGTACTTGGTTTGATGGATAAAAATCCCTTCCTTTGATTTCTAAACCCGCAAACCTAAAAAGAAAGTCATTTCTCCCATAGCGCTCATCTCGAACTTCTCCTGCATAACCTGTTCGAATTCTTTGCACATTCGAGTATTAGTAGACCCAAATATAATATCATCAACATAGACCTGTACTAGCAGCAAGTCCTCGTCATGTTCCTTGATGAAGAGAGTACAGTCGATCAGGCCTCGTCGAAAACCATTCTTCAACAGATAGGTAGACAACGTTTCATACCAAGCCCTCGGAGCTTGATGAAGACCATATAATGCCTTGTTGAGAAGCCAAACCTTGTCAAGATGGAGTGGATCTTCAAAACCTGGCGGTTGCTCAACATATACTTCCTCTGCTACCACGCAATGAAGAAATGCACTCTTCACATCCATCTGATAGACGGTGAACTTCTTGAAGGACGCATAAGCCAAAAAGATTCTTATGGCCTCAAGTCGTGCAACCGGTGCATAAACTTATTGTAATCAATTCCTTCGACCTGATTAAAACCTTGAACAACCAATCGCGCTTTGTTTCTCACAACAACACCTCGGTCATCCTTCTTGCACTTGTACACCCATCGTGTACCAATCTTCTTGTAGTTGTCAGGCCTGTCAACCAATTTCCAGACGCCTAACTTCTGAAACTGTTGAAGTTCTTCCTACATGGCTTCAAACCACGAGTCTTCTTTCATTGCCTCCTTCCAAGATTTTGGTTCTACTTGGCACACATAGCAGGCAAAAGACCAATCATTCAGACCACCAGATTCCCTGATTTCCAAATACAATCTAGCATTCTGGTTGTTTCAAAGCTGATTACAAGTCTGCATACCACTCTGGACATCTCCAATAATATTCTGCTGAGGATGGATATTATGAATTCGAGTTTCTAGCACATCAAGAACTCGAGAATTGATATCCAAATTGTTGATATTCAGATCAACAGTTACATCGAGAGCTGGATTTGATGACGTTGTAGATGCCTGACCTTCAGTCGTCCCTTGCGGTTGAATATTTGACGTACCATCCGAAAATCCAGGAACTGCACCAGAGGCAGCTTCATTTGAATCATGAAACTCATCATCTTCTGATGAAACATTATAATCTGCAGCGTCTTCGAATTCCTCATTTTGAACAAGATTGTGAACCGAAGTCGACACTTGAGGGTTAACAACAATTGGTCGAACTAATGATGAGTCTACTGCAGTATCACTTTCCAAAAGCATCTGAGCAGCAGTTGTTGCATCATCAAAAGTTGGCAGATTAAAGGAGTCAAATAGCCCATCGTAGTCGAACATCCAAGGAGCACCCGGAGCTCTTGTAGCTTTTGTATATCTCTGAACCTTGACTTCACCCCATTCTTCAATCTTCTTCGAAGACAAATTCCACACCCGGAAATTAGGAGTAGCATATCCAAGAAAGAAAACTTCGATAGCCTTCGGACCAAACTTTCCATGTGGGTCGATCAAAGTGCATGGAGCTCCAAAAGGTTCTAAGAAAGAAATATTTGGTTTCCTTTTATGTAACAACTCAAAGCATGTCTTCCCATGTCTCTTCACCATCAGAACTCTATTCATCGTATAGCATGCAGTAGCAACAGCTTCTCCCCAAAATTGTACGGGAAGTTTTGATTCTACTAACATGGTTCTTGCAGTTTCAATGAGAGTTCTATTCTTCCTCTCAGCGACGCCATTTTGTTGTGGAGTATATCGAGAACTGTACTCATGCAGAATACCCTTTGAGGAACAGTACTCATCCATAACTTGATTCTTGAATTCAGTGCCATTGTCGCTTCTGATTCTCCATACCTTCAGATTGTACAAATTTTCTAGCAGAGTCGGGAGATTCTTGAGGATAGCAGGAACTTCACTCTTGTCTGCCAACATGTTGACCCATGAGAATCTGGAATAGTCATCAGTAACTACCAGACAATAAGAATCACCCAAAGGTTGTCTTATGTTTCATAGGTCCAAACAGGTCCATATGAAGACGTTCCAGTGGCATATTCACAGTGTTGATCTTCTTCACGGGATGGGACTTTCTTGCTTGCTTTCCCTTCTGGCATGATACATAAACGTCTAGAAGATGAAAGTTCTTCACTGGTACACCATTCACTAGATTTTTCTTCACCAAATAGTTCATTTTCCTCATGTGAATGTGTCCCATACGTCTGTGCCAAGAGATTGATTCCTTCTCGGTGGCTTTGGAGACAAAACATGTGACTTGTGCAGATGTTGTAATAGCTTGGCTCATATCAAGAATATACAAATCATTAATTCTTGGAGCCAACAAGAGAATCCATTCCTTGGGGATCTTGAATCCAGGCTTCAGCACATAACATCCGGCATCATCAAAATGTATCGTGAACTTCTTATCGCAGATTTGAGAAATGCTAAGAAGATTGTGATCAATTTGCCGCACATAATGGATCTTGTCAAAGCTCACAACACCATTGGAGACCATTCCTTCTCCAGTGATGTATCCACCTTTGTCACCAGCAAAAGCAACATAACCACCCCTTATGTTTTTCACATCATATAGGAGCCGCAAGTCGCCTGTCATATGCCTTGATGCTCCACTGTCAACAATCCAATGACTGTTTACAGTTCCTCCTGGAACACCCTGCACATTACACAAACAAGATTACTTTGAGATAGGGACCCAAGCCTTAGTGGTCTTGGATCATCCTTTATCATCGAGAAATGTAATCTCAATTTATTGATGATTTACAAACTGAGAGCCTCCTTTTGAACCATCACCAGTCTTCTGTTTCCAAGATCCTTGTTTATTACCATATTTACTATTATTTACAGTTTTAACAGTGTCTGGTTTTATTGACTTTGAAGATCTTTGATCCTTTTTAGAAGAATCCGATTTTAAAGCTTTCTCAACTGCTTTTACTTGTTTACGTTTTTGTTTCTCTTTTTGATCTTTAATAATTCGTTTATCTTGTGTTTGAGAAACAAATTTACGTTTGCAAGTTGGTTCATTAGGTGTTTTCTCTATACATCTTGATTTGGCTGGATTTTGACAATCCTTTATAATGTGGCCAAATTCTCCACATTTGAAACATGTTCTCCTTTCAACAAAACTAGGAGATCTTGTTTCTCGGCTTGATGTTGAATTTGTGGATCCTGAGGTACTAGGTTCATTTTACATCCATCATTGTGTTGGGTGTAATTGTTTTGACTATTTCTTTTCAAAATCTTAACTTCTTTACAAAATCAACATTAGATTTTCCTTGAAAAGTTTCGACTTTATCGATACCTTTAGAACTCACAAATTTAACAGTTTTAGCCTTTTTTGGTAATGAGAGCCTTTTGCTTCAACCTTCAGTTGAGAAGTTGTGGCTTTTCAAGTCGCTTCCATTCTTTTTCTTTTGAAGCGGATAATGGAGGTGATTTGGTCGGCTTTTTCTTCTCTAAAGGTTTGATTTTTGATTTTTCAAACACCTGATCTATAGAGATTGGATTTACGTTTTTAATTGGAAAATCTTTGTTTGAATAGATTTTCTTATCTCCAACCAAAGTATACAACACATTATCTACTTCTTGTGTAGACACACTTATCTTCACAGATTTCTTAGGAACAGTATCTTGATTTTCAACAGATTGAGTACTAGGAGTAGTAGACAATTCTACTCTTTTCCTTTCATCAAGAGGCTGATCCTGATCATCATTTCTTGATTCATCATCTGATGTATCATCCTCCTCTTCAACAGATGGAGTTTGAACAACATCAGACGTTGAATATTCTGGCTTGCAAGGTTCTTGAGAGGAATTGTCTAGTTTGAACCCTAACCCTACTGCGAATTCCTCAGGATTCAAAGGTACAGAGGGTTCAAAATGAGGCATCTCCTCTTCATCAGCCATTTTGGTATAGTTGTGTTTCATTGTGGGTGGACACGACTTATACCCTATGCATTGAGCATCTACCTTTAGTTTTTGAACTTCAATAATATGATCAAGCACATATTGGGAGTTAGAATAACTTTCCAATTTGCATTTGATCGAGTCATATTCGCATTTGGTGATGGATAACTCTTTCTTTGTTTCTTCTAGGAGATTAATGTAGTTATTAATTCCTGTATGTTTATTCAAAACTGTTTTTGTCAATTCAAAAACACTTTTCTTAAGAGTTTCTATTACAAATTTGAATTCTTTTTCATTTCTAGTTAGCGCCAAATTCGCCTCTTTGCATTTTAATAGTTCAACAACTAAATTCTGATTATGAATGTTTACGGTTTCATATTTTATTTTCAACTCAACACAGTCATTGCAAACAGTAGGAGGGTCAGAATTACCTGTTTTGAAGAACCTTCAACATTTGCCATGAAGGCAGTGTGATGAGGAAAAGCTGCACCATCTGTAGAGAGTGCCTTTGTCTCTTTTTCCGCAGCTTCTGCATTCCTCGTCATACCCACCCTTTCACTCTTCAACAACTCAGCTTCACTCAGCAATTCTTCAACCTCAGCATCACCTCCTTTCTTCACACTAGAATCAGATCCATAACCATCTAAACTTGAACATTCTTCATCAGAACTACCAGCATCCCTAGATGTATCATCGTTATTTGGAGTGTTGTTGATGTGATCATGCTTGATTTGATTCACGATCTTCGCATAGCATGTCGTTCTTCCATTGTTCTCAGTTCCCAACTGTACTGACCAATCGCATCCTTCATCAGATTGAACTACCAAAGCTCTATTCGTGTTTGAAGGTCCTGATTGATTGGTGTTGTTAGAGTTGCCAACAGCTACTATTCTTCTTTCATTGTTGTATTGAGCTGTGTTGGATGGCTAAGACTGATTACGAAAGGGGTTGTGATTTCCTTCCTTTCTAGGTCTTGTGCATTCCCGCTTAAAGTGACCTATTTCTCCACAGTTGAAGCAAGTAACAGCGGTTTTGTCAAAGTCGTATTTAGTATCCTTCTTGCTTTCCAAACTAGTTCTACCTGTTCTTCTCATATAATCCTTCGCTCTTCTCATAGCGCTTGCAAATGCCCACTTGATGTCCATCAGCTCCATTTCATCTCGGTCAATTTGTTCATAGCCTTCGTTTATCAAATTGATGTTCCCTATTTGACCTGCAACTAAACCACAATATGAACTGACCATGGTATTTAGAAATTATGCATGTTCTTGTGCAACTTCTATGTTGATTTTGGAGAGATTTGACGTGTCAAGTTTGACAGTGTTGGGATTTTCCTATTGACTGTTGCTTCCATAGAAAGCTTGTTGAGGAGCTTGCTGTGGAGCTTTATGCGCTAAATCCCTTGGCTGTGGAAGGAAGGCTTTCGGATCAAAAGTCTATCCATAGGCTTGATTACTCGAACCTGTAGATTGACTTGATTGGGCAGGCTGGGGTAGAAAAGGGTTCACATTTGACACAAACGCGGTTTGCAGCTTCGGTTTTTGACTTGAGCTTGTACCTGCATTTATACCTCCAAGCTACATCTCAGGGTTTTGTGGAGCAGAGACTCGTTGTGCCTTCCGGAGTTCTTCTTCATTCTTGTTCTCCAGTTTCTGCACAAATTCATAAATAGTTATTGAGTCCAAAACACCTGTATGTTTTAATAGATCAATAAATTGACCCCATTTTGGCGGTAAAGCATCAGCAAATCGCATCACAATCTCTTATGGTGTTGCTAACACTTTGTACGAGGACATCTCACTGAGAAGATGATAAAACCGTGTGGTCATATCATTCAAGGTTTCGTTCTCCATGAACATGAAACCTTCAAACTATTTCTTGAGCAGATCATGCCGAATCTTCCTCGTAGCAGCGTTACCTTCACCTCTTGCTTCCAAAGTGTCCCACAAATTTTTTGTTGTAGTACAATACACAAACTGATGATAAATGTCTTTATGCAGAGCTTGTGTGAGGATAACAAATGCCTTTTTCTCTAGATCGTAAGCTTTCTTGTCACTTTCGACTAGATTGGCCAATGAGGTTGGATTTGATCCAGCTTCTTCAAGTGCTTCATTGTAGGGAGTAGTGAAACATGTCCACAATTCCGTGTTTTGACCGAGAACATACGTATGAAAACGACTTTTCCATGCAGGATAATCGTTCATGTGATTTAACTTCGGCGGTAGGTTATTACTCCCTGTTTCACTTTCGCTCATTAATAGAGTTTGGATGCTTTGATTTTGATTCGCAACACACGCCCATTGATTTGCAGAGATCATTGTTGTATGTTGAGGCATCAAAGATTTTACCCATGATGTTGCGGTGCTTTGCGAAGACTCCTGATTTGAGCTTGAACAACTCCAATCCCACGGGTTAGAACTCATTATATTTTCTTGTTTAATGAAAATTTTAAGCCTTTTAAAATTTCAAAATTATAATTACCGTTTAAAAATTCACAAGTTCTGAAAATATGACAAATTCTTAAAATCACAAAGTTTTGAAAAACACGAAAAACAAACAAAAACAAAGTTATTCGTACGAAACTAACTTCGTGCGGATAACACCCTATTTCGTACGAACCACATAGTTTCGTGCGAAACAGTTGTTTTGTGCGAGACAAGGTATTTTCATGCGAATCAGATGTTTCGCACTAAACTTTTCAATCGCACAAACTGTTTTGTTCAGTCTTTTTCAGAGGAATCTTTTCAGAAATGGTTTGGTGCGAAATTTCCTTTCTTATGTAGACCTGTTTTTTAAAAATTACCTGTTCTCTTACCCACTTTTAGTTAAAACACAGATTTTTAATCAGTGAACAGTCCAACTCCAGATCCAAGTCAGAAAATGTCAACCCTACCAAAACTAATCAGATTCAAATTTTTGCTTTCTTCAAGGGTGTTCTTCAGAAAAATTTTACCATAAAATTTTCTGAATGCAACAGATTTTAACCAAGTTTTAAGTTAGTTATCCATCCAAAACTTAAGTTTTCTGCTGGAGGCTCAAGAACACTTCAGAAATCTTCAAACTAGCTCAGACACAACTAAGCCCGATTTTGAACAAGGAAAGTGCCTAAGCTCTGATACCACTTGTAGGTCCACCTACGGATGGTGTTAAACCAGTTCCTTGTTCATGTGACACACACACAAGTGCGGAATCCAAGTGTGCATGCAACCAAAGCAAAGTAAAGAACACGGGGTAACCAAAGCTTCTCTATCTTGATTAATGATTGAGAACAAGTACAAAGATATACACACAATGCTCGTATGACTCAAACAAATTTGTTGTGTTCTTGTGTCTCCGTCTTCAGAGATAACAATCTCTCTAGTCAGTCTGGTGAGCTAGTCAGTCTAACTCTCACACGCGAGTCAACTAGTTCTCAGGCAACACCCAACTAAGAGGTACATGTCTGCTTATATAGTGTCTGTCTAGTTTCGTACGTAATACGAGTCTAGACATACTGAACACAATATTTCACACAAGACAGAACTCCAGAATTTGGTGCGCGATAGCTGTTTCGTACGAAATACATGTTTCGTAAGAAACCATTTAGTGATTCGCACGAAACCTCTGTTTCGTACGAATTCTCTGACTCGCACGGAATCCTTATTTCAAGAAAACGTGTGTAGACTTGACGTTTCCAAGATTAATCAGTATGCACACATGCAACTGATTAACACAGACAAGCTAAGATGTCATACTAGATCAAGATAGAAGGATATCCCGATCTATTTGACACGACCAAACCTATACAGACACTTGAGCAAAGACCGTACAATTACCACTGTAATTAAGAACAAGCGACAGACACAAAACTGTATCAACAATGTTTTCAAAATTTCAAATTTTAAACATTTAATCAGTTTTAATATCCCTCTCAGTTAGCCAAGTCCAAGTTAATGACCTTGGTTACCTGATTTATCTACCAAGTTCAAATTAATGACCTTGGTGGTTGATCACTTTGTGAACAAACTGATATTATTTTGTTATTTTCAAGTTTCAAGTTAATGAACTTTTAATCATTTTGAACACTTTCTTATTTCATATACGTTTTCAATCCATTGTTCTCAGATAATGTTCAACAGCTTCAGATTTTGAAAATCAATATTCCAACATCAATAGTCAAAAACTAATATAAAAGTAAAATCTTTTTGATTTTTCAAAATTTATGCTAAAAAACACTAAAAATCTTTCTGGGTTTTTCTGAATGAAATGAAATAGTTATGTACAAACATATTTACACACATTTTTTGTGAGTTTGGGTTAGAGGATCATATCAGTTTTGAGACTTATCACTAGTACCATTGAAATTGAAAACTTTATGTTCCAAACAAATTCACTTAGATGTCAGTATATTGGTTCACTTAAACCTCTACACATGTTGGTGCATATTCCGTGTGTCCATCACTGTGCGAATAGGCTAGATAGAGCATGTGTTGAATATTATATAGTTTAGATATGAACACATGACTTAAGTGCGAACGTGAGAGGTGTGTAGAGGTCACTTCGTACGAAGGTAGATGAGTCACTTCATACGAAGGTGATTCACTTTGTACAAAGTTAAATATGCTCACTTCACACGAGGGTTAAAGTCTACAAATAGCGTCAAATGTTCATAGTTTGTTAACTTTTGGAGTTCCGAGAGGTGGAATGCTGGAAAAATTTTCCAAATTTCTCCAGCTTGTCAAGATGTCTACTCTTTCGGTATGAATGGAAGCTTATGATTTATGGCTATTATTTTGCTTCTACTACGTTCTTAATAACATTCTACCTAATTAGTTCTAATTACCCAAACTTTCGTTTACAACCGTCGGTTCCTGGAATCTCAATTGGTATCAGAGCTACGGTACTGATTCAATTGCTCTAACACTTGATTGAATCACCTACGCTCATGAATTTTGGACTTATGAGGGGTTTTAGACGTAAATAATAAAATAAACGAACAATCTATAGACAAAAAGTAAAATTGAAACGATAGGATTGTTTAGAATTGAATTTCGACCATATCTATGGAAGAATCATCATGAAATTCGAAGAAATAAAGATTTTGGATCGAAAAATGTGATCAGCTTCGTTCGTACGAAGGTATTAACTTCGCACGAAGGTACCACGTTCGTACGAAGTAACACCTTCGCACGAAGGTAAGTTACCCTCATACGAAGGTAACCCAAAATGCCTTAAAAAGGCATTTTTTTATCGTGGCGACGAGACGAGATGAGTGTCAAGAAAAAATTTGGTGACTGAAATTTTTATCGAGATTTTAGCGTCAAATACGGCTGTTCGGGGACACCGTCGAGGGCTTCTATTGATGAAAGTCCACTTTGAATAGAATGGGGTAGTCACGGATACTTATGCCGCATGATTATCATTTGGTATAGTGACTATGAATGGGCCGTAACATAAAATCCACAGTGATGAAAAACGCACTTTTGTGGACCAAAGTGACATATTTTCTGCATATGAGAGTTTTTAAATGAAAAGTTTAGAGACATCCAAATTTACAAAAATGAGGGGTAATAAAAATTTCACATAATAAATATTGAAATTCTGGTATTTTTGAAATTCGTGACTTGCATAGCATTCGGGTAGTTCCGACTTCAGATTGTCTGGGGATGCATTTGATCTAGATTTGTTAGTTCGTGATCACTGGAAGTTTAGAGTCTTTGGATTGTGATACAGATTGATGTCTTATGGTTTGAGTCCTGGGTCTTCGTCAAGCCGGTTAGCAGGACTAGTGTCAGGCGTCGATACTTAAAAGATATCACAGCTTTGTGATAGTCTTCAAGCATAGGAATTGTTTTTGAACTAACCGTCAGGAAATAATGATGTTTGTTGATTAAGTTGCTGCTGAAACAAGTAGACAAGACTAAACATCTATTATTCTGACTAAAGAGGAAGAATATGATTCTGGTCGTGGAAGAATGTTTCGAAGATCTGAATGTATTACCAGATAATTTGTTATCCGATGAAGATTTGCTGATTGAGAGAAATTACCGTTTTGCTGATCAATCATTCAGGAGTGTGCTTAAACGTGATTATGGAAAATGGGATTCCAGATGTTCGCCGGTATTCAAAGACTTGAAGTTTACTAGTGTGGTAATTCGAAGTTTCTTTCAATTGTCGGTTGGGTTTTTGAAGATAAGATATCAGTTCAAGTACTACAATGTTAAATAAAAACCGAACACATATGTGGTTAAAGTTAGACGAAGAAGCTGCATTAATTACTTTCAAGTTTGTGATTATTCGTGAAGATTACAGTTAAGCAAATCAGAGGAGGTCGGGAACCGTACAAACAAAGACCTGAAGATTAATTCCAGGGTATATCATTTCAGGGGGAATTTATTGAAGAAATTAAAAACCCGAATCATCAATCAAGGGGGAATTTGTTGACGTGTTCTACGACATCAACAAATGCCTGATTGAAGTTGCAGAATATTCAAACATGACTCTCATATTTCAAGATTAAGTTTCAACAGTGACGTACAAGGGGGAAATTGTTGGTGCATATTTGGTGTGCCCGCCACTATGTGAATAGGCTAGATATAGTGTGTGTGTTGAATATTGTATAGTTTAGATACAAACACATGACTTAAGTGCGAACAAGAGAGATGTGTAGAAGTCACTTCGTATGAAGGTGATTCACTTTGTATGAAGTTAAATATGCTCACTTCGCCATGAGGGTAAAAGTCTATAAATATGTGTTCATAGTTGAGATTCCAGGAAATGGCGGTTCTAGATGGAAGTTTCGGTAGAAAAGAACTAATACGGTAGAATGTTATTAGAAATGGAGTAGAAGTAGAATAACAGTTAAAAGTCATCAGCTTCCATTCATACTAAAAGAGTATACATCTTGATAAGCTGGAGCATTTCCCCTCTAGGAACTACAAAACTTAACAAACTATGAACACATGACGCTCTTTATAGACTTTTACCCTCGTGTGAAGTGAGCGTATTTACTAAGTGAATCACCTTCATACGAAGTGACCTCTACATACCTCTCACGTTCACATTTAAGTCATGTTTTTGTATCTAAACTATACAATATTAAACACACTCTATCTAGCATATTCACACAGTGACGAACATAATATGCACTAACAATAGTTGTTATGTTTTGGAGTTCCCAGAGAGGAAATGCTAGAGGAATTTTCTATTTCTCCAGGTTATCAAGATGTATACTCTTTCGGTATGAATGGAAGCTTATCATTTATGACTATTATTCTGCTTCTACTCCGTTCTTAATAACATTCTACCGAATTAGTTCTATATTACCCAAACTTCGTTTAGAACCGCCGATTCCTGGAATCTCAATACATTTCTCAATTGATTCGAGATACGATAATTAAATATCTTATAACCTGAGATTACAGTGTCTCCCACCTTAGAATATACTCTTGTATCAAGATTCCCTAGATTTCATCTTACAGGTGAATATATCTAACTGCTATCTATATTTGGGTTGTGCGAGACCTTAAGAGCTCAGGTTAGTACCACCAAGCAGATTGAGAGATGTAGGCTCGTCTTATAAGTGGTGTTGCATATTTGGAATCTTTTTCACGGCAATTGTCCATATTCTACAAGTTCTAGGCCATTGCTAACGCAAAATCAGAAGAACTTGTATAATACTCCATATATCAATTATCTATAAAGACCTAGTATCTCAGAATCCGACAATCTCTCAAACAATTTACGGAATGTGCGAAGCCATTGGCACATCATTAGTGAGACCTGTTTAAACATTTTGACACAACATTTCTTTATCATACAGTGATAGTCCACTGGTTCTATCATTTCCTCTTTTTACACGAAAACCCCTTTTGTCTTTTTCATGTTTTTGTACATTTTCAAATTTTTATATGTTCTTTGTATTTTTGACAACATATTTCCCCCCCTAAAATCAAAAACATATTTTTGGATTTTTGTTTTTAAAAAAAGAAATTTGAAAACTAAAAACTTGACAAATCAATGAGGAATACGTCAAATCGCCATCCATTTCGGATTCACATTTCAGTTTATCTTTGACCCCTCGTGATGACAAAAACATTGATTTTATCGATTTTAAAACATTTTTGAATTTGTTTATCAACTAATTTTGTCTATTCAACAATGAGAGTTCTGTGACTTTTAATCTTTTTCAAAACAATAAACGTTTTAATAAACCCATCATGGCCATTTCTGAAAACTTTTCATATTAATCCGGCCAAACTCCTCTCCAAGTGCCCAGGGATTTCACTATTGATGAGTTACGTTTAACTCAGAATCCCCTGCACAATCAAACAAATTAATTATTTAAATAGTGACACCAAAGCTTTTTCAGTCTTGGGTGCATTATCATTTTTTGTTCCTTTTGTTTCTCTTTTTTCTGTTCAACCTTTTCTAGCTTTTCGGTTGAAACAGATTTCTCAACCTTTTCAAAGGCAACTTTATCTTTCACCACCCATGTTTAGTTTTTAAACATTTCTTTCTTGAAATAAAACGAAGAATCTTTTTGTTCATTACTATTTGAAGATTCAGTAGTTTCAAAATTTGAAAACTTAGTATTAACGGGTTTCACTTTGTTTGTAGATTCTTTGATTTGTTTCCAAACCTGCGTTGGAACAAACATATGTGATTTTTGTTTTTCATCTTCGGAATTTTTCTTAACATCAGAAACAGGTTTAGGTTTCTTTTCTGGACATCTTCTAACAATGTGTCTAGTTTGATTACATCGAAAGTACGTCCTGCTATCTGTTACAAGAGAGGATCCCTTAACCTGTTCTCGTTGTTGTTGAGCGAAAAATTCTTCATTAGGTTGATTTGAAAATTGACTTTCTTTTGTATTTTCTGAACTTGTAGGCACAAAAATCATTTTCTTTACAATTTTGATTTTTCAAACTTGTTATAGTTTTTCTTATTATAACCCGATCAATTCCCCCCACTATACTAATTTTTATGTTGATATCTAGGGTAGAAATTTCTTGGTTTGGTATAATAAGACTTATCTTTGTCTATAGTTTGAAAAACTTTGATCGCTAGTAAAATCTTCAATTTCAGACATTTCAATCTCAACAAACTTGAAAGCTTTTTCGACTCGGTCCAAATTCACATTCTGAATCGGAAATTCAGAATCAAAATATAGTTGATCAGATCCATACATTTTGTATATTAAAATATTTAGGTCATCATTTGAGCTATTTCCTGATTTAGAAGATATTTATCATGAAAACTTTCGTAACTTTCAGGTTGTGAACTTGAACTTTCTTTTTCAATCTTTGGTTTTATATTTTCGAAATAAGATTTATCATTTTCATTACCCAAAACTTATCAATCACATTCTTAACCACTTCTGATGCAGCATCAGCGTCAGACTTTGAATAGGTCATATCAATGTTGTCAGGCAACTGATCTTTTTGGACAATTTTTTATTTCAAATTCAGTGCATTTTCCACCCTTCTAGTTTTTTCTTTGAATAGTTATTCCACATCGGGGGTGGAAGACGATGATAACCCAAACCTTTGTTGTGATAACCATAGACATCTTCCCCATTTTCCTCTTTTACGGTAGCTTTAGGAAGAATGTGATCCAAGACGTAAGATGTCATTGAATAACTAATCAACTTCTTATCAACTCGTTCTGTTACTATTCTCATAGCTTCTAGCTCCTGCTTCAATTGATAGCCATCTGTTTATCCATGACCATTGTCTTGAGCATAGAAAGCGTAGCATTATCTTTTTTACTTACATCATGGTATTCGTTGATAGTTTTGCGCAGTTTATCGTAAGTTTCTCTCGTATCTTTGAAATCACTTGCCAGGTTATTAGTATGACGTTTAAGTTCTCTATACCTCTCATTTTTCTCAGCACACAACTTGTACGGTTCTAAACATTTGTGCATTGTTTCTCTTCTTCAACTTTCTCTCTTATACTCTCTTTCTTAACTTCTTCTACCACGAATTTCTGGTCAACTTTAGAAATTTCAGCTTCCTCGTTTGATTGGTCCATCATTACTTTCTCAGCAGTAACTTCTTCTTTAGATTGTTTCTTTTCTTCCTCGTTTTGCATGCTTTGGTAATATCGTTGAATACTGAAGAAACCTACAAAAGTATTAAACACGTGAGGAGGCATATATGATTTAATAGCATTATGAATAAAATCTTCTTCCTCGTCGTAAATAATATTAGCGCAAACTTCTTCAATTGCTTCTTCAACATTTTCATCGTCTTCAAATGATTCTGGTTCCTCGATATTTTCAGCCAAAAGTGCATCACCGTCGGTCTTTGAAATGTATTTATCTTAGTTAAAACCTTCATCTTCATGTGTAACTACTAGGGCTTTATCTTTTGATCTTGTCGAACCACCCCCTATCTGAATAAATCTTGTCTGATTCTGAGGTTGTTGAGAAGTTCTGTGGTAAATCGCTTTCAATAATAATCATCAAAAGGATTCTGATTTCCCTGAACTTCTCTATTCGAACATTCTCTTTTGAAATGACCCTTTTCTTTACACTTGAAGTAGATGACCTTTGATTTATCAAATCCCAATTTTGTGTCAGTACCAACAAAACAGTTCCTCCTAGTAATTTCCATAAATCTTTTCGCTCTTCGAATTATACTATCCATATTCCATTTTATATCAATCAACTCTAATTCTTCCGGGATCCTCTTTTGTTATTTCTTGATTTCCAACCTTCCCTGCAACCAAGCTCTCATAAGATTCCAAGACTAAGTCAAGTAATGCCATGTGCTGTTTAGTTGTTATCTTGGTAAAATCTTGAGCATTTTGAAGATTAATAGCAATGTTGCACTGCAGGATACGAGGATTAGAATTATTCTGGCTATTCTAGCTATTATAATTATTCGAGCTCTATGATGATTGAGGACTCTGTATCAGTGTATTTGGCTCAAAAATCGATAGCATGAGGGACCAAAACCATTGTTTGAACTGATTGTTGAATAACGGCTATTCCACTTCCTTTAAAGTAAAGATTCACATCTTGTTGAGCATTTCCACTCTTTGTTTTAGCCTTTTGCGCATTTCAAGCTCATGCCCTTCCAGCTTTTCGATGAATTTACTCAAATTCATACAACTATACTCTGAAATATTGTTCAAAATCATTAAGTAGGTTGACCATTCACCCTGAGGTAATGTGTCAGCTAATTTGTCAACCCATTCATCATCTGTTTTGCGAATACCAAACCTCTCCATTTCTACAACCAAATGACAGTATCTTTCAATGACCTGTTTCATCGTTTCTCCTCTAAAAGTTGTGAAAATATCAAGTTCTTTCTTGAGTAATGCCATTTTATTTTTCATCATTTGCGCACTACCTTGAAATTTTACTTTAATTGTATTCCATATTGATGTGCACGACCATTATGTTGGAGAAGCATGAATATATCTTCTTTTATCGCCTGTTGTAGAATTTTAAGCATCTTTTTCTCTCGAATAAATTTTACTTTCTCATCCACAGTAAATTGTGTCAATGTTCTTTCTAAACCATGGTCTCCGACTGGATGCTTGTATTCCTCTTTGATCGAATACTAGCAATCTAAAGGATTCGCATGAACCCAGTTCTTGAAATGTTCATACCAGCCATTATAATCTTCCAAATTCATCAATTTAGGTGGCTTCATCATCGTTCCCATTTCATTCTCAAGACTCATACTTTGAACGACTGACGTTGAGGCTGTGGTTGCAAATGCATTGTAGAATTCATTATCCATTTCGTCAAAAAAATTTGGACAAAACTGCTTCGTGCGAAGTTAAACTAGTGTGCAGATAACTTGGTACGAAGTACACACAAAACAAATTAAATCTCAGTTCGTATGAAGGTAAAACCACACTTGCACAAATTCTATCTTTGTGCAAAGGTAGAAATAACTTTTTCAAGTTTATCTTCGTGCGCACGATAGACTTTTAAATTTGACAGAATTTCACTTTGTACGAAGGTAATTCTAACTTCGTGCGAAGTGACTAGTTCTTGCGAGGTAAGTTCAAATTTTCACTTTTTCGATGATTTTACCATGATTCTGGTTGATTTTAGGTTTTATTCTTTCCAGGGTTTGTTAGAAGTAGATTTGAAGTATTCCTTGAAAAATTCAGTCAATTTCGACTGTTAAATCTTTGTAAGATGATAAAAAAAGAGTGAAAAATGAGTAGAAGAAAACTGTGAGATTGTAGAATCTTGATGAATGTCTTCAAATCAGGCCTCGTAACTCTGATACCACTTGTAGGTCCATTCTGGGATCCGATAAGCTCAGGTCTAACTTGATTAAACTAGTCCATCATGTACGGAATCCGTTTTAGATTAGGTGACAAATATAACAAGATTTACTTTTTAATCACTCTTTCACTAATTGTTCAACGGTTACAATTCCTAGAAACAATTGGACAGAGCTCCGCCATCGTGTCCACTAAACTCTATGATTTATTCAGACTCAAGAACACACTGACCTATATATAGACTTCTTACTCCGTGCGAACTTGATGTCTTCATTTGTACGAATTGAACTCACTTCGTACGAAGTAAACCCTGACTACCTTCGTACAATTTTAACTAGCTTACATTCGTACGAAGTGAATTGATCACCTTCGTATGAAGTCACTTGGTTTACCTTCGTACGAAGGTAAGTACTAAACATACATACATTATGAAATCTAACATGTACAATCTTATTACAGACTCGATACGACTAGATCACATAGGCGATAGACATATGCATCAACAATAAGCTGCATAGGCAACATGTTAGCCGTAGATCATAGCATTTGTGTCGACGACGCCACTTCTCAGCGTCGTCGACGCTGTATCGAGCCCGCTAGGGTAGAAATCAATCAATAGCGATTTTGACCAAGATTTTTAGAGGTTTTGTATCTAATTCAAGAGTTAAATGCCATTTTATTCCCTGTGGTTTGGGTCATTTTGCCAGTTTAGTCCAAAAGTTTCATTTTGCCAGGAATTTTTAGAGGTTTTGTATTTAAATGCCATTTTAGTGCTTGTGGTTTAGGCCATGTTGCCATTTTAGTCCACTGGGTTAACTTCATCCATTTTTTTTAACGAGAAGGGCAATTCGGTCATTTTATATGTAATTATGTTAACTAGAAGGGCAATTTGGCCATATAAAATGACCAAATTGCCCTTCTCGTTAATAGAAATAATGGATGAAGTTAACCCAATGGACTAAAATGGTAACAGTGAAACCTTTTTGGACTCACAGGAGAAAAATGAAACATTTGGACTAAACTAGCAAAATGGCCCAAACCACGGTGACTAAAATTGCATTTAACTCTTAATACAATGATTGGCGGATTACACATTATTATTCTTCAATTCTAAAACATTTGAATCATCGTAAAAGAAAATTCATCATCGATCAAGAATCCATCCACAATTTTTTACTTCATCGTCATTTATGAGGACCTGCTTTCAATCCGATAAGCTCAGGTCTAATCTGTTTAACCTAGTCCAAAATGTGCGAAATTCATTTTAGATTAGATGACAAGTATAAATATTGTAAACGATTACAATCTGGAAATAATTCGACAGCACTTTGTCATATCGTTCACAAAACCAATACAGATTCAATGACCACACACACCTATATTAGACCTTTACCTTCGTGCGGACTAGAGCCTAACACCTTCGTACGAACTAAGCTAATCCACCTTCGTACGAAGTAAAGTAGACTAACTTCATACGAACTAAATATCACTACCTTCGTACGAAGAAAAACTTTACAATATCAAAATCTAACAGTTAAGCCTATTACAGACACAGACACGACTCGTAGACGCAGGAAGCAGACATATGTATCAGCAAACTCCCCCTTGGATGTTACCATAGTCTCGATCGTTCTTCAGTCTTCAAAACTTAATAACATTAACTTCAACGCCCAAAGAAATGTTTCCTGACTCTTTGCTTCTTCAGCTCAAAAATAGACATTGGTGTTCGATAAGTCTTCGACGGCTTCACAAACTAGTATCTTGCAATCGATGCCTTTTTCATTTTCTTTTCAATCCTTTCTTCCTTTTATATATATCTTTCAAAAATTTGTCTCTTTCCATCTCTCTCCATTTGGTATTCCACATCCTTCTAGAATTGATCTCATATGCATAACAAACTCTGATCACATTCTGATACTACAAAGCTTGAACTGAATCTTGCACTTGATGTACGATCTTGTTGTAAAACAGTTTTCAACATCTTTTTCTGATAATTCACTAGCCACATTGGATTTAATATCCTGGTTGCTCTCCATAGACCTTCAGTCTTCAATATAATCACTACTTCCCTGTTTCAGAATCCAATTCCCACCATCTGAAGTCGTTATAAAAATCTTGTTCTAACTTAATAAGGGCATGTGTTTCATTGCTCGCTTTAATAATCAAAGTAACATTAGTCAATCCTAAAACTGGATCTATCATAGTAATCTTCTTAGGATAATGAGGCTTCCATTTTGGAAAATTGTGACGAGCTTCAACTGTAATTAACCTCCACAGTTTTTTATCTCCGGGCATCATTTGAAAATTAATAATTTTGCCTAGCACAACTCTAGAACATCCCACCATGGCAGTGTGCTAACATCTTGTAAGTACTTTAAGTATTGCACGCCATACTATCTTTTGATTCCCCAGACATTCAATTCCAGAAACCAAACCCTGCTGATAATATCTCCCAACGACTTGTCTTGATTTCTCGTGAAAAATGCTAACGGTCATCGGAATTTTCTTTCTCTCTGAATGTTTTTAAACTGTGCCCTCCTGGCTCTTCTAATTTCGTCTCTATCAACCATTGGAGACACCCCATCTTTCATAGTTTCGTCAATCTTTCGCTTCAAAAGCTCATTTGTCTCATCAACAAACATCTTCAGAAATGTTGGGGAAGTCATCGGTTCCTTCACCTGAATATTTTACAGTTTCATCGTCCGAATCATCCTCCATGACAACATCATTGTAATTATCAACCTTTTCAACATATCGAATATATATAATCTTCTAGTTTTGCCACATTTATGTTATTCAGTTCTTCCTCGAAATCGAATTCAAATGTATTTTCATCAATTGTTGGTGCATATTAGATATGAACACATGACTTAAGTGCAGACGAGAAAGGTGTATAAGTGTCACTTCATATGAAGTAGCCACTCTGTATGAAGGTAGTTACTCTATACGAAGGTAGTATGTCCAGTTCGTACGAAGTTGATTTGTCTCACTTTGTACGAAGTTGACTTACTTCGTACGAAGGTAAATGGGCTCAGTTCGCATGAGGGTAGATGTCTATATATAGCACCGTGTGTTCATAATTTGTTAACTTATGGAGTTCCCAGAGCGGAAATGCTGGAAATTTCTCCAGCTTGTAAAGATGTATACTCTTTCGGTATGAATGAATCATTCGACTTCCGTTTCTACTCTATTCTTAAGAATATTCTACCGAATTAGTTCTATTCTACCCAAACTTCCATCTAATCCCGTCGTTTCCTGGACTTTCAATTGGTATCAGAGCTACGGTACCGATTCAATTGATCTAACAGTTGATTGAATCACCTACGCTCATGAACTATGGACGTTTGAGGGGTTTTAGACGTAAATCATCAAATAAACGGACAATCCAAAATTTAAAATTGAAACCATATGATTGTTTAGAAATGAATTTCGACCATACTGTGGAAGAATCATCATGAAATTCGAAAACATAAAGATTTTGAATGAAAATTGTGATCATCATGGAATTATCTTCGCATGAAGATAGTCACTTTGCACGAAGGTACTCACTTCGCACGAAGGTAGATTACCCTCGTATGAAGGTAACCAAAATGCCTAAAAAATGGCGACAAGACGAGTGCACAGAAAAAATTTGATCGCAGCAACGAGACGAGTGTGAAGAAAAAATGGACACTTCGCACGAAGGATTTTTTTAACGTGGCGACGAGACAAGTGTCCAGAAAAAAATTGGTGACAGACAAAATTCAGGTTGTTCGGGAACACCGTCGAGAGCTTCAGAGAACATATATGATGACACGATCACAGAGGGGTGAAGATAATGGGGTAGTCATTAATACCAATGTAGAAAGATTATCTTTTTGGTATAGTGACTATGAATGGGTCTTAACGTAAAATCCGCATTGATGAAAAACACACTTTCTAGTTCAAATGACACATTTTCCGTATAGTGGAGTTTTTCATTAAAAAGATGGAACTGATTTGCCAGATTTGATGGGGAATTTTAGTGATAAGTTTTTGAGAGGTCAGACTTTGCGAAAATGAGGGGAATAAAAATTTCATAGAATATATTGAAATTCAGGCATTTTGAAATTCGTGACGTGCAACTGTATTCGGGTGGTTCTGACTTCATATTGTCTGGGGATGCATTTGATCTGGATATGTTAGTTCGTGATCACAGGAAATTCAGATTCTCTAGATCAAGATCAGATTGATGTCTTAGGGTTTAAGTCTCAGGTCTTCGTTAAGCCGGTTAGTAGGATTAGCGTCAAGAGATGCAACAGTATTGTCGATACTTAAAAGATATCACAGCTTTGTGATACTCTAAAGTGTTAGAATGGTATTGATCTGGATTTGTTAGTTCGTGATCATAGGAATTTCAGATTCTCTAGATCAAGATCAAATTGATGTCTTAGGGTTTAAGTCTCGGGTCTTCGTCAAGCCGGTTAGCAGGATTAGCGTCAGGAGATGCAACAGCATTGTCGATACTTAAAAGATAACATAGCTTTGTGATAGTCTAAAGTGTAAGAATGGTTCATCTTCGAGCAGAGGAATTGTTTTTCGGACTAGCCGCTGGGAAATGATGATGTTTGTTGATTAAGTTGTTGCCGGACTAACAAAGAAGACTAAACATCTGTTATTGTGACTGAAGACAAATGCCTGATTGAAGTTGTAGGATATTCAAACACGACTATCATATTTTAAGATCAAGATCAAGCTTCGACAGTGACGTCCCTGGGGGAAATTATTGGTGCATATTATGTTTATCACTGTGCGAATAGGCTAGATAGAGCGTGTGTTGAATATTGTATAGATTAGATACGAAAACATGACTTAAGTGCAGACGAGAAAGGTGTATAAATTTCACTTCGTACGAAGTAGCCACTTCATGCGAAGGTAGTATGTTCAATTCATACGAAGTTGATTTATCTCACTTACTACGAAGTTGACTTACTTCGTACGAAGGTAAATGGGCTCAGTTCGCACGAGGGTAAATGTCTATATATAGCGTCGTGTGTTCATAGTTTGTTATGTTTTGGAGTTCCCATATGGGAAATGCTGGAGAAATTTTCCAAGATTTCTCCAGCTTGTAAAGATGTATACTCTTTCGGTATGAATGAATCAGTTGACTTTCGTTTCTACTCTGTTCATAATAACATTCTACCGAATTAGTTCTATTCTACCCAAACTTCTGTCAAATCCCATCGTTTCCTGGATTTTCATTAATACCCATCATTTCCACAATTTCTTTCTTTGAATAGTTATGCACAAGCTCTCCCTCCTCAACATCATGTTCAAGATAAATTGTTCTACGAGAAATTGCAGCAACAACTGTTATTGGGTTAATTTCTGTGAATATTCCTAAATTCTCTTAATCATTCTCAAGATCCTTCTGCTCCCCCGTTCTACTAGTATCATCTTCTTGATTTACATTATCGTTCAGAAACTCATCTTAGTCAAACGATTCATTGATCTTCGCCTCATAAACCACCAACCCTGGACCACCTTTTGGGATGTCATCATCATCACCTTTGTCATTATCATCATATTTATCACCATCAACATCCACATCGTCATCATCCTCTTTATCGTCCTCCTTACTCTCTTTCTCTTGTTCTTTCTTCGGCTTTTTCTTTCTTTCAATATGATAAGGGATATCAATAACGTCACTGATAAGAACATAATTAACCAGTGGTTCTGATTCTTTTTCTGGCTCAGGCATAATAATCGGAATATCATCAATCTTTTCTTTGCCTTTGCATGCTGTTGCAGCTTCAGCTTCAGCCCTTCTAGCTCTTTCAGCAGCTCTTTCCCTGGCTTCATCAATTTCTATCTGATTGAATTCTGCCTCAAGGTCTATACCCAGCTTCTTTTGTAACACTTTCTGAAACATATCAAGCTTTCTATCTTTCTCAATCTGTCATCTTCTAACTCTCCTGTCAATCTCCTTACTCTTTCATTACAGAGACAAAACTAGTTATTACTGCCTCCATATGTTTATGATCTTCTTCCAAAAACTTCACTCTATTCTCCAAATCCTTTATCTATTGGTCATTCTGATTATCTAGAAAATCAAGATCTATAGCCTCCATATTTGAAAATTTTGGAAATTGACAATCATCATCGAAGATATGCTCAGCATCCCTGGTAGGACCTGATGAAAAAGATTATCTTCTTGTTGAGGATTGAAGAGTTGACTGTCGTTGTCTTGGTGGTGTTGGTTGTTTTGGTGGTGATGGTGGTTGTTGTATTTGTGGTGATGGTTGAGTTTGAATTGGTATAACATATTCAATTCAGCTTCAACCGTCGGTGTCTCCTTTTCATGAACCACATAATCAGCCCCAACGGTTGTTTGCTTTAAATACTTCTTCTAGATTTCTTCATTAATGGAGACCCTATTTTCTTCTTACTAATATCAGAAGGCTTGCTTTTAACCCTCTTAACCTTCTTTGGTGGCCCATATGGCTCATCATTATCTTCAGTTGCCTTTTTCTTTCTCTTAGCCGCTTTCTGTTTAGCCATCTCTCTAGGATCATGTAAAGCCCTTTTGGTAAATGGATTATCCTTATCACTTTCAGTCTTATCAGAATCAGCATCACTTCCACCTCCAAACGCTTGTTTCTCAATGTCACCCTCAATCTCTGTTGTACTTCTTTCACCCTGTTCATGATCTGATGTGGCAGAAAATACTTCAGTTTCCACATTATCTTCAACATGCACTTCTTCATCGTATTTCCTCATCCACCAACATAGTAGCAGCCATTTTCGATGCTCTTTTTCTTTTAGGTGTCTGCTTCTTTTTCTTATCATCTTTCTCATACCATTTGCTTCTCTTTGGTATGTATTCCGCTAAACGTGCTTCTTCGTCGTTGTCAGAATTACCACCATCCTTTCTCCATCTATCTTTTGGTGGCACAATATAATTTTCATCTTTTATAAACCCGAAGAACTTCTTGCCCACAGGAATGGTTTTCTTGTAGAGATACTGATTCAGACAATCCAATTACAGATTCGTCATACGTTCAAGCACTAATTCATCCTCTTTTCTTTTAGTAAGTTAGGAAACTGATCATCCAACACCATCTCCACAATCCGTGGATACTGCAGGAACTTCTCTTTGTCAATATTGGCTTTCATGTGCTTAAAAATGATCCTTGTAAAGTTGTATAGCAGATTCAGAGATAACGCTGCTATCATGCACATCTAATAATCCAGTAGCACATCAAAACCTCCTTTTCGATGCATAGAGCATGAATCACTTAATGCACAAAGAATTTATAGGGCCTTGCTAGATAAGTTTTTTGAAGTTCGTTTCTTTATGTGCCCTATATAACCCATCTTATAAAAACTCCTTCACCATCCTCTCAGAATATCCCGTCGGATCACTGTATTTGTCTTTAAAGTCTAACACCCTACTAATTAGCGCTTTTGTAATCAATACTTACTTGTCGTCATTTCCAATTCTAACAAATAATTGTGTAGCTGTGGGATCTGGTATAAACTTCGCGTGTGTACACCTTATGCTGATTAGTAAGCGCTTTTTAAATCGGCAGTCGATCCATAACTTCAGAATTTCTTCAAATGGTTTCATCTTGGGAAGTGTTTCATGAAGCACACAACAAATGCTATGCTTCGTATCAAACGTTGTTGCTTTCTTCTGCACAAACACATAAAATCAAAACTTAGACGAAATTTACAACTTCTAGTGTGAAGGTGTCTATGTACGAAGGTACTATAGTTTACCTACGAACGAAGATAGGTATAAAACATATTTTACCAAAACATATTACCTTCGTACGGGGGTAAATTGTACATCTCTAAACATTCTTACCTTCAATCGAGGGTATTGTTTCCTTCGTACGAGAGTATGTAACTTCGTACAAGACAGTTAAGATCACAACATTGATTATGATGATATTGATGAAATTGATGAGTAAAACAACAACTAATTGTGCCGATTAACAAATTTATGTGTTCAATTTTAAATTTCACCAGTCCAAACTATCCAGATTTAAGTTTTTATGTTTAAATAGCCAATTTGTTTATTTTTACAGTTCAATCAAGTTTAAACTACCTGAACCACTGTTCGTGGTGTGCAAATCAACCACTAAAATATAATTTGGGCAGCACTTCGTTGTTCTAAACACAATTTTTCTCAAATGTTATGTTTATGCGAAGAAGGAGTGAAAACAGTCGTGAATTACTTTGTACGACATACCTTTATATATGTTTCAAAAATTACCTTCGTGCGAGGGTAAACTTGTTACTTCGTGCGAAGAAGCGTTGTCTACCTTCGTACGAGGGTGTTCCTTCGTATGAAGATACTCCTTATTTTTCAAACTTTTCAATTCTCGAACATTTTACCAATTTTAAAAACTTATTCAATTGACCAAGTCCAAGTTAATGACCCTGGTTAACTAATTTGTCTACCAAGTCCAAGTTAATGTCTTTGGTTGAACACTTTTTGAACAGAACTGACATTATCTATCCTTTTTAAGTTTCAAATTAATGAAATTTTGATCATTTCAAAACATTTACTCATTTCAGATAAGCTCTCAACCCGTTGTTCTCCAGATTCATTCAGCATACAACAGCTTCGGATTTTGAAGATCAATTTTCCATCATCGACAATCAAAACTAAGATGAAAATAAAATCTTTTTGATTTTTACAAAGTTTATGCTAAAACACACTAAAAATCTTTTGGTTTCGAGATAAAACAACTATGTACAAACATATTTACAGGCATTTTTGTGAGTTTGTGTAAAAGGATCATATCAGTTTTTGAGACTTATCACCAGTACCGTTGATGTTGATTAAACTTTAAATTCTAAACGGATTTACTTAGATTGTCAGTATACTGGTCCACTTAAACTTCTACACATTTCTCAACTGTTTCAAGATACGATAATTAGATGTCTTAGAACTTGACTTGATAGTGTTTCCCACCTCATAATAAACTCTCATATCAAGATTCCTTGGATTTTATCTTACAGGTGAATATATCTAACTGATATTTGTATCTGGGTAGTGTGAGGCCTTGAGAGCTCACGTTAGTACCACCGTACAAACAAAGTTATGAAGGTTTGACTTAATGGTGTTTCATATTGTGGAATCTTTTGACTGCAATTGTCAGATCTTTCGATACATTCAATTTAATGTAGTTTTAAGGTTTTAAAGCAAAAGTATTCTACAAGTTCTAGGCGATTGCTTACGTAAAATCAGAAGAACTTATATAATACCCAAGATATTAATAATCTATAAAGACCTAGTATCTCAGAATCTAGCAATCTATCAAATGAAAAATTGGTGTACTAATACAATATATACGAGAGATGTTAAGCAACTAATTAAGAAGTTTTTCTTTATGTTTATATCTCGAAAAAATTTACTGAATGTGTGAAGTCTACTGGCACATCATCAGTAAAACATGTTTAAACACTTTTTGACACTACATTCTTTAGCATACCATGATAGTCCACTGATGTACTATTATTTCCTCTTTTATACACAAAAATTCTTTGTCTTTTTCATGTTTTTGTACATTTTCAAATTTTTATACCTTTTGTATTTTTCACAACATATTATCCCCCTAAAATCAAAAACATATTTTTGGATTTTTGTTTTTAAAGAAAGAAATTTGCAAAAACTAAAAACTTGAAAAACCGATGAGGATTACGTCAAATCGTCATCCATCTCGGCTTCAACCTCTGTGTCCCCCCTCCCCTGATAACAGATCTTTCATCCCGTTTAATTTCAAAAGATATTTAAATTTTGCTGTGTCAAACGGTTTTGTATAACAGTCTGCTTTTTGTTCATCAGTGTAGATCTTTTCAATACGAATCAACTTTTTCTTGTAGCAGTCACAGATAAAGTGATGTCGTATTTCAATGTGTTTAGTTTTAGAGTGTTAAACCGGATTTTTTGTTATGTTAATGGCAGCCTCGTTATCTATATATATAGGCATATCAAGAAACTGCAATCCATAGTCTTTCATCTGTTTTTGTATCCAAGAGATTTGGGAACAACAACTGGAAGCAGACATGTATTATGCTTCGCAAGTAGACAGAGTGACCCCCTCCACTAGATTGTTGTGTATAAAGAAATTCAACTTCCTGAGATGAATGTGTCCCATTTTCTTATGCGACATGATTGATTCTTTCTCTGTTGCTTTTGACACAAAACATTGCACGGATTTTGTCATTGTGGTCGCAACGCTCATGTCTAAGATATACAAGTCGTTTTCTCGGGGAGCGTGCATCAACATCACTCCTCTGGTATATGGAATCTTGGCTTCAGAATCAGGCATTCTTGATCAGTCAAGTGTGTTGTGAACTTTTATCACAGATTTGAGAGATACTTAGTAAGTTGTTCTCTAACTCTGCTATGTAGTTGACCTTGTCGAATGACACCACACCATTAGTTAGAATTCCTTCTCCTACAATTCTACCTCCCTGTTCAACTTTTTTATCAATTTTTTCATCAACCACAGTTGGAACAGAGGTTTTGATCTCTTCAGAAGATGCTTTTGATTTAATCACCTAAGTTTGATTTATCAAGTTGGAACATTGGGATAATATTTTGAATTTTTTTGTTCTATTTTGATTGATGATTCACCAGCCTTTTTAGTTGAAACATTAAGATCTACTGGTTTCACATCGTTTTTAAATTCGTTGTTTCGTTTTAGAATTTGAGTAGAAACAAACTTTGGGATTTTTGTTTTACATCCGCGTAAGTTTTCTTAACGCTGTAAACAGGTTTAGAGATATTTTGTGGACACTGTCTAGCGATATGCCCAACCTGGTTGCATTTAAAGTACTTCCTACTGTTTGTAACAAAAGAGGATCCCTGAACCTGTTCACAGTGTTGTTATTCAGTGAAAATTCTCCGTTTGATTGGTTGCTTGACAAACTCTCTTTTTCACTCACTGAGCTTGTGCAATAAAAAAAACCATTTTCTTTGTGAACTTTGAATTTCCAAACTTATTGTTATTTCTCTTACCATACCCCGAATCCTGTCTCTCGTAATAGTTATTTCTCTTTAGTTGTTAGAATATGAGCGTTTTGGTTTGGAATAGTAAGATTTATACAGATTATCAATTTCAGACATATCAACTTCTACCAACTTGAACACTTTGTCAACTTTATCCAGGTTCACGTTCTGAATCGAAATTCATCATCAGAATACAGCTTTTCAGATCCGTTCATTTTGTACATAACAATATTTGGATCATCATTCAAACAATTTTCTGATTTAGAAATATAATTCTTGTGAAAACTATCGTCATTTTCAAAACACGATCTTGAACTTGTTTTCTCAAGATTAGATTAAGCACTTTCAAATTCATTACTTTCACTTTCATTTTCTAAAACCTTTTCAATGACATTTTTAACCAACTCTGACTCATAATCATTTTCTTTCGTGATATAGGTTATATTGATGTTTTCAAGTAGTTTATCTTTTTTCATATCTTAATTTCAAATTAAGCGCCTTTTCAACCCCGTCAGGTTTTTTCTTTGAATAACTATTCCACATCGAGGGTGGAACTCGATGATAACCTAGACCTTTATTCTGATAACCATACACATCCTCTCATGTTTCGTCTTTTCCCATTGGTTTAAGGAGGATGTGATCCAGCACGTAAGACGCTGTTGAATAACTGACCAAATTCTTATTAACCCGTTCCAATTCGATCCTAACAGTTTCTAGCTCCTATTTTAATTTAGCGATCATGTCAATGGGAATGTTATTTTTTTGTCTATGATCGTCGCTTTGAGCATAGAAAGCGTATCGTTATCATCTCTGTTAGCATCTCGGTATTGGTTAATAGTTATACTCAGTTTATCAAAAGCTTCTTTTGTATCTTTTACATCACTGGATAGGTTATCAGTGTGTTTTTTAAGTTCTTTATACTTCTCATCCTTCTCAAGATAATCTTTGCATGGCTCTAAGCACTACATGCATTGTTTTTTGTTTCTTTCTTCTCACTCTAACCCTTCTCTTTGACTGACTCAATTACAAACTCCTAAACTTTCTCAAAGACTACCTCTTGTAATTGTGCCATCGTAGCTTTATCAGCAATCTCTTTGAGGTTTTTAGCATTCATTTCTTTGGTGACATTGATAATTTCTTCTACAGACTACTTTGATTCTTCATCAATTTGTGTGCTTTGATAATAGCTTGATCCTCCAAAAAAACCTGCAAACGATTTATACACATCAGGTGGTATGACTAATTAAAAAGCACTATGAAAAATATCTTCTTTAGCACTCTGATCATAGTAATATTCATCAGAATTTTCACCTGGAGTCTCATCAAAAGCGACTTCAGCACAATCTTCGCTTATAACTTCTTCGACTATTTCTTCAACTACTGGTTCAGGTTCTTCAATGATTTCTGCTAAAAGTGCAAGACTTTCTGTCTTCGGAATGTAGTTGTTCCAATTGAATCCTTCATCTTCTTGAGTGGCCACAAGAGCTTTGTCTTTCAATCTCGTCGAACCAACCTCAATTTGGATAAGCTTTGTTGTATTCTGAGGTTGTTGAGAAGTTCGCTGATAAATTGCCTTCTCGTAATAATCTTTACCAAATGGATTATGGTTTCCATGTACTTCTCGGTTCGGACACTCTCTTTTACAATGGCCCTTTTCTCTACACTTGAAACATGTAACCTTTGATTTGTCAAATCCTAGTTTCGTTTCCAGACCAGCTTCATGTTTGGATTACCGATCTTTCCTGCTACTAAGTTTGCGTACGATTCCAAGACTGAAGCTAATAATGCCATGTGTTGTTTGGTTGTTATCTCAGTAAAGTCTTGAGCATTTTCAAGGTTCACTGCTACATTGCACTGCAGAATTCGTTGATTGCAGTGTTTCTGGCTCTTCTAGCTATTTTTACGGTGTTGGTTGTGGTAACTGTTCGAACTCTGGGAAGATTGAGGTGTCTTTGTTGGGGTATTTGGATCAAAACTTGGAAATGAGGGAAACCCACTACCACTGTTTAAAATATTTGAAGAAACACTTGACGAATTATCTACACTGAACGGAGTTCGAATCTTCAGGCTCTAAGTGTTAGCCATAGTACTACCCTTGAAGTACTCACATCTTGTTGGGCATGTGCATTTCTTGTTTTAGCCATTTTCTGGAGTTCTAGCTCATGTCCTTCAAGTTTTTCAATAAACTTTGCCAGACTCATGTTACTATAGTACTCTGAAGTATTCTTTAAGATCATTAAGTAAGTCGACCATTCACCCTCCGGTAATGCGTCGGCTAACTTGTCAACTAATTCTCCATTCTCCTTCTGAGTACCCAACCTCTTCATTTCTACAACCATATAACAATATCTTTCAATGAGCTGCTTCATCGATTACCTTTTAATGAAGTGAAAATGTCAAATTCCTTTTTGATCAAGGCCTGATTACTCTTAATCATTTGTGTACTTCCATGAAATTTCACTTTTAACGCATTCCATATCGATCGCGCATCTCCCTGATGTTGTAACAATGTGAAAATGTCTTCTTTAATTGCCTGTTGCAAAATGTTGCTCTGATACCACTTGTTAGGATCTGCTTTAAATCTGATAAGCTCAGGTCTAATTTGTTTAACCCAGTCCAAAACACGCGGAATTCATTTTAGATTAGATGACAAGTATAACAAGATTACTTTTCAATTACTGTTTCATTAATATTGTAAACAATTACAATCCGGAAACAATTCGACAGGGCTTCGCTGTATCGTTCGCAAAACTAATACAGACTCAATGACCACACACACCTATATATAGACCTTTACAGTCATGTGCACGAGAGCCTAACACCTTCGTACGAACTAAGCTAATCCACCTTCGTACGAAGTAAACCAGACTAACTTCATACGAACTAAATATCATTACATTCGTAAAAAGTACAACTTAACAATATCAAAAGCTAACAGTTAAGCATATTACAGACACGAACACGATTCGTAGACGCAGGCAGCAGACATATGCATCAACAAACTCCCATATCAACATTCCCTTTCTAGTTGACTAAACTGCATGATACTTTTCTCAAGACCATTCTCTCATGTGGGAGCAGTGCATCCTTCTTCGATTGCATACCAACACTCTAAGTAATTTGCCTGAACCCAGTTCTCAAAACTTTCATAACAGCCTTTATATTCTTCTAGATTTATAAGTTTAGGCGGTTTCGTCATCATTCCCATTTCATTACCAAGACTTAAATTTTGAACAACCGGCGGTGTGGCTGTTGTGGCGAAAGCATTGTAGAACTCATTCTCCATTTTGTCAGAAATTTTGAACAAATTAAGCTTTGTGCGAAGATACTTTTGTTCGAAGGAACCTTTGTGCAAAGATATCTTTGTGCGAGGGTATCTTCGTGCGAACTAATCACAAAAACAACAATTTAAAGTTTAGTTAATACGAGCGTAACAAAAACAAGGTTTCTGAAATCGATCTTCGTATGAAGGTAGAATATTGATTTTGAAAGAGTTACATTTGTATAAAGGTATTAGTTCGTACGAATGAAGCTACTTCGTGCGAAGATGGTTTTTCAAGTTTTCTCATTTTTCTTTGATTTTGTCATGATTCAGATTGATTTTAGGTCCAATTTTCTTATGGGTTAGTTAGAAACAGATTTTAAGTATTCCTTGAAAAATTCAGTCCATTTCGACGGTCAAATTCATGAAAAAAGAAAAAAATGAGAAGAAATGAGTAGAAGAGAAGTATGAGATTGTTGAATCTTGTTGTTTTTCTTCAGATTAGGCCCCCATGCTATGATACCACTTGTGAGGATCTGCTTTCAATCCGATAAGCTCAGGTCTAATCTGTTTAAGCTAACCCGAATGCACATAATTCATTTTAGATTAGATGACAAGTATAATAAGATTACTTTTCAAGTAGTGTTTCATTAATATTGTAAATGATTACAATCCTGAAACAATTTGACATGGCTTTGTCGTATGGTTCGCAAAACCAATACAAACTCAATGACTACACACACCTATATATAGACCTTTACCTTCGTGCGGACTAGAGCCTAACACCTTTGTACGAACTAAGCTAATCCACCTTTGTACGAAGTAAACCATACTAAATTCGTACGAACTAAATATCATTACCTTCATACGAAGTAAAAAATTACAATATCAAAATCTAATAGTTAAACCTATTACAGACACGGACACGAGTTGTAGACGCTGGTAGCAGACATATGTATCAACATCATTTTTAGAGATCATTCCATTCATCATATATCATTACTCCCAACCATTAGAAAATGATTTTCCAATCATAAACATCATCCAAGTTCATCAAGATTTGAAGATTGGAATGGCTTGTTCTTCGCAATCTATTTCTGGTTTCCAAGTTTCGCCTTCCATGAGCGGCTAATCTCCTAGGTTTTTACTCGGTGTAGACTTTGTAAAATTTCTAAGGTTAGAACAATTGTTTTTAGTTTTTAATCTTTCTTGATTACATTTGAACGTTTGAATATTATACAATTGTGCTTTGGTATAGAGTAGGTTTTAGATGTTCTTATGTAACGAAGTGCATTTTTGTCCATCTTATGACGTTGATGGCTATCAGCACCTAAGCCTCAAAACCCGTTAACAGCCAATTTGTGATTCGGATTAATTCTAAAAGGTGTAAGAACCCTAGGTGTTGTGATTTCAAACCGAGTATGACCCTTGTTACAAAAATTATTGTTTATAATCAATCATTTAGTTTTTATAATAGTAGTTAACAAATCATTTTCATAAGTAATAACCAAACATCTGTTCCCTCCGACATCTTTTCAACCAACTTGCAAACAAACAATTATAATAGCAAGCTTTATAAATAAAATCCATAATCAAATGAGTTTTAACACAGACCATAAACTCTTCATGGTCCGACACCCTCACTGCCACTTACTATTTGTTTGAGGTAATTAGGACTTTTAAATGTAGATTTGACTAGACCGCAACATTCTGATGAAAGCCCTAGACCAGAGCTTTGACAAAAGCTCTTGGGATAATAGGGGTTGGAAGGGGATGCTAAAGACGGTCGGTGGAAAAATGGTTTAGCATTCCCGCCATGATGCAGGTCAAGGCAGTGGTGCTGGAAAGAAGCCGAAGGTGGCCAAGGAGGTTGAGGTGGTTGCTGAGCAGGCTAAGGTGGTGGAGCCAAAGTGAAGGGAGAGAAAGTGGCATAGGGCAATGAGGGCGACAAAGACAAGGACTGAGACATGTTTTTATATGTTGATTTGTGATGGTACTCGTAGGTTAAAAATTTACTCTTTTGTGGTTGTGGTTGACCTTCAGACAAATTTCTTTTTATTTTCTTGTTTTAAGACAATAGATGATTATGGGTGGAGGATCCTGAGTTTCAGGATGAAGCCCTTAATCAGCGTAGAATGTAGTGAACTTAAAGTATTCCTGATGGATGGGTCCAGGTTTTCGATGAAGTCAGGTTACTTCTTTTGCTTTATAAAATGGTAATCTATCTTTCAAATTTTGGTTGTTTGTTACTTGTTTAATTTTCAAAAGTTCAACCTTTTTTATAGGATTTAAGTTTATGAAAGAGGTTTTTCTATAACTTTGAAAACTTTTGAAACTTAAGCTAATAGATCACCTTAGAATTTCATTATTAACTCTTATAGGTCACATGATAGAAATAAGAAAGAACTGAAGGATCATACCAAATTGTAACAATGACTTCTGATATTTTGCTTATTTCACAATCACCTGTAATATCCCCTGTCACATATTTCGAGAGTATTAATGCGCAGGATATCCCTCAGAATATTTAATTTAGAAATAGCGAGGATATCTCTTTAGAATATGAAACATTTTAACTTTGATACCTTTCATCCTGGAAAAGATAACACTTGAGACCTGCCAAAGTTAGGAAACATACGTGGGCCATGCTAGAATTTCTTGGGCTATGCCAAAGTTAGCAAAAATACGTAGGCCATGCCAGAATTAAATGATAACTTTAATAACTTTTAAAGGCCAGCTATCATTAGTATACAGCGATCCTTGGGTTTGGTATTCCCTACACTATGAGTCCCCCACCACCACCACCAGCACTACCGAGCTACTTTTAACCTCAAACTCCTTTTTTTTAAAATCAAAATCTAGGATTTCAAATCCAGTTAATAGACATAATCCCAATCATTGGTATATCGGTTGACTCCACCATCACAAACACAATCCCACCTAGTCTTTTCACCCACAATCATCACCCCCCTGCAGCGCTTCATGATGTGCACAAAATGTAACATATAAATTACGTCAAACAAAGCATAAAATCAACCCTTTTTCGGTACTAATGTTGGAAAAAAGCATGTTTCTTTGTTTACTTTTAAATTACAACATCGAAAGAGTTTAAACGAATAAAATGAAAAAATTAACAGCAAAAACCAACACAAATACAAAGAATGAGGATTGACATGACATGCCGACCCCCCCCCCCAATCACATCCAAAACATCAAAATTAACGAAGACAGAAGCTCAGGCACGGGGCTGTGCCTAATCAAAGATTCTCTGTAGAAAAAGACAACAGCAAAAGAAAACCAACAAGGGGTCGTGCCAGCTCAACATAGGCCGTGGTCAACTTTAACATTCGCAGAATCTTAGATAGTACAGCAAGTACACTGACCACGGGGGCGTGCTCTGCCACCACGGGGCGTATTGGTACAACAACCTTACATCTTCAGTTAATGAAGGAAGAGAAAAAGTCATCACAGGGTCATGCCAGGAGATTATGGGGCCGTGATCGCCTTCTGTTTTCAGCTATAAATAGGGGTGCTTGGCTTTGGAGAAAGACATCCCTTAGCAAACCACTTCTCTCACACTTGCCATCAATCCACCACCACTACAACACCAACACCCACTACTCTTATCAATCTTTCATCTTTTAGAGTGTGTGGTAGTATCGGGATCCAAGATTGATCATAAGAATTCTTGTTAAACAAAGGCCATGCTTGGCTAAATCTCTTACATCACTTGGTGAAAACAAATCTTTTATGTAGTATTTTTTATTTCCAATCTTTGGCAACTTTTTGTTCGGGTATGTATTAATGACTTTAAATGCCACACGAGGCCATGTTAATGCCACACGGGGCCGTGTCTCCCTAACAATAACTATAAAACAGGATCGTCCGATCCCAACGGTTAACAACATCTAACAAAAACATGGGTGATATCTTTTAGTTCTTCAACTCTTACAGTGAATGGTGCCAATTATGTGGTGGGTTTCATCAGGATTTAGAATGTTCCTTTCTTAATTTCAAACCCCATTACCTAATAGACCCATCGTTTTCCTGTGAAAATCACTTTAAGAGGGGCGAAAGTAAAAGTGATTACTACCATCCATCTGAATGCCCATCAAACCTCTTTTCAAAACAACATATCCTCAGATGACATATGCCAAATAGAAAAGAGGATTCTCCAGAAATTGAAAGAAATAGAGTTTATGATGAATATGAGGTGTTCGTCATAAAAACTAACAATGGAGAAGAATTAACGGGGGCCCATTCAGAATTAAACAACATCGAGGCCACTACGTGTACCTCGACATCTTGTGAGGGTGAAAGCGATAGTCGTCCTTGTTTCGATTGTGCATGACGGACTCGCCACCGGGTACATCTGGTGCATACATATACCAGAGCAATTCGACTTATACCTTCTTTTACAAGAGCCCGGAAAAGGTAAATAAAGGTTGGTTTCACCCACCGTATAGTTTAGGAGTCTTCCTTTCCGACAACCTCTTGTGTTTTCGTGTAAATCATATGCACCTTAGGTACATACGGCACTTTGGTGTTGTTCCTACCAGCAAGGAGCCACCCGATAAAATAAAACACCTTAAATAAGACGAAAACATGGGTCATGCCCATAAGGCATGCCCCCGTGCCCATCTGTTAAAATACCACGGGTCGTGCCAGGCCAACATGCCCCATGGTCACTAACGGCCAAAAGTCCTACTGACCCGTTGCAGACCACGGGGCAGTGCCACCTAGGCACGGGGCCGTGGCCACTGTGCTGTCACTTTCTATAAAGTCAGCATGGGGCAGCATGTCTTAGACTCATTCCAAAGACAAAGATTTGATCTGATTTTACACATATATCCCAAAAGGTATATTCTTAAAAAGGTTTCATCAAACCTTCTTGTCTTTGCTACTTTTATCTCTTTTTTCTTCTCCATACATTCAAACCTCCATAACAGCTTAAAGCTTCAAAAGCTTCAAGCTTCATCAACACAAATATATGATTTTAACCCAAGGCTCTCTTAAATTAAACGTTTTACAACAATGTTTCAAGTTATTTAAGTTCAAAAACATTCATAAACCAAGTTTTAAATAACTTAAAATAGAGAATTTTGGGTTCAAAATCATAACAGAAGTGGAGGCACGGGGTCATGCCTAGTTGGCACGGGGCCGTGGTGTTGTTCTGCGTAAATGACGGCTTCCTTGTTTTTCTTAGAATGTCAAGAAAAAATAGTGGAACTTCGTCAACCACCTCTGGGAACAACAAGAGGAGCAAAAGGCCCTCCATTGAGACTAATTTTGTCAGTTATGTGATCGCGCTAAGGGAGACCATGGAGGAGATGACATCGGTGGAAGAGATCCTAATTGACCGGATCAACTACTTAACAATGGGACTTGAGACTAGCTTTCAAGAAATCAACCTTTTGCACCAAAGGTTGAATATTCTTACTATGCCTCCCATGGAACCAATCTTCCCACAAGAAGATTAGAATCTAGCACAAGAAGTCATCATCCCCACCGGGTGGGATGAACTTCCACCGAAACCACCTCTAGACGCCCTTTATGAGGTTATGGTGACCATCAACCCTCTCCCACAATAAGTTGTGGATGACGAGCCTCCTTTTTTCTCCCTAGGGAGATCGAGGAGATTCTCAACAACATTTGAGAGGGTGCATCCCACCTGGAAAAGCTCAAAAGCCCTCTAACATCCGGAAACCACCTCCGGGTTTGTTGCATTCTCGACTATTCTAGGGAGAGCTTTTTGGGTTTTATTTATTGTCATTAGGAGGCTAATTTATCTTAGGACCTTTAAATTATGTACTTTTACGCTTTCCTTTTAGGTTATAATGAATGGATGGTATAAATAAAAGGGTGCTTTTAGGTTATAATGAATGGATGGTATAAATAAAAGGGTGGTGTTTGTAGCACTTGAAATGGTGAAATGATGTGAAAAACTGAGAAAAATGACCCCATGCATGAAAACCAGAGCATCTCGCTTCAAAAACTGCAGAACACAGTCTGCAGCACGGGGTCGTGCCCACCAGGCACGCCCCCGTGCCCAAATGTCTGGTAAGAAATTTTTCAACAGAAGAGGTGGCACAGGTCGTGCCCACCAGGCACGCCCCCGTGTCCACCACACTGTAACTTTCTGTTATAATTCGTTACTGGCACTTTGGCCACGGGGCCGTGCCTGGCTAGCACGCCCCCGTGCCTAGTAACCAATAACCTTAAAATTTGTTATTTAACCCCACTTTTTACATATTTAATCAAAACAAATCCTATTTGGAACACATTGAGGACAATGTGTAATTTAAGTGTGGAGGGATGTTAAAACCTTAAATCGTTTGTCCTAAAAAGCCTTACACAAAACTCGCATTGGAAAACCGCTAATCACCCCAAATATTTTTTAAAAAATTTCATCTTTTTTACTTATCTTGGTTTAGTTTCAGAAGAATAAGTTCTAAAAATTATGTTTTTACAAATTTACACCTGATAGCGTCGTGATAAAAAGAATTATTTAAGAAAATTATAAAAACGGGCATAACAAATCTTTAAAAAACTTGATTATTTATACACTTTTACATTAAACCCTTTCCCACAAAAATGAGTTTTTGAGCCTTTACCGAGCATACAAAGTCATATATACTAATTGCTCAATTTTTCGTTTCTTGTGTAAATATCCCATTTGGCAAAGCATTATACTTATAACCCATTTTTTATTTTAAACCTTTGTTTCTTTTTTTATATCCCCCTAGTTAAACCTCTTTTAGCCTTAACCTTTTCATTTCTAAACCCGCAAAAAAAAAACTTTTGCAAAAACAATCACCCACATCCACAAAAAAAATAAAAACTTTTTTTTATTTACACCCTTTATTTTAGTAAAAAGTTCACTTATAAAATTAAAAAAAAATGGCTTAGTTCCAACTTTAACTTTAAAAAAAACTTTAGTTAAAGTTTTTTGTTTATAAGCCACAAAAAAAATTCTTAAAAAAGCGAAACTTTTTACGCTTTTCACCATTTTTACCTAAAAATACCTACCCTTTTAAAGCCCTTTTGATATTTACAAAGATTAAACATCACAAAGTAGGAGGTTTGATTGTTTGTCAAGTCTATGGTAGGCGTAAGCTCCACAACTGTTCCGAGCGATTTCACTTAAAACATCTTCGGCCAAGTGTTGAGTGACCACTTGTGAGTTATCTAAATATGTATAAAACTAAATGAAATTTTATAAAGGCATGTTATGCCCAACACAAATATTTTTTCTTAAATATGTTCTAAATAAATCATGACGAATAAGATATAAATAAAATAAAAACAAAATAAATTTAGAACTTGGATTCCCGACACTCCAAAGATAAACCCAAAAACTTCTCTTCTACCAATTGCATTTGAGTGTGTAAGCCACATTATAGAGTTTGCTTGAGCACAAGCAAAGATTCAAGTGTGAGGCTATTTGTTGTGCGTAAAATGCAACATATAAATTACGTCAAACAAAGCACAAAATCAACCATTTTTCGTTACTAATGTTGGAAAAAGCATGTTTCTTTGTTTACTTTTAAATTACAGGATCAAAAAATTTTAACGAATAAAAGGAACAAATTAACATCAGAAACCAACACAAATACTAAAAAGAAGATTGGCATGACATGTCGACCCCCCAATCACATCCAAAACAGCAAACTTAACAAAGACAGAAGCTCAGGCAGGGGGCCGTGCCCAGTCAAAGATTCTCTACAGAAAAAGACAACAGCAAAAGACAACCAACACGGGGGCATGCCAGCTCAATATGGGTGGTGGTCAACTTTAAAATTCGCAGAATCTTAGATAGTCCAGCAAGTACACTGACCACGGGACCGTGCTCTGCCACCATGGGGCATGTTGGTACAACGACCTTACATCTGCAGTTAATGAATGAAGAGAAAAAGTCCACCACGGGGCTGTGCCAGGCAGGCACAGGGTCGTGGTCGCCTTCTGTCTTCAGCTATAAATAGAGGTGATTGGCTTTGGAGAAAGACTTCCCTTGGCAAACCACTTCTCTCACACTTGTCATCAGTCCACCACCACTACAACACCAACACCCACTACTCTTATCAATCTTTCATCATTTAGAGTGTGTGCTAGTATCGGGATCCAAGATTGATTATAAGAGTTCTTGTCAAATAAAGGCCATGCTTGGCTATATCTCTTACATCACTTGGTGAAAACAAATCTTTTATGTATTACTTTAGATTTCCAATCTTTGGCAACTTTTTATTTGGGTATGTATTAATGACTTTAATAACTAGTTTTTTATATTGAAAGTGAACTTTATTTAAACATTTCTTCATGTTTTGTTGATTCACTCATTCGTGTCTTACGGTCGACATAAAGCGTGTTAACTACCTGGAAGGGGTTAGAATGGTGTTTGGGTAAAGTTCTTGTCTCGTTCAGTGTATAGATCCTGCTAGGACTTGGTTCAAGCTTGTTAGGACTTCGCTTGAGGCAGATAGCATCAAATCGGGGGACTTAAGAATGGCTTGAACACCTTATAAATAAACTACTATTAAAACTTTACCCAACCTTGTAGGACTGTATCCCTGCTGACTCAGACCAATATGGTCGAGGGTAACTTCGCCTTCACAAGAGGGGCCTACCACTTTTCGCATTAATAACTTACATAATTATCTTCCAATATTCCGACCTTGCGGGACTGTATCCATACTGACTCAGACCAATAGGTTGAGGGTAAAGTCGCTTTCACCAAAGGGGCCTACTACTATAAACTAAGATAATCTATTAAAATGCCCAAAGTGCGGAAATCATCAAAGAATATGTAAAAGAGGAGTCGAAACCAAGTGATTCTTTCTTCTCTATTTGTTTTCCTTTTTATTTACTTTTTTACTTTATATCTTTTAAACTTTCAAAACTTTCATCAAAATTTGGTTAGACTAGACGTTAGCGATAAGTCTGTACTAAAAGTTCTTGTGTCCTTGGACGACATCGGTATCTTACCGTCACTATACTACGTCCACGATGGTTGCATTGCCCTAACATGTGTGACTGTTAGTATTATATCGTGTTTTATAAATTTAAAGCTTGATCTACGAGTAAAAGTACCTAAAATATAATAAAATTATAAACCACTCGCACCACGTACCATAGAAATTATCTCATACAATTCTTATCTTCACTCTGGTCAAACCCAACCCAACCCAACCCACCCCATCCCTTACACCAGAGCGAGCTAACTATTCGTGCCTAGAAACCTGTGACCTAGGACGTCAGCAAGTTCCACTATCGGATTCATCGAAAAACTTGAGTGGTACAGATAGAGTTGTTGAATTCATTGTGTGTGGTTCAGATTCTACCAAAGATGATATTTTTCTTTAGCTGTTGTGGAGAATTTGCCGGGGCAAAATCCTGCAATAATGAATGGAAGAACAATCTTTCAATGGGTTTTCAATTTCATCAAAAGCCCAACTCAAATCTCACAACCCTCTCTATTAGAACCACATAACAAATTTGATTATACTTTGGGGTTTTAGAGAGATAAAACAATGAACAATTAAGCTAAAAACCTAAAACAACGATTGGAAGAACAATCCCTTACTAGGTTTTGAAATTCATTGAAAAACCAACTCAAGTCACATAATAACTCTCCCAATTGAAATCAGATAACACCATAAACACGAGTCTAAAGGGATGATGATGATGATGATGATAAGATGAACTTATGATGATGATGATTGTGATTTTGTATAATCATAATAATAAGGGGTAGAAAAGACTTTCACATTGAGGATAAGGGGCAAAATAGTCTTTTCACTAATTTTCAAACTATCAAACTGATGAAGGGACTTAAAATGTAGGGCTTTTCAAAGTATGGGAACTCATGTTTCCAAAAGTTTCATCCGGGGACTCAACATGACTCCGCCCCTAATCCACAGAGACGCAAATTGCACTTTACTCTATATAATATAGAGGAAGAAATAGAGAAAACAAGAAAAATACCACTATATTGGATTCTCAATAATAGAGAAAATTTTATAGATAAAGTATATCTCTATATTTTAAAGTTTTATATTTTTATGCGAGTAAGATAGAGAATAAATTGTGGGAGGTTTATGATAAATAAACATAATTTAAAGAAAAATGTATTTTTTTAGTTTAGTTATATAAGTGGAGATGAAGACTCTAATATAAATATAAATGCTTATATATCTTTTTAGTTTTCCTTCTAAAGTTTTATCTTTTCTCTAAATTTTACTGTTTATTTGACCTCTATATTACTAGTTTTATTTTTATTAGTATTTAAATGATTTTATTTCAATATAAAATTAACAATTTGTTTTCAACGTCATGTATAGCATTTGTGCCTGTGATTTTTTAGGTTTTCTTTACATATTTTCTTCTTTATTACATGTTTTCCTAAATAAAAAAATTCAATTATATATTTTCTATTCCTAATTCATAAATATTACATATTTCCTCTCTTAACCCATGTATATTATATATTTATCTTTTTCATTAAAATTACTATTAAGAAATTACTATTTTACCCTTAATGAACTTGTTAAATGAATAGCTACATGTTTCTTCAATTACATAATTCCTTATGTATATCTCCCCAATTCTTCCACTTTCTACTTTTCTCAAACAATACTATAATACTAATAATTAAAAAGACAAACGTTAAAAAATGCAATCTACACTTCATAATCATTTATGCTGAACCAATATACCATCGACGTGTTATGCACAATAAAAGAAAAGACAGCAAACAGTAAGATGGAATAATGACATGTGATATTTTTTGTTATTTAGGTATAATAACTCACTGTTATACCACCTAATGTTTCCAATAACTCAAATAAAAAGCCATGGGACCAACGTATCAAGCATATACCAGTTACTATTCTGTATGCATTTAAACATAAGACTCCACATGTTTATACTTGGATTATATATTCAATCATGTGAAGGTGATTGAATCTACAGACCTCCATAAGGTAGGGTTTGGCGTATACGAGGGGAGAGGAAACAGGCTAATGGGATTATGTGTTTTACAAGGGTAATTAGGTAAACTCTCAAAAAATATGAAATTGAATTTTTTGTTTAAGAAAATATGTAATAAGCCCTTTTAGTATGGGAAATATGTAAAAAGCTTTTTTTTAACGGCAAATTATCTACTCTTATATATTTTTATTAGGTTAGAACCTCGTGTATTAAACGGGTTGAATAAGTGTAATTTTATATTTTAAACTTTAAAACCATATATCTTAAAAATCATGTTTATTGTAGAAGGTTGAATAAATGTAAATTTTATATATTTATATGAGTTGAATAAATGTAATTTTATATACCAAATAATAAAAAAATTATATCTTTAAATTTGTATATCAATAAATAAAAAGTGACATCTTTAAAAACCTCATGTATATACGGGTTGAATAAATCTAATTTTTTATATCACATAATAAAAAATTATATCTTTAATAACCCCGTGTACTCTTAATATTATTTTTTTTATAAAGTTTACATCTAAATGTCATATAAACCATAGTGAATACCGTATTTGAGTTGAGAGTTGAACACGAAAATAAAAGTACGGAACCAGTATATATTGATCAATGTTTTTGTTTACCTCTTAGAAAAAATTTCAGAATAGGTTTTAACCTTAACTACTTTAGTTTAATAAAATAAATCATTTTGACATTATATTAATTTATATCTATGATAGATTGATTTCTTGTATTAATTTTTATGTCATGCGTACGTCTTTTGTTAATTTCAGAACATTTTTTTACTTCATTAACTTAATTTTTCTTAAATTTATTTAATTTATATTAATCAAAATGGACAATAATAACTTAAAAAAAATAAAACACATCATAATATGTCAAAAATTGCTTTTGGTAAGGAAAAAACAATTTAAAACGGATGAAGATTTCAAAATATTATATTACATCTTTCGTTTAAATTTATATTAAATTCAATTATATGTTATTTCTAATTAAAATTAATTGTCAAAAGGAATTTAATTGTATAATTATCTTTTAATTAAATTTAATTATCTATAATTAAGTAGAAAATAGAGACAGTAAACTAAAAAATCAATAGCTTCAATAAATAATATATATTTATCATTAGTTTCTTTTATTAAATAGTGTATAGATATAGATACTATATCTATAACATGTAAGATTTAAACCATCACTTAAGAAGAGACGCTTTTATCTCCACCTAGTTTCCCTTGGGGACTCGTATGAATTTTCTAACATTGACTTGTGCGTATATGCATTGGGTTGGGCAAGCTTGGGCACATATCTCTATCCAGAGGCACTAAAAATAGCCCCCCTTATATTTAGGAATATCTAGATCACCATGCATCATGCTTCAAATTTTAATGGTGCCACCTTTTTTTACCGTCACACATTAATCGAAATACTTATAAAAACGATATTTTGAATACAACACAACAAAAGTTTTCACTTGATACGAAAACTGGTTGTATATGAAGTATTACAATGTCCATCTCGAGATTGAAACCGTTGCACACAGATTCACAACTTTTTTATCTTTTTTATGAAAAGAAAGCCTAACTAATATTACTTAGAATAATTTCTAATCCTTAGTTCGAGAATGATACACCACAAGACGTAAAATCAAATTCTCTATTGTTAGGATTTTCTGAATTTTAAATAAATAAATATATAGGGAGAGGAATGAAAAAAAAAACATTGTAAAATCAGTGCATGTGGTATTAATATACACCATAACGTATGAATTTTTTTAACGGTGTCATTATGCTAAGGTAAGGAATGGTGAATTCATGTCTGATTAATTCTAGGTAGTCCACACAAATCAACAAACTTAGACACGTATTCGCCTTCTTTGTCGCTTTCTAACTTTTTTTTTGTAGATTTTTAACCTTATTTGTTGTACAAAACAATTTCGAACGTTCTTTCATCCTTACTTTTAACTTTTTAATCAGGTACAACATATGCCATGTTGTCAGATGGGGCACTACCATGTAAGTGACGTGTTACTACGTGAGCGAACTTAGATGGTTTGACGGGTCGCCCAACACTCATGAAGAATCCATATATTATATGAAAGAAACCTATGGGAAACACTTGTCACTCCCTGGTTTCACCTCAAATAACTTTTTCCGCCTTTTTTTACACCTTAAACAATAGAGTTTTTTTTTCAGATTATCCATAGTTGACCCGACCTAGTATTTAATACATTTCCTAAATTATAATACCACCTAATAATATTCTAATTTAATACCATAACCCTCATTACCTATCACACAAGTTCTCTCTATTACTGCAGACGCTCTCAAAAACCTAATTCAAGATCATCATTAACAATCTTCTTGATCGACGGTAAGAACTTCGATTCCATAATCTTTTGTTAAGATTTTGTTTTATTGTTTGTGATTTTGAACATCGTGTATTTTGAATGTTAGGTTGTCTCACTGATTTGATCCAGCCTTCTTCTTTATTCGAAAGGCAGGATAGTGTTGTTTTGTTTATTGCAATACTTAATTGATTTCCTTTACTTTTGACACTAATGTTTTGTATTCCGGCTCCTTTCATGTAACCATCACTACCTTCTTCGTTCGTCCTCTATAAATAAGAATCTAATCTTTATTATAAAGGTTAGATTTCATTAATAAATCAAGTATTGTAGGATATGGGTCACAATTTCAATAAAAAATTATATAAATAAAATAGTAAAGATACTCTCTTTACTTACATATTTAGGAAATTATAGTACACGTACCATGAACAAATTTAAACGAAATAATATATATATTACAACATATGTAACTAAATTGATTCAAGCCATAGTCTTCAACAAGAGCCTTAACTGCGTCATCTTGTATGGTCCGGTGTGTAGTCTTCAACGAACTCTTGAATCGTGTCTCCTTGTATGATCGTTTGTGTGGGCTTCAACAAGGTCTTGAACCACATCTTCTTATACATTAATTTCCTACATAATGAACAAACAAGTGTTGACGGTCGTGGCTGAGGCACATGTTCAACACGCTTCCCTTAAAACAGATTTCGCGCCTCTACTAAAGATGACGCGTCTGTCTTCTAGGGTAAAACAGTCGGAGCAGTCTGTACTGCCGAAAATGGCCACGCGCCCGAGGTTACACCGGATAAAATTATAGTGTTAGAACTTGTGGAGAAAAAATGACATGAAGGAGATGAAATTGAGTAGATAAAACTGATCTCTCTAAGTACCCAACACATAGGTATACAAGTATCTCTTCTTTTCAAGAACTCTTCATGAACTCATATGTTTTCTTGTATTAATTCCTTTGTATTTTTCTAGCATCTCTCTTTCTCAAAATGAGGCACATATCCTACTATTTACAAGAGTTGAGAATAAATGAAAAGTCTCACTTAATTAGTTATTTTATTAGAGACATAAACTCAAATAATAACAAATAAATTGACATAAAAACTCTACTCAACAATTTAATCTTTAATTCACCATATGAAGAGTTTAATTAGTAATTACAATTTTACTAAATTATAATTTCACTAAATTAATATCCATTCACACTACATAAATTTCCAACAATTCCCCATATGAATGGAGATCGTTCAAAACACATAAAATTTCCAATGGAACCTCGATAATTGAGTATTGCCGGATAAGTAGGTGTTCCCTTTGAACTTTCCGTTGTGAGCATACTTAGTCTCCTAGCGGTTTGTAGAAGCGATGTCCTTGAACAAATCCCCATTTGTGTAGACAACAATACACTTCACACAATACTCTCCTTAGTCTGGTCATCCCCTCATAGTTGTGTCCAATAATGGCCGTGGAACACTTTCCTGGTTCTGCGAGAGCTCTAGGAATTGTGCCCCCAATTCCATTCGAAGCGACCCCACTTCTCTCTAACATATGTGATTCTCCTTAAATTATTAAAAGCATCATGGTTACCATGATTGTGCAAAATCATTTACCACATAATATGCTTAGCCTCACAATTTGTCACTGAATTTCCTAGGAATGAACTAGGACGTATTTAAAAACCCGTTTATCGTTTAGGGGATATATATAACCATATATACTAGCTTATGCATATCAGCTATGCCCTCACAGTGACCACCCTCAGGCATATGAATTCATTGTCCTATTAAACTTAGATCTTGGGATCTCCAGTCAACTATGTTAGGTTTCCTTCACACACCTTTTTTCCATGGGCTTTAGTCGCATTCCACAACTTGATCTCTAATAAATTGTTGGATCCATAACATTATCTTTGTCGTTGACAAGTAACTGAAGATAACTTTGTAGTTGAGATCAATTGTCATGACGTGTTTATAACTCGAAAGTTAACTTTGCCTATTGTCAATTTCTAAGAATATAACCTCAGTGGCCACCTGAATCTGGTTATAATATTTGTCTTAGAATGATACATTTATAAATTAAGGCAAACACATCTCCATTATGCACTATGACCTTTGTGTCTTTCACTTAGTTGTCTATTTGCAATGTTAGATTGGATTACAAAATCCTTATTGCCCAAATATTATGATAAAAATGCAAGACACCCCCACTTTTAAGTGTTATTGGATAACATCTAGATGGGGTAATGAAAACCATTTCTACATACCCTTATAAGGTTGTTTTTCTTAAATGGACCCTCCCCCACATTTCTTACCATTTGATCAACATTTCTGTAACTTCACTTATGATGACATTTATACACATATAATTGAACAAGATCAACCTCATTATATCAGTGAATTCAACTCATATTGCATTAGCTTACATAAGCTTCCAAGCTGTCCAAAGCAACACATGTCATTGTATAAGTTTGTCACCAACTTAGAATAATTCTAATTTAACATTTAGAATATGCCTAGACAATGAGTTTTCCTCATTAACTTTTCGAACAAAATCTTCAAAAGTTACATGTCTTTTCCTTATAATGCATGAAATTCTCCCTCAATTTTGTCTGTACACAAATTCTTTTTGTGTTCATACACATTTGAATGTTTAGAGTTAATTAGTCTCCGTTGAGACCATAATTAACCAAGTATTAGTCTAGCATGCTTTAGACTACATACTTTAGCATGTGAACAGAAGATGCATCATTCTAATTCTTCGCAGCCCCAAGGATATTATAATATCACTTTGCAACATTCATCCCTTGTTAAGACAAAATAATGAGACTTACTCATAATCCTAAAACATCAATATTTAGGAAGGTCTCATAAATTATTGTATATAGTACATAGCTAAATTTTATCATTCAAGTAAGGAACATAACTTGTTTACCTTTGATCTCCAAGGCTTTACCATTGACTCATAAGTACTTAAACATAAGTTTTAATCCAAGTCACTTGGTGAACACACTCTTCATCAACAAGATGAATGTTCCTCGTTTACAATCACTATTATGTGGAAGATAGAGTCAACTAGATCCACACTCAACAACATGGCATTCATTATTTTGCCATAAGTGATTTGCACACATCTATTGTTATTCATTAGGAGATATGTATATTTAGGATGCTCTCCCAAACGAAGGTAAATTTTCCATATTCAAGTGGTAGACGCATCTACGTATAAATCTCGTAAGATTTATTAAAGGCATACAATAACATATAGTACTTTTCTTTCATATGTTAGAATTCACACTTGTGAATTTTTCAATGACTTCTACCGAAGTATGTCGACATGGATCTTGTTTGTGTATTTCATCTCAATACACTCAGTACGTTCTTTCATTAGTTGACGTTATAATTATTTTCACAAAAATAATTTATACGTCACAAATATTAGTGATTTATTTCTTTGTAAACAACTGCATGTGTTATCCGAAGATACTGAACACAAAACAATAAAATACATTGGAAACTAAATCATAAGTGCCAAACACTTTTGAAATTTAAACGGAAGCATAGACGATACGTAGACATCAAATATCAAAGTGCTTTTATCTTCAACACTTTATAATCTGACAAAAATCTTCTCAACGATATCGTCCCATGGCATGTCTTGAGATACTCCCTCAATAAGACTTCTTGCACTTGTAAGTACAAGTTTCTCATTTCATCTTGAAACTTTAAACTTGGACAATTCTACATAAAACAATACCAAGTTGTTATAAAGACTACATTTAAGTAGTGAACTTGAACAATTAAATTTGTTCACAACAACACTAAGTTGTTTTCCACCAAATATTATTCATGAGATTCTTACTTTGTTCACCATATGCTACTTTCAGCAAGAGTAGCGAACCATTTGAAGTATCAATACTATGCAAAACTTTGTTTTAAAGATCACTCTAAAACATTTCCTTAGTTTTGCAATATACTATATTAATAATATCAATTAGGGTTTATGAAAACATAAATCAAAACCCAAAATATCAATGATTTTATATTATTTAGTCTTACTACGCATATACTAAACTTTTCTAACACGAATGTTAGAAAAAAATGTTATAACGACACATATAGAATCGAACATTTACATAAAACGTTTTCCAATGATAAAGTTTAAAAAATAAACCATTTCTCATCATATTTAATGCACACATAGGCAATTAAATGTTTACATAAAACATTTCTATTCATTATGGCTTATATAATGAACAATCTCTAACCTTGTATTTGTGATACACATTTTCTAACACACTTGTTAGAAATTTAGGTCATTTTATATATATAAAACATGACAATTTGGATTTAGAAATCACAAATGAAGGTTAGTGATAAATCCCATAAAACAACACCATCACTTTATGGTGATTTAATTCTTGAAGCCAATCAAACATCAACTTCAATGTATGACTTTTTTATTTCTAAACCATGCAAAGCATTAATGTGTTTATATTCACTAAAATCAATTCTACAACAAATTACTTATATAAAATGTTTACATAAAACATTTCAAAGCATTTGTATTCTAACCATTTTTAACAATCATGTTAAAATGAAAAAAAAAATCTAACGCGCACGTTAGAAATATTAACATTTCCACTAAATGTTAATTCGAATTGTTATAAACACATATATGGTTCATATAAATAAGTCACTTCTAATACACATGTTAAAAATAAATAACTAAAAATTGCTTCCAAACAAACACTTTTCATGAACGGTTTCTAACACGCATGTTAGAAGACAAATGATTACAAAAATCATTTGCATTTTTTATATAAACTGTTTCTAACACTTTTCATAAACCGCTTCTAACACGCATGTTAGACGACAAATGATTACAAAAATCATTTGCATTTTTTATAAACTGTTCTAACACTTTTGTTAGAAATAAACAATTACAAAATTGTTATAAATCTTATCAATAAATATGTTTTAACATACTTGTTAGAAATAAGTAATTATAATAACCATTATAATACCAATAGGTTCTAACAAGCTCGTTAGAAATACATGATTACAAAAATTATTATAAGACTTATTAGTATATACAAAATAAACTATTTCTAACACTAAGCCGGTGTAACGCACACGTTAGAGAATTTTCACGTTTACAAAAAACGTATGGTCATTTGTAACGTAAAATTTCGCTGTCACCCAGGCAATCAACCAGCTTCACAAGCCGTACCCCTCCAAGCTATCCCAATCACTCAAGTAGCACCCAACTCTACTTACCCAAATAAGAAACCTTACATTGGACCTCACCCTCAATGCAACACCTGTTTTTATCACCATCCATCTACCATACCTTGTCGACTGTGTGCTAATTGTGGGCGTTATGGTCATTTGAGCAAAACTTGTCGTACCCCTCAAAACCAAGCTTCACCCCTACCCAAAACATGATCCAATCATATCAACAACCTCAATACCCCATGGTTCCACATGTTCGAGCTTGCTTTAATTGTGGGGACCCTACCCATTTTAGAAACACGTGCCCTCGATTGGTTAACATCATAAACGCTCAAGCTCAAGCAAACCCAGTTAACCAAGCAAATCAAGAAAACCCAGCACTACCACCAGCAAGAGGAAGAGCTTACAACATCAACGCCAATCGTGTTGAAGATAATAACGGCCCAAACGAACCACCCAACTAGCCTTCCCTCACCAAGAGTCAAGACTCAACTTCAACCGTCTAGTTCTTAATGTTTTCTCAATCTTTGGGTATCCCTGTTATAATTTGGGAATTTATGTATCCAAGAATCTTAATGCGAATTGATATTACTGTTTTATATCTTTACTCATTGATTTAACTTTCATATCATCATACATCACGACGTATCTCGATCTCATCATTTAAAGAAGTTGGGTTGTGTCTCACTTTTACATAGACTGACCCCTTTATCATAACAAACGAGAGAGGTACTGTCGTCATTCAGTCATGTATTCTTTCAGATTTGAGACTCAAGCTTTAGCTGTTGTGTTTGTTTATGCTTTGTAGATTTTAGAATCACATAGAACTAATCATAACTTACTGACAAAGCCAATGAAAATTTAACAAGAATATGGTGGATACGCCGCTGGTACTTCCTATATATAAGTATTCTTGTCAAAGGATCAAAAGCATTGTCAGATGGTTATGAGAAGTTCCGTGTAGGTTCTAATATCGTCATGATTGAAGTTTTTGTTTTGTGATATAACCTTATCTTTTCAACGCATCAAATCTCTCAAAACTCTTATGCATGAGATCATACCCAGTCAATCAACTTTGTTTATCAATGTTTCGCATTTTTATACTTTAGGCATCAAAAAGTGATTCCTGTAGCAGGGTATTCAACCCTTACTAGGAACGTTACCGCCTCAATTAAAATTCAAAATTTCACACTCCTCTGGTTATGTAGTCGTCAAATCCAAGCATCACACCTCCGTTTTCTATTAAAAGATATTCAAACTTTTGTCAGAATCAAAAGCGAGGACCTGAGTTTACTTGGGAACGTGAAGATTTAATGCCCGGAAAATACCCGTATCTTATCCTATTACAACTTCTACCTAAATTTCGGGATGAAATTTCTAAAAGTAGGGGATACTGTAACATTCGTCGTAAAACGGGTTCCAAAACCCGCTCCGTTAAAATTCTCGAATTTATTAAATGTTTCCCTACGCATGTATTCATTTTATAAATTATATTAGTTCATTTTTATAGTTAATAAATAAAATAGATAGTAAATATATTGAATATATAAAAGAATAAAAATAAAAATAAATACAAATCAATGAAAGTTAAAAATAAAACAAATCAACACAAAAAGGGGTAGCCGTGAGTCGAAACCGGGTCCCCATACCCACACACTCGGTTTTCACCACTGAGCTACACACACCGATTGTTTTTTTTATTTAAACAATTAAATGATATACACAAACAAAGGTCAAACCTACCATTCAAAAAGGGCGGAAACCAGTAACGGTCAAGGTGCATAATCTTTTGAAATCAAAGCAATTACCGTTGATTCCTTATGTTTAGCATAACCGGTGACAATTATAACCGGTGAATTTAAACTTAATTTGATGAATAACTGACCAGATTTAACGATTGACCGAAAGATGTTTAGCTATAACCGAAAACGGGAAATCACTCTATAAATAGCACTGAATCACCACACAAATACCTCGCACATTTCTCCGCAACTCCACTCTAAGCTCTCTGATCAACTTCTCTGTTTCACCGGAAAACACACCTGCCTTCGCCGGAATCAGTCATCGGCAACCGGGCAACCTGTTTTATTTCCAGTGGTATGAATCTTAAACCCCCTACGTTCATGTTTCTTGTATCTAGTCGTGATCGGAGAAATATAATTGTTATATATATGTGTCGAGTTTAGTTCTGGATTTAATCAGAATAATGTAGAAGATAAACTCTAAGAAGTGTTTAAGTATAATTTAATTTCTATTATAGTCGAGTTAGACACCTAGCCCAGTTGGTTGGGCTGGGTGCAAAACATCACCTAAACATGGGTTCGAAACTTGTACTCCCCACCGGTTCGATAATTAAAATCCTTTTTAATTTAAATCATTTCTGATATAACCTAACAAGTGTATAAGTATAATAAAAATCAAGAAACTAACGGGTTAGACACGTAGCTCAGTTGGAAGAGCTGCGTGCACGTGAACGGAAGGTCTCGAGTTCGAATCCCACCACGCGCATCCAATTCCTTTAGAAACCGGTCAGAACTTTGCTTGTCAGGTCTGACAAGGTTTTAATTTTTATTATTATTTATTACTTACTAATTATTTTATTTACTATTTTGTTTTAAAAATCAATTAAAAACATTTAAAATACAATTAAGTAGGTTTAAAAATCCCAAAATTTTCTACAAAAAAAATACCTAAAAACCTAACAAAAAGTATTAAATCAAAATATTAAATCGTTTATATTTATCGAATTATCGCATTATTATTTTAGGTTAGTATTCGTTCGTCGATCAAATCCTCATTTCGTGCGCATTCATTTTCAAGCAAGGAACGCACCCACTGTGAGTGAATTCTTACAAATTCCCCTTTTTATTCATGTTTTGGGTGTATCATGTGTCGCCTTATTTATTTCGTTTATTCAAACTTGTGCTGTTACCATTATATGATCTAAACGTGTGATGTAAATGTTGTTTGTTGTGATGTGTGTTTACATTTTGTCAAGTTGCGTGCAAATCATTCATTAGGCCCATCAGTTCCTCGTCGGAGACGAGTTGAGCATCGCGTGCCTCATTAGATCGGCTCCGTTGGTTGAGCCTTGATCTTATTGTTCATCATTTGGTGTGTGCGTGTGCATTAATTGATATTATGTGTTTTGTGATTAAATTTACATACACGTATACTCATATGTGGTTATGCACCTTTTTATAATCAATATAACAAATTCGTTCAAATGTTTTCATAAGATTCACTCGCCAACTTTTGTTGACCCAAAACCCTATTTTTACACATGATACAGGTGGACAGGTTGAAGCAAGGAACACATAGGAAATTGCCTTAGAAGAAAAATAAAGAAGTCATGAAAAATGTATTTGAACATGTTGTGCTTGTATGTTTATTGTAATTTCTTCTTTAAAAAGAAATAATAAATATGAAACTTTATAGTAAATGTCATGAGCTTTGATGAAAACCCACTCATGCCCCGACTACCATTTCCGTTGCGGGTCAGGGTGTGACAGATTGGTATCAGAGCTTTTGACTATAGGGATATAGGATAGGTTATTAGACCCTTAGAGCCTATACTATAGTTGTTAGATTTTAATTATTTATGTAGTTACCTGCAAACTCATGATGTTTATTTGTTTCGTATTTATTACCCACACAAATTCATGCAAACACTTCCACTATCATTTTGTGTGATACTTAATGAGTTATACTTGTTGTCAAACATAACATGCTTACATATACATTCATCACGCATATTTCAATGTTCACATATTTAAATCATCCTCATATTTCCTTTATTCAAGATTTTGTGGCATTTTTCGTTTTTCAATCTCATCAAAGTGAGTTCTACGACGAGCATGTAGTAACTGGAAGGGTACAAGTACCGGTAGTCGAAACGTCATGTCTAGGTTGGCATTCGTATAAATCCAATATAACGGACTAGTTTGCCTACCTCGGGACTAACGATGAGAGTACGAAGGACCTATTAGGCCAAAGCATGCCACACAAAACGTCATTCGAACTAACCCTACTTTGAGTTGTCATTGTGTCCATACCAGGACACCCTCCGACCTTATACTTTGCTGTCATGTTTTACGATTTTCATTCGGGTGGCGCAAGTGTTAACAGTCCAACACCAATATGAACCCTACCCGAGCCCAGTAGTCATGGGGGCCCACATGACTACCAAGGCTAAGTAAGGGGACATATGGGAGCCCAAACATGAGCAAAGCCCAAGACATCCTATGGATGTAGCAAATTTATTTTCTTCGTTTGTTTTGTGAATGTTCATTTCTAAATACGACACATAACACCTAAAACGTCAAACTCATACTCTCGATACGTATTCCTTGTAGATGTCTTCTAGTCACTCTCGTAGAGGTAGGAGATCAGGAAAATCCCGCGAGCGCATGGCTGCCCAAATCGCTCAACAAATGGCCGCCGTAATACCCAACATCGTAGTTCAAGTCCAACAAGCCCTTGTCGCCAATCCTATCACCCCAACCAATCTAGAAGGACAAAATGTCGCCAACCCTCCTCTCAACACCACTAAATGCACCTTCAAGCATTTCAAATCCTGCGATCCTCCAAAATATGAAGGGACTGAAGGTGTCACCGCTCTCCTCCATTGGTTTGAGGAGATGGAAACACTTTTCTCAATTGCGACTGCCCCGATGATCGCAAGGTGCGATATGCTACCGGTCGTTTGTTCGGAGTAGCACTTACATGGTGGAATACAGAGAAGGGCAAGCGAGGTGCTGAGGATGCTATGACTTTGACTTGGGAAGAGTTGAGGGAGATCATGACAAGACGTTTCTGTCCAAGAAGCGAAATCAAGAAATTAGAAGATGAGTTCTACTCTTTGAAACAAAAGGAGGGCGACCACACCACATACAACAAGAGATTCCTTGAGTTGAATCAGATGGTCCCCAACTTGTTCACTCCCCTCTACCGTTTGATCGAGCACTACATTCGAGGTCTTCCTTCAAAAATTCAAGACCCTGTAATAAGTACCACACCTGCAACTTTGGAAGCAGCAATGGAGTTAGCTACAGAGCTCACCGAAAACCACATACGGAATGAAGACTTCAAGGAGGAGAAGAAGAAGGATAAAGCATCAACCGAAACCTCAAACTCAACCCAGATCGAATCCTCTTCTCAACCCACTTCTAAGAGAAAACGAGATGGGCAAAATTTCGCTGTCACCCAAGGCAATCAACCAGCTCCACAAGCCGTACCCCTCCAAGCTATCCCAATCACTCAAGTAGCACCCAACTCTACTTACCCAAATAAGAAACCTTACATTGGACCTCACCCTCAATGCAACACATGTTTTTATCACCATCCATCTACCATACCTTGTCGACTGTGTGCTAATTGTGGGCGTTATGGTCATTTGAGCAAAACTTGTCGTACCCCTCAAAACCAAGCTTCACCCCCTACCCAAAACATGATCCAATCATATCAACAACCTCAATACCCCATGGTTCCACATGTTCGAGCTTGCTTTAATTGTGGGGACCCTACCCATTTTAGAAACACGTGCCCTCGATTGGTTAACATCATAAACGCTCAAGCTCAAGCAAACCCAGTTAACCAAGCAAATCAAGAAAACCCAGCACTACCACCAGCAAGAGGAAGAGCTTACAACATCAACGCCAATCCTGTTGAAGATAATAACGGCCCAAACGAACCACCCAACTAGCCTTCCCTCACCAAGAGTCAAGACTCAACTTCAACCGTCTAGTTCTTAATGTTTTCTCAATCTTTGGGTATCCCTGTTTTAATTTGGGAATTTATGTATCCAAGAATCTTAATGCAAATTGATATTACTGTTTTATATCTTTACTCATTGATTTAACTTTCATATCATCATACATCACGACGTATCTCGATCTCATCATTTAAAGAAGTTGGGCTGTGTCTCACTTTTACATAGACTGACCCCTTTATCATAACAAACGAGAGAGGTACTATCGTCATTCAGTCATGTATTCTTTCAGATTTGAGACTCAAGCTTTGGCTGTTGTGTTTGTTTATGTTTTGTAGATTTTAGAATCACATAGAACTAATCATAACTTACTGACAAAGCCAATGAAAATTTGACAAGAATATGGTGGATACGCCGCTGGTACTTCCTATATATAAGTATTCTTGTCAAAGGATCAAAAGCATTGTCAGACGTCGTGAGGACTACGCTATGGAAAGCTTTTATTTTTTCCTTTCTCCAGGTTGACATGTTTATGGGCCCAACGAGATCGCGCACTGAGAATGCGTAGATCGGCCCCACACCATAACAATTGCTAATTGTGTTCGATATAACTGTCGCAAAATAGCATGAGGTAAACATGTGTTCTGTGTTTTCTTCCTCATCTTCACAAAATCAACATAGCGTGGAGCCCACGTTAACTTGTCTTCTCTCCAAAGCTTGAAGGGTTGGTATACGGTCCATCTTCACTTTCCACATAAACACATTAATTTTCTTAGGGACCCAAGAATTCCAATCCATCACAAAATTTTGAACCATTGTGTTCGTTTTGTACAAGACTTTCTTCGTAGATTTTACCGAAAATTCTTCACATTGATCGATTGTCCAGACCCACTTATCTTGTTGGCCAGAAATGTCGACATTGGTTAGGCGGTTTTTCAAAGTATCCAGATCGCCTTATCCCACCTGGTTGAAATCCATCCTCTTCCACCTCCATTTCCATGGGAGATTGATATCCAATATCATTTTCCACTTCAAGATTTAACATTCCATTTATGTTTATTACCCCATTGGGATTTCACATCCAAGTTAACTTCATCATTTGTTGATTCCTTATCTAAATCCTATGTAGTTTTGTTATATTCTGTTCACAGTGCATATATAGCCCCACCTCAAATATCACAACACATTTTGGGTGCATCAGAATTGAGATGAGAACTCAACATTTAAGCATGCCCGAGTGAGAATAGTTTTAGGATGGGTGACCCCTAAGAAGTCTTCAATTGGGTAACAAAAAACAAACATGTGAGCTCCAAATGGGCAATACAAACATTATTAGTTGGTATGAGAGAACGAGTGTTGCAAATGGTATTAGAGGCAATCGAGAAAACGAATGTTGCAAATGGTATTAGAGGCAATCCTGTTATGTTCAGTGTTGTTTACAATGGTGGGGTAGACCTTCTTGGGGGCGAAGATGAAGAGATAGTTTTGATTTGGAAGATTATCCATAAAGTTAATAGGTTAAAAATAATTCAAGTGAGTGCAAATAAAAATAGTTTGGTTTATTTATTAAAAAATGGTTTGAATTATTTGTTTATTAAATAGTTTTATTTGTTTGGTTGATTTTATTATTAAAATAGAGTTTGAGTTAGGTTAGGATTAATTTATGTTTAGTATAAATACATGCCAGGTTATGTATCCAGTTTTATTTGTCGATTTGAGATTAATAATAAAAGAGTATGAGACATGCTAGTCTCCAAATCGTTTGTGCTTGGTTTTGTATGTTCGTGATTGGAACCGTGGGTCAACAATTGGTATAAGAGCTTGGGTTAATCACTAGGCGGTCAATAGTGGTCATAACCTGTCCTAATCGACCAAAAATCAGTGGCAGTATAGCGATTCCGCAAAAATCTGGTCAAAACTTGTAAATTCCGATATTTATCATATCTACTTCAAAATATGGATCGAAAAAGGTTTTAAAACATTTCTACTTAATAAAATAATTACATATGAAAATTTTGATCCGATTAACCGATTGATGTCGGTTCAATTCGGTTCTTTTCCTACCCCTGTGTACGGTTTGAAAATTCTTAACCTAACCAATAGAAACAAGTTATAATACCAAAGATTTAAACGACTTGACCATTTCAACCCGATCCATAAGCCCTACTCCTCATAGCCCATTTCAATCTTTTGTTGGCCCATTAACGAACCCCTAACCTTCCTTTTCGATGGTTATTTCTCTGCAACCGTGTGCAGTTTAATCTCCATAAAACCTACAAAGATCCAGAGTCTGATCATCCTCATCTTCCTCAATCTTCCACACCAATTATGCCTCCAAGAATCCATCTTTCCCTCTTCAAATTCATCACCAGACACCCTTTTCGACCTTCTTCAAAACCCATATCCCCAATTCCCATAAAACCAATCACAACAAAATCTTTTCACCCCTTTTGCCACCCCACAACACTCCCATCTTCTCGTTTCAACAAACACTTATACCCCCAGTTCAACATTTGCAGATCATACAATGTGGAAACTGACAAAGTTGTTGATGAAATAAACTTAAAGTTTGCAGAGGCTAGAGAGGAGATTGAGATGGCAATGGAGTCAAAGGAAACTGTGTATTTTAATGAGGAAGCCGAGTGTGCTCGTGCTGTGGTTAAAGAAGTTCTTGAAATGTATGATGGGTTGCTTTCGAGATTGCCCGAAAAGGAGAGGGGGGGGATCCAGAGGTCAATGGGGCTCAAGATTGAGCAGTTGAAGGCTGAGCTTGAACAATTGAATGAGTGATGAGGTTTGGTTATTTGGGTGTGATTTGGTTTTTAGTTAAATTTAAAGTATTTGTTGGTGTTGTTTGTTATGTTGATGATGATGATAAATGACATAGGATACTTTTATATTCACAAGTTTTGATTAGATAAATAATGAGCAGCTATGATGAAGTTGTAACATGTTACACAATCGGTTTACGTTCATATTTAAATGCTATCAACACGTTTTGGGCGAATTGTTTTGGACGAGAGCTTATGAACCTAGCGTTACTTTGTTTATGACCGTTGTGGAATTTGCCTAGCGTATTAAACAGTTAATGGTTATATTTCGTGATTTCATCTAGTTGAATGATGTTTTTATATATGTTAGGGTATACATTAAACATTTGAAGGAATGAAGAGGTTTTTTTTGGGTATGATTTAGTTTTTCCATGTTTTTAAAGTATTTATGATGTTATTTGTTATGTTGAAGGTGAAATGACATAGGATTCTTCATTTGATTCCCAATTTCTGATTAGATAATGAATGAGTAGCCATGATGTATCATCAACGCGTTTTGGTCATACTGTCTTTAGATGAGAGGAGAACCGTAGAGTTAAGTGTGCGTATTTAAGGTCAGCATTAGAAATTGTAAAACCCTACACGTGCTCTCAAGGCAAATCGTATGTTCATACCGAATATCTTAACAAGAAGATGAATGTTCCAAACTTGTTTTGGGCCCATTGTCTTCACATGAGGGGAGAATTATAGAGTTAAGTGCGCGTATTTGAGGTCATCATTCTTTATGTGGATTTTGTCTAGTGTGTTACACGGTTAATGGTTAATATTTTATAGATTTAACTGGTTGTAATGCATTAACTTAGTTTAATGATGTTTTTATATATGTTAGGGATGATTTGCTGCTCTACCATTCATCTCCTTTTATGCCAAAATGGTTACATTTTTAGTAGATTTTCTAATTGTATGCAGTTCTCATGTTTTCAACTCCTGATAAGTAGTTTACCTGTCAACTATAAAGTGTTAACTCATTTGACACTCAATACATCAAATGTTAATTTCCATTTGTTTAGATGTAACTACTAAGTAGTTTACTTGTTTTCACATTGGTTCATGGTACTTGTTTAACTAACTTTTGTAGTTACATGTTTTTTTTTTGTGGGAATTTCATAAAATAAAATAAAATTCACACCCTATTTGATCCTAATACAAATAGGATATTGTTACAGATGTAGATGTTCTGATGATCATTTGACTGTTGTTTATATATAAAATCATTGAACTATAGTATTTCTCCAAGGTTAGGAGCACCTGAATTGACACCTTCCCCCTTCATCTTATCTTTGGTTTTTAAAAGCTTCACCTATGCGAGACATTGCTTTATGCATAACCAAATAAGTTTTATTTACAACTAGAAGCTACATCTCTCTGGTTTGTTTTACATATTAACTTTTTAATCAAGTAAACCTTTTATTATTTTCTCATTCATTTGGTTGTTTTAACGTTACTTTACTAATTTCATGAAAATAACGTTAAAAGCGATGGATGGTTAATCATGCATCATGTAGTGGCGTTGATAGCCGAAAGACAATGGGTATATGCACCAAGCGGTCTTTGTCCGATTGCTAAGTGTTATGTGCCTTATGTCCAAGGCTTGATGCAAAACTACAATCAAGTCAGGGGTCTCACTGGAAGCAGCCTCTCTATCATACGGGGTAGAGGTAAGGCTGTCTACATCTTACACTCCTCAGACCCTACCTTAGCTTTGCTATTGGTGGGATTTATTGAGTATGATGATGATTCATTTGGTTGTTTTATAAGTATGATTCTCCTACAGACCCTAGTTTTAATCATTTTTGACCTACAGGTACATGAAGCGTCGCCTCAAGCCCCTGATTTTAAGAGGGGTTAGCTGTTTGATTTCATTGTTGAGTGTATGACAATTTTGTAAGGATTAGATGCTCTCATTCAACTTACAATGGATTTGTTTTTTCTTTTTTTGGGTAAATGAGCTTTCGCCCTTTAAAACCAAATTCTTTTTCCTTTTTGGTTAAAGAGTTTTTACATTTTACTGTTACAAGTCCCTCATACTTCCTCTCATGCTGCAAGCTTCTTGTTTCTTATCAACCATATCCTTGGTCTATATTCTGTTTGTTTTAACCTTCTAGTTTGACTTATTTAAAGTTATGGTTAAACATTTAAACCTCTCTACTATGTGGTCTTTCATATCTTATTGTTCATGGTTCCTTCTATAAAAAGAATCTTGACTCAGTCTGATCTTTTGCATTTCTGTTTAAGCTGTGTTTATTCTCTTCTTTCTACCTATAGCGTTTTGACTTTTTAGGTCAAACAATTGGTTTTCTTTTTAATTTGACTTTAGTGTTTTACGTTTTTTATGGAAGATTGCAAACTTGATTATTGTAGGCTTCCTGGTAGTACATGACATTATTTCTTTGTTTTCTTTTGATCTATTAGAAAATCACGTACTAATTTTGGTTCCAAAACGGACTTGTTTGACCAAAGAAGTCAATCTGATAGGAACGTTTAGGAGAACAAGGCCATTGAGTTATAAGTCAGAATTGTTGGAAAGACCAATGAAGTGTAACTGAGTCAACTCAGAGATTCACTAACTTATCCCATGGTGGAATTGCAGAAATTTTGTAATTATAAAACACATTGCACCCATGATCAACAAGAAATATTGGATTTTAGGAATGTCCTACGATGATAAAACTTACCTTCTATTCATGAGCCAAATTTTACAAACCCGACCCCTCTTCGTGTCGAAGATCCTCTCAACTATACATTTAGTTATAGTATGAAAATGCAAAACTTATATGTCAAATCAAATAACATGATTGAAACTAGTTGCTAAGTAAAGCGCATATAATCTGAACAATTTGTTAACTAGGAAAACTGTAAGTGACAAACGCAAGTACGTAATTCGAAAACGAATTGAACCCACCCATTTATAAAGGTATCATACCCAAACGTAAACATTGGAATCGATTATTCCCAAAATTTCCATTCCAAAACTATATGGAATGAAACCCGTTCTCCATCGGATTTGCGCTTTTGTTAAAACTAAAAGACGAATCCAACCATCCTACGGTTTTAGCCCGTTCAACAAGCGATCCGAATTGCTTTTTAGCATCGGGTACATCCAAACACAAATCATCAAGTGATTCCGACACCCTCCCGAACCCTTTTGACATCTGAATCTGGGTTATGATTCCTGTGTTAAAACACTCCTCAAGCAACCTCCAAATTCTATCTTGTTTCTTCTCGATAATCGTTACTAACGACTTCTTAACAACCTCATGATGAAAAAACGGCATCCCTAGTTCGGTTATGCACCGACACGCTTCACGCGTGTCACCACCCGACTCGAATTCTTCCAAAAGTTTACCGATCTGATCTTTAACGTCTTCGATAGCCCACCCGTTTGTGTAACTTCCGCCACCGCCCCAACACCTCAGAATCCGTTCACCCGAAAGCCGAGCGTTAAGAAGAGATTTTGCCATTTTCAAAACTTGGTTCCCAACAGATTCCGGTTTTAACGAACCGCCCCCGATTTCCTCCAAATGTAGAGGAGCCAATACGTCATCAACAACGGCTCGAGCTAAAAACATTGCAAGATCTTCAACAACAACGGGAATATCCAAAGCAATGTCATCTGCGGATTCAATCAACATTGTGAACCCGTTTACAACATCTTCAGCCGGGAAATATAATGATGATAACAAAACCGAAGCCATTTCTTTCTCTTGTTTTTTGCGATCCATCGCTAACATAATCAACCGTTTAACGAAATTCACTTTTAATTCCGGAATCGAAGAAAGATTCTCCGACTCTAAACAACTATTTACTTCCAAAACATCACCCGTTAAAAAGTACTCTTGAATAATGGATTGTGCTTTCGCTTTAAACGCTCTCACAATGCTATCTCCCACCAGTTTCTTCTCAGAAAATGACACTTGTTTCAAAGACGAAGCACACAACCACCCTTCGGAAGCTGCTTTCGAGATCAATGACTGTAACAACTCTTTAGCGTTTGGTATATCGAGCGACAAATCATCAATCATATCGATGATCCGAGTGAACCCTTTTGAAATCTGACTTGAATTGATCAAACATTCTTCCGAAGCAGTTTTCAACAGATCAAGAAGTTTACCCTCGGCTTTCTTTCGCTCCATTGCCATGATAATCGCGCGTTTCACTATCTCGTGATGGAAAAATGGACTTTTAGATCGTTAATGCATCTTATCGCTTCCTTCTTATCGCCACTGACCGCATACTCCACCAACAAATTATCAATCTTCGCCTTCACATCTTCAACGGTTTTTGTTCCGACTACCACCCCACCTTCGTTCTATGATCTCCGCGTGAAGTGGGGCCGACAGATAACCTTTTTCGGCTCGTTTAATTACATCAATACCCTTTGCGCCTTCTGGCAACTCATCGGCTTCTTTTTTCAAGAAAGCAGGAGGAAGTATGTCATCTACAATTGCTCGAGCGATGAACAACGCTAGAACATCGACAGTATCCGGAATGTCTACGATCAAATCATCTGCAGATTCAACAAGTTTACGAAAACCCATGTAGACTTGTCGGGGATCGATGACATCAGCGTAGATTGAGGATAAAAGAACAGCAGCCATTTCTTTTTCTTTGTCATGACGATCCATAGCCATGGAGATGAGTTTCTTTACGAAATAGTAACTGTAACTTGGCATTTCGAGGTCTTTTAACTCATTTGCGGTTGAGATGACATCATCAGTGGCAAAATATTCTTCGACTATTATCGACGCTTTCTTCTTGTACTCCTCAAACCGCTTGTTAATATTTTTAACCGCGGTTTTGTCGATCTCCTGAAGAAACTAAAACGATTACAACCAACAAACTGATAAATAGAATTGACCCATGTGACCCATTATCTGACCTAGGCGTATTCCATAATATGTTGGCAATCCTCTATTTAGAGTTTTGAGTTTATATTCGCTTACACAGTTGTATCTTATAATCAAAAGTGGACTCTAGACCACTGAATCAAACTGACCAATACCAGAGTTGACCAAAGTCAAAACCATATAAAAAAGAACAATAACCGTACCTCACTACTGCTATAATTTGGGTCATTTGCATCCATAAAGTGATTATCACCATCCATATCACCTGCAAAGAGTGACCATTGTTAGGAACTGCAACTCCTTTAATACATAAAGCATCACACATACGAAACTAAAAATGATCTTAAAAAATTGTGTTCCCCATCAAAAAATAAAAATAAAAAATAGCAAAAAGTAATGCCAGTTAGAATGTTTTACTTGTAACGGTTCCTTATTGTAAAAGTTTCAAGATATTGCTACTTATTTGTTTCTATTATTACCTTTACAAATTATTGATGGTATGGTAGTGATTTCAACCCCACAATTCCATTTATAATTGTTATAATTGACTGGTCTCTTGGCCATATGACTAATAGACAAAGTGTCAAACACCTGCCGTTTTAGTCAACTATTGGCCGTGGGACGGATAGACAACTATTGGCCATGGGTCGGATAGACAACTATTGGCCATGGGACGGATAGTAAACTATTGCCAATGACATAAAAAGATCAAATAAATATAAATAAAAGAAAAAAATTGTCATCAATCGTTCAAAGCATAACATATAGGAAAGTAAGCAAAAAATATCAACACATACGTCTACCATCCATTAAATGAAAATGAATATCGATATTGTGTATTTCATCTCAATATTTCCAAATATGGGATCCCTTCAGACCGAATAACACTATTAAAACTTTAACAATCATGTTGAATTTCATCAATTAGGATCGTTATCCTTTTGCCATTATTGAAGGATAAAATTGGCCGCGACATTGGATATCTAACGAGTAGATATGGCCATATGGGTGTTGACTATATCATGTTATCCTAACAGGCCCTAGAGTTACAGCAGCATATCATGTTATCCTACTTTTTCTAGTACGTTTATACCTCATTTTATCTCACAGAAAAACATACCAACCCGTTTCAAGGCTGTCATGGTGTATAATGTTTTGACTAATACCTTTTGCAGGGATCCCTTTGATTATGCCATCATCCTTGCTATGAAAGGGTTCCTTTTGCTCATATCCTTGGCCTAAATCCATATCTCTATAAAACCTCAAACAGAGAGGATGCCACAACTATTGTTTCATAAGACATAAATATACACATCTTAACACACCCCCCAAAAACCCATCCAAAATTACAATCAATCAGCACTTCATAATTCCAATTTAAGAAACAGAATACATACATATGGGGAAATTGTTGAAAGTGAAAAGGGTTGTGGGAGATCAATGGTTAATCGAGTCGATTAACCCGAAATCAACGAACCCCAGATGGAACAAGAGAATCAATTCATTTGCATACGAGAGAATAATGAAATTGGAGCATAATAATAAGAAGGTTAAAGAAGGTGAATTACAATTTCAAACAGGGGAGAGAAAATATGGGCATTGAAACAGGGGAAGAGTTTCAGACACCAATTTTCCCGTCAGATTAGGAAGGAAAATTTGTGGCAAAAACTAGTAGGATCGGTATCAGGTATTTGTATTGGTATTTGGTTAATTACCGTAACCGACTAACCCAAAAATAAATGGTACCAATTTGGTTTTTATTTAAAAGAAAGTCACAAATAAAAAATTATTTGATCATGACATGATGACATAATTTCTTTTAGAAATACAACTTCAAAAACTGTTAGCTCTCACGGAATCATGGGTTCAGTATAATGAAATTTATATATATAATTGTATTTTTGTGATTATACTTTTTACTATGGTTTGAAGTAGAGGTGCATAAATCGGGTTTTTTTAATATCTGAGTTCGGGTATATACACGGGTACGGGCATGATTGGGTTTTGACTTTTCGGGTATTAGCCATATCCGGGTCGGGTTCGGGTCTGGGTTTTTGCCATAAAATCTATACCCTGTGTACTCGGGTTCGGGTTTTCAATACCCAAGCATTAGTATACCCTATTTCCGGGTCCGGATAGGGTTCGGGTTCAAGTATAGATCGGGTTTTTCGATTATTTTTGGCATAAAACATAGAATTTTATAATGGAAACCTTTATTTTTACATATTATATGCCTTGAAATTTGCCCAAAAAAGCCTCACACAAGCTCTAAACGTTCAAAAAAAGTTGTTGTACACAACTGATCCGGGTATTACGGGAACCCGGGTACGAGTTTATGGAATACCGGGTATGCTGAAAACCCGGTACGACAAAACCCAGGTTCAAGTTCTGGTATTGAACAGAACATGTGTACAAAATCCAGTTTTTCAAATACCTGAGTTCGAGTTTTTTTCGGGTTCAAACTTGGGTTCAGTTGTCTGAACACCTCTAGTTTGAAGCAGAGACGCTTGCTTTAGTTTGACTTGAGGCATATAAGCAATCACATTATAAAATTTATAACAGTAATCTATTTCTATATATACTAAAATAAAAATGGTTAAAAAAAGTTGGCATCCACCAATTGGTCACATTGTCAAATGCAACCAATCACAGTTGAGAATTATTCAAACTTCTCTTCTTTTATATAAATAAATAAATAAATTAGTTTTATACCTCGTTCGCATTGCGGGACGCTAAACTGAATATATCTCAGTTTAATAACATGTATGTTTGTATTTTGGTTATTTGTACATATTACTCATAACACGATCTTGACAAAAGTTGTATCAAGACGTAGATAAAAATACGTTCGTCAAAGAAAAAATATTTATAAAGTTTGGGAACAATAGAGTAACTTTATTAAAGTCTAAGAGCAGAAATTTAGACTAAGATAAACCGAATATTTTATAGTCTGATAACATGTATGTTTGTGTTTTGGTTACTTTTACATACTTCTCGTAACACGATCTTAATATAAATTACATCAAGGCGTAGATAAAAAATACACACATCAAAAAAAATATTTATAAAGTTTAGAAACCACATAGTAACTTTATTAAAGTTTAAAAGAAGTAGTTTAAACTGAGAGAAAAACATACGAAAAGACCGATAAAGTTTAAGTATATTAAATGTAATATCAAAAAACTTTACACAACCTGAGTTTCAAACTTAGTACATTTTAGTCGCTTAGAAAATGTCTGTATAGACAATTAATAAACTAGGGTCGTAGTACTATTCCTACGCTAGGGCGTTTCGCTGCGGATAGCGTTTGCTTTACAAAAATGTGCGACAGTAAAGATGCTCAGTAACATAGACAATGTTTGTTATGCTAAAATGTGCAACAATTTCGGTTTAGTTCGTTAAGAAAACTATACATAAATGAGTAACCAATTATAAAACTAGTTATTTTGAATGCATTTAATTTTATTAATTATAATAAAAGAATATCTACAATAAAATCTAACAGAAAAGTGAAATGTAAGTAAATAAATTTGTGAACAGGTTGTAACCGGTGACACATAAACCAACAAAAAACAAACCAATGAACATAAAGAACCGTTCAAGTTCCCATCATTAATATAGTGTGTACTTATAATATAACTAGTGGGTTTCTCTGCGTTTCGCGACGTGAACTCAGTCAGTATCAGTTTGTTTCATTATGATACCAATTCGTGCTAAAATAAACGAAATATAAAACTCCAAGAATAAAGTAGAGATATGCCCTTGACATGTATGATACATTAGTCGAAATTCATAAAAACGAATAATGGTTTTGGTAATATGGAAACCAGCACCAATGTTGTATAATCAGATGTGTTTCTGTTTTTCATTGTATCTATACGATATTGATACTCATATAGTTTACATAGTTTACGATATAAAAAATATTTTCTTTCGGGCACAACTTTTTAAATAATATGTATATATTATGGAGGAAAAAAACATTAAACTAAAAATATGAACCTTGTATGTTTTTATATTGTTTAAATAATAAATTCAAATAATCCGGTGATTATTAAAGATCTCCGGCGAATTCGAGATGGGCCAAAATATTAACGTAAAAGACAAAAACTAATGACACTTTGGAATTACATTTTAAATTAAGGATTTTTTTATATTGTGGCTAAAAAATATAAACCTTATATGTTTTTATATTGTTTAAATAATAAATTCAAATAATCCGGTGATTATTAAAGATCTCCGGCGAATTTGAGAAGGGCCAATATGTTAAAGTAAAAGACATAAAAGACAAAAACTAATGACATCTTTGGAATTACATTTTAAATTAAGGATTTTTTTTATACTGCAGCTAAGAACTTCTTCTTATATATATATACAATAATAGTACATTTCGTCGTATGTTTCTGTTTATTAATATTTTTACTTGTGATTTTTGTATAAAACTAAAGAAAGAGGGGAGGGATTGAATCAGTTTTTGATATTTTTCTTTGATTACACATTAATTTAGTTTAGTTAATCTTGTTTGAAACCCAACAAAGATAATAAACAACGCGAAGAGTTAAAGGTACGAAAGACAAAATCAATTTATAGAGTTTAAAGAGAATGTTAAATAATTCACTTTGCGTCCACTACCGGAAGAGGGGAGAGGGTGAATGTATTTTCTAAGATTTTTCTTTTATTAAACACTAATTCAGTTTAGTTAATCTTGTTTGAAATCCAACAAAGATAATAAATTTACAATGTAAAGAGTTAAAGATAAGAAAGACAAAATTGATTTATAGAGTTTCAAGTGGAGTTAACTAATCCACTTTACGTCCTCTTCCAGATTCTCCAATTGAGAGTTGCTCCACTAAACGTCTCTCCTAACGAGAAGAGAACACCCATACAACTTCTCACTAGTCCAAGATAGTAATCACCATTTTCAACCACATCATATTAAGATAATATAACTCTTCACTAATCCAAGACTATGAACACATTATTACTGTTATTATTTCTATACCACCACCCCCGCACGCACAATTTTTTTTTAAATATGACATGTAAAGATGTTGTCGTTGTTCTTATTATTGTTGTTGTTGTTAGTATGACAATTCACGTAGACTTAATTGCTGTGATTCTTTTCCTCTTTGTTTTTAGGGTTTTGTCTTTTTGTGGTTTAATTTCTATTACACTCCCTAATCTTTAATATAAATTTCATACTACCCTTAATTTCATACCCCTTATATTTTTACGGTTTACACTACAACCACTTTAATAAAGTTATCATTTTGAGTTTTTAACAATTTTTTTGTTACATGATATTTTATGGGTTTCGTTTTTTATATCAACACTCCACGCAAGTAATTTTATCTACGTTTCGACGTGAATTTTCTCAACATTTTTTTAAACCGACCGGTTGTTTTAGAAACAATTTATCGTGCACTTATATCACGAGTTGTAACCTTAGTAATGGAGCGAGCATCGGTATCACTTCGTTATCCACCAAGATTTGGTATACCAAAGATTGCACCAAATTCACGGGTCCAAGACCAATGTTGGATATACATAGAAAGGGACACAACTTTTGTTTTATCATCATACCTAAGACCAGCATAAACTTTGTGAATGTGATGGGGATACGTATGCGTATCAAGATTTAAGAAAAAATCCCCATGAATCCCAAAGATTGTATCCAAAATTCTATATTCATCAAGACCTCTAAGATTAACTCTCATTCCCGAAAAAAATTTGAGCTTTGCAACTAACTTATGGTTGGACTCCAAGGTGCTTTGGGACAAGGGTTAAGGAGGACGAGTAGGAATATTTGAAGATGATGCTTTGGTTGTTCCATTTGACTTTGATTTGTTTCTTTTATTTTCCACATGTAGCCATATGTTTTTGTCTCGACATTTAGAATAATGCATTCAAGCATGAATATTCATGAACAAACAAGAATTTTGTTAATCTATACAGTGTGGGATGAATTACTTGTGAACTTTGAGTATCTTTTAAAAATAACTGATATTTAAGAGAGAAATATCCCACAAAATGAAAACCCTAGATTTTGAAGATGAATTCAACGAAAAAAGATTATGATCCAAACGCATGAGCCTTGTATTTATGGGCTTCTCATGAGTATGAGACTCATGCGCACGGATACGTCAAAGTCTCATGCACACGTATGACTCATGCGTGTGTATGAGTGCTCTAATTACATTTCAACTACTAAAAACAATACGTTATGCTACCTATACATTAATCTAGACACAACTAAAGACGTAGGCATTAGACATTGTGTATCAAAACAGGGGTTTATGCGTGACGGTTGATAACAGTATCACATTTGGCAGCGGAAGACAGAATGGATAAAATAATAAACGTAAAAGCTTGAATATACAACAACCATACAACCATGCCCAGTAAAATCCCACAAATAACAATGTTATTGGTAGGGTCTGGGTAAGTTGGGATGTAGGCACACCTCATCTCTACCCCTGGGATAGAGGGACTGCTTCCAGTAAGATCCTCAGCTCCAAAAACCCAATAAAACAATAAATAGCAGCACATGAGGTGCGTGTACATATATGAAACTACCAATATAACATGAGTGGTGACAAAGTACATGGTAAACAAGACGAATATAACATCATAACAACCTATACACATAGATACAAGATGACAAACGCATGTAAGTTCCACCTAACGCATAAGCTTATCTACGACAATACACCACACCTAAGACACAGTTTGTACCCTGCCCTAGAAATCCTTAATCTTAATCATACGAACTCCTGTCATGGACCATGTTCTCATAGAGGTGCAATTCTCATAAATCCTGCCTAATCCACTCTTCTCAAGTAAATTTGGGTCTGCCTCTACTCCTCCTCCCTCCAAAGTGAGAGTTTCAACCACTCTTACCGGCTCTATCGTCGGCCTCCTCTTTACATGCCAAAACCATCTCAATCTTCCATTCCTTCATCTTATCTAATATACTACCTACTCCTAACCTCTCCCTAAAATCCTCATTTTTTATCCTGTCTAACCTTGTGTGCCCATACATCCACTGTAGCATTCTCATCTTTGCTACCTCCATGTTGCATGCTTGTACTTTCTTAATGGCCCAACGGTCGGACCCGTATAACATAGCAGGTCTAATTGCAACCCTATAAAATTTCCCCTTCAACTTAGTCAGAAACCTCCTATCACATAAAACCCCAGTTGCGGTTCTCCACCTACACCATCCAACCTGGATGAGGTGGGAAACATCATTATCTATCTCCCCATTCCTATGAACAAAATATCTTAAATACTTGAACTCAGTCACCTACGAAACTATTGACCGTCAATGGTGATCTGAATGTCCTCGTCGTTACCTACACCAATGAAGTCACAATACAAGTTGTTCGGTGTAAAATATCCACAAGGCAGATCTTAAATAAAAGAACTTGAGACTATAATGGTCATTTGCCAAGGAGTCGTAACTTCCAAGGTTTATGACCAAGCCACCCCAACCTATTTCGTACTTGCTTTAACATGCGCTTAGTCTTTTGAAAACACCTCAAATTTTCACTGATAAATACTAATAACTGACTCTTTTCAATATCTTTTAAAAAATCATTTGATACTATTTGGTATTTATTTTATATAACTTTGGGATAAACTATATCTCTTGTTACCAGTTTTACATGCTTGTCAATACAGTCGGGGACCGGGAATCAAATGCCGGTATATGATTAATAGACACACCATATTATATATATATTTGCGTTTGTCAAGTGTATGCCTACCCTCATACTTATGTCATGGCCGTTTGTAATTAAATGAGTTGGGAAGCCTAGACACGGTCGTATTAACCCCCCAAGTGTTTAATGCTATCAAGCATTACGGTTTAAAACGGATTATTGCATTTCTATGACAGCCCTTTTGCAATACCCTAAACATATCATTATTAAAGTTGAAGGGCTAAAGCTCTTTTAGTTAAGGGGCTAAACATGTCATTACCAAAGTTGAGGGACAAAACATGTCATTATTAAAGTTGAGGGGCAAAATATATCATTATAAAAGTTGAGGGGCTAAGTTTGTTTTAGTTAAGGGGCTAAACATGTCATTACCAAAGTTGAGGGACAAAACATGTCATTATTAAAGTTGAGGGGCTAAAGTTGTTTTAGTTAAGGGACTAAACATGTCATTATTAAAGTTGAGTGGCTAAAGTTGGTTAATGCCAAAGTTGAGGGGCCCAAGTTGGTTGATTATTAAAATTAAGGGGCTAAAGTTGGTTAATGCCAAAGTTGAGGGGCCAACGTTGATTGACGTGACAAAATAACATATTTATAGTATATATAAGAGCATTCACAATTGATCCTCCATCTCTATCTTTATAACTATGCTAAAAATCACTACCCTTTCTCACTCCTTTTCAATTAAGTAATAATTGTTTATGCTTTTATCGTTACATTTTATCTCTCCTTCACTCACAACCACTTTTAAAAATAGGAATATTGGATTTTAATAATCCCAATTATTCGCCGTTGGCCGCTAACAGTCTTCACTTCAAAAATAACCACTCGCAGTCCCACTTATTAACATATTAGCCTCCAAAGGACCCTAACTAACAGAACCCTAATGATATTTGTCTCTGGAAAAACGTTTTTGGTAGGAAAACTCAACCTTTTCGTCTCAAACCTCTTTGTAACCTTATTGCGGACCTTTAGGAACCTTTTTCTAGCCCTAATTATTGAAGTCGTCAGAAAACTTCTTTTTGCCTAGAAAACTCAACAAAACACAACATTTTCGTCCCAACCCTCTTTGTAACATTATATAGGGCCTTTAAGAACCTTTTTTGGCCAAAAACGTTTTTCCGGAGACTAATGGTGTTGGGATTTTGTTAGTCATGGTCCGTTGGAGACCAATATGTTAATAGTTGGGACTGTTAGTGGTTATTTTGAAGTTGGGTCTGTTGACGGCCAACAATAAATAGTTGGGATTATTAAAATCCGATATCCGTTAAAATATTAAAAAATTATAGAGGATGAAAAGTGTTTTCTCCAAATTTACTGATGCACAGTAACATTTCTCTCTTCTTCACTTACAACCATTCTATATAATATAGAGGCCCTACTCACATAAATTTAAAGGCTTCGATGTGAATGCTCTAATGTTTGTAATCATACTTGACATACAAGTGAGCTGTTTTTCTTTTTTATCTACCATGTAGTTACAGATGCCAAATGCTCAACTACTTACTGGTCAACATGCACATCCTCCGGTCCATGGTGGTCAACTGGGTCAACAATCTTCAATACAATCACTATCCGGGCTGCCCCCTCTTGCTCAGAACAAAGTGCCAATCGGATTCATGCAACAATCTCAAAGTCAACCATCTTCTTCAATAGTTCCCAGCCAGTATGCTGCCATGTCACTTCCTCCACAGCCTCGGTTTCAGACTCCACTGCCAGCTCAGCATCAGGTTCCACATTATTCGACATTGCCCGGAGCATCTGCTGCTGTAAATCTTCAATCATTACGTCCACAACATAGTTCTCAGTTAGCGCTTCCTGTTCAGCCTTCTATTACAACTCATAAGGTACCAATAAACACTTACAAAGATCAAATTGTTCATCCTGCAAAATTGTTGAAAATGGAGGTCGGAAGGGGTGCATCTTTCTCACCTGCAGATAATAATCTTCCTGCTTCTGGAAACCAGATTTTTAAAGCTGGTCTCACAGAATCTCAAAAACCGAACCCTGAGGTATTTATCCTTTACACTATGTATCATTTCCCGTCTTTATATGTTTGTGACTCGTGTTCTTAACGTGTCTTATTCTTTAAATGGCTGCAGCTTCCTCCTGGTGCTGAATCGGCTTTACTGCAACAAGTGTTGAGTCTCACACCAGAGCAGTTAAGTTCGTTGTCTCCTGAACAGCAGCAGCAAGTCATTCAGCTTCAATAGATGCTTCGGCAGTCAAGTTAGTCAAAGAGTTGAGTCAACATAATTAAGGACTCAGGTCAACTTAGTCGAGAACTCTATGCATGGCATGTGCCAGTTGGTAACGGCATTCATCAGTCTAAATTATTTTTTTCATACACATGTAGAATAGTAATTCAGAAATATGAGGGATCCAATAACACTTGTAACGGTCGCAAATCATGGAAGCGTGGTTCAAAGGAAAATAGATTTTGAAACATAGTCCTTTTCTTAATATTTTTGGATAATGAACTGGTTTTCTATTTTTGTATGGCGAATACATTTGAAGGTTAAATACAGTTTCCATTCAGTTTCAAGTTCTAAGCGGGTTAAACGCAATTTTGATTGATTTCAACGGTTTACGAACACTCTTATGTTTTGCCATGTCTGATGTCTCTTCTCATACCGGGTGCAAGCTTACTCGTTGAGAAAGGACATTTCCTGCTTCACAAAAAGGGGAGAAGGTGTAGGCAACAACTTGAACATGTGTAATTATACTTTAACAAATTTATTATAGAGAAAAGTGTCCGGATAGTACTTTGGTTTGCTCCATTTTCACCTATAATCCCTGCATTTCTAAAATTATAGCTATAGTCCTCAATTTTTGCAAATTCGTTCTCGGATAGTCCCTAGTGTGGATGAGGGTTAATTTTCTCAATTAAGTGGATGTGAAATGACCTAAATACCCTTGCTGTTAAATTAATAACTACAAAGCTATTTTAATATTTAAAATTTTATATGAGACCCACCACCCACTTCATCTTCCCCACCCTTTGCCGCCACCTCCACCACCATCCACCTCTCATCACCATACCATCACCACCACCACCACCATAATCTTCTTTCAAGTTCTGGCTTTCTTGACAAGAGTGGTAATCAGCCACCATACTTTTCTTTTAATCTACTGCCCGTTGGTGAAAGGTTAATAATGGAGCAAAACTCTCACCTGTTAGTTACGGAAAGGTTGACCAATTATGCGATAAATCGAACAAGATAGAATATTCTAGTATAATTTCACCTTACATGTGTATAAAAAAACTTGAATCGAGAGAGATGCATCACAAGCATCAATCTTAACATTAGCTAAACTGTTAAGTCAATTCATAGTGGCCAAATTCAAGACTCCTTTCACATCAATTTTATGATGTTTGCATACCAATACTCTGCACTATGACAACAATTTTCTTATTCTAGTTTTGAACCAACCAAAAGCCTAGATCTTTCTCAACATATTGAACTCCAAATAATCAAATAAAGACCTATAAACAAACCCCAAAGGGACAGTGACCTGTTCAACGGCGCCGATGACCAAGGGGCCGATCCCGTCGCCCGGGATTAGAGTGATGGGTCGTGGAGCCTGTTGTTGGGGATCGGGGAAACGGGTGTTGTGGTGACGGATTCAGGTCGGGGAATGTGGGTGATGGGGTGGGGTGCCGGAAAGGAGTCGTTTTTTTTAGAATCGGAGCAGTTGTGTTAGCCATTCTAAAGTAGTTTTAGCTTCCTCTTGACGATCTGCCGTTATTGACGAATTTTATGAGAGAGAATACATCGCGAGTGTTCTGTGTGTGCTTTGGTTTTTGTTAAGTTACAATCAAACAGTGGTGAAAGGCGTTATGGTGGTGTGAAGGCGTTATGGTGGGGGTGGCGGTGGTATGGTGGTGAAGAATAGGGAAGGTAAGGTGGGTGGGGTGGGCTGGTGGGTCCCACATAAATTTTTAAATCAGTAAACTATTAAAATGGTCTCAGAGATTTGGTCACTTTTTTCTTTTTAGTTCAAAACTCAAAAACTCAAACTTTTTGAATGAAAATAGCAACAAAATTGAAACTATAGGGACCCAGATTTAAAATGTTTTAATTTGGACTAAAGTAGTAAAAGTGACCAAACTTGAGGGACCATTTTGACAGATTACTCTTTTTTAAATATTAAAATAGCTTTATAGTTAAATATAATAGCAATGGTATTTAGGTCATTTTACATCCACTTATCTGGGAAAATTAACCCTCATTCACACTAAGGACTATTCGAAAACGAATTTGTGAAAGTTGGAGCCTATAGCTGTAGTCTTAGAAGTGTAGGGACTATAGATGAAAACGGAGCAAACCAAAGGGACTATCAGGACACTTTTCTTTTTATTATATTTTTGTGTTGGAACAAATTTATTATATGTGGCATGTAAGGTGATGACTAAGGTGCATTAATTGTTTGATGAAAATGAAAATATGAGTGTATGATACAAACGTCAAATGTAAATATTTATATCTTAACATCCTAAATTCTTCGATTATCAGTAAGAATGTCCAAAAGATTTACCATTTGGAATAAACCGATAAAGAAATATATTATACAAGAAGCACACTTGATGCACGTGTCTGGCGCGCTCAAACAATTATCAAACGTTAAAGAAGTTTAAGAAAAACAAATGCCGCCAAAAAAAGTTGCTGCCATTACGCGGTCACCCGTAGATCAATTGTGCCAAGAGTTGAACACATTTTATAAAATCAAGAAACAAAACCACAATCAAGTCAAACCTCGATTTCTTAAGTCAACAAAGTGTTGATATCCATTCAGAATAACAGAAAGCTAAAAACACCTATTTAATGGTAAGTAATGTGTTTGTATTGATCGGAAAAGCTCAAAGTTTAGAGACAGGCCTATGAAGCAATGATCTGATTTCCATTTACACTAGTAACTGTTAAATGTCTCTTTCAACACAGAGATAGTCCAATGACAATTGCAACCGAATGTTGACGTCACCTTCTCTCCTATTGGTGGATGGGCCTTCATCCAAGGAGTGATCCCTTTCCATGTCAGCATTCATCATGTGCTTGGAGTGTGATCTCTAAGGCGTTAGATCCGATCAGGATTGGGCCTAATGTGATAGGTCCTAGTACCAGGTATAAAGATATGGTATCTGGACCAAACTGGTTGGATCCGGATGTATATCTCTTCATGTACTTTTGGTCTCAACCTTTGTGGACTTATGCATATCATACAAATGACGTTAAATAGTTATAAAACGACCTATATAAGCAACATGCGTTAACAAAATGGAAAATTCCGTATGCCTACCTTTTGACACATGATGCTCAATTGGTTTGTCGAATTGATAAAGATATATCTCGGATCAGTTTTCAAAAAGTAAATAGGTTCCATTCAAAATTCAACTTGTCGGTTGGATTGTTTTCTGTATAATAACTCTAAAAAGTTATGTACACATTCAAAAGTTCGTATTATTAGCACATTTTGCAAAATTAAATGGACACCCTTAATACAGGTCGTATAGGCCTATACAACCCGTTTTGGGTTAATTCAATTTTCAAGGTCACTGAAAGGCTGACAGTGTCTTTACATGCTTTTCCAATATGGATCGTATAGGGCTATACGATGCGTATCGATACAAGGTTGTCTATCAACTCTGACAGATAGGGTTCACATGCCAACCCTATACACATCGTATAGTCCTATACGATCAGTATAGGGTACGAGATAACTTTCTGTCACTCAACGGTGACATAAAGTGATTGACAGGAACATTACGTCAGCCCTATACAGGTCATATAGGCCTATATGACCCGTATTGGTTTGCAGGTTTGCTTTCTTCTTGGCCTTTTTAAACGAGGAAGTGAAGACGCAAAAAACATTCTTTTTCTTCGTTCTTTTCTTTATATTCGAGATTCAACAGTGTCTTGGTTCAACCTTAATTATATTTTCGGCGAGTCGTCCTACACAAACACAAGCACATTTATTCCGGGAGCAGTGTGGTATAACATTTTTTAACTTGTTTTGTTTGTTTTGTTTATGAAATACTTCGCACACTGTTTGTATTAGGAGGGGTTGCTGTCCCTGATTCTTACAATGGGAGATGAAATGATGATAAAGCTGAGGAGGTCGTTCCGGCTTTTGTCCCCATGCTAATCAATCGTTGTTGCTAGACCTCAACGAGGTAAGTATTTATTTACTTTTTATATTTGTCGTTAAATTTACCATTACCTTTTACCCGTTGGTTTTCTTTAGTTTGTTGTGCCCCGCCAACCATTGTTGCCATATCTGAACGAGGTAAAAATATATTTACTTATTATTAAGAATGCTTTTAGATGTGCCGTTATCATTTAACCGTTGCTTTTTTTTTTCAGGTTATGGTGCCTAGTGATGATCATGGTTACGGGTGTCCATATTATGAAGCCAGTTACGGTGCCTCGTACGGACAAGAAGACTATGGCAATAACTTTTTCGTTAGTGGTGCCTCGGGCATACAACAAGACGTTGGTGAGCCTTCTTACGCGCGAGTCATTGGGTGACGAGCAACCCGCTTATCTTGAAGTTTCGTACAGAACTGATCAGGTACGAATGATATAAATTTATGTTAAAAATATTACTTTAACTGTTATATATTTTTTAAAATGTAGTATAATCTTATATATTTTTTAAATGTCTGATAAATTTTATATTTGATTTGTTAAAAATTATTATAAATGTTATATGTATTTTTCACTTAGGACTTAATATCCCGCAATGATTTGGAAGATTGGGCAAAAAGAAGGGGTTTAGCCAACGGATACATCATTGCTACTAGACGGTCCAAGAATCTCCGGACATAGCTCCAATGTTGTCGTAGTGGTGGGCATGAGAGTAAGGCCACTGTTAGGAAAACCGGCAGCAAAAAATGCGCATGCCCTTTTATGGTGATAGGTCATCTTGACCAAAGTCGTCGAGCTTAGTGGATAGATTATCTGCACAAAAATTTTAACAAGAAGCATAACCACGACCCTGCTGAACATCTGGAGGGTTACGCGTATGCCAAGAGACTTACTCCTAATGAGTTTAGATTGATGCAAGAGCTGACAGATCAAGACATACAACCCCATACAATCTGAAAAGCCATAACCGAACAGAACCCTTAAAACAAATGTGTTCCGAAGGACATACACAACGCTCGCCAAAAGATTAGGGCCTCAAAGTTCGATAAAAAACGACTCCCGTGCAGAGACTGGAACAAATCCTCCAGGAAAAATAGATGACGTATTACATACAAATGGAACATTCCACCAATGTCCTCATAATATATTTTCTGTCACGAGAAGTCCTTTGAAATGTGGCGGGCATTCCCGCATGTGCTTATGGTCGACGCGACCTATAAAACTAATATGTACAATCTTCCATTTTTGAAAGTTGTGGGTATGACTTTGACAAACCAAACCTTTTGTGTTGCGTATGCATTTCTTTCAAACGAGCAGGAGGTAACGTGCGTCTGGGTCCTGGAGAGGATCAGGTCCATGCTGCACGAGTGTATGGAGCCGCGTGTAATTCTTACGGACAAAGATCAAGCACTGATAAACGCGTGCAAAAAAATATTCCCTGCCGCACACATATATCTCTGTAGGTTCCACATCTTACAGAATATCGTAAATCACTGCAATAATTCATTTACTCAACCAGATTGGGAGGACTTTGTTCGTCAGTGGAAAACTGTGTGTGATTCTACTAACGAAGAGTTATATGATTATAACCTCACCAACCTTCATAGACACCTTCTTAATCAACAACGTAAACGTACGTTTTCTCTTAAGTTAATACATTTATTTAAATAGAAATATAAATTGAATATGTTTATATTTTTAAAATGTTTTTAATTACCTGTGAGAAAACTGGTTAAACACATCCCGCTATAAATTTGTATCTGCATGGACCAATCAAACGCTAACATTTTTCTAAACTACAACAAATAGAGCCGAACCCGTACATGCTGCATTAAAGAAACAACTCACTACACCGAAACGCAGTTTGGAAACCCTGGCGAAAAAGGTAGATACCTTGGTACTAAAACAATATACGCAAATTAAAAATGTTTGTAAGAAAGTCACACCAAGCGAATGAACCACCACCTTAAGCTTCCTATGTTTCGCAACCTACTTTGTAAAGTTTCCATCCATGCTCTTAACCTACGAGCTAACACGGAGACTATACACGTTGCGGTCATTTGGATCAACATGTGGCTGCCAGCTGTATGCGAGTTGTAGGTTGTTATGTGCCTTTCGTTTGGAGAAATTGCAAAGTAGAGGTACTTATAGACTTATAAAAATGTTTCATTGTATTAATTTAATATTCATGTGTAATGATTTTTTTTGTTTTGCATAACGCATTATTCAGCTCAATAATATAGACATTTTCTGGAGAAAACTTGACCTGAATCTATCAACTGTTGATGATGAAGAGGTTGATGTAGAAAAAGAATTCGAAGATGCGAAACAGAAAATGTCTACCCAACCCCCGCAAGGGAAGAAAATCATCATATCGAAGATCAAGGCGGTGATGAACCCATTTATGAGCGACAAAAAACCGCATGTCATACAAGAAAACACTCGCATGCGGCCAACGTTTAAGGTCTAACAACAAAAAAGAGAACAACCAGCTAGACATAGCTCAGTGGGTCTTCCGAACGAACGAAGTAGGTGTGACCATCCTCGACATAGCTCTTATGTACAGTCACAAGATTCTCTAATACCATCTACATCTGCAATGTCTCAAAAGTCTCAAAGGTCGTTAATGCGACGCAGTCGTTCAAGAGCTTCATAGAAAAAAGAGCCTTGCGAGGGCCATGGGTTTCCGTTAATCACTTATTAGGGAAAGCTTGAATATGTTCGCAGATTCAAAAAACAAATTCCAAAAGTGTTCCACCCCCACAATTCAAGAATAAAAGATGTCGAGCCGGATGGACACTGTGGGTTTCGGGCTATGGTTGTGGGTTTAGGGTTGGAACAAGACTACTTTGGGTTTATTCAGAGCTAACTAATTGAAAAGTTGATGGGGGCGAACAAAGATTTGTGGAAGTACATTTTAGACAGTGATTTACCGGGAGACTACGACGCAAAACTAAAGAGAATAAATTTTACCGGAGTTAGAAGAGCACCAATGGAGCATTAGATGGAGATGCCTCAGGGAAGACTCCTTCTTGCCCATAGGTTTGGTGTGATTGTTCGCATATTAGACATGAGAGGCTGTTCGAGTTTATTCCCCTTCTATCATCCAGAGCGCGCACGTATCCCCCATCAGGTGGTTACATTGCTATATGTTAACAATGGTCATTTCATCCAATGCCGCCACCGAACTATCACTGGTAAGAAACCGAGGTGAAGAAGCAACACTTTGGATGAAAGACTACACGGAACGCATAACGTGGTATGAAACGATAACGAAGCCTAATATTGGCAAGACAATGCATTATCTTGATTAATTTGTAGTTTAATATATAATTTATTTGTATAATGTATTCCATTTGTTTTAATTTTGTTTAACGGACCCTAAAATACGTCAGAGTACGCTAAAATACGTTAAGATACGCTCAAATATGTCAAAATACGTCAACATATGCTAAAATACGTCAAAATATGCTAAAATTCATCAAAATACGTCATAATACGACAAGTAGATACATAATACGAGATAACCTGACAAGATACGCGATAACACTACACTCACAACAATCTACACCCTAATACGACACTTACAGACACTAACGTCACAATACCGGACGTAACCGACACACCCTAATACGGACACAATACGCCTTAATACGACAAACAATTACAGTATACTTCATAATACGTCATTTAACGGCAAAATACAAAAACTAATGACACGATACGATGCATTTACATAGAACACAACATGTTGGAGTACATGTGATTTCAAAACTGAATTACACCTAAACATAGAGAACGACACTACACGACACCGGAATGACACGTATAGAGCTTATACTTCATAGATTGACATGTAATGGCAAAATACGTCAATATACGGGTCGTATGCATATCGAAACGACAAATGGATAATTATTTTTTATTTTGACATATACGCATCGTATAGGCCAAAACTTTGTCGTATAGGGCCTTAAATACGTATCGTATGGGCCTATACAATATGTATAGGACCCCCTAAATTCTCCAAATACAAGGGGTTGTTTGAGAATTCAGGGGGTCCTATACGCATCGTATAGGCCTATACGATGCGTATAGTACCCCATGAATTCTCAAACAACCCTTGTATTTTGGAGAATTCAGGGGGCATATAAGAATTGTATAGGCCTATACGATACGTATTAATTCACAGGGGTTAGTATCACAATACGAACCAAGAACACACACATATGGACATATGCTCCCTATACGGCTCGATACGATATACGCTTGGAACACGGGCCTACGCTTCTATACGGATCGATACGTATACACGTATGTTAGACCCTCTATTTAAATTGTAAGTTTAGACCACATATTAGTGTAGATTAGATCGTATGTTAGTGTAGGTTTGAATTTTGATGTTTGACCAGATACCCAGTTTTTTTGCTGACTTTTGGGTCGATACGATGCGTATTGCTCATCGCTAGATACGCATCGTATCGACCCAGAAGTTTCATATTTTTTTGAAACTTATGAAACTTTTGAACTGATACGTGTGTATAGGTCTATACGATGCATATTAGTTCAAAAGTTCATCCCCCTTCTTGTCCGTTTATGGTACAATCCGATGCGTTTTGGGCCTATACGATCCGTATAGGCCAAAAAAATAATAATTTTTTATATAGAAATCAGTAAACTTTATAATTTTTTAAAATTTAAAAAATTTATAAACTTTTTAGATTTGTGAGTGGTTTTTCAAATTTTAAAAAAATTTAAATACAAGTTTAGTATATTAAATTTTTGAAAATTTCAAAATTTTGAAAATTTGACAACCTTAAAAATTTAAAACTTTATAATTCTTAAATTTTGAAAACTTTAAAAATCTTAAACTTTATAAATTTGAAATTTTCAAAATTTGAAAACCTTAAAAATTATAAACTTTATAATTTTAAAAATTTGAAAACTTTATAGATGGACGTGGTTGCTGGTTGTCGAGGCTGGGGTGGTGGTGGTAGAGGCGTTGGGAGGGGCGGTGGTAGAGGCACCGGAGGGCGGTGGTGGTGCGATAGAGGCACCGGAGGGGCGGTAGTGGTGGTGGTAGCCGTGGACGTGGAGGAGGAATCGTAATCGGGGCGCGGGGCCACCGACGTTGACATGTTGCCAAAGCACCCATATCTGGCATTCGAGCACGGGTCGGAGGAGGCGTAGCTATGCGAGAAGTTTCGCCGCATGGAATTTGGCGGCAATGCTGCCGTCGATTGGACGGCGTTGGAGGAGGTGCAGGAGGCGGCGAGAGCCCGAGACTTTATCGGCCACGACACTCCGTGGGACAGGTATACTATCTATTATTCTATTTTATTTGTTATGTTTATAAAATACTAACCATATCGTGTTACAGGATGTTCCTGTTGGCTCATCTGTCGTCTTATCGGGTGCTCGTTATTGAGTTTTTGTCATCGTTCATGTTCGCTCCGAGACCAGCCGACCGTACTGAGGAGGATGAGGACCCCGAGGACCCGTGGGTTGAGGTCAGTTTTAGATTGGAAGGGCAGTACTTTGATATGTCCCTGGGTGAGTTTGCCACTCACACCGGCTTCTATACGTTGTAGGAGAAGGAAACCTAGTATATACCAACGGCTTGCACATTGTACCGCGAACGACACTCACCAGATTCTGGAGAGTGATCGGTCGGGGTCGCTTTGGCAGGTCGAAGTCTAAGGGTGTCCCACATTACAGATCCCCTATACCGTTTGTATAGGCTTATTGCCTCATTTATTGCACCACGTTCGAAGAGTCGAGAGTGGTGCAATCAGAGGGATCTATTCTATATGTACTGCATGATATGCGCCAGTCGTGTGCCCTCGTTCGCTGCCTAGTAGATTGGATTGCGGCGGCGTTTCAGAGGCAAGAGCGTGGTTTGTTGTACGGTGGGGCGTACATCACATAGATTGATGTGTCGCTGGGCCTCGTTTGACGCGCTGGACACTGATCGGCATGCATGTCACGCATGATTGCGGCGTGGGTATGAGCATGCGCTTTCGTGATCACGATGGCGCCATTTTGTCCCTGCCGCCCTGCCCGAGGAGTTAACAGTCGATGAGGATCCTGCACAGCCAGCTGTTGGAGCTGATGGTAAAGGTGATGGTGATGATGATAGTGAGGATAACGGTGATGGTGGTCACGATGGCGGGGTTGCCGTTCACGTCGAGGTAAGAACTTATTTACTTATTTTGTATAATGCGTTAAATTTACTGTCATATTCTAACAATTTTGTTTATGCAGGTCGACTGAGAGCTTAGTCCGCCGCAACCACCGCCGCCGCATGGGGTGCCACAGTACCTCTAGCACGTCCTGTATAACCAGTTGCCACCAGCTGTGGCGCTTGCGTTACAGAAGATGGAGGACCGGCTATAGGCGCGCATGGACGCCCATCACGCCCGGACTGAGCTACTTTTGGTGCGGGCGATACAGGGTGATATACAGGCAGCGGTGGCTCACGGAGTGACTCCCACACCGATGCCGGACTTGCCGCCATGCCTTGGACATGATCCGTAGCCGTTTGGCACCACTCAGGGGGCGGGACCCTCTGGCACGACTCAGGATGCGTATCCAGGGGTTTAGATTGTTGTACTTTTTTGTATTTTGACTAGTTACGTATTTTGAACGATGTCATGTATATATACAAACTTATTATGTAGTTAAATTTCTAGTTTCAGTTTATTTATATTTGTGATTGTTTATACGTAACGACACGATACGATACAAGGATGATACGATATCATACAACACGTCACTATAAAATATTAAAAAGTTAAAAATGTGATGCGATACGCTATAATACGATACGTAACGATAAAAAAATAATAAATATTTTAAACTTCATTAAAATAAAAATAACCAAAAATAAACACCAATAACCAACCCAATATACAAAAAATGAAACACAACACACCAAAATTCAAACCTTAAAAATTCAGGCTTCAATACAGATCGTATAGGCCTATACGATCCGTATAAGCCAGTCAACGTGTGGAGATAGATTCCACGGTGTGCGGATAAAATTCCCCCTTGAAAAAATAAGCATTAGTTATATTTCAAGAAAATGAAATTTAAATGGAGAACTAAATAGACTTATAACCACATGTTTTAACCATTTTCTTTTCTCTTAATATAAGTACATATTGTGTTTCTTATAGTTTTCTAATCAAATCAAAATTAGTTATATATTAATATACTGATGTATAAGAATTTTTACATCTTTTAAACATCAAATATTCCCTATTTATACGAGAACTCGTTGTATTTTCATTGATCTTGATACTCATTTGAGTTATTTGTGAAAATACAGGTCCGGGCTTCAGCCCGGTGAAGAAACGAAGGCTTTTGGAGCAAAAAGGAGCAAAAATGGGACTTTCAAGCAAAACTGCCAGATATGGCACGACACTCTCATCAGCACAATCAACTAACCGCGCAAACAAGACCAGTCCTAGAACTGGCACGGTCGTGCCAACCCCACTGACGACCGTGCTCGTGTCACCTCAAGTTATGATCAGCTCATTCCCGAGATCGAAATAGTCATTGCCGAATACGTCTTCGATACGCACGACCATGCCACCTTTTGGCATGATCGTGCCACCTCGGGGAAGTTTGAGCGGGATCTTTCCGGATTTGGTAGTAAACATGATCAACAATTCAAAAGGGGGTTATCTGACACTTGCCAAGCACGACCGTGCCAAAAGGTGGCACGGTCGTGCCAACTCGCCAGTAGCATAAATACGCAGTTTGTGCTCATTTGAAGGAGAGTTGGAGCAATTTGGTGAAGTTTTCTCTCAATATTCTATCTTGGAAGCTTGTAGGACCAAGAAGGAGCCTTGAGGAAGGTTAAATCACTTGAAGATCAACTCATTTTTCCATTAAATCTTGTCTTAAACATTAGTTAGCCACTTGTTATTTATGAACAATTTAAGTTATTTTGCATTTGAATGAGTAGTTATGAGCCTTATGGGCTAAGCAATTGTGTTGCTTAAACATTGTTGAAGCTAATGAATATGTGATAACATAGAGATACATGTGGTGATTGTTATTTGTTAATCTCCATGGTGATATTTAGTCTTATTCTTGGAGTTCATGTTCATGTTTAAAGTCCTTGTTCTTGAATGTTCGGTCATAAGTATTTACATGTTGTGTTGGAAAGCCCATGTAGAGATTATGATTGTTGAATCTTGTTAACTAGTTGATATGATTCATAGCATGAAACTAGGAATGGTAATTGCTAACATGATTAGAATAGTGATTTTAACATGTGTATGAATTCTTGCATTTAGATTTGGAAAGATCATATGAATGTTTATATGAATTCTATAGTTTGTGCTTATGTTGGTTTGATGATTTAGGCCAAGATTGTTATCTAGCACGACCATGCTTGTGATTCATATCAAGAACTTGATGAAGATGTCACGTACTTGAAACCAAGTTAGGGTGATTAGTGTGTTGTTCATGTTAGTTTTCCTTGACTTGTAGAGTTAGGAGTTTTGACAAACAAGTAACTCATTATTAAAGATTAACATCAACTTAGCAAGTAAACTTAAAAGAATAAATCTTAGGTGATTAGAATGTTGTGTCATTATAATTTTCCCAAGATTTATAAAACAAGGAAACCTTGATTGGGAACTTAGTTGAATGTAGGACTTGCATCACCATTAGTCTTCCTTAATTGTTGTCAAATGTTTATTAGTGGATACTTAGTTTAAGCAACCTCGTTTAATTATCGTTCTTCTTTAATTTAGTTACTTAATTGTTATTTGTTCATGATAGTTTAAAATTAAAGAAATCAACTCGTTTATTGAAAAGGCTTAAAAGTAGCAAGGGTTTAGTATTAAGACACCGCGTCCATGGATTGACATCCGGTTCTTACCGATTGACTATACTACCACCTGACGGGTACACTTGCCCTATTGTGTGTGTAGTTAGTTTTTAAGTGAAAACCATTTTTAAAACCCAATTTGTGTGAAAGAAAATTATAACTATAAAATATATTTAATTCACGCACATCAAGTTTTTGGCGCCGTTGCCGGGAAACGCGGTCTTCTTGAGAATGGTTTAAGTTACTTATTAAGCCATTGTGAAAAATGTATAAAGTTTTTTGTCTAAGTTATTTTATTTGTCGTTGCATGATTATTTGAAAAAGAAAAGAAAAATAAAATATGGTAATTAATTGTTAGTTGTTTTTATTCTCATGCATATATAGTGCATTGTGTCACTTCTTTTTCCTTACAGGTCGTGCATGTCCTCAACCCCCGTTGCTGAAACCGTTGAGCCTTCATCGGAGCCAGAACACAATCTTCATCGGAGACTGCGGGAGCGGTCCCGCGTGGTGGCCGCTGCAATCGAGGTAGACGCTTTGGGAGACGACACATTCTACGATGTTCGCGTAGAGATGGCAGATGAAGAGGAGACGAGGGTCTTAAACGACATAGGAAAACCTTCATTTGAGGGTTTACCTGAGAGCATCAATGCACCGACAATCAATAATAATAATTTCGAGATCAAATCCGGTACTATAACGATGTTGCAGAATGCAGTACAGTTTTAATGCAAGGATCACGAGGATCCTAGTGTCCATATTGCTGGTTTTCTAGAGGTTTGTGCCACATTCACGGTTCGTGATGCATCATCGGATGTAATACGCCTTTGGCTCTTTCCGTTTTCTTTACGTGATGGAGCTAAGGAGTGGCTTCTTTCACTTCCAGCTGGGTCTATCACTACATGAATCAATTAGCTGAGAAGTTCCTTCAGAAATATTTCCCCTAGAGAAAACTATTCGGTTGAGAACTAAAATTCTTAACTTCTGTCAGGACGATGATGAGCCCCTTTATGAGGCGTGGGAGCGGTTTAAGGAGCTCATGAGAAAGATCCCACACCACGGGTTGCCCAGGTGGCAACAATGTCAGATCTTCTACCATGGTTTGGATGGTCAAGGGCAGATGATGGTCGATACATATTCAGACGAAGACATTTGCACGAAAAATGCCAACGAGTCATTTGAGATTTTAGAGAAACGCGCCTTGAAGAATCGGACACAACAACCATCGAGGGGGAAGAGTTTTATACAGGGAGTTCATCACGTGCATGACTTCACTGCCATCACAGCACGTATGGATGCCTTATCTTCAAAATTTGATCGAGTGATGGAGATCCACTCGAGTGGTTCTTCGAGTGCGGGAGCATATCATGTAGGCGATTTTCCGATGGGAGTGGTATCACACGAGCATGTAGATTTTATGGGAAATCAATATCGTCCTTAGCGTAATCCCTACAGCAATATGTACAATCCGGGGTGGAAGAATCACCCAAATTTCAGTTGGATATCTGAACCGTCTAATCAGCACCCACCCGGATTTGCTCCACGTCCCATAGCTCTTGGAGCATATGGTGCACCTTGGCCTCAGCAAATGTCTTCCACTAATGAACCTAGTGTGTAGGATATGTTTAGTTAACTCTTAGCAGGTCAAAACTCACAAAAGATCGAAAATGAGAAGCGGTTCAAAGAGTATGACGGTCGTTTCACGAGGCACGAGAGTGAGTTGAGAAGCCAAAAGGCTTCCATGCAAACCATTGAAAACCAAGTTGGTCAGATTGCCAAGATGTTGTCCGAGAGACAACAGGGGGGCCTTCCAAGCAATACAGAGCCAAATCCAAAGGCCACTGCGAAGGCCATCACGTTGAGAAGCGGAAAGATCACTAAGCCCGCCACTTCGGCTGTTCCAGTAAGGCCGATTGATGAGGAGATTGTTGAGGAGATCGAGACTGAGTCTCCGGGAGAGGTGCAACTGAGGCAAGACCCAACAAGTACAGCACGTCCCAAGGAGCCAGTGAGAGAGTGTGTCCCTCCCATTCCATATCCGAGGAGGTTGAAGAAGCAGAGAATGGAAGAACACTATGGTAAATTCCTTGAGCTTTTTAAGCAATTTCATATAAATTTACCATTTGTCGAGGCACTTTCTCAATGCCTAAGTATGCCAAGTTTCTAAAGGATATCTTATCTAACAAAAAGAAACTTGAGGATCTTTCGCATGTGACCTTGAATGAGGAGTGTTAACAAACTACCAAAGAAAATGAATGATCCTGGGAGTTTAACTATCCCATGCTTGATTGGTAGTTTGTAGGTCAGTAATGCACTAGCTGATCTTGGACCATATGCGGTTTTTGCTAAACTGGACTTGGGAGAGCCCAAGCCTACTCGTATGAGCATTCAGCTAGCCGACCGTTCAATGATACTCGAGGCATAGTTGAGAATATGCTAGTGAAAATCGACAAGTTTGTCTTTGTCGTCGATTTTGTGATTTTGGACATGGATGAGGACAAAACTGTTCCTCTTATCTTAGGTCGGCCATTCCTAGCCACTGCTTGAGCCTTGGTCGATGTCTGCACCGGCAGACTTACTCTTAGGGTAGACGATGAGGAAGTGACCTTCGATATTGGGAAATCCATGCAACATCCACAGCGTCAGGATGATACACTCTACTTTATCTAGACTATTGATACATATGTGAGTGACCATCTTCGTAGCACATTTGAGGAGGATGTTGTGGACACACAGCTACTTGGAGGGGAGACTTTGGTTCACCTGCTGTGGACCAATTAGTCGAAGAGATGACCTGTCTGATAGGTCATGTGCCTCCCCCATGTCTAGAGGTTTTTGAGGTTGTGGATCGCGTTGTTGAGCCTAAAGCATGCCCTTCGGTTGAGGATCCACCTTCAGTTGAGCTTAAGAAGCTTCCAGATCACTTGGAGTATTCGTTTTTGGAGGGTGCAGCTCATTTTCCCATCATCATTTCTGCTGGATTGTCGGGAGAGGAGAAGGGTTGATTGCTTGAAGTCTTGAAGCAGCATAAGAAGGCGATTACTTGGAACATCATGGATATAAAAGGGATCAATCCATCCTTTTGTACCCATAAGATCTTGATGGAGGAGGACTTTAAACCTGTAGTTCAGCATCCGAGGTGTTTGAATCCGAACATGCAGGACGTTGTGAAGAAAGAGGTCATCAAATTAGTTGATGCAGGTCTGATATATATCCGATCTCTGATTCACCGTGGGTTAGCCCTGTGCAGGTAGTCCCGAAGAAAGAAGGGATGACAGTGGTGAGTAATGAGAAAAACGAGTTAATTCCTACTCGTACTGTCATCGGATGGCGAGTTTGCATTGACTATCGCAAACTCAATGATGCCACGAGGAAAGATCATTTTTCACTCCTTTTCATTGATCAGATGTTGGAAAGGCTGTCAGGGAGGATGTTCTACTATTTCCTTGATGGTTTCTCTGGCTACTTTCGGATTCATATCTCTCCCGAGGATCAGGAGAAGACGACATTCACATGTCCCTATGGCACATTTGCCTACCGGCGAATGCCGTTTGGATTGTGTAATGCCCCGGCCACATTTCAAAGATGTATGGTGGCTATTTTTATGACATGATCGAGGACTCCATGGAGGTCTTCATGGATGATTTTTCTGTGTTTGGGAGTTCCTTTGATCATTGTCTCGGGAATCTGAAAAGGATGTTGGCTAGGTGTGAAGAAGCCAACCTTATGTTGAACTGGGAGAAATGCCACTGTATGGTGAAGGAGGCCATTGTACTTGGGCATAAGATTTCACAAGCGGGACTCGAGGTTGATCAAGCCAAAGTCGAGACTATTTCTAAGCTCCCGTCGCCCATATTCGTGAAACCTATTAGGATTTTTCTTGGTCATGCATGTTTTTACCGGCGATTCATAAACGATTTTTCCAAAATCGCCCGTCCCATGACTCAGCTTCTCGAGAATGATGCCCAATTTATTTTCTCCGATGAATGCCTGCAAGCATCCGAGCTGTTGAAGGAGAAATTAGTGAGTGCCCCAATCGTGGTAGCTCCCGACTGGGGATTGCCATTTGAGTTGATGTGCGATGCGAGTGATTTCGCAGTTGGGTCCGTCTTGGGTCAAAGGAGGAATAAGCATTTTCACCCGATTTATTACGCGAGCAAGACCTTGAACTACGCTCAGGAGCATTATAGCACAACATAGAAAGAGCTCCTAGCTGTGATCTTGGCCTTCGACAAGTTTCGATCTTATCTCATCCTCTCTAAGACTATTGTGTACACGGATCATGCAGCACTTCGGTATCTTTTCGGCAAGCAAGATGCTAAACCGAGGTTGATACGTTGAATTCTTTTGCTGCAGGATTTTAATATTGAAATCCATGACAAGAAAGGGGCCGAAAACTTGGTAGCTGATCATTTGTCCCGACTTGAGCACTACGAGGGAAAAGGAATTCATGGGCCGAACATCAATGACAATTTCCCCCATGAGTTCTTATGCGGATCGAGACAAATGATGATTCCCCATGGGTTGCTGCCTTTGCAAATTACTTAGCGAGTGGCATCCTGATCAAATGGATAACCAATTAGCAAAAGCGGAAGTTCTTTACGGATATCAAGTATTATTTTTGGGATGACCCTTATTTGTTTAGGGTAGGAGCGGATCAGATGATCCGGCAATGCGTGTATGGTGACGACGCGAGGGATATTCTGCGTCACTGTTACGAGGGACCCATAGGAGGTCACCATGGGGCGAACAACACGGCGAAAAAAGTGTTCAACTCTGGATTCTTTTGGCCTACTATCTTCCGCGATGCCCATGAGTGGGTGAGGTTCTGTAATGCTTGCCAAAGAGCAAGCGATATCTCTGCACGCAATGAGATGCCACAAAACGGCATCCAAGTTTGTGAGGTCTTTGATGTATGGGGCCTAGACCTCATGGGTCCTTTTCCGACCTCTTTCGGCAACCGTTACATCCTAGTTGCCGTTGATTATGTATCAAAGTGGGCTTAAGTGCAAGCTTTACCCACCAACGATGCTAGGGTGGTTGTTAGGTTTCTGAAGAAACTGTTTGCTCGCTTTGGTGCTCCAAAGACATTGATTAGTGATCGTGGGACACATTTCTGTAATGCTCAGCTGGAGAAGGCATTGTCCTGGTATGGTGTGCAACACCGATTCTCTACACCATATCATCCACAGATGAGTGGACAGGTCGAGGTCACTAATCAGGGCATCAAGTGTATTTTGGAGAAAACGCTTAACTCTAGCCGTGAGGATTGGTCCGAGAAATTGGATGATGCACTATGGGCTTTCCGGGCAGCCTACAAGACTCCTATAGGCACCACACTGTTTAAATTGGTCTATTGGAAGTCTTGCCATCTCCCTGTGGAGCTCGAGCATAAGGCGCATTGGGCTTTGAAAACAGTTAACCTTGATATGGCAGCTGCGGGTGAAAAGATGTTTGTGCAGATCCACGAGATTGAGGATCTTAGGAATGATGCGTATGACAACTCCAAGCTAAACAAGGAACGCACTAAGACACTCCATGATTCCCGCTTGAAGGACAAGAAAGAATTCCGAGTGGGTGGTCGTGTGTTGTTATACAACTCGCGTCTTAAGTTGTTTCCTGGCAAGCTTAAATCTTGATGGTCGGGTCCTTACACTGTACGAGCGGTGTTTCCTTACGAAATGGTGGATATCGGTCATGAGGATGGTCGATCTTTTAAAGTCAACGGGCATAGGCTGAAGGCGTATGTTGGTGGGCACGTTGATAAGAGTGAGGAGGTTGTTACCCTCCACCCCAAGAACAAATGAATTCGGGGTGGTGAGTCTAGCTGAAAACTCGTAAATAAACTTAGCATGTTTTTGTAGTTTATATTTGATCTTTCTTTGTTTGCTTAGTTAATTTTTCAGGTTTCGGTTCGTCCTGGTCACGAGGGATGTTTGAATGCATTGCCGATATTCAGGTATGTTATTTCGGCTCTTTTTCTTGATACGAGGTGTTTCGTGAGTGGCCCGAGTTCAGGTGATTTTTACTTTATTTTCTCCTTCGCCCTTATTTTTTCTTTTTCCCCATTTTTATTTTCTAACTTAATGTTTGGTTACAATTTTTGTGAATAAATAAAAATAAAAATGGAAATAATTAACTTAGAGTTAAAAAAAAATCGAAAATTAAGCACTACCACAGGGTTTTCTGGCACTATCGGGCCTGCTAGTGTCAGTCCCCTTTTCAGATTCAATAAAACCACCCAACAACCAAGTTTTCTTTAAATCTTCATCTTCTTCACTTGAACTCTTCTAACCACTCATGAATCCTCTACACCTCCTTCCTTCCTTCAAGAGATCTTCCCTCCCAAAAAGCATTCCAGGTACGAATCCTTTTCTTTCCTTATTAGTTTTTAATAATTTTGGGGTTATGTTCTTCAAGTTAGTTTCTTTTAAGTTTTTAGGGTTCGATCTAAATCACCTGATTCAATCCCGGTTTTTGTGTTGTAGTGAACCGCACTTGACCGATTTACAAAACCCCTAAGTAAAAGTGTTAAAAAATCAGGGTTTTAGGTGAGTTTTGGAGGCTGTCGCAAGTTTCGGTTCCATCATGCACGAGCGTGCCAGATCCTGGTACTATCGTGCTCTTCATAATTTGGTGACTGAACTGCAGAAGATTGTAAGAAACTCATCACGCATGATCGTGCCATCTGATGGCACGATCGTGCTCTTCATAAGATTGTGATGATTCTGCAAAACTTGCCCAGAAACTCAAGCCGCACGAGAGTGCCATCTGGTGGCACGAGAGTGCCCTTCATCCAGTTTCCAGAACCAAATCTCACCCAGAATTGGTCCGGTACGAGAGTGCTTATGTGTGGCACGATTGTGCCTGTTGAACAACAAACCCAGAAAACTTCATAATCCAGAATTCTATTTGGTCGGTTTTTCGCGTTTTAACTGCTAATTTTGTTGTTCACTCTTGCAGATGGATCACCCGTTTCTTAGGTTCAGCAACAATGCCAAGGAAGGGCATTGTATCCCCAAGGTGGAAAGGTTGTGGGCTAGGAGACCCTTGATTGAACCAATGCGGACGTTACAGACTATCGATCTTGGCCTACTTGGTCAGTCCGAGCGGTTTGAGGATCTAATGACTCCACCATGGACCCACCTTTTTGAGATGGCTAAACCACGATACACACAGCTAGTCATCGAGTTCTTTGCTTCTTTCCGATTCATCTTTCCATGCCCGGATGTCTACGAAAGCGGGTTGGGGTTAGCTACCGTCTGGGACAGAAGTGGCATCACCAATCCATCAGTCGGTTCGGTCAGATACTCGGGTTGTATGTCGATGACGAGATTGATTCTGAGCTCTTTCATGATAGTCTGCAAGAGTGGGAGCCCGATGCAAATAAAGTCGCCTTCTGGGCCGAGATCACTGTCCAGGGTTGAGAATGGGACCCAAGGAGAGCTAAGGCAACCTGGATTCTCGACCCGCTACACCGTATTATCGAGTGTGCCATCTTCCACGTCATCGGAGGTCGGGTGACAGCACCGGAAACATTTACACCCGCGACCTCTTTCACCTTTATTGCATCATATCTGGATTTAACTGAAACGTAGCTGTCAGTGTAGCTGAATCAATACAGAGGGAGATTGGTTCAACACCTACTTCGAGAATTTGCGGGGGTGCATTTGCCACCAAACTCGCCAAATACTACCGGATGCATTTAGACAATTTAACCGTAGCTTGTGACTATGGATTACTCGACGTGGCACAACTGACTGCTATGCATATGATACAAAAGGTAAACGGTATCCCAAAGCTCGTTGATCAGGCAGGGTTTGGGATTCATTTCCCGAAGCGGAAAGTGATCATGAGGGAGGTGATGGTGATGGTGGTGGCGATGATGTGCATATGCAGGATGCCCCAGTTCACGGGCAGGGTGAGGCCGCTGGGGGAGCGGGCCCTTACATGCAGCTCAGTGATTTGGGCCACGGCTTTGGAAGCCCAAAATGGGAGCATCTGTATGGTGGATACGGTGGTGATGGTTATGAGCAGGGTGCATATGGCCCGTTTGAGCCGTCGGCAGTTGATCTGTGGAGGCGTATGGACGGTTTAGCTTTAGGTCAGCAGAATGTGAGGCATGATGTGGATTTGATCCGGGCGGAACAACATCGACAGGGAAATTTTATGGAGGACATGTACAAGCAGAGTCGGCGAAGCTTTGACTGGCTCTTCAGTTCGCAGCAGCATATAGCGAACTTGCTCGGTTCTCCCTACACACAGTCGTCGCCGCACTTCACCCGGAGATCCCAGTTTGACCGCCGGGATGATGCCGGTCCTTCACCCGGAGATCCCGGTTTGACCGCCGGGAGATCCCGGTCTTGTATTTTGTTTTCATTTTGTGTTTGAGGAGTGTGCCATTTTGCACTGTCCGTACACTCCTCCGTCTTGTAACTTTATTTTCTTATGTTTAATTTTAGTGGTTTGCATTAATAAATAAAAGCAAGGGAAATCTGGGTTGGGTTAATTCTTGTGATCTTGATTCTATTTGCTAGTGTGCAGTAATGGTTTGATGAAGGGTTGGTTGATTGGATGGCGTGGTAGTTAGTTGGGGATGCTCCTTCTTACCTTCTTTTGCTCCATTCTAACCTTCGCATTTCAGGGGAGTTTTCGTATTCCCGCTTCCTCCACTTTTTACTATGTTTGCATTTCGCTTATGCTTGTTTTTTGTTATACATCGAGGGCGATGTACAATTCAAGTGTGGGGAGGTGGCTTATCGCTTATTCTTGGTTGTTCGTTTTTTTAAAAATAAAATAATAATAATAATAATAATAATATAAACTCTCTTGAATAATCAAATCAACATAAGTTTTATAAAAGCACTAAAGTTTTTGATAAATATACAAGGGTAAACGCAAAAAAGGGAGTTTGCTCGAATAAAGGTCACCATCTAGTAACAATTTTTTTCGTATAAATTTGAGCATGAGAAATCAAGCGAGTTACCTACTTGTTTGCCTTGCATATCTACCCAATACGCCCGTTTTCGTGAGTTATTTTCGAGCCTAGTAGCTTTAGAATTTTTTTGCTCATGTTTTTGCGGGCAAAGTTTGAGTGAGCTAGATGACTTTTGCGATTTAGAACTTGTGTTAGGTATACATCTCGAGTCCACAAAGTAAGCACATAGCATAAGAGCGATTGAGGCATTAGGAAACCTTTTGTTTTAACCATTTTTATTTAGTCCTACACCCAAATCACACCCCTAGTTAAACCAATTTGAGCCTTTCCCTTTCGTTTCTTCTAAACCACTAAATATCGCCACTTAGCCAAATTAACCTTTTATTTTTGAACCCATTTTTTTTGGTTTAAAGCCCGGTTCGGTCATGACTAACTTGTAGCCTTCTTGTATAGTTTATCAATTTACCAGTTGCAACCTCTTTGCTAAGAGTTTTTATCTAAGTAGACGTACTTAGTTCCCTTGAAGCGTGGAGAGATAAAAAAAGAGAAAATTCAAAGTTTGAAAAAGCCTTATCAATTGGCTTTGTCAGAGCTATTTTGGGAGACGAAAAGTTAAACTGGTCGACTAGCTCTCGGTTAGATATCATTAAGTTGTATAGTTATATTTTTTTCCTTTTCTTCAAGTTAGTCGAACCCTCGGACTATAACCGTTTTAGCCATTTTTATAAATCCATTTCCACACTCTTAACCCTAGCCAAGTTACAACCCACGCAAGACCTCTTGATTTGTGTTATGTGTGAGTCGAGTGTTTAGATTTGATCCTTACACAAGCTTATAATTTCGCATGGTCATCGTCTTGGCATCGAGTGTTCTAAACATACTCCATGAATGTATGTTCATATATATAATTAGCCGAGTGGGTGTGAACATTGTTAGAATGTAAGGTGAACTTGTAGGGATGTCAAAGATGGATCATTGCTCATAACCTTATTTTACATACTTTTTGGTGTCCTTCCATGTCGAGTAGTCCGTTTTTGCTTTAGCCCGAGATATTTTTATATGTACTTATATAAAGCTAGTTGAGTTGATTGCCTTTAAGAGAGTTTTTGTTTATTTTAGTATGCTTGAGGACAACAAAGTTCAAGTGTGGGATGTTTGATGTATAAGAATTTATACATCTTTTAAACGTCAAATATTCCCTATTTATACGAGAACTCATTGTATTTTCATTGATCTTGATACTCATTTGAGTTATTTGTGAAAATACACGTCCGGGCTTCGGCCCGGTGAAGAAACGAAGGCTTTTGGAGCAAAAAGGAGCAAAAATGGGACTTTCCAGCAAAACTGCCAGATATGGCACGACCGTGCCAGCCTAAGCATGACCGTGCCAATCCTTCGGAGACCGACACTCTCATCAGCACAATCAACTAACCGCGCAAACCAGACCAGTCCTAGAACTGGCATGGTCGTGCCAACCCCACTTACGACCATGCTCGTGTCACCTCAAGTTATGATCAGCTCATTCCCAAGATTGAAATAGTCATTGCCGAATACGTCTTTGATGCGCACGACCATGCCACCTTTTGGCATGATCATGCCACCTCGGGGAAGTTTGAGCGGGATCTTTCCGGATTTGGTAGTAAACATGGTCAACAATTCAAAAAGGTTATCTGACACTTGCCAAGCACGACCGTGCCAAAAGGTGGCACGATCGTGCCAACTCACCAGTAGCATAAATACGCAGTTTTTGCTCATTTGAAGGAGAGTTGGAGCAATTTGGTGAAGTTTTCTCTCAATATTCTGGTCTTGGAAGCTTGTAGGACCAAGAAGGAGCCTTGAGGAAGGTTAAATCACTTGAAGATCAACTCATTTTTCCATTAAATCTTGTCTTAAACATTAGTTAGCCACTTGTTATTTATGAACAATTTAAGTTATTTTGCATTTGAATGAGTAGTTATGAGCCTTATGGGCTAAGCAATTGTGTTGCTTAAACATTGTTGAAGCTAATGAATATATGATAACATGGAGATACATGTGGTGATTGTTGTTTGTTAATCTCCATGGTGATATTTAGTCTTATTCTTGGAGTTCATGTTCATGTTTAAAGTCCTTGTTCTTGAATGTTCGGTCATAAGTATTTACATGTTGTGTTGGAAAGCCCATGTAGAGATTATGATTGTTGAATCTTGTTAACTAGTTGATATGATTCATAGCATGAAACTAGGAATGGTAATTGCTAACATGATTAGAATAGTGATTTTAACATGTGTATGAATTCTTGCATTTAGATTTGGAAAGATCATATGAATGTTTATATGAATTCTATAGTTTGTGCTTATGTTGGTTTGATGATTTAGGCCAAGATTGTTATCTAGCACGACCATGCTTGTGATTCATATCAAGAACTTGATGAAGATGTCACGTACTTGAAACCAAGTTAGGGTGATTAGTGTGTTGTTCATGTTAGTTTTCCTTGACTTGTAGAGTTAGGAGTTTTGACAAACAAGTAACTCATTATTAAAGATTAACATCAACTTAGCAAGTAAACTTAAAAGAATAAATCTTAGGTGATTAGAATGTTGTGTCATTATAATTTTCCCAAGATTTATAAAACTAGGAAACCTTGATTGGGAACTTAGTTGAATGTAGGACTTGCATCACCATTAGTCTTCCTTAATTGTTGTCATATGTTTATTAGTGAATACTTAGTTTAAGCAACCTCGTTTAATTATCGTTCTTCCTTAATTTAGTTACTTAATTGTTATTTGTTCATGATAGTTTAAAGTAAAGAAATCAACTCGTTTATTGAAAAGGCTTAAAAGTAGCAAGGGTTTAGTATTAAGACACCACGTCCACGGATTGACATCCGGTTCTTACCGATTGACTATACTATAAAAGTTCTTATGGATCGTGAGCTCATATTTGTATTAGAATGAAGGTCTGTGTATTACATGGAAAAAGGGAAGAAACCTATATATGCAAAAAGAAAACAATTGGTCCGGCTAATTACAAGGAGCAGAAAGAGGAGCCAATAATAATCGAAATATGTGCCAAAATTAGAATATCTCTTTTACTCCCCCTCAAGTTGGAGCATGACACAAATGCCCAACTTGTCGATTAGAGCGCGAAATTGTTGCGTACCAAGGGCTTTGGTGAGGACATCCGCAAGTTGCGTCTTTGTGTCAATGTGTGTAGGCTGAACTTCTTGGGATTCTACTCTCTCACGAACGAAGTAGCAATCCATTTCGACATGTTTGGTGCGTTCGTGGAAAACGGGATTCTTTGCTATGTGACGGGCCGCTTGATTGTCAAAAAATAGAGGCGTTGGTGCATCAGGAGGTGCTCCTAGCTCTGTAAGAAGCCATCTCATCCAAAGTACCTCACTAACGGTGCTTGCCATGGCGCGATATTCCGCTTCAGCGGAGGAACGGGAAACGACAGATTGTTTCTTAGATTTCCAAGATACCGGTGCGCCTCCCAAAAGAAGTAAATATCCGGTTCTCGACCTCCTCGTAAACTGGCACCCGAGCCAATCTGAATCAGAGTAGGCGGTAAGGTTCATACCCCCTTCTTTTGGCAGAAGTATGCCTTGGCCTGGAGTGGCCTTCAGATACCACAAAACTCGTGTTACAGCATCCATATGGCTTTGTCGTGGGTCACCAACAAACTGGCTTAGGACATTCACGGAATAGGTGATATCAGGCCTTGTAGCATGTAGATAGAGAAGTCTCCCCACAAGTCTTCGATATTTGCTTGCATCGACACGGTGTTCTTCGTCATCGTTAGTTAATTTCAGATTTTGTTCCATAGGAAATGAACTGGGTCGACACCCGAGCATGCAAGAATCTTCTAGAATGTCAAGAGTGTACTTCCTTTGACTCAATACTAAGCCAGCTTTTGTACGGGCCACCTTGATGCCCAAAAAAATTTTAGAGGGCCAAGATCTTTAATGCTAAATTCCTTGTCGAGGTAGTCTTTAGTTTGTTGTATTTTGTGTAGATCGTTTCCCACCAAGATAACGTCATCAACGTAAATAAGTGTTGCGACATAAGCATCACCTTTCTTGTACATAAAAAGTGACTGATCCACATTTGATTGTTTGAATTCTATTTTATCAAGTGCACCCGTGATTTTTTTATACCAATTTCTCGAAGCTTGTTTCAAGCCGTAGAGAGGCTTCTTAAGCTTGCAAACTTTGGTTCCTCCCTTTTTGTCAAAACCTTGAGGCATCTTCATGTAGACATTCTCGTTTAAATCACCATGGAGAAAAGCATTATTTACGTCAAGTTGTTGAATGGCCCATCCTCTTTTTGTTGCAATAGCGAGGAGACTTCTGACTGTCACAAGTTTGGCAACTGGTGCGAACGTGTCATGAAAATCCACGCCTTCCATTTGGGTGAAACCCTTTGCAATGAGACATGCCTTGTATCTTTCTACTTCCCCATTTGGTTTATATTTAATTTTATAAACCCATTTTGAATCAATGGCACGTTTTCCCTTTGGTAATTCTTCAAGGGTCCATGTGCCATTTTCTTCAAGAGCCTGTATCTCCCTTTTCATAGCCTCTCTCCATTTAGCATCCTGTATAGCTTGACCAAAATGTTTCGGCTCATCGTTTGAACTGATTGCCGCTAGAAAAGCTTTGTGAGAATTAGAAAACTTATCATAGGCAACATAATTAGCTAAAGGGTGTACCGTTCAGGACTCATGATTGTTAGTGGGTTGTGCATGGTCAACAGATGGGGGAAGCTTGACGACATAATCTTCTAGATGTTTCGGTCGTGACCTTTGTCTTCGTCTGTAGGCTGTTCTATGTTGTCAACATTTTCGCTTTCATTTTCTTCGCGAATGGTTTGGCTGGCATTTTCAAAAAATGTGGCTTGGGCCTCAAGTATGGGCTCTTGAATTATATTAGTGTGAGTTTGTTGGGCTGAAGCTTCATCAGTAGGTGGCTGGCCCAAGGTTTATCAATGGAATTTTGGGCCGATGAACAATCTGTTTGAATGGGATTTTGCACTTTGGTGGTGCTAGCCTTTTCATTTGTCACAAAATCTCTAACATAATCATCTTTAAATATTTCTAGTTCATCACTGTTATCGAGATTCTCAATGGTGGAGGATGGAAAAATATTTTCCACAAATTTTACATCTCTTGAGATAATAATTTTTTTATTCTTTAAGTCATATATTTTGTAGCCTTTTGTTCCCGATGGATATCCTAAAAATATACCCGGTCTCCCCCTCACTTCAAATTTATCCCCTTTTGTTTCAACACTCCTATAGTAGGCTAGGCAACCAAAAACCTTCAAATGATCAAAATCGGGTTCTTGATCGTATATGGTTTCGTATGGGGTTCTCTTATTAATCGCTTTAGAGGGAATGCGGTTTATGATGTAAGCACCGGTTAAAACGCATTCTCCCCAAAACCTTGTGGGTATGTTTGCTTCAAATTTGAGGGCACGGGTTGTTTCAAGCAAGTGTCTATGCTTGCGCTCAACTACCCCATTTTGTTGGGGTGTGTGTGGACAAGTGGTCTCCAACACGATTCCTTCTTTAGCATAAAAATCATGCATATGATTTGATGTAAACTCCCCCCCCCCCCATTATCACACCTTATTCTTTTTATATTTCTTTCAAATTGAGTCTTTAGCATCTTATGGAAATCTATCAAACATTTACTTGCTTCATGTTTATGTCTTAAAAGAAAGACCCAAACGGCTCGACTATAATCATCCACTATGGTTAAGAAATAACTTGCCTTTGTAAAAGAGGGTGTACGACACATTCCCCATATATCACAATGCAATAAATCAAAACAAGCATTTGTCTTAATAGTACTCACCGGAAAAGGCAATCTCTTATGTTTTGCTTTTGAACAAGAATCAAAAACCAAGTTCTTAGAGTTCACCGAGACATTTTGAGAAAATCAACACGAGATAGTTTGGAATGTGAAGCATGACCCAAACGCTTATGCCATACATCAACTGTAGCCATCATTGCTTGTCTCTTGCTTTCCATCATCCCCATCTGATAAAGACCACCATTGCACTTACCCACTCCAATCAATGTCCTCGAACGCAACCCCTGCATAACACAAAAATCAGGAAAAAACGTCACGATACATTGAAGGTCTCTTGTCAGTTTGCTAACAGACATTAAGTTGCAATTAAAATTAGGAACGTATAAAACTCCTTTGATCTTGGTTTCGTTTGGTAAAGTGTGGTCTCCTCTTCCTTCAACAGAAGCACACTCACCATTTGGAATAGTAACAGGAAGCTCATGAGAGTTTTTAAAATGATTTTCAAGGATGGAAACCTCACAAGTTATATGATCAGTGGCTCCCAAATCTATAACCCATTTATTACATCTATAAGTTTTACCTGTCATGTTAGCTAGTGGTGGTGTGACATCATTTGATTCATTGTTCTCTTTTGCAAACAATTTTATAAATTGTTGGTACTGATCGTTCGTAAGTCCTTGTATAGGGCTTGAATTGGTTTCGACACATGCCACTTTAGGGTTCGCCTTTTCACTTTTTCCTCCCTTTGCTGGCCACCAATCCGGGTATCCAATTCGTTTAAAACACCCATCCTTATTATGTCCATCTTTCCCACAAAAATCACAATGTTCGACGTGATCTACAACACCACGTCTTATTTCTTTTGGTCCGAATTTATTGATTTGCTGACCCGAACTACCTTCTCGCTTGCTTGGGAAAATGGCTTGGAAGGCTGTGGTATTAATGGTGGGTCTATTTGTAGCAACAATCATCCTTTGTTACTCATCTTCAACAACGAGATGATACGCGGTGCCAAGGGATGGCATTGGCTTCATGGCAAGGATCTGTGTTCTTATAGTTGCAAACTCACTATCGAGTCCGAGCAAAAACTCGTAAAGTTTTTCTTTTTCTTTTAGTTCCATCAATCGCTTACCAATATTGCATGAACAACCTTTACATGAGCACCTTGGAACCGGCATAACGGATTGGATCTCATCCCATAACACCCGTAGTTTGGTGTAGTAGGTTAAGATCGACGTCCCGTCTTGTCGAATGTTGGTGAGACTCTGTTTTAATTCATACGCTCGAGGAGCACTTTCCTTCCCAAACCTCTCCTTCAAATCCGACCATATTTCTTCCGCGATGCTCGCGTATTTTACGCTGTTTTGGATCTCTTTCTCCATGGATGTGTTTAGCCATCCTTTGATCATGGCATCACACCTCATCCACGGAATGTATTCGGTTGATGTTGGTTCTGGTTTCTTCATGCTCCCATCGATGAATCCAGTTTTTTTTTGCAAACAAAAAATTCATCATCTCTTGAGCCCAATCGACGTAGTTGTTGTCGGTGAGAGCGTCGTTAACGTGCATTTGCCTTGGATAATCGGAAGCGTGAATGTAATACGGCGAGTTATGATCGATGACACTCTCTTGGTTCGTGGATTTTTTTGATTCGTTGTCGGCCATCGTGACGACTGTTTGATTTTGGTTCGTAGGGTCGGAGTTTTGAATGGTTTCTTTTTTTTTGTTCTAACACTGCTCTGATACCATAAAAGTTCTTATGGATCGTGAGCTCATATTTGTATTAGAATGAAGGTCTTTGTATTACATGGAAAAGGGAAGAAACATATATATGCAAAAAGAAAACAATTGGTCCGGCTAATTACAAGGAGCAGAAAGAGGAGCCAATTATAATTGAAATATGTGCCAAAATTAGAATTTCTTTTTTATACTACCACTTGACAGGTACACTTGCCCTATTGTGTGTAGTTAGTTTTTAAGTGAAAACCATTTTTAAAGCCCAATTTGTGTGAAAGAAATTATAACTATAAATATATATTCAATTCACGCAGATCATATATCCTTATACTTCACTGAAATATCTTCGAGACATTTCCGATATCTGTATGCCTTATTCATTAATTGTTTAAGTAGAATAAATGAAGCTTTTTATAAAGCCATTAAACATATTTAATCTCGAAAAATATTTTTTATGTAATGTGATTGTCAATTTATTTGGTTTGCACATTTTCATGATAGTTGACATGTTCTCAATGTCGAATTGAACATCTAGATTTAATATGATTTTATTCATAAAGTGTTAGCACTTTTTACTCGGTGACAGACATGAACTTTTTTATAGGGGTGTAGAATACTTTTAAAAATTTTAGTCTTTTAGTTATATAAAAATTTTGGTTCATATCGGGTCGTATCAGATCGGTTCGGGCCGGGTCACGTAAAACAAAAGAACATCAAAGTATAATTTATATAATCATCAAAAAACACGTCAAACGTCGTTACAGGCATATTTAAAATGTCACCCTACGGATTTTCATTTTTTGAAATCTATCCAAAACATCATCTAGTGTTACTTTTCTAAGCAAACTTTTCTCTATATAACATATACAAAAATTTTCAATACATGATCTATCCGACTTGAGTTCTAAATTCCTACCATTTCATCATCTTTTTTCAGATCATCATTTGACATAATATGCTCACCAGCCATACCTTCTAAATCTGAATCATCAGATAAATCTAAACGATCAAGTTCACATTCAACTAGATCTTTTCCTCTGTCGCCACTGCACCGCTTCCAGACTCCCCCTCAACCGCGACATTGGTTTTAGATTCCGTAGCTTGTGAGCTACTTGGCTGCTCCCTTTGCTTTGCCGCACTGAGATCTTTTTTTTTTATCCAGATCATCTTGTATTTTCTTTAATTCGTCTAACTTGTACTTAGCTTGGACTTGCAGCGGTGTATTCTCCCCTGAGCAGCAAATATATCCACAAAGTCGGTTACAATACGACGTATCTGCTCATTCGCCACAGTAAGATTCTAGTGTTTAGAAGTTGAAGCAACATCCCTTTTAATACGAACACTCATTGTAAGGCCGTCTAACGCACCTCGAACACACGAATCTGGACCGCTCGGCACACACGCGATGCGCGGAAACTACCGCGTGACTCACACCGCTCTGTAGATCTAGTACAGAAGGAATAGAAGATGAGAGAACCGAACAATCTGTGAATACACTGAGTATTCACATATTTCACACCTGAACAATCACATTTAGTGAAAGCACACCCAATGGTAGGGTTTGTGTAGAAGTAGTCTTGCACATAAAGTTTTTCTAAAAAGTTTACTGGATTGCATTTCATTCACTATTTATACAATGACTGAATCCGAAACACAACAGTTCCGGATTCATAACATACAAATTCGGACTCCATAAGTCCTAACAAAACTCCATCCGAACTTATCACAAGTTCGGACAACCTAATACAAATCATCTTAACAGATTCAGACATACTAAATTAACAAAAGACATCCGAATTTAACTAGCAAATTCGAACACAAACCATTACAAATGCGGACAAGACTTGTTGACTTAGACTTTACAATAATTACAAAATAGACCCTAACAATCGCTAAATGCAGATACCAACACTTATCACCAAAGGTGCACTTACACAGGCATGGCGAGAGTGCGTCCCCATGCTAATATTGGCATGGGAGCGTTAATCCACAAGACATTGCCTTATAAAACTAGGGGTGTTCAGAGTTTTGAGTTAATTGAACTGAAGTTTTGGAATCATGAAAGATTATTTGATTTTATTAGATTCAAAAAATTCAAATCAAATTTTTATTTAATTTAAGTTCAAAATTTCAATTTGGCTCGAATTCAAGTGGTTTCGATTCGATCTCAATCAAATTTTTTTACTAACATTTATGGTTGTAAAAATCCCGACCAGACGTCTATTAATCGCCGATTAATTCTGATCAATCACAATTAATCCTGATTAATTCTAGTTAATTCCGATAAATCGCTAGTTCCCACCACACCGTCCGACTAGCGTCTGGCGATTACTACAAACATTATCAAAACTAATACAAACTAAGATATTTTTTAACAAAAAAGAAATAAAAGTCTATAAAACTAATAAACAATCAAAATCTCAAATGACTAAACTTGAAAGCAAGTGACTAATTGTTAAAACCACACAAATAAAAAGTGAGACAGCTGATTATAATTCACATTTCGGATCGAATTTGCACAAATAAGTTAAAATGAAGAAATCAAAACAATTAAAGTGCAAAACATAAAACACTTAAAAACTTTGAGGGTACATGATGCAAATTAACACTGTTTTCTTTTCTCATGATAATCTTTGTGGCAATCATATTCCCAACCACCCATCACAATCATCTTCCATTCTTCACCTCTCACTCCCAAACAACAAGAATGGCAGAAACCCCAACCCCAATCCGATTCGGCATCCTAGGCTGCGCCGACATCGCCCGCAAGGTCTCAAGAGCAATCACCCGCTCCCCCAACTCCACCATCCACGCAATCGCCAGCCGATCACTCGAAAAAGCCACCAAATTCGCCGCCAACAACAACTTCCCACAACACGCCAAAATCTACGGCTCTTACGACGCCGTTTTGGACGACCCTGACGTTGACGCCGTCTATGTTCCGTTACCCACCAGCCTGCACATCAAGTGGGCCGTGCTTGCGGCCCACAAGAAGAAACATATTCTGCTTGAGAAACCTGTGGCGTTGAATGTCGGTGAGTTTGATGAGATTTTGAAAGCATGTGAGGTTAATGGTGTCCAGTTGATGGATTCTACTATGTGGATGCATCATCCACGTGCGGCTAAGATGAAGGAGTTTCTTTCGGATTTGGATAAGTTTGGGGACTTGCGATCGGTAATTACTTAATTCTGATTTTGGGTTTCAAATTCGTAGCTTGAATTCACCAGAGTTTAAAGTTTAAATAAGTTTGGAAGCAAAGTTCATATGAATGTGTATAAGTTAATTAATTAAAAATAAACTAGGTGAACTTAACCTTGAGATATTACACTCACATGCCAAGCTTTAGATCTCGTAAGTTAAGCACCGGGGCAGATCCTCACGGTTTGGAAAAAAAAATAGAAAAAATTTGTGGAAACAGCGTATGATTCAGGAAAAAAAATAGAAAAAACTAGTGGAAACAGCGTATGATTTGGAAAAAGAATAGAAAAAATTAGTGGAAACATTGTATGATTTGGAAAAAAAAATAGAAAAATTAGTGGTAACATTGTACGATTTGGAAAAAGAAAGTAGAAAAAATTAGTGGAAACACTGTATTATTTGGAAAAAAAAATAGAAAAAATTAGTGGAAACATTGTATGATTTGGAAAAAAAATTGTGAGATCTATGGAAAGGAACCCTGTGCAAAAAATTCCTGGTTCCGCTCATAAGCGTGCCGAGCTTGGGCTCAGGACTGGTTAGCTTTAAGTGATTTTCTATTTAATTAATTAGGCATTTATCTTTTAGTTTAGGGAAGTTGGACATTTGCATGCTAATATTCTGTTTATTATGATTGTGGTAAGTTTTAGCTATTGTTTTTGTATGTGTGTCATGATGTAGGTTGGGATCAGGTTATGGTTAAAGCATTAGGTTTGTATGTTTATAATTCTTGAACATATGCCTTGACATGATTTAGGGTTCTAGTACAAAACATTTGTTTGACCCTTTTATAACTTTTTTCTTTATTTGACTTGTTTGAGATGTTTTTGAGGCGAGCCGACCCATGCACGCTCGAACTCGGCTTTTTTCGAGCTATATTTCCAGAGCTTGAGCGAGATCGTGAGTAGTTTTTTTCCAAACTTGAGCTTGGCTAATTTATTATTTAATTTACATATATTTTTAATTATTTTTTGTTTATATTTATAAATTAATTTTCTTAGGTAACATAATATATATTAGTTAGTTATTTGTTTATCATAATTTTATGTAAAGTAGTTATTATTATATAAAATATAGGAAATAAATTAAATAAATAATAGACGCATTTAGGATCGTGAGCTAGCTCGAGTTCGATAAGCGAACCTTGGGATTGGGCTCGTATATTAAACACTTTTTTTTAAAGTTTTTGTTTAAGCTCGGCTCAATTCAAGATTTTAACTTGCCGATCTCGAGTAGCTCACGAGCGGCTTGGCTCGTTTACACCCTTTGATTTTCTAGTGCCAAACATTAATTTGATTCTTTTGACCCGTTTCCTTTTTAGTTGATTTTGTTTATTTGGCTCTCTGGGGGTCTCTCTGGAGCCTCTCTATCCACAAGGATAGAGGTAAGGTTTGCATACGTCCCATCCTCCCCAGACCTTACCAATAGCTTTTGCTGTTTGTGGGATTTACTGGGTACGGTTGTTGTTGTTTATTTGGCTCGTTTAATTTGATTTAGGCTTCTAGTGCTAAAGATTCTGATGATTTCAGCCTGTTCGGCCCGTTTTCTTTTTCGTTAATTTTGCTTACTTGACCTGTCTGAGATGATTTAGAGGTGTAGTGCCAAAATTTCGTCTCTTTTGACCTGTTTCTTTATAGTTAAATTTGTTTATTTGGCCCGTTTAATATGGTATAGGCTTCTAGTGCCAAATGTTCGGGTGATTTTCGAGCCATTTAGCCCGTTGGCCGGTTTGAGATAATTTAATGTAATTCATGTGAAACTGAAAGTTCTGTACATCATTGTAGATCCATGCAACCTTTACCTTTGCTGCTGATCAAGACTTTCTTAAAAATGATATCCGTGTGAAGCCTGATCTTGATGCTCTCGGCGCACTTGGAGACGCAGGATGGTATTGCACTCGTGCAATATTATGGGCCAATGATTACAACCTGCCCAAATCCGTAACCGCGTTACCAGGAACCATATTTAACAAATCGGGAGTTATCATGTCCTGCGGGGCCGCTTTACACTGGGACGACGGGAAAGTTGCAACACTTCACTGCTCGTTTCTCGCAAATCTAACAATGACCATTGTCGCTTCAGGAACAAAAGGTAGTTTGCATTTAAATGACTTTGTTATCCCTTTTGAAGAGAAGCAGGGTACGTTCATGACCGCAACCAAATCGGGGTTCACTGAGTTGGTGACCGGGTGGGTCCCTTTACCGAGTAAGCATACTGTCATGACTGATCTTGCACAGGAAGTCCGTATGGTTACTGAGTTTGCGAGGCTGGTCAAAGGTGTTAAGAATGATGGTGCGGCTGTTGAGAAACTGTGGCCAACGTTGAGTCGGAAAACACAGCTTGTGTTGGATGCAGTGAAGATTTCAGTTGAGAAAGGTGGTGAGACTGTGAGTTTGAGTTGACTCGGTTAGGGTCGGTTTGTAATCAAACTTGGATTTCGTGGTTGAGTGTGAAAACATGAATAATATTGTAGCCTGTACTTGATAATAATGCATATTGTATAAGTTGATGCAGTGATTTTCTTTTTTCTTATTTATATGTTGGGTTTTACTTGCTTGAACATGTGCGATGCGATGTTTCGGTCACACCTGTTTGGCCTAAATTTGTATTCGAATCAACGCAAGGGTCGGGTTGGTTTGACATACTTTTGCGGTTCGGTCACACGTAATTGAACCATCATATATGATGGATATTCTTGGTACATTGTCAAACTGTATTGTTTTTTGTTGTGTTTTGAGGCTAACCATTGAACCATTAAGCCTTCTCGTGGTTAGTTTTGGTTCTTCTTGTTTTCCATCGTCTCACCGGTCAGAGTTGCAGGAACTTTGGACTTTTAACATATTAATTAAGGCTCTAAAATCCAATTTATAATCATAAATACAAACACGTATAAAATAGTTACGTTTAAACCATGAAAACCTGCGCTTATTTCTCTCTTTTAAAAAAAATCAATATAATCACCTATCAAGTCAACCAAATATAACTATTATTTAAACGCGTTCACAAGTACCAATGGGGTGGTAGTTCATTAGCAAAGGCAAAGCCTTTAAACATTTTGGGAGGGGTAGGTCTTGGGTTCAAGTCCCGTAGACAACAGAAATAAAAGAAATTTGTCATTAAAAAAAACGCATTCACAAGTTTACCCTGAAATTGATCAAGTCGTAAACGTAACTCAAACTCACAAATTCAATGTTAGAATGGCCTTAGTTGTTTACTTGTTAAGATGGGCTTATGTTATTAATGGTTTAAACTTGTCTTAATTTTTTTTATATATTTGCTAATTAATTTATGGTTTAAACTTGAGTGTAAAGTTCCTGTACAAATAGCTTTATCGTACAAAACGTACGGAATACATTAAAAGGTAAAAGAACACCGTGACATTTTCGTAATTATTTTACTCGTAATTACCCTACAGGATCAAAATTTCCCTACAAGATCATTTGTAGAGTAATTATAATACTCTATAAAATTACCCTCTAAGATCATTTATAGACTAATTATGATGCTCTACAAAATTACCTTACAAAGATCAAAATTACCATACAATGTCATTTTACAAAATTACCCTACAAGATCAAAATTACCCTACAAGATCATTTGTAGGGTAATTTTGATACTTACTCTACGAGTGAATAATTAAGGAAATACGACCGCGATTTTTTACCTTTTTACGTCTTTCGTACCTTTTGTATGATAATGCTATTTGTGTTTGATCTTTTGCCTTAAACTTGATGTAAAAACCCCTAATTTTTATAGGTAATTTTGTGATTACATATATGTAATCACAAGTTTACCTATGTACTATCAAAATTACATATATATATATATATATATATATATATAAATTAATTATTACATATATATATATATATATGATATATATACATATGTATATATATGTAATAATTAATTTACATATATGTAATTACAAAATTGCTTATAAAAATGATAAAACTACCTTTTAATAACATAAAATACTAAAAAATAATTGGTTGTTTGGAGTTCTCAAAGTTATTTAAATTTTTAGAGTATTGAAATAATGCTGACCTTAAGTTTGTATTTGTAAACTTTTAAAATCCTAAATTAATCTTTTTTGGGTAGTTGTCAAAATTTCTTACGTGTTAGTTGGGATTATATTGCATATATGATAACTAGGTTATTGCCTGCGTGAACACACGGTTTCACAAATGAAAATAATATCGTTTAAAATTCTTTAAAAAAGCAAATACATTAGAAGAAACAAATAACAAATGATTCAAATTTCAGTATAAGTTTTATTGTAGACCACATTGGTTGTCTTTATAACATTTCCTCCTTTATTTAGTATAAATAACTTGACACCAACTCTTCTTTTTTACTCTTGATGATACGATATAACTTGACCATGTATCACAAATGTTAAAACATCTGTTAAAAATAAAGTTGTAGTTTATAAACAAATGTTTGTTATTTTTATTAGGAAATAATTTAAATTATTTTAAAGTTTTTGTATCCTTCATTGAATGGTTATATATAGATAGATAGATAGAGGATCCTATAAAAAGGGCGTAAAGTGTGAGAATTGTAAAAATATTGTGGAGATGACATGTATCCTCAATCTAAACTAATTCAAAAGGGTAAACAAGTAATTTTCTCATTGATTCAAATAATTGATAACTGTCCATAACCGCCATCCATTATTATAGGAATACGATTTTGTAACAGGTATATGATGGATGCATAGTGTTATATAGTGTTATTGTAACGCCCCAAAATCACAATTTTTAATTGGTTAGTATGTTTCTTTGTGTGAAGGCATATAATAAAATAACCAAGCTAACTTAGTTAAATAGTTAGTCAAGTAACAAGAGAATGAAAAATTAGTGTTATTGGTGGACATAAAAATAAACTAGAAGGACTAAAAGTGGGAAATTGAGTTTAAATTCATATAAACTAGAAAGTTCAGTGTGTTTGTGTGTGCATATGTGTGTGTCGACACACACACATGGAGAAGAACAAGGGAGTTCTCCCAATCACCCAAAATCCAGAAATTTATGATGGCATTGAGCCAAAACACTTGCATGGTTGAAGATTTCTAATCAACTAAGGATGCAAAACATGTGGTAAGTTGTAGTTTGAGATTTCATAATCTTGTATGAAGTGGGTTTATGTTTAATCCACGAAATTAAATGAAATTGATCATGTATATGTGTTAGAATTACTATATAAAAATAGATTATTAAGGTATTTTGAGTAATTTGATGACTATAAGTGAAACCCACTTCTAGTGGTGAAGATGATGACATAGGTGTTTCACCCATGTCAGATCCTAGCTTGAATCATTGATGTGTATGTCGTATGTAATGGATTATTGTTAGATAGGTTGAGTATAGTATGTAATTTAGTTGATTCAAGTTGTATTTGATGAATTATGTATGAATATTGGAAGATCATGCATAACTTAGTTGTACATTTTGCATTAAATGGTGTACGCATACCAAGTGTTTGATGAAATGCATAGGTGAGATTGTTAGAAGAGAATTGATGTAAACAACGAACGAATATGTATAGAAGGTGGATATGATGCATTTAATAGTAAAAGTGTAGTTCAATCGTGATTAAGAAGAAGTATGTTCTAAGAGTATGCTATATGCTTGATTGATGTAACGCACACTTTGTGGATTGTTTGATTGTTTATTAGTGATTCGTAAGTAAGGGTGAAGCTTATGAGATCCTTGAAAGGGGTAATGTTGGAATGATGTCGGGTTAGCTAAATATATGGCAGAGTACTAGTTGGGAAGTTATGAAAATGATAACTTGATCGAATTGGGTGTTTGTGTAACAAGGTGATTATGTGTTCGCATGTACGTCGTTACATGAGTACAAAATGATTATAACGTTTGTAGTCTAACCCACTATAATAAGAAGGATGTAAAAGATAAAGTTGAAAGTTCATGTGATAAGCATTTGACTTCTGAAAGTCAAACTGCGTATAATCGACATGTTTAGACTTTTTGCCATAAATGTAAGATTTGAGAATCGTGTGATATGCATTGGGTAAATGATGTGTTATGTATAAATAGGAGTTATATTGCACGGATGTGGAACAATGTGATTATCGTTTCGTGCCATATACATTTTAGTGAATGATTGACTAATGAATGTATTTCAACTAAGAATTTGAAATAGTTATCGATATGAATGAACATGCATACTAACAAGTTATGAAAATGATGGCATGAAAGAATAGGAATTTACATTAGCAAGGACTCAAGCACGCATGGCTGACGAGTCGAGGGAAGGCAAGAAGACGAGCATGAACATGGACACATAAGGTAAGTGATTTCCGGAATCACTTCTTCTTTTGTAAACGAATATTGTTATGTTAAATACAGGGGATTGTGAAGAAATTATGGGTAAGGGTAAGAATCAAGGTACGTATTGTTATGGTAAGTAATAGGAAGTCATCTACTTTCGGAATTCATGATAGAAGTGAACGGGTCAAAATGTAGAAAGTATGTGTCGGGTGTGGGTTTTGGATAATTATGGTATGGGAATCATGTAAGAATGTTTAAGTAATCATAGTACTAAGGCAAGTATTGTTGTAGTGGGCCGTAAATAGTTAGCTATGTCGGAAATAACTAAGAATAATCGAACGGGTCAAAATCAAGAAAGTATGATAGAAGTATAGATTTGATTAAGAGGACATGGGGTTTAGTGTTAAAAGAATACGAGAAGCTTACGGAATGTTATGGGATGTTACGGGACATTATGAGTCAGTTCTGGTTGGAACGGGAATCGGAAAAGGTTGTGTAAGCTTAAACAAGGAAAAACAGCGTCGGCAACACAGAGGGGGCGTCGCCGACGACCTCCCTAGGCGTCGCTGACGCTGCCCCCTTCTCCCGACACTCTAATCAACTGTCTACGCAAATGAGGACCGACGTAACTTTACAGGAGGTGTCGCCGATGCTAAAGAAGGGCGTCGCCGACGTTCCTCATAAACCTGATATGCTGACTTTGTTAGTTATTCGCACCGTGAGTTCCGTACCTCCTAAAACTTGTTCCGTAACCCTTATTGAACCCCGAAAAGTGAAAATAACTAGTAGGGAGTTATGTGAACTTACTGAGCTATGATAATGCTTATCGGGGATGAATAAGTATATAAGCATGTATGTGTATGGCTTACTTACATGCTGGTGGAGGAATCCATAGGTAAGCATGAATAGAAATAAGCATGCGCTTAGGCTTGTATGTATAAGACTTATTCATATGGATGTTTGTGACTAGGATATGTTAGTATAATCATATGGGAATATAAGTGGTATGTAAGGGCTTGTATATATGTATACATGGCTTCAATACGTATGAGTATTAACGTTACTAATTATTATCCTGAGAATGAAATGAAAGTGCATGTTTAATATTGTTGACTTATGAAGATTTGACGATTGGGATGCAAGATTGTACATGGAAAGATAATCGAAAGGATTATCATGAATAGAAAGAATATGGAGTGATCATTTAATTATGAACACTTAAAATTATGAGTGATATCACCAAATATTAATAATGCGGATGTATGTGGTGATTGCAGGTTGCATGGAATTATCATCACTATGGGATTTAAAGGGTTGAAGATCGAGTCAAAGAGCAAGGAATGTATGGGGAGAGCGGTCTCATATCTTGTAATTATGTATTACATTTAACAAATTAAACAAGAATGAATGTTGTAAATCCTTTCAAAAAAGTGTCCAATATTTTATAAATGAACTTCAAGTATGTCATATAGTCAATAAAGAAAGAATTTTTGAGTCGGTATTTCCGCTGCGTCTCTTATGGTCAAAACGTTTTAGGGTCTTAAAGTTATGTATTCTGTAACAGGTCTATGATGGATGTATAGTGTTATATATTTCTGGTAGCAGGTATATGATGAATGTATAGTGTTATAGTGTTATGTATTATGTATCAGGTCTTTGATGGATGTATAGTGTTATATAGTGTTACATAATTCTAGTACCCGGTCTATGATGGATGTATAGTGTTATAGTGCTATGTATTTTGTAACAGGTCTATGATGGATGTATAATGTTATATAGTGTTATATTTTTTTCTGGTAGCAGGTCTATGATGAACATAGAAAAAAACGCCATGTACTAAAACATGCATTCGAAACATAATTTTTTTCTCTACATAAGTATAACAATATGATACTCATATTAAAGATAAAAAAACACTCGTTATTATGATGTAATTTTCTCAAAAAAAGAGTTACGTATAAAAAGTTATTGACGTTTAAAAAAGAAGAGGGAACTTGCATGTGCATTAATGTTAGTTTCTTAATTTAAAAATTTTGAATGTACATTTATACCCTTAATCTAGAAAGTTAATTATTTTAATGGTAAATTTATAAGATTGTCATCAAGATCTCAAACATTCGATTAAAAATCTTATGGTTTAGATTCTTTCTTACCATTCTCACAAAAAAAACACATTTTTAAAATAACCTCACTATACATATATATATATATATATATTTGAAAATTTAATTTAATTTTAAAATTAAAATTGATATGTACCATATTTAGTTGAAATCAATTAGTTTAAACTATCTAAACGGAAATGGTGGATAACTGATTGATGTAAATCTATATTAACTATGGTAGTTTTGTATAAGTAAACAAACTTAGTTATTGAAATTAGATTAAGAGTTAGAATTAGAATTAAGTACATTTGTTTTATTAATATTATTTTTTAATAATATTTTGATAGTGTGGTTTAATTAAAAATTAAAAAAGATTAGAAATTTAAATTCTAAAAAAATTCAAAAATTTTGTAACCTTCAATGAATAGTTACAAAAAATATTTGAATTTTAATATTCAATTTATAATTTAATTTAAAAGTTAAAACTCATATTTACTATAGTTAGTTGAAATCATTGCTTGAGTTATCATTCCCTTTTTTTCCGCATTTAAATTTGTTGACTGATATTGAAATATGCTACTTAATTGTTTGTCTTAATTTATGTAAAATTTAAGCTAGGAGAAAAAAAGGAAGAATTGAGATGTGGTAAATAAGGATTGAGTTTGTTAAACTTGTGTTTGAAATTTGAACCAAACTTTTTTTCTTAATCTTTATAAGTAAGGTAAATCAGTTATGGAATAATTTAATATGAAATCTACATAAATTAAATGATTGATTGCATAATTTAGAAAATATACATTATTAATAGGTTAAACAATCAAATAATTTAAAAGGTTTCTAATATACAATTCTCAAACTTTTCGATTTTGAATGGCAATGTAAAACATAAAAGAATATATCATTTAAGATATTTAATTAAATTTCGTTTTACTAAAAATGGAAAAAGTTACTTTTTTTTTAATAAAAATGTTATAGATTAATAATATATCTTTTAAAGGGAATGATCTAAAACTCTTATAGACTTTAAAATTTTGAAAAATGAAAATCTTTACATAACATGAAAATAAAGAGATTATAAGATTTCACGTATACATTTTGGTAACTTTAACTACTGTTGAAAGAAATTTAAAGGTTCTTAGTTAAATTAGTCAACCATATAATATATTGTTAAAAAATCCATTAGGAAATAGCTTAATGGTGACTGATGTTGATTAGTTAAATAAGGTTTAGATATATGGTTATAAAATTAGAAACGATTTTATGTTATATAATATGTCTGATCCGCTGCCTTCTCCAAATAACAAACAGGATTGTTGATCCAAGTGGACACCCTCATTCTGGACATAAATGAAAACAACTCATATGTTAAAAGGAAAATTACTATAATACGATAAGAAACAGGCCAACTAAATACCCATAACTATAGTTAAAAGAAATAAACTTAAAAAAAGGTTATATTAAAAATATTAATACCCACCAGGACCATTTTCTTGACTCAACATTATGAACCTTCCTGAAACATATTTATTGAATATGTTATGTAGCGCGTAAGTATGGTTATTATTTCTTCCAAAGTTTGATTCAGCGTTTTTTTTAATGAAGTTCATACTTTTTTTTCAAACTTTTACATTATACTTTGATTGAAAAAATAACCTTGTGAAACCAAGGTTATAAATATAATATTCCTAACAAAACTTGTTATTAATAAATATTATAAAATATACTTAAAAGTTTTAAATAGTCTCTAACACCAGCAATAACAACAAAATACAATATGGAATTTCCAACTCAAATCCTACTAATCCCTAAGTTTCAATCTATCACGTACATAATTAATTCGTTAACAATAGAAATCGAAATAAGAAAAAACGAAACAAACTGTATCTTCGATTTCAAAGTGAGTTCTTTTCATTGAGTCCTGATTTGAGATGAGATATACAAAACAAAAACAAAAGAAATTAGTTTAGATAAGATAAAAAAATGAGCGATACTTGTTAGAAATTTATGTAGTGTGAATAGATATTAAGTTAACGAAATTATAGTTTAGTAAAATTATAATTACTAATTAAACTCTTCATATGGTGAATTAAAGATTAAACTGTTGAGTAGAGTTTTTATGTCAATTTATTTGTTATTATTTGAGTTTATGTCTCTAATAAAATAACTAATTAAGTGGGATTTTTCATTTATTCTCAACTCTTGTAAATAATAGGATATGTGTCATTTTGAGGAAGAGAGATGCTAGAAAAATACAAAAGAAATAATACAAGAAAACATATGAGAGTTCTTGAAAAGAAGAGATACTTGTATACCTATGTGTTGGGTACTTAGAGAGATCAGTTTTATCTACTCAATTTCATCTCCTTCATGTCATTATTTCTCCACAAGTTATAACACTATAATTTTATCCGGTGTAACCTCGGGCGCGTGGCCATTTTCGGCAGTACAGACGCTCCGACTATTTTACCCTAGAAGACAGACGCGTCATCTTTAGTAGAGGCGTGAAATCTGTTTTAAGGGGAGCGTGTTGAACATGTGCCACAGCCACGACCGTCAACACTTGTTTGTTCATTTTGTAGGAAATTAATGTATAAGAAGATATGGTTCAAGACCTTGTTGAAGCCCACACAAAGGATCATACTAGGAGACACGATTCAAGAGTTCGTTGAAGACTACACACCGGACCATACAAGATGACGCGGTTAAGGCTCTTGTTGAAGACTATGGCTTGAATCAATTTAGTTACATATGTTGTATTATATACGTTATATCGTTTAAATTTGTTCATGGTACGTGTACTATGTCACACCCTGACCCGCAGCGGAAATGGTAGTCGGGGCATGATTAGGTTTTTATCAAAGCTCATAACATTTACTATAAAGTTTCATATTTATTATTTCTTTTTAAAGAAGAAATTACAATAAACATACAAGCACAACATGTTCAATACATTTTTCATGACTTCTTTATTTTTCTTCTAAGGCAATTTCCTATGTGTTCCTTGCTTCAACCTGTCCACCTGTATCATGTGTAAAAATAGGGTTTTGGGTCAACAAAAGTTGGCGAGTGAATCTTATGAAAACATTTGAATGAATTTGTTATATTGATTATAAAAAGGTGCATAACCACATATGAGTATACGTGTATGTAAATTTAATCACAAAACACATAATATCAATTAATGCACACGCACAATCCAAATGATGAACAATGAGATCAAGGCTCAATCAAACGGAGCCGATCTAATGAGGCACGCGATGCTCAACTCGTCTCCAACGAGGAACTAATGGGCCTAATGAATGATTTGCACGCAACTTGACAAAATGTAAACACACATCACAACAAACAACATTTACATCACACGTTTAGATCATATAATGGTAACAGCACAAGTTTGAATAAACGAAATAAATAAGGCGACACATGATACACCCCAAAACATGAATAAAAAGGGAAATTTGTAAGAATTCACTCACAGTGGGTGCGTTCCTTGCTTGAAAATGAATGCGCACGAAATGAGGATTTGATCGACGAACGAATACTAACCTAAAATAATAATGCGATAATTCGATAAATACGAACGAATACTAACCTAAAATTTAATATTTTGATTTAATACTTTTTGTTAGGTTTTTAGGTATTTTTTTTGTAGAAAATTTTGGGATTTTTAAACCTACTTAATTGTATTTTAAATGTTTTTAATTGATTTTTAAAACAAAATATTAAATAAAATAATTAGTAAGTAATAAATAATAATAAAAATTAAAACCTTGTCAGACCCGACAAGCAAAGTTCTGACCGGTTTCTTAAAGGAATTGGATGCGTGTGGTGGGATTCGAACTCGAGACCTTCCGTTCACGTGCACGCAGCTCTTCCAACTGAGCTACGTGTCTAACCCGTTAGTTTCTTGATTTTTATTATACTTATACACTTGTTAGGTTATATCAGAAATGATTTAAATTAAAAAGGATTTTAATTATCGAACCGGTGGGGAGTATAAGTTTCGAACCCGTGTTAAGGTGATGTTTTGCACCCAGCCAAACCAACTGGGCTGGGTGTCTAACCTGACTATAATAGAAATTAAATTATACTTAAACACTTCTTAGAGTTTATCTTCTACATTATTCTGATTAAATCCAGAACTAAATTCGACACATATATATAACAATTATGTTTCTCCGATTACGACTAGATACAAGAAACATGAATGTAGAGGGTTTAAGATTCATACCACTGGAAATAAAATAGGTTGCCCGGTTTCCGATGACTGATTCCGGCGAAGGCAGGTGTGTTTTCCGGTGAAACAGAGAAGTTGATCAGAGAGCTTAGAGTGGAGTTGTGGAGAAATGTGCGAGGTATTTGTGTGGTGATTCAGTGCTATTTATAGAGTGATTTCCCGTTTTCGGTTATAGCTAAACATCTTTCGGTCAATCATTAAATCTGGTCAGTTTTTCATCAAATTAAGTTTAAATTCATCGGTTATAATTGTCATCGGTTATGCTAAACATAAGGAATCAACGGTAATTGCTTTGATTTGCAAAGATTATGCACCTTGACCGTTACTGGTTTCCGCCCTTTTTGAATGGTAGGTTTGACCTTTGTTTGTGTATATCATTTAATTGTTTAAATAAAAAAAAACAATCGGTGTGTGTAGCTCAGTGGTGAAAACCGAGTGTGTGGTATGGGGACCCGGGTTCGACTCACGGCTACCCCTTTTTGTGTTGATTTGTTTTATTTTTAACTTTCATTGATTTGTATTTATTTTTATTTTTATTCTTTTATATATTCAATATATTTACTATCTATTTTATTTATTAACTATAAAATTAACTAATATAATTTATAAAATGAATACATGCGTAGCGAAACATTTAATAAATTCTAGAATTTTAACGGAGCGGGTTTTGGAACCCGTTTTACGATGAATGTTATAGTATCCCCTACTTTTAGAAATTTCGTCCCGAAATTTAGGTAGAAGTTGTAATAGGATAAGATACGGGTATTTTCCGGGCATTAAATCTTCACGTTCCCAAGTAAACTCAGGTCCTCGCTTTTGATTCTGACAAAAGTTTGAATATCTTTTAATAGAAAACGGAGGTGTGATGCTTGGATTTGACGACTACATAACCAGAGGAGTGTGAAATTTTGAATTTTAATTGAGGCGGTAACGTTCCTAGTAAGGGTTGAATACCCTGCTACAGGAATCACTTTTTGATGCCTAAAGTATAAAAATGCGAAACATTGATAAACAAAGTTGATTGACTGGGTATGATCTCATGCATAAGAGTTTTGAGAGATTTGATGCGTTGAAAAGATAAAGTTATATCACAAAACAAAAACTTCAATCATGACGATATTAGAACCTACACGGAACTTCTCATGACCGTGTTGGTGCATTTGGAAAGTTAGAAACAATCGGCTTTTCAACAAGTCGGATCCCATTGCAAAAACGGTGGAGGATGTCAAGTCGCTTACTTTCTTATAGTTAAAAAATAGATCGTCTTATAAGACCTTATCATGGAGAGATTGGTGTAATTTATGTTGTGATTGTTGTTTTCTTTGGTTCCTAGCGCCTTGCTAGTGTTGAATAAAAGTTGCCGTTTAAAAAATTCATCCCAAGAAATGATTTGAGAAATTAAGTCCCCTAAGTGATTATTTGTTCGAGTATATTTGTTCAAAAAATGGAATTATTCTAGGATGTTAAATCCGCAAGTGGCATTAGCTTGGAAATCATAAATGATGGTAAATTGGATAATTGTCGATGAATGGTATGGAATGGACCACTTGTGTGATATGTAACGCCTCGCATTCTTGTACTTTCTTTATTTAGAAAGTGTAATTGTATTTCTATTTTTGGAAACTTTTATTCTTACCATTTAGTATTTCCTTTCAACCTTGTAATCTGAGGCATCGATCATAATGAACATTTATACCTTATGCACACGTGTATACTTATTATTCAAACAAACATAATGTTATTATGTGCTATTGATACATTCATACTCGAGTAACCATGCAAACAATCGTTTAAATTAATGACATTTATGCAAATCTACATTCAAGATACATGCTATGCACACATGATACATTCCAATGCTTAAAAATGCTTAAAACTGACTAAAATGCGAAAACTTAGTCTAAACCAAGCATCTCGTACGAGTTGAGTTCACCTCGTACGAAGTGATACTTCGCTCGAATGCTTCTGCCAAGCCCTATTCTCCTATAAATCAGACACTTCACTCCCATTTCCAAACTTCCAAAATCTCATTTACTCCCACTCGAATTTTCAAGTATTTGGCAGATTCTATTAGCTCCAAAGTGAGTGTTATCACACAATTCATCCAATTCTTACAAGATTTCCTTACTTCTTTTATTTTCTTTTACTTCTTTGGTACAAACAAGTGAGCTAAAACTGAAGTTCAAACAACTTAGTAAGCTAATGCGAGAACGTTGGAAGTCTAGACTATCCGAATTAAGTTCCGCCACTGTTTTGTACAAGTTTTTCTCCTAAAACCAATTCGGTCTTCATTAGAGTGACAAGGCTACAACACGTCCCCAAACACCATTATGTTCGGGATGCACGCACCTAGCTCGCTCACTCGGCTGATAACGTTTTAGATGACTCTAAATTTCTGTAATTCATGACCAACCGGGTTGACAAACCTTGCGCTTTGGTGAATCATATAAAGAGATTTGACATCTCCATGCTTGACTTCTATGACAAATTTGACTAAACTATACTTATTTTACTTACAGACTGATCTAGACATAATATTAATCACAATCTGATCTAGTGTTATGACTCGGACTATCTTTCCTCGTTATCACGACCCCCGTTCACACAAATCAGTGCTGAAATGGGTACAAAACAGGCTAACACGTTCCAGGATGTCACCTCGCACGAGGTGAATAGTCAACTCGTATGGGGTGCAAGTCAACTCGTACGAGGTACCAGTCAACTCGTACGAGTTGCAAGTCAGCTCACACGAGGCGGTCAGTCCATTTCGTACGAAGTGGAATTTTTACCGTTTTATTTCCGTACTTTCTGCTTCAGAATCTGGATCTATCGCCCAACTCAGTTTACTCACGCCCACCTATTTACCCCATGTAGGGTAACTTCGGGTTGCATCACTTGAGCACTCTAGGCACGAAATACTAGGAAGCTTGCATCACGTGAGTACACTCGAACGCCCCTTTTGTTTTACACTTTTGGGTGCAGCATGTTAACCTATCAAAATGCACAATCACACTTATACTTTTATGTAAACACACAAACAATCCATCATACATGCCAAATATATGTGATATATGATTAGTATACTTGGAACATTCTTAAGTGATACTACTTGTCATTAACTTCGTACGAGCCTCCCCTTAACATGTATATAGCTATAGGAGAAACGCATCGCTCATATTCTTGAGGATATGTTAAGTTTATTCTATTTTGCGGTGACACTTGAGGATTGATTTGTAAATCGCATGCCTTGTTTACATTAATCTAGTATACTATCTTCACATGTGGATTCGTTTAAACTATTTCATACTTATGCTATATCAAACTTGTGTATTCGCCAATACTTTTGCGTTGAACTATCCTTTTAACATGTTGTAGGTTAAGGATGACGCCATTGATGAAACTTAGTAGGGACTTCCTAGAAACGCACTTAGAAATTTCTAGACTTTATGTTGCATATTGTTAATCATGTTGTACTTGAATCTTTTAAATGTTATACTTTGAAATTTCTTATGTTGTACTCGACAAATTTTGAAATGAAATGAAATTTTGTTATCTTAACTATTATCGCAAACTAGTGTTATGTTGACTTGAGCAATCTATTTCGTCCTGCCCTGATGTTTCCACCATCAGTTGAGGTGTGACTGGTATCATGAAATTCCATCACGTAAGTCATTTTTATGGGGCATACCATTCATATTTTTTTAACCAGAATCAAGAAAACGAAAGGAACGAGATCCAGGTCTTAGTTGACTGGGGTTGAGTAAGTCAATAACCGACTTAGCATCGTTAGATATGAGTAATCAAACATAACCTGAAATCCAAAGAAAGAAGAATCCGAGTAAGGGTACTATCCTCGCTGCTCGTTTCTTTCATTTATTTATCAAGGAAAAATCTGTCATGTTCCCCTCAAAATTACAAAGCAAAGTATAATAAGATATTCATATTATTGCTAAAACAATATGATGCAGATTATATATTGACAATAACAATGATTGTGTACACAATTTAAAATGATACTGTTGCTACAACAAATATAAGACCAAGGATAGTGAATATACTGGTTATGCAAAAAAGGTTTAAGGGTTTCAGTTTACCTAACGCAGGTCATGGGGTCCCCCAGTATGCAATACGTAGGGTTGGATCACTTGGTTATTGCTTGTATTAAATTTTGGATTGAAGAATATTCAACCTAGAATGTTTGTATGCAATGTGATTGTGTTGAAGTTAGTGAAGAATAGAATATGCAAGTGACAAGTTCTAGAGTCGAGAAGTGAGATTTAAGGGATGGCCAGCTGAATGACAAGGTGTTGTCATTTATAGGGAAAGGGCTGGCTATAAGAAGAAACCATTGACTAGTGATCCGAGACTACAGTGAGGGGCTTGCCCATTTTGGTAGGTAAAAGGCATTGGACCCGCGGGTAAAAGGATGTACTCCCCACATGCTTCTTGTGCGGCTGAGTAAGGGGTTTCACACGTAAATTGTGATGTGACCAGTCACTGTCTTATGCTTTTTGCTGTTCATGACAGTTGGTCAATTCCAAACCCTTTTACCTTTAAGCTGTATTGAATTCTAGTCATTATATTAAGCTTGAGCTACCTACGTCACCAGTCCCCAAGTTAGAGGTATTTGAGGTGCAAGTTCATATGCTTCTGACGTTTCTGTAATATTTTTGTAGCTTAAAGGCTTCAAGGCTTGAAGGGTTATTGCTTCAAGGTTTGGGCGGTAGTAATTTGAATTTTGAAGAGACGGTTGATGTGATCTGTGATAGTTTTTCAGGCGGCGGTTCTATCCCCTAGGTCATGATAACCTCTAGTTTTTAGTTATTACTCATTAACTTGTCAATCAAAGTTTATAACTGCTCTCTTACCATTATCTTTTTGCAAACAACATTTCCTCTACCAGTTCATTCGATCTTCCAGGTTAGTTTTCATTTACCCCTTTTTTCAGATTTTCCTTGATCATCCTTCAGAGCAATGGCTGCAAAGAAGGACTTGGGTGTAAGTCATTCTCGATTAACACAAGAGGAAGTTGATGCCTTTTGTGAAACTTGGGGGATTGATCCATCTTTTAATCCGATTACTCTGGGTTGAGATAAATCCATTGATAAATTTCCACAGGGTTTCGTTGCTTTGTATTGCCGTCACTTTGAGTTTTCTAACCTCTGTTACCTTTTTTCGATCTTCGTTCTCAATGTTTTGGAATATTTCGTGTATCTCTTGGACAGTTGCACCCTCAAGGGTTTTATAGGGTTCTACACTTTGAAGTTATGTGTCGTGCTTTGGGTTATGACCCATCGTTGCTAATGTTTCGTCAATTTTTCCGATTGGCTAAAAATGGTGATTGGTTCACGTTTGAAACATCTCAAATTGATGTTTCTTTGATTTCGTCGCTTGTGACTACCCTTGGTTCTTGGAAGGACCGGTTTTTCTAGGTTTCTGAGTCAGTTGTTCCCTTTAAGATGGTTTGGAGGCATCCTGATGCCGTTCTTAATGAACTCGAACCCTCTGTGTCTGAATTAGATGAAGGGATGCTAGAAGCCCTTAGGGGTTGCCCTTCACAGCTTTGTCCTTTCCCTGAACATCTTCTAGTTTCCATTGGTGTAAGTATTTTGTGGGATAAACCAAATCGAGACCCTATTGTTTATGAAGGGTGATCGGGGTATGTTGTTTTGCCTTTGCATTTTTATTTTCTTGTATGATCATATTTTCTTATACTATTACTTGTTTATTGTAGTTATGTCTACCCTTGATTTTATCAAGTCCGATGACACCTCTGATGTTGTTCTTGGGGATACTGAAGCCATTGAGGGAGAAGATGCAATTACTAGAACAGCTGAGGGTAGGTTGGTTCCTGGTGGGAAATATGTCAATGTTCCAAATGCTATGGGTTTTTCAAAGGTTGGTCCTTCTAAGCCTTCAACCCGCCGTTCTTCTCGTCGTTTGAAGGGTTCTAGCCGGTCAACTGCTTCTGATCCTGTTGATTTAAGTACGGATATCGAGGTTTCCAAGGACCAAGGGGTTAAAGGTCAGGGAGAGAAGGAGTACGAGTTGCCTGTGGTTGTTGGAAAGAAGTATTAATAAGAGGGTAAAAAGGTTATGGTGTCTGCTGCAAAGAGTTCCTCTTGTAAGAGTGGTGAAGGTTCGTTGGATGTGAATGCTGGTGATATTTATGTTCCTAACTGAAATGTTAAGGTTGGGGACAATTTCAAGTCTTCAACTGTTTGTGAGGAAGTATTAACCCATTTTTCCCTTCTGACGGTTCATGGTTCCATAACAGCGATGGAGGATGATATCATGATTTCCCAGATGATGGTGAGCGCCTATAATTTTGCTGCCATGCTTCCTGAAGGGGTTTCTCTCTTTCGACAAAGGATGCATGAAGATGAAGAATTTTCGAAGAAGAGAGACAAAATACAGGCTTCAATGGCTTCTATGAAGAAGGAGGGCGAAGGATTTGCTGCAAAAGAGGAGGCTTGGGTGAAGAAGGTTGGTGAGCTTACCCGTAGGCATGAGGTATAACTTAATGGCTGAAGAAAAAGATGGAGGCAGAGAAGTTACAACTGAAGGCTGACAAGGAAGCCTTGAATGTGCAGAAAAATCCTTTTTCAGAGGAGAAGGAAGGCTTAAAGGCTTCCCTATCCCAAGAAACCAGCGATAACCAATGGCTCATTGGACATGGGTTCCAACAAGTGGTTACCTATCTTTTACACTCCACTGAATTCAACTCAGCCCTTGGTGATGTTTATATAAAGTTTCTTAACTATGGCAAGCATTTGGGCTTTGTTGCTGGTTATAAGGCTCATGAATCTGATTAGCCTCAGGAACAATCTCCCCTTTATCAGTCCCAAGCTTCTGAAGTCTTCAAGGAGTCCATCGCAACATGGAAAGAATTAACTTACCCTTATGTGAGTGAAGTTTCCTCTTGCTTTGTTAAACCTCTTTTAGTGTTGCAGGGACTGAAACCTCCCGGGTTTAATGAGGGCGTATGTGCTGAAGTGTTGTAATCTTTGTCCAAGAAGCATTCCCATGGGGGCAAGCCTTGAAGGCTCTGAGGTGGCAGGTAATGGTGGCAAGAAGGCGAAGAAGGTGAAGAAGGCTAAGGTTGGTGAAGCTGGAGCTTCTAAGCCTACTTATGATGTTTAAGCAATTAATTCATAGCTATCCTAGCACTTTGAACAATATTATGTCATGTATGCTTTGAACGCGTTTTCTCTTAGGGAACCGTTTAGGTCCCTCTAGTGGTGGAAGCCTTGAAGGTTGTTTGAACTATATATAGGATGGATGGCTCTTATGGCCGTTGTTATGTTTAATTTTTTATTTTCTATGTTGTTCTGTAATACCCTTGTGTTTTTTATTGTTGTGTGTGTTGCATTTGTTTGTAGTTGTGCATTTTTTGTTGCTTATACCTTAAATGGTTCAGTCCTACAATCACTTAGCCTTAAAGTATTTTTAACAAAAAACACATCACCTATCCTATTTATGACACTCACTTGGTGTTTTTTTTGTTCGTAAGCCATTGTTAAGACTTAAAGCACATTTGATGTAGGTTGTTCAAACCCCTCTATGAGACATGTTTTTGAAAAATTTTCTAAGTCTCATGGAGTTGTATTGATATCAGAACTCATCCCTTATATAGGCCCGTTTAACCCTTGAACCTATTGAGCGATGTGGCCCAGGAGCTCATCCCCTTACATGGCCCTTGCCATGGAGTTTTTTGCTAGGTTCTCAACCTGATTATAGGATAGAAAGACAAATTTTGATAAACAATACGTCATTCATTCAAGAATACTTTGATTACAAGGGAGGGTAGAACAATTCTTGAAATACTTTCTAAGACATTTTGACTAAACGTGGAACCTTTTAAGGTTTTTGCTATTCAATGGCGGGGAAGCTTTTTACCTTGTGCATCAACCAATTTGTAGGATCCTCCCTTTTGGGCTTCAAGGATGGTATATGGCCATTCCCACTTTGAGCCAAGTTTTCCTTGATTCTCTTTTTACTGGCTTTATTGTTTCGAAGTACCAGGTCCCCAGGCTTGAATCGTTCATGCTTCACCAGTGTATTGTAATAGGATTCCATCTTTTATTTGTACTTAGCTTCCCGTATAGCGGCTTGATCACGAGTTTCTTCAAGGAGTTCTAAATTCAACATGGTCTCAGTTTTGTTCAGTTCGAGGTCGATGTTGAAGGTTTGTTGTGTTGTAACTCCGACCTCCGCTGGTATTACAGCTTCCGACCCAAACACTAGGCTGTAGGGTGTTTTCTTGTATCTTGTTTTCTCAGTTGTTCGGCTTCCGACCCAACTATTAGCCAGTTGTTGTCGTATCTTCCCAATTGGGCCTTAATTCCTTCTACAATGCTTCGATTTGTTCTTTCAACCTGGCCATTCTACTGTGGATAAGCAACCAAGCTGAACACCTGAGTTATTCTGAACTCCTTGCACCAGGAGCTAAAAGGCTTCTCGGCAGACTACTTTCCATTGTCTGTGACTAGTACTCCCGAGAGCCGAAAATGACAAATTATGCTTTCCCACACGAAATCAGTGACTTGTTTCCCTAAAATTTTGGCCAAAGGTTTTACTTCTAGCCACTTGGTGAAGTAATCGATGGCTACCAACAAAAAATTGACTCCTCCTTTGGCTAGTGGGAATGGACCAACAATGTCCATGCCCTATTTGTGAAATGCTCAAGACGAGAAGATGGGAACAAGATCATGCTTAGGGCTTTTGGGTACTGGAGCATGAAATTGACAAGCTTCATATTTTCGCAGCTGTTCAGAAGTGTCTCGATGCATGGAAGGCCAAAAGTATCCAAGGTTCATCAGCTTTGAAACTACCAATCTTGGGCCATAGTGAGCCGCACATATTACTTCGTGAACCTCCTTGATCAAATACTGGCTTTGTTTTGGGCCAATGAATCGAAGTAGTGGTGCAAGGTAACCCTTTTTATAAAGAATTTCTTTTTGTAAACATAGTGCCTTGACTTGATACGAACTCTTTTAGCCTCCGTCTGATCATCCGGTAGCTCACCATTTCTTAGGAACTTGATCAAAGGGGTCATCCAGTTTGGCCCTTCCTCGGTAATTACATCTTGTACTTCAAGCTCTTGGATGGATGGTGTTTTCAATACTTCAACTAACACTTTTTTGGTGAGATGAGCAAATGTGAGGGATGCAAGTTTGCTCAATGCATTGGCCTTCTTGTTTTGTGACCTTGGAACTTGTCTGATAGTACATGATTGGAATGTACTCATAAGTTTCTTTGCCTTTTCGCTGTACTTCTTCATGTTGGGTTCCTTGGCTATGTAGTTGTCATTCACTTGGTTTGAGACAAGCAAGGAGTTTGTGAAGACTTGAAGCATTTGAACATCCATTCTTTTTGTTAGCTTGAGTCCAGCAATGAGCGCTTCATACTCGGCTTCGTTATTGGTTGTCTGAAATTCAAGCTGGAGAACATATGTAAAATCTAACTTTTCGAGATTGATTAGTACTAGCCCAGCCCTTGACCCTTCAAGGTTGGAAGCTCCATCTGTAAAAAGCTTCCAGCTATCAGGGAAGCTCCATCTGTAAAAAGCTTCCAGCTATCAGGGTCAGAAGGTTTAGTTGCGGTGATGTTAACTTCCGTTGATCTTTCTTTTGGAATTTCTAAAATGAAATCAACCAAGATTTGGGCTTTAACAACCTTTATTGGAACATAGGTGATGTTGTGTTCATCTAATTCCACTACCCACTTGGCTAATCAACCGGAAGTTTCAGGCTTTTCAAGCACACTTTTAATGGGTTGGTTGGTGACCACTTGTATTGGGTGCGCTTGAAAGTACCTTCGAAGCCTTCTGGATGTTTTTACCAGGGCTAGGGCAAGTTTTTCCAATGGGGGATACTTAGTTTCTGCCAAATTTAGAGTTTTACTAAAGAAGTAAACGGGTACCTGAGCCTTGTTTCGTTCAATGGTCAGACCGCGCTAATGGCTTCCTCAACAATCGACAGATAGACATAGATTAGTTCCCCTGTTTCTAGAGCAACAATGTCTGGAAGTGAGGCTAAGTGTTACTTCATTTGGTTGAAAACTTTCTCTACCTCTTCTGTCCATCGGAAGTCTTTCTTATTGGTGCACCCTTGAAGGGTTTTGAAGAAAGGTAGGGATTTTTCTGCTAGCTTGGATGTGAAACGCTTCAAAGTTGCAAGCTTTCTGTTCAGGCTTTCCACCTCTTTCTTACTTTGTGGGGACTTTGTGTCCAGGATGGCTTCAACCTTGTTAAAATTAGCCTTTATGCTTTGCTTTCCAACAATGTGCTCCAAGAACTTGCCTTCTTCGAAACCAAATGAACACTTGACAGGGTTAAGCTTCATGTTAATCTTTCTTAGGTTTTCCAGATAGTTTCTTGTATATCATCAAGCATTTGACCTCCGGTTTTACTTTTGATCATCAAATCATCAAGGTAGGCTTCCACAACCTATCTGCCCTGTGAATGCTTTGTCTATCAAACGTTGATAGGTAGCTCCGACATTCTTTAACCCAAAAGGCATCTTCTGGTAACAAAACATACCTTTGTCGGTATGGAACACTTTTTTCTTTTCGTCTTCTTTCTTCATCTGAATCTGATGGTAACATTTGTAGGTATCCAAGAAGCACTTGAAGAGGAAGCCTGTGAGCGAGTCGACTTTAGGTCGATTTCTGGTATTGGATAGCAATCCTTTGGGCATACTTTGTTTAAATCCTTGAAGTCAATACACATCGATCCATCAAGTTTGTGAACCATTACCGAATTGGCTATCCAAGAATGATACTTGACTTCTCGGAGGATTCCAGCTTGTACAAGCTCTTCAATCTCCTTACAGGTTGCAAGGCTTCTGTATGGGGCTAAGCTTCTCTTTTGCTGGATCACGGGTTTCACATTAGAGGGTATTCTGAGCTCGTGCTCGGCAACATCTCGGGGGATGCCGGTCATGTCTTCGGGGCACCATGCAAGGATGTCCATGTTGTATAGGAGCAGCTTCTTGAGATAAGAAAGGGTTTCTTCGGTAAGGTTGGTATTTACCTTTATCATTTGTTGAGGATATTTTGGGTTAATGATCCATCCTTATTCAATTTCTTCATTTTCTTTGAACTTTCCTCTTCAACCAAGAAGGCTTCTTGAGTAGGTTGAAGGGTTGCTACCCCTCTTTCAGTTGGGAATTTCATACTGCCTTGGTCAACTGAAACCGTCATTCCGAATGTACTTTGCCCTGGCCTTCCTATGATGACATCATAGTTGGAAGGGATGTTGATTACCACAAAGGTGAGTGGTTCGGTCCTTCCCATCTTTCCTTCACTGAAACAAACATTAAGTGTTATTTGGCCCAAAGGCTTGATGGGTATGTTGGCGATACCTTTAATATAGTATTCAGATTGCTGAAGCCTTGAATGTTCATCATTGCTGAGAGGTTGAAACATTTCTCAAACATCATTTCTGTGGCTGCTATAGTGTCAATGTACGCCTTGTGTGTCTTGATGGTGCCTAGGGTAGCATCCATCACCAAAGGGTTGGAGAGTAGGTCCCCTTCAGGTGGTGGAAAGCAATCACATTGGCGTTCCCAAGCCTCCAAGCGTGGACGTTTGTGGGAAGCTTTTCCAACAAAGTCTACCATGTTTACTTCCTTGCTCTTTCCTTCAGCCATCTTGTCCCTTACCCCTTTGACCAAGTGGGCTAGTTCTCCTGACTTGACAGCTTCTCAATTCTTTTCTTGAGTTGAAAGCAATTGTTGGTGTGGTGGCCTTTCTCTTCATGAAACTCACAATATTGGGTGGAGTTTTCGTTTCTCTTGCTTTTGGGTAAAGGTCGAGGAGGTCGGAAGCTATGTTTTATTTCTTTGGTGGCCAAGATTTCTTGTGGGGTTTTTGTTAAGGCTGTGAAGTTTACAGTCTTCTCTCGGCTTGGAGGGTTACTACGTTCAGGCCTTCTTGGATCAGGGTCTCTAGAGCGTTTGTCATAGGAACCAAAGTTCCTTTTTTCCCATTGGGACTGTTGCTTCGCTAACTAAGAGCTCTTTTCCTTTGATCTTTGACGTCAACAACTTCCTCCCTTCGAATGTGGGCTTCAGCCCTTTCGAGGGTCTTCTCAAGGGTTTTAGGTAGGCACTTATTGAAGTCCCTTGTAAGGTATTTGGAGGTGATGGAATTCATGAACCCTGCCATCCTCATTTTTTATCAGCACCTATGTAGGTCAACCCTTCCTTCTTGTATCTTTCGATGAACTTTCTAAGACTTTCATTATCTCATTGCTTTATCTGGAAAATCACTATGGCATCCTTGACATACCTCCGTTGTTGTGAAAAGTTGGCTAGAAAACCTTTGCATAGATCATCAAAGGTTCGAATGCTTTTTTTCAGGTAGGTCGTTGAACCATATTTTGGCAAACCCTACAAGGGTTTGCATGAATATGAGGCAGCACTCGGCATTGGACCATTTTTCAATTCTTGCAGCCCTAGTATAGATCTGGAGGTGGTCTTCAGGAACCTCATCTCCATCATAGGTTCTTATGTGGGATGGCATCTTAATCCGGGTTTGAAAATCGTAATCAGCAATTTGTAGGGAGAAACAAGACAAATTGCTAGGCTTGTATGGTTTGGCAAGATCTTCTTCTACTCTTGAGGTCGGATTATTGTTTGTGGTTCCTTGGTGGGTGGTCAACTCTTAATTGAGGAAGTGCTGCCAAGGAAATTGTGCTATCATTTGTGTCATCAGTTGGGGCATAAGGTTAAAGACTTGAAGGCTTTCTGGTGGTACTATATACAGAATTCCCGTGGAAGTGCTCATGACCACACCTCGAGCAAACCATGGCCTGTTCCCATGAAGTGGCAACAGTAGGGGGAACGCTTGAAGCTTGTGACTGCCACAACTGATCAAGGGTAGTTTCATGCCCAATGGGTGCACCGGTTGCAACCGGTTGGGAGGTGAACAAGAGAAAAGTAGTTGGATTTGGCCTCCCAAAAGCACAAGGGCTGGGGTTGAGTGGCTGGTTTGTCACACTAGGACCAGCTTCAAAGTAAGATTTGGCTGGACGTGAGCTACTAAAAGGAAGATGTGGAGGACCGGGTGACAACGAGGGTTCAGACTCTTCATAGTCTAGTCTTATTCTGACCTTTTTTCCCTTTCCCGGCTCACGTGCTGGTTGAGAAGGGATCTCAACCGTAGGAAATCTCGTGCTACTCCCTCGGGTGTCAAATCGACACGTTCCGATGTACTTGTGGCACCGACTTGAGGAGACGAAACCCCTGAGCGAGGAGTTGGTGTCTGAAAAAACTCCGGGAACGTGATTCTCGTTGGAGAGCTTCCTGGGGTAGAAAATGGTGTAGATGTAGCTGGTGACGTTTGGCCAGCATTAGGTGTTAAAATACAAGGTACTTGATTCACCTCACCAGGAGACTCGCTTTCAGACATAATGAACTTAATGGAGTTGGAGCTACACTACCGGTCTTTATGATACACTTAGCAGCGTAGCCCCACGGTGGGCGCCAACTTATTGCTACAACAAATATAAGACCAATGATAGTGAATAGACTGGTTAGGCAAAAGGGTTTAAGGGTTTCGGTTTGCCTAACGCAGTTCGTGGGGTCCCCCCACGTATGCAATACGTAGGGTTGGATCACTTGGTTACTGCTTGTATTAACTTCTGGATTGAAGAATATTCAACCAAAATGTTTGTATGCAATATGATTGTATTGAAGCTAGTGAAGAATAGAACATGCAAGTGACAAGTTCTAGAGGTGAGATTTTAGGGATGGCAAGCTGAATGACAAGGTGTTGTCATTTATAAGGAAAGGGCTGGCTATAAGAAGAAACCATTGACTAGTGATCCGAGACTGCAGTGAGGGGCTTGCCCATTTTGATAGGTAAAAGGCTTTGGACATGTGGGTAAAAGGATGTACTCTCCCACATGCTTCTTATGCGGCTGAGTGACGGGTTTCACATGTAAAGTGTGATGTGACCAGTCACTGTCTTATGCTGTTCTGTTCATGACAGTTGGTTAATTCCGAACTCTTTTACCTTTCAACCCTTAAACTGTATTGCATTCTAATCATTTTATTAAGCTTGAGCTACCTACGCATTAGAATGACGATGATTGTGTACACAGTTTACCCTTTAAACTGTATTGCATTCTAATCATTTTATTAAGCTTGAGCTACCTACGCATTAGAATGACGATGATTGTGTACACAATTTAAAATGATACGAAAGGCTTGAGATTGTGCACTAAATTCTGTTTTCTTATCAATTTTCTAATTTCAAAGTAATATAAAAAATAGTAACACAGTGGTCTAATTTATTATATAACACAAAGTAAAAAAGTGATCATGTGAAACTTCTTACAAAAATTATTTAAAAAGAGATAAAAAGTGAATTGTGCAGAATGACACAAGTGAGAATTTTTTAGCTTGACTTCAAATAATCAAACATTTATTCATGGACTCTTGATTCGATACATAAACAGGTATCATTGTCGTCTTTATCATCAAACTTCTCAGGATATCAATAAAGTCGAAATACTCAAAACGAGCAGATTAATTATTGAAGCTCAGAGCATGTTTTTAATATCCAGAGACTTCACCTCTGGCATTTCCGCGTCGTTGAGTTCCTCCCTGCAAATATTATTGAAATATACTCACCGTGTATAGCTCACAAGCATATTATTCATAGGAATATGACAAATTTTATTTAATATAACTACATAAAAGATATTATAATATATACAACTATAATAATATGTAACTAGAATTAAGCATTCTCGTGTTACGGTGGGGACGTAAAAGCATGTCAAACAACATCAATCTCACACAATCGTTAGCGACAACCAACGTTGAAGCTGTGGCCTGTTAAAGCGAAGAAATAGACCGAAATGTAGAACATTTAAAAAAAATAACTAAGTCGATCTAGGACTCATGCGTTACGACAAACCTGTCAAATGACAAAAAAATAGACGTAAAAACATTAGACAATACACGGATGTTACGCCGTGTTAACTCACATAATTATGAACGAAACGTAAAAGCGTTGAATCACACACGCACGTTGCGCTGCGTTAACTCGCAAATTTAGTACGAAACGTAAAACGAAAATTTGGGAAGGATGAAAAGATAGGGGACCAAAGTTTAAAGTAAAAAAGTTGTGAGGTTAAATTACAAAAAATAAAAAAAATTGAGTTAAAAAGTAAAAAAACAAAATCATTTTTGTAAGGGTAGAATTTTAAGAAACCGAAAGTTAGAACATATAAAAAATAACAAAGTCAATCAGTGACTCCCGCTTGCGACGAACCTATGAAATGAAAAACAATAGATGTAAAATCTTGAACTACCTATGGATGTTGCGCCGTATTACCTCGCAAAATTATGAAGAAAACGTAAAAACGTTGAACCACACACACGTTGTTTCGCGGTAACTCACAAAATTTAGTACGAAACATAAACGAAAATCTGCGAAAGATAAAAAGTATAGGGGACCAGAGTTAAATATAAAACAATTGAGGTTAAATTGTAAAAGAAGAAAAGTTTTGGCTTTAAAGTAAAAAAAATCAATTTTGTGAAGTTAAAATTGAAAGAAATTCAAAGATTCGGATTAAAAGTGAAATTTCAATTTTTTTTAAAACCACCTAAAACATATAGTACAAGACCTTATGCATACAAAACTTGCAAATTTATAGTATAGAAGTGTTCTTATTTATATCCATATCCATCTCCCCTATCAATAAAAGAAAAGATAAACATTACATCACAATGCTGATGTGTCATGCTTTGAGATATGCCATCTAAGCTTTTCTTACTTCATTTTACATCACAAAATATCACTTTCATCTATTTAAATTAAGAATTTATAATACATAAATTATTTAACATCATTTATTTAAATTTCTAATCATCCATATCCCATTTTGAAATTCAAAGGCCCGTATAAATCTCATCACACATCTCAAAATTAAAAAATGGGCTCCGCTTCTAATGCCATTTCAAAATTCGAAGCTTCTCTCATTCTCATCTCTCTCCTGCACTCCCTTACTATTCTTTCTAGGGCTCATGATAATGAAGATTAACAAGAAAAGGCGACTGATAATGGTTGGCTGCGTTTAATGGCATCTAATAATAGTGGTGGTGACCTAACTTCCAGTCTCCGACAACGACGGCTAGGGTATCATCATAGATCTGACATTTAAGTTCACGTCTTAGAGAATGGATCTAGAACCTTTTGTTGTCAATTTATGGATGAACTAACTTTTAATGGTATCACACATTTTTTAAGCTTTTATAGAAGAAAGATAGAAGATTTATTGTCTCAATGCACATTTCACTAATGAAGATAAGAAAAAGGTATGTAATTTTCCTTTTGACTTCGTTGGAAAAAAGAAGAAAGGATATACATCTTCAATACTCATCAGAAATTGATCACAAGTATAAGAAGACCACCAGATTAGATCATTCTGATGGATCTGATGATATTTCTGATGAATATCATCAAAATGTGATAAACTCTGATCATTAGAAATTCTGATGATCTGTTCAACAAAATTTTTGATGAGTTGGCCGTCAAGACTTCTAATGAGCCAACTTGTGTAAGAGATAAGGTTCTGCCATCTTTGTAAAGTAGCAAGTTGACCTTAATATATTCAACGAATATGCCAAAAAGCTATTTTATGCAGGGTAAGTGCATGAATAAACGCTCAAAACTCTCTATAAATAGAGAAGTAAATCATCGAAGGATAGTGAGTTAAGCAAAACATTTAATACATGTAACAAAACTCCATTACTCTTTCACCACAGAATTATCAAAGCATTCGTTTGTAATAGTCAATAACCTCACAATCACCTTGTAAACCATTTTGTTTCAAAGTGATATAAAATTGATAATTTTGTAAGTTGTGTTTTTTGAAAGTTCGATTTCTATTTTCACATATTATTTTCACATTTGTTGAAATCACTTTCCATATAAGTTAAATGAGCATTGTTTATATGGCATCAACAAGATGCCCTTTAACTTCAATAATTATAGTCATAGTCTTTTATTTTTAAAATTCATTACATCCTATGTCCTTTACCTCTACTTGACTAAAAATTTTAATTAAATATGGCATGTGTCTTGCACGTGAGGGCAAAACAATCTTTTCATAAATAAAACAAAAAGAATTTCAAAATCAAAAAACTTATACAAAAATCCATAAAACCTATTTCTCTACATCTCTTCTAAACTCACTCTCTTCCATACTCTTTCTCTCTACATCCTATTCTAAACTCACTCTCTCCCATGTCTTAGATCTGGAGCGTAGGTCAGATATTTAGGCTGGATAACTTTGTGTTTAGACAATTTGGTGCTGGTAATAATTGGGCGTGCTAAGTTGATTGATTCGGTTTTGGATGTGGTTAGGAACGAAACTGAGAATTGTGATTGCCTGCAAGGTATATTATTTGAATGATGTTGTAATACGAGTCAGTTTTTTGCAAATCTATTAATTATGTGCTTTGGATCTGTCGGTAGGGGTGCACACGAGCTGAGCCCGAGCTCGATCACGCTCGAGCTCGATTAACTTATGAGAGCTCGGGCTCGAGCTCGGTTCGATTCAAGCTTTGGTATTTTCTCAAGCTCGAGCTCGGCTCGTTTATTATCTATTAATTAATATATTATATAAAAATAATATAAATAATAGACTTTTTAGGCTCTCAAGCTCGATAAGTGAAGCCCGGGCTCGTTTACTAAATAAGCTTATTTTTAGGTTCGAGGTCGGCTTGTAAACAAGTTTAAATAAGCTTGGCTCGACTCAGCTCGTTTACACTAAGGGTCAATAAGGCTCGACGAGCCTAATGAGCTTCACAAGCGAGGCTCGAGCTCGTTTTGAGCTTTTTCTCAAGCCAATCTCGAGTAGCTCTCGAGCTGCTCGGCTCATTTGCACCCTTATTTGTTGGTTTATAAGTTATTTCGTGATTTTGTTCGACTATATGTGTTTTTTGTGTATATGAATCACTAGTGTATTGTATTAGTTGTGATTTATTCATATTTGTCACTGAGTTATTGACATTTCATGAATTTGTGTTCATCTCTTAATTGCTTATGCTGCGTAGATATGAAGTAGGAGTACTTTCAACATTTGGCATGTACAAGTGGATGATATTGTTGCAGTTGTGTTTTAACAGTTTCTTGTTTAACAATTTTGGTTAAACTGCCAATTGCTAGTTTTATGGCAAGTTTATTAGTTAAAGTGATTTAGCCAGGGGAGAGATTAAGTTATATGATAAATCGTCAATTGCTAGTTTCTTGTTTAACACTTTTGGTTAAATATCTAATCGTATGCTCCAGATTTGAGAGATAGGGGAGAGAGTGAGTTCTAGAAGAGAGAGAGAGGGGGGGGGGGGGGAGAGTGAGCTGCCATAGGATAAGTGTTTTCATGGATTTTATGTAACTTTTTTAATTTTGATTGTTTTTTGTTTTATATGAAATGACTGTTTTGCCCTGATGCGCAAGGCACATGCCATACTTAACTAAACGTTTTAATCAAGTTAGAGCCAAAGGACGTAGGGTGCAATGAGTTTTTACAAATAAAGGATTGTGATTGTAATTATTAAAGTTAAAGGATATCCATTGCTATCTGATATGAACAAAAAGGACGAAAGTGTAATTTACCCATCCATATTTTTGCAACCCATCAATCTAATAAAACACGCCAACAACTTGATTGCTACTTCTCAACTCATTTGACATGTTTGGATAATGGGTTACACGGAGTCGTGTCCGGTAACAAAAATTTTAAGTGTGAGTAAGTGTGTGGATTAGAGTTGATGTCTTTTACATGAATAAATATATGATTCATGTTCGAGTTAAATAAACCAAACTGTCAATCGGCCAACCTGATATGAGTGACACCTTTTATAACGTGTGTTGTCAAGTAGGATGTTATGTTAGTTGCCTTGTCAAATAGCTTAACATTCATCATCACAAAACCAAAGATCACATGTTCAACGGATACATTACCATCCCGAACCTTTTGTTTTGGATTTAATGGAAGTGAGGTAGTTGTGCTCGAGTATTCCCCACATGAGGTGTACTTATGCCAAACAATGTTATAGACGGGTTCTTACAACACAGATTCAGCCACCTTATTTGGACCTAAATCACCTCCCTGCACCACGTGGACTACAACCACTATGCCTACACATGTGAGTCCTAAGCAACAAGTTTACCCAAAACCATAGCCTAACACCTTGCCCAAGCCATTCACCTTTCATTACATGTACGCAATTCACATAGCTTCATTAATCATTGTTACCCTCACCTTTCTCATGCTAATTTGTAAGATTAAATATATTATATTTATAATATTTAATTATATAGTCATTATAATCATTTATATTATATTAGATCAAAATATATTAAACCTATTATATATTAGTTGGTAATTGTTGATGGATCATATTACCCTTATTAACTAATTAGGGTTTCTTTCTGGGTGTATATATAAGGAGATGATTAGAGAGGTTTAGGGTTAGACGATTACAATAACATCATCATCATCGTCCCACCTCTCTCTCCATAACCATAACTGAATTCATCCCTAGTTCGGTTATCACCATCATAATCTTACACCATAAGGAGGAACCAGATCACACTGACAAAGATGTCAAACTCCATGGCTGCGTCTCTGATTGGAGTCTCTGCTGGTCTGTCTGCCGTTACAGATATTTCATTCATGTTTTCCATTATGTTTAAACAGAACTGATCAACATGTGGTATCAGAGAATATGTTGATAAATCAGTTATGTTTTGAATCCATTATTCTGGGATTAAAAATCTGGAAAACAGAATTTTTGAAAACCTATAATAATTCGAAATCACATAACTTGTGAGTTAAAGAATTCGGATTTTATGGTTAAATGGATGTTTAATCACATCCGAAATCCACATTAATATGCTAAAATATACAGATTTCAGATTCCAGAACTTGGTTTTATATTTTTTAGGGTTCATCAGTATGTTCTTATGAAAATTCGAAAAGCTCCTATATTTTGGAGTTAGATTCGGATTATTGAGTGTTTTCCCAGTTTTGATCTATTTTATTTAGTTAAAGTTTTTGAAATCTGTTATGAGATAAACGGATAATATTTTCGAAATATCTTGATATATTTAGATTAGCATTAAAATAGGAAAACTAATCTCATGATCCCTAAAATTTCGGATTTCAAAACTTATCACAACTAACTACCATGATTAGAGATTTCGAAATCTTAGAGGACAAGTTTCGGATGGATCAGAGATCCATTCGAGATGCCCATCTTTAACTAACTCGAGTCTCTTTAGAGATCCATTCGAGATGAACATCTCGAACTAATTCAAGTCTGTCTCATCAGAGATCCATTCGAGATACCCGATCTCGGACTAATTCGAGTCTCATTCGAGATGCCCATCTCGAACTAATCCGAGTGTTCCTAGCTGCTGCTGGTTCACTTGTATCATGTGTAAAAATGGGGGTTTTTGGGTCAACATAAGTTGGCGAGTGAACCTTATTAGATAAACATTTATTAATGAATTACTTGTTAGTTTGTCAATGAAAAATTGTGCATAATCATAAATGAGCAAATGTAAATAATCAAGCAGTGGCAAATAGTAATCACAACTATAACATACAATAACATATGACAGCATACATGAACATACCAACATCATACGATAAATAACATAAATGAAACTGTGCGATCAAGGCTCAATCAAACGGAGCCGATCGTATTGCATGTACTGAAAATTAAAATGTCTGTGCGATCAAGGCTCAATCAAACGGAGCCGATCGTATGTGGGCACGCCAGGTTCAACCTCATAATGAAATGGGGATCATGCTCAACGCTCATAATGTAATGGGGAGCGGCGGCCTATGAAATTGCATGTACTGAAATAATAAATTGCATCCAACAATAACTACACAACAGAAACAAACTGAATACACAAGTTCATGATATGATGTATGCACAATGGTTTAAGTATAATATATATATCAAGACACATGATACACCCCAAAACGTGATTAAACGGAGAATTTGTAAAGATTCACTCACATTGGGTGCGTTGGATTGGAGATGGTGAGATGCGCACGAATTAGATGAGCGGAACAACGAGAAATACTAACCTAAATAATAACGGAAAAATATATTAAATGAGTGGATTTTATTAAGGATTTTAATGAAACTTTTAGATATATTTTTGTGAGTTTAAGGCTATTTTCTATCTTTAAAAATGTTATTTTTAAGTATTTTTAATTGATTTTCAAATTAAATTAAATAAATAAAAATATAAAAAATTGTTTATTTCGCGTTGACCGTTGACCGTTGACCTGTTGACTTGTTGACCGGTTCGGTCAGCGAAATAGTTTGCGCCGGGTGAGGCTCGAACCCGAGACCTCCCGTACGCGTGCACGCAGCTCTACCAACTGAGCTACGTGTCTAACCCGAAATAATCTTGTTTTTAATTATATTTATATACTAATTCGGTTTAACCAAAATTCTTTTAATTTCAAAAAATTTTAATTCAACGAACCGGTGCCAGTGACGGGTTTCAAACTCGCGACGTGTGACTTAGTGTTGCACACAGTCCACCGCTGGACTGTGTGTCTAACCTGGTTATTATCTCGGTTTTTATTATACTTAATAACTAACTGAGTTAACCCGGTTTAGTTTTTAAACAAAAAGGCATTTTATTACATAAGGTGTGCGTGTATCAGGGATCGAACTCGGGACATGCGTATATGTTTTGCACACAGTCCACCGCTGGACTGTGTGTCTAACCCGTTCATTTTACTGGTTTTAAATAAACTTATAACTTAATTAACTTCGTCTTCTTCATTCAAATTTCCGTCGACTGAATCACTGATCCGTTTCTTGTTTTTATGATTATCAAACATTCTTAAGGTTAAAATGAAATGACAGAAACGGTGTTGGGAGTAACATACCGTAGGAATGATATATCACAGAATTTTCGGCAAATGCGCCGGCTCTGTTTTTTGTGCACCTCAACTGAACCAAAACAATTAACCATTTTGATTAGTCAATCGTGGAATTGAAGTGATAAACAAACGTTAACAGCGGGATTGAAGGTCTTTACCGTTTCACAGACGGAAATAAAGACTTTCAGGAAATTTCCGGCGAACTGGAATTAGCTGAATACAGCGCCTGAATTCGATTTCAATTGAGAGGTTTAAGTTAGAAATAGCCTAACAATTGTTGAACTACAATGATATTGAAAGATTTACCGTTTGAGGATGAATACGGTTTTCCGGCGAAATTTGCAGAAAATTCCGGCGAGCTGATTTAAGCGTTCTGATGGTCTGAAAATGTGACGAAAGTGAAATGGAATGTTGGTATGATGTTCTGAGTCGCGAGAGGGGTCTGGAGTTGAAGTAATTGGGACTTTGATACTTTTCGGTTATAAAAACCGATAATGATGAGGATTGATGTTCAATCAATTCCGACTTGATTAAAAATCGTCGGTGCATCGGTTATAAACTAAATGTGCGAGTAATCAAGCGATTTGACGATTGATTTGCCGATTTCCGTTTCTCAGTTGGCGCAACCGGTTTAACCGAGTTTGTGTATAAATGTTATTTGTTTCCTAGAGATAACAGAAAACAACAAGTGGCGGAGTGGTGATGTGAGTGTGTGTTAAGTCGTTGGAGTTGTAAACCGGCTGACCCGGGTTCGAGTCCCGGCAGCAACATATTTTTTTTATTTATTTTGTTTTAACTTTTTATCAAATATAATTTTTATAGCTTAGTTTATTTATTAATTATGTATCATTTTAAATCAAAATAATCATAAATATTCAACGTGACTTTTATAACTTGATATTCGATTACAAAACGGAGCGGGTTTTGAAAACCCGTTTTTGACAAATGTTACAACGGTAGTTAACCCCCGATGCTTAAGTTATGAAACAAAACTGATCAAACGGAATATGCGGATTTACTAGCCTCAATCCGACATTCGATTGATCCCATTTCCGACCAAGCGGTAATAGTTTACCGTAACCCAAGCCCGTATAGGGGAAATAAGTCGAGAGTATTTACCTGAGCTAGTGTTCGTTTAAACGCAAGATTTAATAACTCAGCCGTACACAAAAGTACTAAGTGCAGATAGCATTTACCGGCAAGTGTCTAGTCTAGATTATGGCATAAGCTAATCAATTAAATACTAACGGTCTTATTTAACTCACAGACTTAGACCGACATGCGTACATGATCAAAACGTATAACGCTAGATTAAACGATGATCATATAGAATGTAGTTTAAACCCAACAAGTACTTTGACTTGTATAATATGGGTAAACTATAAACATTCTGGATTTTGAGACTTAAATGACAAGGTTAGACCCGTTTCGGTTAATTTTCGTAAATTAGCTACATATAGTTAACCGTATGCATATCAGCGATATCGGGTAATCGGATAAGTCATGGACAAGTTCTATATGCCATTATTCTTTAAATAAGTTGTAATATCTGTAGCATATCAACTTTCATGTCCGTTAAGGTTTTAAAATAAAACTATGCCTCATAAGGGCATTTTGGTAATTTCATACCGTGTAAAAGGAACTCGAATATAATTTAATGTTATGACAATAAGTATTCTGGAAAAATAATCTTATTTATGATACAATATCAGTAGGATATTGATTATATGTGTAACTTATCCTTCATGACCAAACTATGCATCGAAGGGGCATTTTAGTCATTCTACACATAGTTTTATAAATTATTTCGGATTCTGAATTTATATAATGTACCCACTGTAAAAATATTTAAATTAAGTTTTAAGATCAGTAGGTAACAAGTCTGGTTGATTAATATGGTCTAAAACCATACTATGCATCGAAACGACACTTATGTCGTAAAATGACGATTTATGCGATGTTTAATGTAAACTGATGTTAAGGTTAGGTTAACATGTCTTAGATATGTTATTTAGTATAACATATCAGTAGGTAAAAGATTTACTTGAAATGTTATGATTAAAACTGTTTTTTGAGCCACAAGGGCTTTATCGTCTTTTATCGACATAATACAAGGACTTGTTCATAAACTCAGTTTATAATTTGTTTTGACATCCCAATTAATCCTACTTATAATATTACATCAGTAGGAAACTTATTTTTAAGTTCGTTATCGATTAAACCTTGTTTTATGCAAAAAAGGGCATTTATGTCAAAATGGCATAATTATGGAACTTGTGCATAAACTCAGATTCTGATTATGATCATGTAATATAACCTCAGGGGGTTATGCTACTTTATATTACGATCATAATGAAACCTTAGATCCGTGGCTAACTAATGTAAATCGGGTCAGAATCGAAAGTGAAGCAGAAGTCAAGCTTTGCGACTTTCGGTTGCGAACCGACCCTAGAACTGAACTTGACGAGCCGAACATGTTCTTACATGTTCTAATAATTATTACCAACTTGTTTAAGTGTGAAAACATGTTTCATAACATATATAAGCTCAGATTATAACATTTCCAAAAAATAGCCTATTTGACTTTTTAATATTTAAACTTTGACCCGTCAATTGGTCTAGCAAACGTGATATTCAGGAGGTGCCCTTTATAGGGATTAACACCTACCTTATTACGATCACTAACCATGTTCGTTACGAATAATGGCTGGACTATAATGGTCTTAACCGAAAGTCAAGGCATTTTTCGTAAAACGCTTGACTTTTAGCTATAAAAGCCTATAAGCGAAAATGCAAGAGAAAGGAACACTTACAAGTGATCCTTAGAATTCAATAGAAATAAGTTGGATGCTCCTTTCAGTTAGGAACTTCCAGAGGAGGGAGATAGAGTGATAAATGAGAATGGTGCAAGTTCAAATGGTGAAGCATTGCACCTATTTATAGTTGGGGAGCTTGAAGGAGGTGATGCCAGGTGTTAAGGGGTATTAGAGGGAGCTTACAAGTGTCCTAAAACGTGGCATAGCTGTTTGAAAGTCCATGGTTTCGAAACAATGGTTCCTGGCAACATGTGTGGAGGCTAAGGCAATTTTTCTGCAGACACAGGCCTCTCGCGCCCCGCGAGCTCCCCGTGGTCAGTTTCAAAGTTTGACACATTTAGCCCCCCAACTTATAAAACCTCCTAAAACACCTTTATAGCATATTTGGCTCTCCGTAACCAATATTTGGCGTACCCAGGAGCATGCATGGATTGTGTCGAGCTCTTGGTTCGTTAAAAGGTCTCTCAGAGGTATTAAGAACATGTTGACACTTTTAATCCTACCATTATCCAACTTTCATATAATTATGGATTTAATCCCTCTCGTCCAACAAATGAGACATATGAGAGTTAGGACTTTGTAAAGGATCACTCAGAGGCTCATTATAAGCATGTTGACTCTGATGTCACTCAGAGGCTGGGCATACTGACATATCAGTCACTCAGAGGCCAAGTTTAAGCATGTTGACATATCAGTCACTCAGAGGCTAAGTTTAAGCATGTTGACATATCAGTCACTCAGAGGCTAATGTTTAAGCATGTTGACATCAGAAAGTCACTCAGAGGCTCAATGAGCATGTTGACACCTTTAGTCCCTATTAGTATTTAATAGACTAAAATAAAAATACAACACGTGTCACTATACTATTGGACACGATTACGAGGTGTTACATCCTCACCCCCTTAAAAGAAATCTCGTCCTCGAGATTTTATTCAAAAGATGGGGGGGGGGGTACTTTGTGAATAGTGGACTCAACCTCCCATGTATACTCGGGACCTATAAGGGCATCCCACATAACCTTAACTATAGGTATCAATTTCCTTCGGAGCTTCTTAACCTGTCGATCCTCGATCGAAATTGGTTTCTCAACAAACCTCAGGTTTTCATCTATCTGCACATCATGATGTGACATTGCTAGCGACTCATCGACTAGACATTTCTTAAGATTGCTGATTTGGAACACATCATGAATCCCACTAAGCTCCTCTGGCAGCTTAATCTTATAAGCTACAGTGCCGACACATTCGATTATCTCGAATGGTCCTATATATATTGGGCTTAACTTGCCATTCTTTCCAAATCTCATTACACCTTTCCAAGGTGATACTTTCAGCATGACTTTATCCCCTACTTGGAACTTAAAGGTTTACGCCTCTTGTCAGCATAGCTCTTCCGCTTATCTCAGGCAGCTTTGAGACAATCATGGATTTGCACAATCTTATCCGTGGTCTCCAGGAAAATCTCCGGTCCTGATAATTGGGCTTCCCCAACTTCCGCCCAACACATGGGCGTTCGACATTTTCTCCCATACAAGGCCTCATAAGGAGCAGCCTTGATGCTCGTATGATAGCTATTACTATAGGAGAATTCTATTAGGGGTAAGTTGTCATCCCAACTTCCACCCAAATCAATCACACATGCTCTAAGCACGTCTTCCAAGGTCTGAATAGTACGCTCACTTTGACCATAAGTCTGTGGAGGATAAGCCGTACAAAAAATTAATCTTGTGCCCAAAGATTGTTGGAAGCTTTTCCAAAAATGATATGTATATCTAGTATCGCTATCAGATACAATAGATATCGGCACACCATGTAGGGACACAATCTTGTCCACATACAACTTAGCCAATTTGTCAGAGTTATAGGTTTCTTTAATTGGCAAGAAATGCGCTGACTTAGTCAGCCTATCTACAATGACCCAAATCGTGTCATTACACGTTTGGTCTTTGGTAACTTCATAATCAAGTCCATGGTTACCATTTCCCATTTCCAAGTGGGAATCTCAAGTTGTTTAGAAGTTCTGACGGTTTTTTATGTTCAGCTTTAACTTGCGAACATGTCAGACACTTAGCTACAAGAGTCCCTATGGATTTCTTCAAACCCATCCACCAATAATTAATTTTCAGATCCTGATACATCTTGTCACCACCTGGGTGAACTGAGTATCTTGGATTATGTGCTTCGTGGAGGATTAGATCTCTAAGTCCTCCAAAGATTGGAACCCAGATTCTTCCATTAAATCTAAGGATTCCATCCTTTCTAGACGTTAATTGATCAATAGTCCCGCCTAATCCCTAATTAGGAATATTAGCCTCTATCAAGGCTTGCTTTGTGTATCTAATAGCTTCTCATTCAAGCAATTTCTGAGCTCAATGATTTTTTGCGTTAATCCTAGTAGGTTTAACCCTTTTCTTGAGACTTAAGGCGTCAGCAACGACATTTGCCTTGCCGGGATGATAGCGAATTTCGCATTCATAATCATAAAGTGTTTCCATCCAACGGCGTTGTCGCATGTTCAATTCCTTTTGATTGAACATATGCTGGAGACTCTTATGGTCAGTGTATATAATACACTTTGTGCCATATAAGTAATGTCTCTACAACTTTAGTGCAAATACAACGACACCCATTTCCAAATCATGGGTAGTGTAATTCCTTTCGTGCACCTTTAACTGTCGTGATGCATAAGCAATCACCTTGCCTTTTTGCATTAGCACACAGCCCATGCAAGTGTGCGAAGCATCACAATAAACTACAAAATCCTCAATACCCTCAGGTAGAGATAACACAGGAGCATTGCTCAACTTGTGTTTTAGAATCTCAAAGGATTCTTGTTGTTTCGGACCCCATACAAACTTAATATTCTTACGGGTCAAGATAGTTAAAGGAGTGGCTATACTCGAAAAGTTCTCAATGAACCTCCTATAATAACCAGCCAATCCTAAGAAGCTACGAATCTCCGATGGAGTTTTGGGCACTTCCCAAATCATTATGGCTTCTATTTTAGCGGGATCTACTTGGATACCATGCTCACTTACAACAGGTCCAATTCATTATGGCTTCTATTAGTCACTCAAAGGCTAAGTTTAAGCATTTTGACATATCAGTCACTCAAAGGCTAATGTTTAAGCATGTTGACATATCAGTCACTCAGAGGCTAATGTTTATGCATGTTGACATCAGAAAGTCACTCAGAGGCTCAGTTTGAGCATGTTGACACCTTTACTCCCTATTAGTTTTTAATAGACTAAAATAAAAACACAACATGTGTCACTATACTATTAGACATGATTTTACAAGGTGTTACAATTATTTAAGGAATCTTGTAATTCAGGAAGAAGTGAAGTTGGTGAATTGCAAGACAGAAGAACAAATTACCAATATCATGACCAAACCAATGAATATGGAAACTTTTTACAAGCTGAGAAAGATGTTGGGTATTGTCGAAGTAAACTAAGTACTGATGGTACTTCAGTTTATAGGAGGATATATTGAAACCGACTCACCTAAAATAAACGGTCATCTTGATGTAACACTCCACATTATCAATTATAATCTTAATAAAATGCGGATAATTAGGTCCTAGATTTTTTAAACAAATAACTTATACGTCTGGGTTAACCGACAACACAGACGATCGATATAACAAATTATAACACTTGATTTGTATTTGACAAAAGTTACGTTGTTAAGTTCGAAACTTCGATACGCATGATCATGCTTCAACCTTCCGATAACTATTTCCAAAGAGTTTTGCGGTTTAATAGTGTTCGGTTCTTCGCATGCTTAGTCGTCCGTTCGTCCGGTTTCCACCTTAGTGAAACCCTGTCATAAACACTAAAAACAATTAGTGTTCAAGTTATACAGTCAAACGATTAATAATCAATACATTTGAACGAAAACATTAAGCACATATATCTTCTTCTTCTTTTTTTCAGCCCCTTACCCGACTGGGTCAGGTTTCTACCCGCCCTTGTCAACTGAAACATGTCTTTTCCTCAACACCGTTACCAGGCCAGGTCAGGTTTTCACCCGGCCGTGTCAGCTGAAAACGTGATTTCTTTTCAAATCAATTTTTTGGTTCAAAATTAATTACCCAACCGACCCGTTAGGAGGCATTTTACATTCTAGATCATGTCTCCTACATTCTTATCAATATTCTAGTTGTTCCTAACACACATACCTGGCGAGGGTCAAAACAATGACCCGTTATCGATACCTTGCAAATTCTATTTAAATTTCATGGCAATGTATGCCCATACATTATGCTTACCTGTAAGTGTAAAACTTAACAAACAAATCATTAAATACTATATTCAAATGGTGCTAATATCACCATTTGACCCGGTTATTCATTTAATCCGTTCTTGGCTTACCCTTTTTGCATTTCACATGATCTTTATATTGTTTATCATGATGAAGTGATTCAACATGAATTTTAACACATTTGACTCATGATGGCTTACGCCATTGGGTCTCCTTTAATATTTCTTTGTCTAATCATAGCATGTGATTACCCGTTATGGTTTACACCATAGGGTCTCTTTTGTATAATTCGTTGGTTTACACCAAAAAACTCATTTGTTTTACTCGTTCAACCCATTTTGGTTCGTGTCAGCAAGTGTGTACCACCAAAAACTCATCTTTATTTTGTATAAACGAAGTTTTAATCGGTTCGGATAATATTCAAGTTACGTTATAATTTTCATATATATATGTGTGTGTGTGTGTGTGCAAATATGCTTGTATGCAAATTACTAAAAAAGTCAATATGCAAATCCGTTTTGGTTCGCGTCAACAAGTGTTTATCACTAAAATCATTTTTACTTGTTTGACCTGTTTGGTTCGCGTCAGCAAGTGTTTATCATCAAAACTTCACTTTTTTTTTACTTGTTTGACCCGTTCGGTTCGCATCAGAAATTTACATTTTGAAAGTTTATTGGTTTATTACCAAAAACTCATTTTTACTCGTTTGACCTGTTTGGTTAGCGTCAAAAAGTTATATTTTGAGAGTTTATTAGTTTATCACTAAAAACTCATTTTTACTCGTTTGACCTGTTTGGTTAGCGTCAGAAAGTTGTATTCTGAAAGTTTATTGGTTTATCACCAAAAAACTCATTTTTACTTGTTCGACCCATTCGTTTCGCGTTAGAAAGTCATATTTTCAAAATCCATTATGTTAATCACCCAAATGTGATTACTCCCCATTTTGATCATTTGAACCGCTATGGTTTCCACCATAGGGTCGTATTTCTAAACTTCATTTTGTTAATCATCTAAAGTGATTACTCGCTATTTTGTTCGTTCGACCCGTTATAGTTTACACCATAGGGTCTCGGCTCAACAAATCATTGATTTTAACCGACTACTTTTCATTTAAAAACAAAGATTCTAATCTAAGAGGTGTAAGTTTTACTTACGTGGCGCTCGATCATGTTTTCTCGCGTCTTTGACCTGCTTGACCTATTTCATTCCAAGCTCCCACCTAGCTTCTAAAGAGTCAAACTATCATAAATCATCCACAAGATGGTTAGATTAGTCATCCAACATCATGACCATCACACATCATGGACTTTATACTATATTTTTATCAAATTCTATTATAGGCCAGTTTGACTTTCAAAAAGATAAACTACAATTGACTTATAAAATGCATTAACAAGTTCAATAAAACTTATTTATGCATATTATCGAACACTTGGTGGGTATCATTTTTTGGCTATCATTTTAGCTAACTTTGCCATACAAAAATCACCATGTTTCTTTAATTCAACAAGTTCATACAACATCAAGTTAATACAACTTTCAATCATCATGAGCTAATTAATCATTTTGACCAAATAACCATGGCTTCATCTTTTATGTCAAAAACTCAATTCTAAACATATATGAACACTTAATCAAACATCTAAAATGATTATGTAATTTACACACAAGCAAGTATGGTGATCATAAGCATCAAAACAACATCAAATTTCATTATATCATAAAAACCCATTTCATGTCATGTATGAACATATACTTAAATCTCTAAATTGTTCAAGTATGTCTCATATACTTACAAGTATGATGATCATACTGTAACATTCCATAATAATAATAATAATAATAATAATAAATAAAGTATCTAAAGTTTATATTTTTATTAAAAGGGTAGATTACGAGTAAGTTGACAGTTAGAAATATGAGGTATCTAGACGAAGATTTACTTTTATAGGAACCGTTAATAATTAATAATAAAATATATTATTATAATTGACCTTACTCCGTTTTTAATGAAACTTAGGTCAAAATGTAGATAAAAATATGCTCGTTCTAATGACATATTCATCGTTCTATAAAACGCTACATTTTAGAAGTTATAAACGATAAATGAGTGAAGCAGCTGGATTAATTATATATATAAAATAATAATAAATTTTAACACACAAAAGACAATGTATATTCTTCGTGAGAAGAAAATTGTGTTCTTCGTGGGTGGGTAACTTTTAAGAGATTCGTAAGTATTTAATACCTATAAGAAATTCGTATACTTACGTGGGTAGCTTCCAGGAGATAAGAAAGAATAAAGTGACGACACACTTGATACTTCAAATATAAGGCATCCCAAACATCTCACATCTTTTCTTTTGCTCTCTCTTTGCTCTTCTGCTCTATACTCAATACTCTAAACTCTGCTCCATTGTAAGTGTTTTTAACCCTGATTACTGGTACGATACCCTGTCCGATTGATCTGAAACCCATCAACGGATGTCAAAGTACTGTCAGTATAAGGCTATACTTTGTAAACTACGTTGGGGTTTTTTCTCGTGATGTATTGTTAAAGTTTAAGTTGGGGTGTTACACTGACACAGGTTGCATTGTATATTTATTAGGAACCTAGGGTTAGCACCAGGAGGCTTTAATCTAAAACTATAAAACTATAATGTGAGTCATTTTTTCTTTTTATCAAATGCTTTCAAAACCTTAAATGTTTTCTAGTTGTATTTACAGTCATTAAGTTATTGTATTCTGAAATTACTGCCGGTATGTGGGGTTCTGTATACACTACTTGATAATCTTCACTATTGGACGAAAGTTAGCCAATGAGTGATATGACCACCATCACATCGGAACTGCCACCGAGTGACAAATACTGATTGAGTATTTGATAGATAAAAACAATGTAATCACCCTTGATACTCTAAATTATAACAATGTCTTTTTTTTATAAAATGAAATAACTCGCCAGTATTTTTCGCTGACAAAATGTTTTTAAACGCGTTTCATGTAACTTACTGTGAAAGCAATAGAACCTTGCTATGGAGCACTGAAGACTTAAATAAAGTGGCTATGACTACCTGAATAAAAGAAGAAATTTATGTTTTGTCAACTAGGGTTTATCCCTATACAAATATTTGAATGAAATATGGGTTTTATCCCATTTGTTTAATATTAAACTTTGGTGTTTTTACAAACTCTGAAATATTTCCTAACTTTAATCATGATAATAAATTTCACTGCCAATTTAATAAACACCGATACCACCAGTAACTGGTCCACGGCTCCCGCCCAAGGTGTGGTCGGGGGTTGTGACAGAAGGTGGTATCAGAGCCACTGGTTTAAGCTATTTAGGTGTTCTTTTAATACCTAAACTAAAATATTAATGTTAGGAACTTTATATAAAATGACTTGTGTGTTATATTTGTGAAATTAAATTTTAATATGTATAATATAATTTTATATTATTTTAACAACTTCTGAGATCACAGTTTGAGTGACAAAAGTGTGTCCGACGCTTTTCAACATATGTCTGATAATGTTTGAAACCTCAGATGTCGAATGAGGTAAATCAGGAAGTTCTGAATAACAATGACAACGGAAACCACATGGATAAAAGTGTTATAGAACATATAGTAGCTCAAGGGATAATTGATGCCATGCCATTTATTATTAAAGCTATTAAGAAACTTACACTTGAAAACAACAATAATACTATAAGCAGTAAACGTACCCGTACTGAACCTGGTCTTAGCGTCAATGGAGATAATGGCATTCTTGTTAAAGTTCCTTCCCAAACGAAAGAAAACCATCGCTTATGGTTGTTCTTATAAAGAATTTCTTGTAAACCGATCGAATTTTCTGGTAATGAAGGAGCCATTGCAGCTTTGCGCTGGCTGGAAAAGATTGAAACAGTTTTAAAATTAGTAAGTGTGCTGAAGAAGATAAAATAATGTATGCTTCTAATCTTTGCAAAGATGAAGCATTAGAATGGTTGAATACCATTCTTCAACAAAAGGTAGTGACATGGTTTATGCCATGGAATGAAATGAATTTAAGGAAACGACAGAAAAGGAAATTCTGTCCTCCTCACGAAAAGGAACAGGTAGCCAATAAGTTCCTAAACCATAAGATGATTGGTGTAAATTGCCGTGAATTTACTACCAAATTCTTTGAATATGCAAGGATAGTACCAGCCTGGCTTCGCCAGAACCGGTATTAATCTCCTGTTATATCTGGGGTTTAGTTAGTGAAATCAGAGACATGGTCAAGGCAGCTAGACCACAAACTATTAAAGATGCAGTTGAACTGGCTAACACTTTAATAGATGGACTGATACGCATATTGGAAGAAAACCAGAAAAAGGATTTAGCCGAAAGGATTACCCAGGAATTACGTTCTGGTAATTCTTACCGAAAGAAAGGAACATGCTCATCTTCTTCACCTTTCTGTAAGTTCTGTAAAAGGAAACATTCAGGAAAATGTACAGTATATTGCAATTTCTGCAAGATACCGGAACATAAGGAAGAAGAGTGTAGAAGGAAAATTAATGCTAAAATATGCTTCAATTGCGGAGAGGCAGACCATATCCGACCAAACTACCCGAAACTAGCTACAACATCTAACAACAAGGCAAAGACAACTGAAGGACCCAAGAAGAATACTAGAGCCTTCATACTGACAGCCAAAGAAGCCGAGCTGATTCCCGATGTAATTACCGGTACGTTTCTAGTTCATGATGTCTATGCTAAAGTATTATTTGACTCTGGGGCAAACCAAAGTTTTATAAATAATACTTTCTGTAAATTTCTCAATCAACCTTTAACTAAACTTCGCTAAGACTGTTCGGTGGAAACGACAAATGGAAATTCTATCAGTATACGCGAAATCCTTCGGAAAGGAAAACTAGAATTATTAGGACATAAGTTCACAGCCAACTTGTTACCAATGAATCTAGTTGGATTCGATGTTGTATTAGGAATGGATTGATTAGTAGCCAATCATGCGCGAATCTTGTGTGATCAAAATTCTGTTGAGGTTCGTACGCCAACAGGAGAAAGTATCACAATCCAGGGAGACAAGCCGGCAACATCGACAAAATTCATCTCTGTGATGAAAGCTACAAGCTACGCAAGAAAAGGAGGAATAGTTTATATGATCTCTGCGATCATTAGCACTAAAGGAAAAGAATTAAAAGATATTTCTGTAGTGTCAGATTTTTCAGATGTTTTCCCAGAAGAGCTACCTGGACTACCGCCTGATCGCGAGGTTGAATTTAGAATTCACCTAATACCAGTAACTGCACTGATTGCCAAAGCACCCTATCGTCTAGCGCCAACAGAAATGCTAGAATTGAAGAAGCAACTAGACGAACTATTGGAAAAGGGTTTCATACAACGTAGCTCATCACCTTGGAGAGCGCCAGTGCTATTCGTCAAGAAGAAAGATAGATCGATGCGCATGTGTATTGGCTACAGAGAATTGAAGAACGTCACAATTAAAAACCGGTACCCGCTACCAAGAATCGATGATTTATTCGATCAACTTCAAGGAGCTCGATTCTTTTCAAAGATTGATTAACGCTCAGGGTATCACCAACTGAAAGTACAGGAAGAGGACATTCCTAAAACTGCTTTTAGAACAAGATATGGACATTATGATTTTACAGTTGTGCCATTTGGTTTAACAAATGCTCCAACTGCATTTATGGACATGATGAACATGATATGTAACCATACCTAGATAAGTTTGTAATTGTCTCCATTGACGATATACTTATTTATTCCAAGAGCAAGGAAGAGCATGTTGAACATCTACAAGTACTTCTGACATTATTGAGAAAAGAAAAGCTTTATGCTAAATTCTCAAAATGTGAGTTCTGGTTACAAGAGGTACAATTTCTTGGACATTTGATTAATCATGAAGGAATTCACGTAGATCCTACAAAGATCGAGGAAATTACCAAATGGAAAGTCCCTAATTCACCAACAGAAGTAAGAAGTTTTCTTGGATTGGCAGAATACTATAGACGCTTTATTCAAGATTTTTCTAGGATAAGTTAACATGTAAATCAGTTAAGTTTGAAAAACAGGAGGAAGCTTTCAAAATTCTGAAACAGAGACTAACTAAGGCACCAATACTTGCTTACCAGAAGGAATTGAAGATTTCATAGTATATTGTGATGCATCAAAATTAGGATTTGGATGTGTGTTGATGCAACATCAGAAAGTGATTGCTTACGCCTCTAGACAATTGAAAAAGCATGAAGAGAACTACACAACACATGATCTGGAATTAGGAGCGATAGTTTTTGCCCTAAAAAATTGGAGACATTATCTTTATGGTAAGTTCACTATCTTTACAGATCATAAAAGTTTAAGATATATTTTCGAGCAAAAAGAACTGAACATGAGGCCAAGACGCTGGATGGAAATCCTCAGTGATTATGATTGTGATATCCAATATCACGAAGGGAAAGCTAATATAGTCGCTGATGCTTTAAGTCGAAAATACCATGAGAAACCAAAAAGGGTACGTGCTCTCAGGTTAAATTTGCAGCTAGATTTAATAGAACAATTAAAGAAAATCCAGGAAACAGCAATCAAGAATGATGCTGAAGGATTAAAAGGAATAATCAAAGAATTAGAAAAAGGAACAGATGGAATTTGGAAATTCCATAAGAAAAGAATTTGGGTACCTATCCAAGGAAATTTACGAAATCGAATTTTTAGAAGAAGCTCATAAGTCTAAGTATACAATGCATCCTGGTAATGTCAAGATGTATCAAGATTTGAGGAAGGATTTTTGGTGGATAGGAATGAAAAAAGACATAGCAAGTTATGTTTCAAAATGTTTAACTTGCTCACAAGTTAAAGCTGAACATCAGAAACCTTCAGGTTTACTTCAACAATTAGAGATGCCAGTTTGGAAATGGGAATTGATAACAATGGACTTTGTTACCAAACTACCCAAGAACGAAAAGGTAATATGGGTGACTGTGGATAGATTGACTAAGTCAGCACATTCTTACCAATGAATGAAACTTTCAGTATGGAATGATTAGCTAAGTTGTATGTGGATGAAATAGTCTCATTACATGGAATCTCTTTATCTATTGTGTCCGACAGAGATAGTCATTTTACTTCTCATTTCTGGATAAGTTTTCAAAAAGCTATGGGAACTCGATTAAATCTAAGTACAACTTATCACCCTCAAACAGATGGACAAAGTGAAAGGACGATTCAGACTCTGGAAGACATGCATAGAGCCTGTGTGATAGACTTTGGAGGAAGTTGGGACGATCATTTACCATTAATAGAATTCTCTTACAACAATAGTTATCATACAAGTATTAATGCTGCACCATTTGAAGCACTCTACGGACGAAAATGTTGAACAATTATTATGTTGGGCATAGATAGGAGAAAAACAATTATTAGGACCTGAGATTGTCCAAGAAACAACTGACAAAATAATTCATGTCAAGGAAAGATTGAAAACGGCCCGAGATCGTCAAAAGAGTTATGCAGATAATCGTCGAAAGCCATTAGAATTTCAAGTCGGGGATAAAGTATTGCTAAAAGTTTCACCTTGGAAAGGAGTCGTCAGATTTGGTAAAATAGGAAAGTTAACCCCAAGGTATGTTGGATCTTTTGAAGTTATCAAACGCATAGGACCAGTAGCTTATCAACTACAGTTACCTGAAGAAATGACACGAGTACATGATGTATTTCATGTATGTAACCTAAAGAAATGTTTAGCCGATGAGTCATTGATAGTACCTCTTCAAGACATAGAGGTAAATGAGAAACTAAAATTTATTGAGAAACCCCTACAAATTGAAGACAAGAGGGCCAAGAACCTCAAACGTAAAAGATTGGTTCTGGTCAAAGTGAAATGGGATTCAAAAAGAGGACCGCAATATACCTGGGAACTAGAATCGGAGATGAAAAAGAAATACCCCCACTTGTTCAAATAAATCTCGAGGACGAGATATAAATAAAGGTAGGAAGGATATAAAGCTTATATTATTATTAAACGAGTAGATTACGAGTAAGTTGACAGTTAGAAATATGAGGTATCTAGACGAACATTTACTTTTATAGGAATTGTTTAATAATTAATAATAAAATATATTATTATAATTGACCTTACTCTGTTTTTAATGAAACTTACTTCAAAATGTAGATAAAAATATGCTCGTTTTAATGAAACTTATGTCAAAGTGGTAGGCATCCCAAACTGCTCACATCTTTTCTTTTGCTATCTCTCCCTGTGCTCTATACTCAATACTCTAAACGTTGCTCCGTTGTAAGTGTTTTTAACCCTGATCACTGGTACGATATCCTGTCCGATTGATCTGAACCCATCAACGGATGTCAAACTACTGTCTGTATAAGGCTATACTTTGTAAACTACGTTGGGGTTTTGTCTCGTGATGTATCATTAAAGTTTAAGTTGGGGTGTTACACTAACACGAGTTGCATTGTATTTTTATTAGGAACCTAGGGTTAGTACAAGGAAGCTTTAAGCTAAAACTCTAAAACTATAATGTGAGTCATTATTTCTTTTTTATCAAATGCTTTCAAAGCCTTAAATGTTTTCTAGTTGTATTTACAGTGATTAAGTTTCTGTATTCTGAAATTATTGCCGGTATGTGAGGTTTTGTATACACTACTTGATAATCTTCACTATTGGACGAAAGTTAGCCAATGAGTGATATAACCGCCGTTACATCAGAACTGCCACCGAGTGACAAATATTGATTGAGTATTTGATAGATAAAAACAATGTAATCACCCATGATATTGTAAATTATAACAATGCTTTTTTTATAAAAATTAATGAACTCGCCAGCATTTTTCGCTAACAAAATGTTTTTAACGCGTTTAAGGTAACTTACTGTGAACGCAATAGAACATTGCTATGGAGCAGTGAAGGCTTAAATAAAGTGGCTATGACTACCTGAATAAAAGAAGAAATTTATGTTTCGTCTACTAGGGTTTATCCCTATAAAAATATTTGAATGAAATATGGGTTTTATCCCATTTGTTTAATATTAAACTTTTGTGTTTTTACAAACTCTGAAATATTTTCTAACTACGATCTTGATAATAAGTTCCGCTGCCAATTTAATAAACACCGATACCACCAGTAATTGGTCCATGGCTCCCGCCCAGGGTGTGGACGGGGGTTGTGACACATACATATAATTTCACTATCAATTTCACCATACTAACAAAAATATGCTTTCAAGTTCATCCAAATACTTATCATCCCCAAAACATAAAGTACAACATACGTTATGATCTCCAAGCTTAGATGATCACTAATTTAGGTTCATGCATGTGATTTGGCCCTAATTCACATTTCAATTTGAAGAAAATGAAGAACTAGGTTTTTCTCCCTCTATTTCTCTTCTCTGGTTCGACATACACACACACTATGTGTGTGTTGTGCTTTAGTTTTTATGTTTCCTTTTTGATAGTTTTGGTCCCTCAAGTTTAGTTTTGATTATATAAGGCTACAACTCATTGTTTTATTACCTATTTACATATTACTAACTAAGTTAATTTGTTCCTAATTATTTTGTTTACGGGTTAACTTTTACCATCGACCGTATTTTACCCGGTCATCCCTAGTTAATTTGGTTTAATTATCAAATCCGTTTATAAGATGTTACACTTTACCTAGTTCTTGTTTAGTTTTTCTATTGCGTTATTTTCGTTTGAATAAAACCTTGTTTATTCTGTGTACTTTGTAAGCCTATTTAAAGGCCCTTTTGATTTATTTGATATTGCACTTGACTTCTTTCACTAAAGAGGCATTTTTCGGAACGGAATCAAACTCAAAACAATATGTGCCCTTCTAAATATATGCTGACTATGGAGTCATACGTATCAATGTTTAAGATTTCTTAAACAAAATTAATATATTTACAATTAATATATATAGTTTTTTAAAGAAATCGGGGCCCGAGAGAGTTTGGGCCCTGAGCGGTCGACTAACCCCCCCTCCCCTTCGGTTGGGTGTGGGTTGTAGCCGTTGCCCCCTAACGGTTAACTTTAAAAAAAATAACTTCTCCTACATAGTCACCTATTCTACTATTTTTACCTTACAAAAACTCTCATTTCATATCATTTTTTCTCAAATTTCATCTCATTTTCTCTTAAAAAATTTAGAAAAAATGGCAATAATTCCAAAGACCGAAGAAGAGGACATTGTGTTGTGTGAATCTTGGGTCGAAGCACTTACCCACCATACACCTCGTAACCTCACAGGGCCGTTTTGGAGACGTATTTTCCAACAATTTTGTGTTTATAGGGGTGACACCACTCAAACCACGGATGCACTTTCTTCAGGTTTCAGGACTCTTCAATTAGATACCGAAAGATTTGAGATAGGGCGCAACGCTGTGCAAAATGACGGCGGTGACCTTTCGAAAGACAACGTCATACAAGTCGCCCTCATCAACTATAGGCACGCGTACAACCGTGATTTCAAAAACGTTTTGGCATGGCAGATAATCAAATTCTGTTTAATTATATTTAGGTTTAACGTTTAATTTTAATTATGTAATGTTTTTTTACTTTATTCCAAGTGTTTTTTTTTTCGTTTTTTATTTAAGTAATGTTTTTAGTTTTCAAATTACGTAATGTTTTTTTATTAATGTTATTTGTTTAATTAGTATTATTGGTTTTCTTTAATTAAATAGATTTGTTACAATTTTTAAATATAAAATAATAATAAAAAGTGTGTCACATGTCGAAAAAACGCCACCCTTTCATGCCCCATCCCATTCCTTCCTTTTTTGCACCATGTCACTTTCCTGACGCGTGCTGGCGTGGATGACAAATGTCACATAATGCTCCCTTTTCAAGCGTCGTCACTTTGTATAGTCTAACAGGCGTCATATCATGGTTACATGAAACTGTAAATTTGTAAGATATATTAAAGTGGTGATATAGACCAGAACCTAAATCGGACCGCTATCTTTTGGTCCGGTTCTGATGTGTTCCAACTTCTGTTTTGGTTCAGTCTGGTCCATGTCGGTCCACGGGTCAAGCTTACAACCATGCGAACCAAGCAAACCCATAGACCCCGATACGACACAACAGAAACCGTAGTTGAAACAAATAAAGATCAAGTTCCCACATAGATGAACAATGAGCATAAGAAACAAAAAGATCTAAAGCTGCTAACAATTATGATTCAAATAATCATAAGTTGTTGAGCGAATCCCCGGCTCCCTGAAAAAAAAAACAATATGAAAGCACGAAATCGGCTATAAAGATACCGACAAGCGAAAGAACCACAGCAGAAGTAGTGGACTCTCCAACCTTTAGCACCTCCCAAAGTAGTGACCCCCTAACCACAACTCACAACAGATATGATCAAACCGAACACCTGCAACTTGATCATTGCACTAATTATGTCCCATGGTTTAAGAGCCCTTTGAAATATTAATGCTAATTTCATAAAACCAAGCGCACTAGATGCCATCCCGACAGTAAAACAAATAAGAGTCAAGAACGGTAAAGCCAGACAAGACGTAATGACATGTGGGGTTACCAAATAGTCAACCGGGTCGGTACCCAAAATGCGTAGAGTGTCTATTTGCTCAGAAACTTGCATGGTCCCTAATTCTGCTGCAAAGGCACTGCCAACTCGACCGGCTGCTATGATTGAAGTGATCACGGGGCTTAGCTCACGTACGAAGGCTAGGGCTAGGACCCCACCCACGGCTCGGTTTAGACCTAATCTGGTGAATTCTCTGACGAACTGAATGGTGAAAGCCATGCCCACGAACGCTGATGTTAAGAGACAAACACCGACTGATTTTGGACCAACTCTTTCTAGCTGTTGGAGAGTGTTTTTCCAGTGGACTTTATGGCTTAGTATTCTCATTATTACTTGGCACGCCAACACAAAAACAGATAACCCTCTCCATAGGTATCTGGGAGGTGTCCACTGCTGAACAACGGGGGTGGTTCTTGATCTGGTGTGTCGTTTGTGGCTACATTATCTTCAGATGAGGAAATAGGTATCCCGTGACCATCAATTGCCATTGTGTTTGGGATCGGGAAAACCCTGTTTTTGTTTGAGTTTAGGAAGAACTTGGTTCGGTTATTATCTACCCAGCTCTGATCGTTGTCAACTCTTCTCACCAGTTTATGTCTTGGTGAGAGTTGACTTTGACTTGTGTTCCCAAATTTCATCCAAGCACGTGTCTTTGTAGAGTCTCTTCTCCGGTTTGTTAAAAATTTGGACAATAATTCAGTTTAGAAGGAATGAAACACACTCCTATTTTAAAAATCTAAATTTATAACTTGACTTTGAGGTCAAGCAGACCCTTTATTCTTGGTTTTATAAAGCAGCCTAAGTTACGAGGCAAGCCAAAAAATGCCTCATGGCCTCGAGGGGGGCACCTCATGCACATTTGAGTTTAAATTAGGGTCCGTAGGATGCTGATACGTAAAAACAACCAAATGGATAAGAACATTTATTAATGGTTTACTTGATATAAAGACTGATATTTTGAGAAAGGTGCAGCTTCTAGTTGTACATAGACCAACGCCTTAAGGCGTATGTGTACACATACGTGAAGCTCTTGCCTCAGCTTTTAGAACCTAGACGTCTCAAAGCGCCTCACATTTTAAAACCAAGTCATGATCAACATCAAAACTGATATAAACTCCTAAAATCTCTTTCTTTAACAGCACAATCAAAATGAAACTGCTTCACACATAACACACACACACACTAATTGAGCAATACCTTCCATGCAAGTGAAAAGTTATGGAATGATGAGCAGCTGTTTGCATCATTCAGAGTTCTGATGTTCAAACCAACTGCAATTGACGTTATCCGCTCCTTACTCTCCAAATCCTACACATATATATATATATATATATATATATATATATATATATATATATATATATATATATACCGAGAGTATCGTAATCACTTTTCCTTCCAAATTTGGGTTTAATTCATAAACATTTTCACAAAATCTTCACAATATCAATTTGAGGATTATGCTGCCTGATTACTATTACTTTATCCAGTCTACATACAAAATCGTATACGTAATACCGATCACATGAATACTTAACCTGCGCAAATTAAAGATAACTGATCCAAATTGTAACAAATACATTACGAAAGGAGTACAAAACCTAGGTTAAAAGGGTTGGGAAAACACACTGATTAGTGTAATTATACCATAATTTGCTTTGCTGAATTGGAAGAAGCGGAGAACCAGAAAAGAGTTTTCATATCACTTTCGTTTCATTTTTAAGAGGCCAAATATTACTTTTTAATCACTTCACATTCAATCGACAGGATTTTTCATGCTAGTATTTGTTTGTTTCCCATAATGAAATTGACTCCGAATATAGTATAGATTGGAATTTAGATTTAAGAGTTAATTACACTCTTCTTCGGTTAGTGGTTTATATAAAGTAACAAGATCACATATCAACTTTTTATTTTGTAATGTATCTGGGTATCAACACTAACTTCTCTTAAGGTCTTGTCAGTCTTTTCATGTATAGGGGCTTATATTACTCTTTTAAAAAGTGAAGGGACCATTATGTAGACTAATGGGACTAATTTTACTCTTATATGTAAAAAAACACAGACCAGAGGGAGAGGGGAACAATCAAGATGTCGATTTGGGTTCTATGGTTTACGAGGAGAAATGTCAATTTAGTCCCCTTGAATATAGAGAACCGATCAAAGGGTTCTTCAACAAAAAAAGAAAAAAATGAAAACTAGAGAGGAAGAGATGTTTGGATGAGGCAACGGTTGTTGATTTGGGGTAGACGGGACCGTTCAATCGATTTGGGGGATGGCAATTACAGGTGGTTAACACTTAACAGGGTGTTAGGTCAACATATTACATATCAGATCAAGTTTTACTTTAGTCAACAGAATGAGATATGCAATTGATCATGTGATTGGTGCTTCTTGGCAACAAAGAAAGGTTTTATAAGTCTACTTAATTGTATGTCATCCATGTCAATGTTCACATAATCTATAAATATAAGAAATTGACACAGAAAGATGCGAGATCAACTTCTAGACCTAACCAGAGTCATGTGCTTAAAGGTAGGGCTGTAAACGAACCGAACGAACACGAACAAGGCCTTGTTCGTGTTCGTTAAGGAAATAAATGTGTTCACAAACGGTACACGAACACTATCGAACGAGATTTTATGTTCGTGTTCGTTCATTAAGGAAATGAGTGTGTTCCTGAACGTTTCACGAACACAAATAATATGGCGAATGCAACGAAGGATAAAGGTGGATGGCACATAGAGTAGCATTAGAACTTGAATCCCTTATAGTGGAACGGAGGTCGATCGTATTCATCGATGTAAATAATGAGAAATGAAAGGGAAATGGTGCATAAACAAGGTGAAAAAGGGTTTTATAATTTAATTGTTAGGGTAATAAAATAAATATAAGTTTAATAATATAAAAAGTATAGAGAAAATATGTGAAAGTACAAAAATCTTAATTAAAACACAAACATGCGAACATAAACGAACGCAAATGAACGAATGTTCACGAACACCTTACCGTACTTTCACAAACACAATTGAACAAACAAGACCCATGTTCATATTCGTTCATTTAACTAATTGAACGGATTATTTTGTTCATATTCGTTTGTTTATTAAACGAACGAACATAAACGAACTTTTAGGCGAATGGTTCACGAATTGTTCGCTGAACGTTCAATTCGTTAACAACCCTACTTAAAGGTGTACTTGAGAAAGTAGGCGTGGAACCACAAGTACTGAGGATTGGTAAATAATTTTAATATATTAAAGTAAAATAGTAAATTGGGGGTGTTTGGGCTAGCTTTTATTTTTTTAGTTTATGCTTATATATTAAAGTAGCTTATAGTTTGTTTTCTATCATTTGATAAGATCTTTTTAAATGTTTAGATTAGTTTATATTCTACAAGTTGATAAGCTCTTTTTTAAGTGTTTGTGTTAGTTTTTTTTATTTAGCTTATGTTAGTAAAATGACCAAAAGGGGCATGGTTACATATTATTCCACAACTTATATTTTATATGTTTCTACTTTATTTTTATGAGTTATTGATGTCCTAAAAGTAGTTAATTAAAAACAAATAAAATACCCTATTCTAGACTTAAATTAAACTCTAGACTCCTAAATTATACTAAACTACTAACCGGCAAGTGAACCGATCGATTGTAGATTAGTTTAAGTAAGTCCGGATTATCGAACCCACGAGACTCTCTAATTACAAAGACTACTTAATTTAGACTCAATTAAAACAACTTTATATATTTAAAAAGGGGGGGGGGGGGGGTTTCTAACTAATTCTAAATTATTAATTAAACTAAAACTATTTAATTGGAACAAACTGAACTTTGAACTTTTTAGAAATTGAAAATTAAATCAGGAATAATGAACTGGTTACCTAGGTTGGATTTTTAGATTACTACTTATTTGATTTGATAATCAATTTATTAGGTTGAATGATTTACGGGGATCTTTAAATGTTAAACTCTAGGTTTACCGAACAGGACCCCGATCCTTCTCAGGAAGACACCTATAATAACCTAAAATTATTATTTGTTCACCGGTTTTAAAGATGCCTTTTCAGTTATCTTTTAACTTAGTAAAGTGTCTAATTAGTTAACTACTTTTCAATAATTAACCTAGACCAACTACAACTTCTAGTTTAGCTTAACCGACTCAATTATGACAAGTAAATTAGATTCGGGAATTTCTCCAAACCTAAACCTAACAATTTATCTAATTAATTCAGTTAACTAATTATTATTTCTCAATAATTAATTTAGGTATAATGATAAAACTGATTTTATATTTTATTTAGTTGTTTTCCCGGTTTTATTGGCCAATTTACCGATTGTTTCCCGAATCCCTAAATACACGAAAAAGCAACACAAACCTATTCTATGGAAGACCTCCACCTAGATTCATGTAAAACAAATAAACAATCACAAATCAATTAAGATCATGCAAATACACTAAACTAGAAAGTTAAAGTTGGAAACTTTACCAAATACACATTCAAACCATAATTAAACTAAAATAAACCAAACTTTCATAAAATCATAATCCCAACCTATGTAACTAAAATAAATCTAGCCAAGTATCATGTTTTTAAAAACTGAATAAACAAGGTTCAAACAAGAATCCATAACAAGTTAAACAAGGAATTAGAAGGATCGAGATGTTGCAATAAAACCGTATATGCTCCTGCCTCAAAACTCCTTGATAGCCGGAATGATTCCCGTAGCCTAGATCACCTTCTTTAAGCTCAATTTCTCCAGAAAATCTCCTCCACAAGATCCGAGTTCGTCCAATTTGATCCAAGATGTCTTGCAATCATAATATGACTCAAATAAATAACATAACAACCCTTTATCAGATCAGTTTCGAAACTTTCTGGATAAACTACCCTCTCGCTGGACGCGAGAGGGATAAGAGGTCCCGGTCGCGCCCCGCGACTGAGTAAAGTCTCCGGGATAACTATAAGCCTCTCGCGGGGCGCGAGAGGTTCATGATGATGCGGTCGCGGCGCGCCAGAGGTTTAAAAACCTCCATTTTCGATTCGTTTCCTCTTCCGCGCTCCAATTTCGCTCTAGCTTGGTTCTAATTATCATTTTAGCTCCTTTTTCCCATCCTTCCAACCGTTTTCACGAACCAAGACCTACAAAACACATTTGGATTTAAAAGTAGATAAATTCTTGACAAACCGAAACAAAAACATGTTAAAACTTTACAAACTCTACACGATAAATGCATGTATTATTCAATACATCTGTTATACCATCATTTTTGGATAAATTTATATCGAAGGTGACGTAAAACTTCTACAAAAATACATTAATGTTCAATAAACATCATCTTGGTTTGGTTAGATCTCCTGCAATCATATTTCTAACTGCACTCATGTATAAATCATCTATTCTACGTTGTGTACTTGTGTCTTCATTCATTTCATTAATGTCACTAGATCCTCGACTATTAATACCATTATTTGGAGTATAAGATTCTTGTTGTGCCTTGTTAAATCCTTCATCACATGTATCTTTTTTTCTGATATAATTATGAGTTGCCATAGATGCTAGCACGATCTTCACATGTGTCCCATAGGTGTAATAGACACGCATATATTGTTTATATCTCCCATCTAGCCTTCCATACTCCAAAAGTTCATTCAATGACATTTCTCAATAAAGAATGATGGTAGTTAAATATCTCTTTAGGTCCTCTAGGAGCACGACTAGCAACCGTTTTTTCACGACGAAAATCTGGTATATGATAACGAATGTTGGTTCCTTTATATGGAGCAAGACAACCTCTAGTATTTGGATATCCAGCATCAACAACGTAATATTTATTTATAATGAATAAAATAAATAGTATTAAAGTTAAGCAAAACATAAGGTTTAAGCAAACATGGAATGGTACTAACCACATATTATGCGTCAATAAGTTGTTAAATTGTTACAGTAATAAATTGCCTCTTATTAATTATCCACCATTTGCCTCTTATTAATTATGCGTCTTAATAAGTTGTTAAATCCACCATTTTATAATTTGTTACACTAATAAGTTGCTTCAATAATTATTAATCCACCACTATTTGAGAGCAAATGAGTAACTTACACCCTTACACAAATAAGATTATTCAAATAAGCTGAAAAACCATTTTCAAATAAGCTTTTTCAAATCTTTTTATACTAATAAATGAAAATCTTTTTTGGATACGTGTCACTTTTTGGTGCTTTTTTATCTTATTTTTGTATTTATCTCTTATATTAAATAATTATAATCATAATAATTTCAAACAAAATTATATAAGAATAAACATTTGTTTTTCTATAATTAATTTTGAACAAATATTTAGATAAGGATAAACATTTGTTTTTTATAGAGTTAAATGCTTGATTGGTCCCTGTGGTTTACAAAAAATTACAGACTTGGTCCTAGTGGTTTTATAATTACACAGTTAGTTCCGATAGTTGTATATTATTACTTATGTGTTCCTTGTGTATGATTTTGTAACCACGGTGGTCCTTACCAGATAACGCCATTAAAATTTTCAGTTAAGTCTATTTTAAATTACCAAAATACCCTCCATTATTAAAAAGCAAAAATAAATAAATTGCTTAATAAATACAAAATAAATAAATAAGTAGGACCCACCCTCATCTTCTTCTCATTTTCCACAACCAACATATTTCTCCGACCACCCAACTCTGTCGTCTGCCAGTCAAACCACCGCCATCACCAGCACTGTCACCCATCTCTGGATCTCACCACCTCATCGCGACTCCATTACCACCACCCATCCCATCCCACCCCCACAATCCTTATCGCTGATTGGTACTATACTAGAAATTCTTGAATTGGCAAATAACAATATCAAAACTCAAGAGTCGGTGAAAAATCAAATCGTTATAAAACAGAATACAAAGCTAAATGAAAATATCAAAATATTGTCGGTTAATTCAAGTTGGTACAAAACAAACTCAAAATTCAAAGTTTAGGTGAGTCAAAAATGGATTCCACATGCCTAAAGGAAATTTTCTAATTAAAAGGAATCAAAGTAATCGAGCCACCAATTCATCAGAGCTCATATTCATTAAAGGCAACTTTTATGTTCATATTCATCGGAACTCACATTCATGAAAGGCCTCTTTCATTAAAAGGAATCAAAAGGAATCGAGCCACTAAAGGAACCAAGGCGACTTTCAGATTCAACCAAAGCTCGTATTCATCGGAGCTGGCACCAGAGATCAGAATCGGAGTTTATTCAGCTTAAATTTTAGTGACGGTAGTGAGAAGTCATGCTGCCTATGGTGACCGGAATGGTGACGAGTGGGGTGGTGACCTAGCGGTGTTAGATGAAGAAGTGGAGGTATGGTGTGGTGGCTTGGAGTAGAGATGACGTTGATGGTGTTGTTGGTGGGTTGGAGTGAGGATGATGATGGTGGTTAATGGATGAAGAAGAAATAATGGGTTGGATTGAAAGGACCAAAATACCCTCACATGCCAAGCACATGAGGTGTTTTAATAGAGATATTTAACAGATGTTAGAGCTGGGGACCAAGCGAGTTCATTTTTGACAAGTTTTGGTACCACACGTGTAATTAGTAAACCACTAGGACCAAGTCTGTAATTTTTGCAAACCACAGGGACCAACCAAGTATTTAACTCTTTTTTATGTAATTATAAAGTTATTTATGAGTAGATATATATACTTTGGAGTTCGGTGATTGAAATTATGGTAAATTAGAAATCAAATTAGGTCCCGTTTGAAACTAAAATGTTATAATAAATGAATAGTACACAAAAGTTTATTTTTAAAAGATAAATCTTGAGACTGTATGTGTTAACATATGACATTCTATTTTATTCAACACGTGCAATACACGATTTTTTTGAAGATGTATCTTTTATGTGTTGACATATGACATTCTATTTATTCAGCATGTACAATACACGAGTTTTTTTAAATATATATATTTTCTATTATATATTTTATAAAATTACATTTATACAGCCCATGTAATACATGGGATTCAAACCTAGTTAGCTTATATAAGCTAATAAGCATAAGCTTAAAAAGCTAAACGAAACACCAAATTAAACTTATTTTATAAACTTTATTAAAAAAGCTAGGCCAAACAGCCCCATATTTGATTTTTTCCATTCACAGGATAGAAAAAGGAAGAAATCGAGTTCAAAGAAGATAGATGGATTACAGATATCAAATAGGATGATAAGGTACACAAAAAAAAATAACAAGTTATATTGTAGGGTAATTACAGAAACATTCCTTGAAGTAAAATAAAGTTAATTACAAAAATGATCCTTGTAGTTGTAAAATGCTATTTTAGTAATTTCACTCAAATTTAACATAAAAGTTAACAGAAGTTAGTGTTAATACTTCAGATTGTTACAAAATAAAAAGTTAGAACCTCAAAGTGTGATTTTATACTATTAATCCCTAATCTTGTTACTTTTCATAAACCACTAACGGTATAATTACTCTAGATTTAATCTAATCTATCTAAATATTAATAAAAGACTTCATTTAATACCACATGTCATTCTCTCTATTTCACCCCACACTTTTTATTTATATTTTTTATACAAAAAATTTATCTTTTCTTTAAATTGTAACTCCTATAAAATCTCAACAAATCTAAAAAATAAACCTAAAACAAAATAGATGTAAATAAAAATAGATAGATATTATAGTAACTTTATAATCATTTTACTCTTTCAATATTAATATCATTCGATAGATGGTTTGATTTTTTTTCCTTTTTCAATAAATAAATCATAAACAATAATTAAAACTAAAACAACTAAACGTGGGAAGGCTGTATATATATTTTTTTTCCAAATTGCTTGATACATTATTATGTTAATCGTTTTCATAAATAATAATATTTTTATTGTTCATGCTTATTAAATAATAATATTTTCTTTATACATATTATTAAAAATAGTAAAAAAAAAGAAGAACCAGAGTATAAAAATATCGACAATTTAACTCGAGCATACCAACTTAATAACATAGAATATATTATTTGAATAAAAACAATATATAACTACTAATAAATTATCATATGACATGTACAAATACTTAAAATTTTATTAATAGCATAACTTAAGATACTAAATTACTAACAGATTATGTAAAAATATTAAGTTATATCTGTAATATTATTTAATATTCATATTGGTGTAATAAATATGTGTATGCAACTCGACAAATACATGGGTTTTCTATAAACATGACATTTATTTGTTATTAGGTACTGAACATTGCATTTACTTAAGTTGTGTGTATATATAATTCATTCAATTTTAAAAAAAAAACATACAAACAATGGTTGTTGTGACTGCTGAAACTGATGAGAAATTTGATGATGGAGTTTCTTTAATCAATGAATTAAATGCTTTCATATTTATAAACTTGGTAAACATCACACATATTAATCATACACGATACAAAATTTATTTGGGTATTTGAAAAACGTCTAAATACTGTTTTATAATATAAATATTCATTACTAATTATTTGATTCTTTTATTCAACCGTGTAAAATACAAGGTTATAACCTAGTTATTTTAATAAAAGAAAGAACTAGAATTGAATCTAGATTTTCAGTTAACCTTTTTATTTCTTTCAGGATGCAAGGTAGTTATGTTATTTTACATTTCAAATTCATTAATAATTATATCAACCAAACATATTATGAGGTTTCGATGAATTTTTTAAATGCAATTCCAATTCCATTACAATTCACAAAACGAACAATGTCTATATCTTTTGTAATAACAAGGACATGTTAAACTAATTTATGTGTGTCTATGTAGCTATAACATGATGTCTAATGTGCATAACATGATTACTTCTGGTATTTTGTATCTATAGGTATACAAATCTTTACATGAATTTAGCATAAAAAATGTACACAAAACAATCTCTTGTCGCAACACGTGATGATTAAAATACTGGTATGGTTTTAAGTTATAAAATGTATATGCATAAAGACTAATGTATAAAATGGTTTTAAGTTATAAAATGTATACGCATAAATACTAATGTATAAACATATTGAAACTATGATATGATTAATTACATATGTGCATTGACATATAAGAATAAATTATACATAACAAATCTATAGATTTACTTGTATTTTTTTATCTGCATATGTCCCAGTTTATATAAAAAGAAAGATACAAAATGAATACGTATAGTATATCTGATCCGTATATGTGTAGAATCAATATAACATTCGGAATTACACATTTGTGTATTGTGAAGAAATTAATTCTAACGGAAATGCGAGAAAACTAATTAATTGGAGAAAGTTATGATGTAACTGTTTTATAGCTATTTTATTTTATTTTTTGTGAGTGGTTTAAATAGGTTTTTTCGATTTCTAAATTCAGCTATATGAAAATACATACACACGCATAGTATTAAAATCAAATACAAAGTGAAGTTTTTGTACTAATTTTGGAGGGTCAATCATATATTTTCAATGATTGATAATAACGCGATGCTAGATAATACAAAGTTATAAACGGTTAAAAAGGAAAAAAAAGAAAAGAAATCAACCTCTAGTTATTTTTTGTTTAAATCAAGTTTTGTCCATTTTATTAAACTTCATTATTCTTTTTTTTTTTTCAAAATATACCAATAAAAGCAATATTTTTTTTTATTTGTGCATAGTGTTACTAAAAAAGACATTATAGAAGTGTTGATACATTGTTGATTATAACGGTGTGTCTAAAGTAGTTATAAGAGTGAATCTAATAATTCAACTACAATGGTGCATCTAAGTTGTCCAAGTATAGCGCATGCACGATCTGGACAACTAGAATGATGCATCTAAAACCACTTATAATTTAATGGACGCATCTAAGATACATGGCCGAATCCATGATCCTTCATACACTTTGTATTGAAAAATGACTTTGTACAGGAACTCTCTCTCTCATGATAAGGATACATTTTTCAGAACAAATATTATATTGCGAACTGCAAGAATATGCATTAATTATATAATGAGATGAGCGGTTATGTAACTGCCTTATATGTTACACTTAAAAAACAAAACATACAAATACTTATGTGGTTCTCACATTTCTCAACATAATATTGGTATTGGAAAGAATACCCCATATGTATGTGCGCGCGCGCACACAAGAGATCTATACATAACCACTTTTAGTAGTGGATTAAAAAACAGGATAATACACTTGTATATAGTGGTTTGCTGATTCTTTAGTTCTCTATTTAAATTTGATTTTATATATAATGTATATAATGCCCCCTACGTATATATATATATATAGCTATTAAATATTTCAATAAATAACATCCCTTGATTGTCTTTTCTACTTCATGAATCATGGCAATTGAAAAGTAGTTCCTGAAAGTTTTATTGCCTCTGATTTGAACTCACCTTATGTACAATATATGAGATAATCATTCATTTTACCATTAAACTCGTGAACTACAGTAAGGATTTCAGATAAAGTGTAAACTACCAAGTAATTTGGCCTATAAAAACAAATAATGTTTTACTGGGTCATATTGACTTGTTTTACTTTCACCCTGCAAATTTTATTAATGAAAAGAATTAAGGAATACAAAACTAAACTTTGACCCAAGAAAGAAACCACCAAAGCACACAAAAACACCAAGGCCCTATACACGGCTTAACTGGATTATTAGAAAAAAAGGAGTGTATAACAGGTATATGTAAGATTAAATATATTATATTTGTAATATTTAATCATGTAGCCATTATAATCATTTATATTATATTAGATCAAATTAAATTAATCCTATTATATATTAGTTGGTAATTGTTGATGGACCATATTACCATAATTAACTAATTAGGGTTTCCTTCTGTGTGTATATAATGAGATGATTAGAGAGGTTTAGGGTTAGACACTCACAATAACATTCTTAACATGATAGCCGCCACCCACCTCTCTCTCCATAACCAAAACCGAATTCATCCCTAGTTCGGTTATCACCATCATAATCTTACACCCTAAGGAGGAACTAGATCACAATGACAAAGATGTTGAACTCCATGGTTGCGTCTCTGACTGGATTCTCCGCTGGTTGTCTTCCGTCTCAGGTATTTCATTCATGTTTTCCATTATGTTTAAACAGAACTGATCAAAATGTGGTATCAGAGCATATGTTGATAAATCAATTCTGTTATGTATCCATTATTCTGGGATTAAAATCTGGAAAACATAATTTTTTGAACATGATTATTTTCTCAAAATCACATGACTTGTGGATTAAAAAAATTTCCGGATATGATGTCTTAATGGGTAATGTTACTGTTCCGAAATCGCTGTAATGAACTCAAAATCCCAGATTTCGGACTCCATTATTTAAGTTTATGTTTTAGGGTTCATCTTATGTTCTTATGAAATTCGAAAAAAAAATCCTGTATTTTGGAATTAAATGCGGATCATTAAGTGTTTTCCCCGTTTTGATCTATTTTTATTTAACAAAATTTTTGAAATCTGTTATAAGATAAATGGATATTATTTTCGAAATATTTTGATATATTTAGATCAACATTAAAATAGGAAAACTGATCCCGTAATCCCTTAATTTTCGAATTTTAAAACTTATCACAACTAACTGTCATCATTAGAGATTTCGAAATCTTGCAGGATAACTCGGGCTAACATGAGTCTTATCGAGATGACTAACTCGGACTAACATGAGTCTTATCCGAGATAACTCACTCGGACTAACAGGAGTCTTATCCGAGATGACCATTTCGGACTAACATGAGTCTTATCCGAGATGCCCATCTCGGACTAACTTGAGTCTCATCAGAAATGCCTGTCTCGGACTAATCCAGAACTCATCCGAAATGCCTGTCTCGGACTAATCCGGAACTCATCCGAAATGCCCATCTCGGACTAATCCAAGACTCATCCGAGATGCCTATCTCGGACTAATTTGAGTCTTATCTGAGATACCCAACTCGGACTAATCCGAAACTTATTCGAGATGCTCATCTCAGACTAATTCAAGACTCATCCGAGATGCCTATCTCGGACTAATTTGAGTCTTATCCGAGATACCCATCTCGAACTTATCCGAAACTTATCCAAGATGCCTATCTCGGAATAATTAAAACTCATCCGAGATGCCTATCTCGGAATAATTTGAGCTTCATCCGAAATCCAAAATTTTATCCGAAATCTCATTACTACATTAGGCTATTATTGTGAACTAAATTTCAGCTCGGGGCTCCGCCCCGAACCCCGTGCTAACAGGGGGTTTGCTATTAAATAAAATTTTTGTAAATACTTAATTAATCATAATCCGATAACCTTTTACAAAACCAAATAGCTTAACTTGAATGAGCTTCTAATGTATCACTTCTGCCCAAAGGTGATTTGAGGCATATATTTAGTGTTTAAGTATTACAAAAGCTATGTTAATTATGTATTATAAACGTGAATGTCTTATTTCTGGCCAAAGCTGATCTAATTCATTCATGTCTAGTATACTTAACAAGTGCATAATTAAAGTGATTGTCTCATTTCTGGCCAAAGCTGATTTGTTACAATTACTTTGCACACATACTTAGATGATTATACTTCTGGCCAAAGCTAATTTGTCTTCATTTAAGTAGAATTTCAAATTATTCTATTATTTTGATGTTAGTAATAGATATATCACAACTTCTTCAAATAATGATTCTCACATTAATGATCCTTCATTAATCTTAATCTTATGATCATATTTTATGTCTGCCTTATCTTTAACACCCCATAACATTACTTAATGTAACTTTCTTCTATAAAACAGTATCTCATCCACTCTAATTACTAAACCTAATATGTTTTGCTTTACTTAAAGTTTCTATAAGATTAGCTATTTAATTAAATCCTTGATTATCCCTTAAGACACAATAATCCTATTGCTCTCTTCTGATAAAAGTGCTATAGAAGCAAAGTAGAGTATGATGAATAGGATAAGTCAAACATGATGTCTCTTATGATAATCAAGAACTCATTTAACATAACTGTTATCACTAAAGTTATTCCTGATTATGTTTTTCCTAAGACTAATCTAATTTTATGGAATAATCAGAGGAACTCCTAAGGTGCATGTCTTCATTTCAAATTCTAAACTATAAAGGTTAAATGGTATCCGTGAATAAATCATAATGTACAATACCATGACCCATAAAATAAAGGGCTTACACATGGAAATAAGTACATTTTTCCAGTGCGTTACTACTAACTTTTCCACTAGTATAATTTGATGCCTTATAAATCAACTGTAACACTCAAAAGTACCAAAGGAAAATGAGTGTGTTGATACGTACAGGAAAAGAAATGCCTAAAACTGGAAAACACGATGTAATTCACCTCACTACCACTAAACCTAAAAGAGGATACTTCTAAGGTTCATAGACAAAATACAAGTAGTAATTTCAACTCTAAGGTTTTTCAAGGTAGAAACTCACTGCCTAAGTATGCCATTAGGCATAAGCAAAGAGATTATCCATAATTCAAAAGAATAGTTGGATAAAATAGGTAGTCGCTTTTTAATGATCTTTAAGTCTGATAATTTTAATATTCCAATTAACATCTGATAAGTTGACTCTAGCTCTAAATGTTTCCTTACTAGAATTCAACAAATAACTAACATGAGAGTTAGTGACAAGATTAAATGTTAAGGCTATAAGAACCATGAAAAGTTGTCTTCTAATTACGCTTTATGATACATTACATATTCTGAAAATTAATCAGAATTTAGTATCAATACTAAAGCTATATTATGACAGTTGTGAGGTTTGCATAGTCAACATAAAGTCACACTTACCTTAAACTCTCATATTATTTGTTCTCAATATCTGAATAGAAACATTAATAAGATGAAGCTAGATGATACCTTACACTTCACAACTTTTGTTATCATGCAAATGAGAATTTGACAAAAGGAAATGAGATCTATAAATTTCATCCATTGTAACCATAATTCATGAGAAATCATGACATGGTTAGTGAGGATGATTTTTTCATCTAATCTCATTCTAAGTGATTTTAAATCATGATGTTAAGAGCCCTAAAATATTATTTGGCTAAAGAAATAAGTATGGGTCCACTATAAGTTATATTTCATTGACATTTGTGGAACTTATTCAAAATGGAATATTCAGACATAATTCATTTATCAATTAAAGACTATCCACTTGTATCTAAATTTGTCTCATATGGCCCATGGTCTTAAAGAAATCTACTCATATATACACTTAATATGATTTCTATTAAATATGTCCCTAAGCTTCTTATGACATCTGGACATTAAGGAAATCAAGTAAAGTCTAACATATATATGATAGGTTCCCACGTCACATACCTCATTGAAATTTTCTCTTGTAGCAATTTTAGAAATATCAAAGATCAGTGGGAGCATTAAGTGTCTTAATTATAACTTGCAAAAGTTGCAAGAGGTGGGGGAGTGAAAACTTCACATTACTTCAATTTACACCTCTTGTACAAGACACTGCTCCATTTCGGCATTGTTTCATCAAAACTTGTCTCTTTAAAATCTAATGCTACTTTTACAAAAATTCCATTGTTGCTTAATTGTGGGCACACTTAGATTTCTTACCTAAACTAATATAATCCTCCACAAGAGAAACTACAACGACTAACGTCATTAATTTGTTTCTCTATTAGAATATGTTGGTCGTTAAATATTGACCCTAAGCATGTTGAGTTCCTAAAGATTTCCAAGGTCAGTGGGAGCAGTAAAGTCTTTATCAGGACTTGCAAGAAATACAAGAGGCGGGGGGAAGAGAGTTATTAAATTTTACTCCGAATTTAACTCCATTTACACCTCTTGTACATCATACTGCACCAACTCTTACACACTTAGAATCCTGAAAATGATAGCAACCTAACCAATAGCTAATCCACAAAATTGAAACTTCTAATAAACCCAATAATCAACTCAGGAGGTCATCTAGGTTTAAAAACCTACTAACATTGATGATTACATAACCTCCCTAACTAATGTTGAAGTGGATTTTGGAAAAGTTTACTGATCCTATCTCTTCTAATTAAACCATTAGCGGCAATCAATTTTTTAAATGGAATAAAACTGTTTTCTAGTAAAACTGATTTTATGCGTTCGAATAACGTTTGGGATTTGATTGAATTACCTAAGAGTGTTCATAACCAAACCAAATCCTAATATAAACGTTAAGACACCAAGATGCATGATTGATTGTCAAAGGTTATACTTAGAAAGAGATAAATTATCAAAGAATCTTCTTACCTATATTACAAAAGTTTCTTTGAGGATCATCACTATTCTGGTAGCTTATAACAATTTAGAGCTACATTAGCTGAACATTAAAACAACTTTCCTAACAACTGGCTGACATATTTATATGTTCATAAAAAACCTGAAAGTTCTAAACTTAAGGTTAAAGAACAGTTTGTCTATAAGCCGATAAAATCCATGTATGGGTTAATGCAAACATCATAATGCGATGAAATCTTAACGCAATTATTTTCATCAAAAACCAAGTGGATAAATGTATCTACCTCAAGATGAGTGGAAGCAACTAAAATAAATTTGTCTGTATAAAGATGACATTCTTTTGACAAGTATATGTTACATAAGTCAAAACATTGTTAACACAAACTTTGATATAATAGATCTCAGAGATATCTCTTATGTAACAGATATCATAATATACTGAGATAGACCCAATGGGACATTATTTTCGTTCCATAAGTTTAATTTTAAATGTGTCCTTACATATGTAACAAACAACACAACTCTCCTTTAGAGGATAATAGGGTAAATGAGATTATTTTCCTTATGCTTCATTAATTAGAAGCCTTATGTGGTTTAAGTCTATACTCGTTTAGATATTACTTATATTACAACACACTAGATATGTCTAGATTAATGTGAAGCATCTTATGGAGTATTAAAATATCTATAAAGAAAACGAGAGACTATAACTTAAATAAGAAGTGAGAACTCAAACTGGTTTATTACTCTTTGTAATATTCAAAGATGAAAAAAAAAACGTAATTTCGGGGCATATCCTTATGTCAGCAGACAAAACTTATCTCATGGAGGAGTCAGAATGAACTGATAACAACAACCTGAGATATAATGACATAATATGTTGTTGATCACAAAGCAATAGTCACTAAATGTTGTTGAAAATTTATCAGTGGACTCATAAGTTTATTAACTCCATATAAATTATATATTGAAGACTTATTGTGATAAAGTCAGCTACCATGTCTCCTTGGACATTAACAGTTCGAGAGGTGCTGCATTAAATTTCGATACAAAATTAATTATTCGTTTATGAACGAATTGAGGAAACTAAATCTTTGTATCGAATGCATTCATGATATGCTTAAGGATCCTATAACTGAAAGTCTATCACCCATAAATATTATATAAGCGCTTATAATAATGACGGGTTTATTGATGACTATGTACAATTGCATATCATACTATTAATGATTAATTATTAATTTTCCTCATCAGTTTGATTTTGTATGTCTCTATGCCGGTGTAATGACATATAGACAAATATAAATACAACTCCAACACTAAATGGCTTATTTGCATATTTTGATCATAACTGTTAGGTTTTAAATTGAGGCTGTAGTATGACTAATGGGGGTCCTGAGTTGAATGATGATTCAACGGCTATATTTCTCTGCTACGGTTCTTGGTTTAAAGCTAAAATGAGTATTTACTTCTGATCAGACTAATCTAATACTTATGATAAATGATTACTTGGCTAAGTAGGAAAATGTAAGATTAAATATATTATATTTGTAATATTTAATCATGTAGCCATTATAATCATTTATATTATATTAGATCAAAATAAAATTAATCCTATTATATATTAGTTGGTAATTGTTGATGGACCATATTACTATAATTAACTAATTATGGTTTCATTCTGGGTGTATATAAGGAGATGATTAGAGAGGTTTAGGGTTAAACACTCACAATAACATCCTTAACATGATAGCCGCCACCCACCTCTCTCTCCATAACCAAAACCGAATTCATCCCTAGTTTGGTTATCACCATCATAATCTTACACCCTAAGGAGGAACCAAATCACAATGACAAAGATGTCGAACTCCATGGTTGCGTCTCTGACTGGATTCTCCGCTGACCTGTCTGCCGTCTCAGGTATTTCATTCATGTTTTCCATTATGTTTAAACAGAACTGATCAACAGTATAGAGGTCTATATCAAAACAAAGCAAAATTTAAGGCCGAAAAACACGAACCAAGTTTTAAGATTCGGAAAAACAAGGAACCATCACGTAGACATTACCATCTTTAATATTCATTTGACAAATACGAAGTACACGATTCAATAACAATAAATAGCGTATGTATATGAAAACCGTGGCAGTACAAAAACGCTTACACTTTGTAGTCTCGGCAAATAGAGAAAGACGGGGTGCATACATGCAGCAGTTGTGCCTGGTGCAGTTTAACAGGAAAATAATTGGCGTAGAAAGAGACGAGTGTTAAACTTAGCATGAACATCCACCACGTTGCTCGGTTTCTGTTGCAGCAACAGGGACTCCATGAAAGTATCTGTAGAATATCAAAGTAACTGAAATGTATTAGGAAGCAACCTAACTTATATATCTGCTAGCTGAAATGTATTCCTGCTCCAATTTCGGCTCGTATTCTGATTACGTTGACCAGTTGAACTAGCGAGGTAGCATTATTTTGAAAAAAAAGTCCCCTCTGTCCTAATGTATCAGACGTGGCGGGCGGGCCCGGTTCGTTTGTCTTTGCCAGCTAGACGGGTTGTGTCCTGGGTTTTCCCCGGAACCCACGGGGGTCCGGGCCCATATCTCTTCAGTTACTAATAAAAATATAATGACTTTTCTTTTAGAGTAAAATGCCATCTTCGTCCATGAGGTTTGGCCAGTTTTGCGACTTTCGTCCAAAGGTTTGTTTTTTCGCATCTGGATCCAAAAGGTTTGACATCTTGTCATTTTCATCCGGTTCGTTAACTCCATCCATTTTTCTCTGTTAATTCAGGGGTATTTCCGTCCTTTTTATTAACTTAATGGGCAATTCGGTCTTTTCAGGTGTCTTTGGTCTTTTTACATAAAGTGAAAAAGACCGAATTGCCCTTTAAGTTAACAAAAAAGATGGAAATACCACCCTTGACTTAACGGAGAAAAATGAATGGAAACGTACCGGATGAAAATGGCAAGATTACAAACCTTTTGGATCCAGATGCGGAAAACAAACCTTTGAACGAAAGTCGCAAAACTGGCCAAACCTCAGGGACGAAAATGGCATTTTACTCTTTCTTTTATATGATAATATATCATCAAAATAATGTAATAATAATAGCTCAAAGTAAGATGATCACTGTCTTTACGTTTATGACTATAAACCATGTAACAATCACATAATGTTGCATCTTTCAGTTATAATGGTTCAATGTTTTCCATGAAACTAGAGAGTCAGTTGTTCCTCAACCACTATAATTTTTCATTTTGGTAGTCAACCTAGGAGTAAATCTTATTATTCACTTCTTGCTGACAATATAAAAATAAAAACAATAGTAAGTTTAAAAAAAAATTTATTGAAAAAGTGCACTTACAAATCCTGGTCATGCTCATTCGCCATTGCGCTTTTGGCAATACGCAGAAACGCATCGTCCACATTGTGATCTTCCTTTGCAGATGTCTCATAGTAAGGTATATTCCCTTTTGAGCTACACCAGTCAGTCGCTTTCTTCTCAGAAACCTAATTTCAAAAGTGTTTAGGTAATCGAACTATGACTAGATGGATCGTCAATGTATAATCTCACACTCGGCTATTTCCGCCATCAATATCAATCTTATTGCCAAGCAAAATGAATGGAAAAGAACTTGGATCCGCTGGGTTCGCCTGAAATATATTCGAATTTTGTTTAGCATGATCACAAATTACATTAGTCAGATCAAGCTTGAGAATTTATCTACCTGTTTAAGAAATTCCTCATGCCAGTTGTCAAGTGTGTCAAAAGATCTCGCAACGTTTACGTCATACACTAAAACACAGCAATCAGCTCCTCTATAAAATGCGATCCCAAGACTTTGGAATCTTTCTTGTCCAGCGGTGTCCCAGATCTAACCAATTTTTTTGATCAAAACAAACCTCTACATAATTCAATCTAACTATAAAAAACTTGAGCTAAGACCATGCATCAATCGAATTTTAGGAAACTTACTTGAAGTGTAACAATCTTGTCATCTATCTGCAACTCTTTAGTCACAAAATCAGCTCCAATTGTAGCTTTGTATTGCTGACTAAATCTCTTATGCACATATCTTTAGAAGAAGTAAAAGATCAACACTTCAAAGTCAAACACAGTAATTACCTTGGTTTTAAAAAGCGCAGGGCGCACATAGGCGATAAGTATTTATATAATAACTTTTATACTTATGATAGGTTTCTATCATCATGTACCCAAATTTAGATACAATAACCTCTATATTTGATTTAATCTGTAAATAACCTCTGTGTACAACCTAAGAGCTACATGTATAACATCCTGATACACAAAATCTGCCCATGTACAAGAGGCGTGCCTCAAGTGCGCCTGATGTACACCTGTCGGTGACACTATCAAAAGCACTGACTCTCTCGCCCTATGTAGTTAATATCCCGATATATCACCGACACATCAATGATATATTAGTTATTGGTCCCCTACCGAGATAACGGTGCAAAATATCAGTCAGAATATCGGTACCAATAATATCGGCGATATTGACCGATATTTGACCAATACATTACCGATTTTCCCGATATCAGTACCTTTCTTCTTATTTCTACCATTCGTCTTTTACTTATTGCTGCTATTAGTGTTTTAAGTCTTAATTGCTAGTTGAACTGTTAAATATTAGTGTTTTAAGTCTTATTCAATTCCTACTTGCTACAGTTGTTGATGTTTTGAAAGTTGGAAAAGGTTAATTTGTTATTGGTAGGAGAGGATATTGAATTGTTAGCGTTAAATTGCTATATATATAAGTTTAGCATGATATTAAAATTACCGATCATCCCCTGCGATAACCAATATCTCAAATATCGGTCCTTGACCGATATCCGATATTTTACCGCATTAACTAGTTAGCTCTCGCCTGAGTGCGCCTCGCTTTTGTAAACTAAGTTAATTAATATGAGCTTTATTTATATTGCAGCATTAGCATGCTGCTTTTGTTCTAAACTTAAATGTCAACATAGGGAGATTCTTAAAATTATGTATATATTTGGATCAAAGTTCTAAAATGCCATTGCCATCTTGAAGTAAACACTATCCAATGAACGAACAACTAATTCTACATGTCAAAGTGTCAAACCTATGACTTTACAAATACAATAATGATATAATCATCACGGATACCATTCTGTTTGTAGTATTTATAATATATTGTAAACTATCTTTCTTCTATAAGATAAAATTTCACATCAATCTGAAGCTGGAACTAGCCCATTTAACCCTAGGGATTCTTTGCCTGTCGTTTAAATCGATTAACCAGACTGATTACTGTTCCAATTTCCTGATCAATTAAGGCCAGAATAATTTTACATGAGTACTCAAGTAAGAATAATTACAAAATCACCTAATTTAATTAACTCCACACGTAAGCAACCGAATATCAGATCATCTAATCAACTAGACTGATTAGTAAAGATGTAACATTTTTCGTTAAAAAAAAACTAGACTGATTAGTGTTCTAATTAATTAGGGCCAAAATATCACACATGAATACTCAGGTAAGCAATAAATGCAGAATAAGTCAATAAACCTAATTATCTATACCTATAAGCAACCGATTATCATCTCCACATCAAAATCCACAACAAAAACAATAAATTACACTTGAAACAACACAAAATCACATAGCGAAACAACAAATTGTCCAAACAATCAAATAAGACGATGATACGAAGACAATTTAATGAATTGACGTACGCATGAAGCGTTACAAGGATACTGATTCATCAAGGACGTCTTGCCAACCCTACAATACAAAAGCGCAAATAATATGAAGAAAAATGATGAAAAGGAGATCGAAGTGAAAAGGGAGCCGTAGATCGTAGACGTACCCGCTGTCGCCGAGGACGATGACCTTCAGCAAAGTTCTTCGACGGAAGGACATGATGGGCAGGCGAATCACGAGAGGAACAAACAGAGAGATGGGCGCCAATATTCGATCTGTTCCTTCTTCTGTTTTTGACAAACTTATAAGTTAGGTCCTTCAGCTATTCACAAAGTTTCAGATTTGGTTTATTAGATTGTTGTTCACTTTTTAGTTAACTTTTGTTTTTCTAAAAGATCAATGTGTTTTCTGGATATGTGTAAATATGAAAATGTCTCCTCGGCGTGAACAGTAGCATTTTGTTTACTGATCGAATAAAAGTGGGTTGGAAGGTATTAACAAAAGCAAAACTTGGTGTAGTGGTTTGTTGCTTCCTTCTTAAAATCATTTACATATGTATGAATCATCTGAACCGGTTTTTTAGTGTTCAATGTGTGAAGCTTTAGCATATGATCATATATATATATATATATATATATATTTTTATCATTTATTACAATTGAAAATAAGTTACTTTGCCAAGTTGTTAAGTGCAGGTCAAAGATGAAGATTCTATACACTTAGGATAGATTTAGCACCAAGGTACGAATCGGGAACGTTCACTACTAATCAAGGAAGCAAAATGAAAGAAAAATGCAACAAGGAGGTAAATACCCCCCCCCCCCCCCTCGTGTATTTTACACCTACCCCTCCCCCCAACTTGGCGTATGTGCTTGGCGTTAAAACATCCTACATCTTCTTTTTTTAATCCCAGGGTGACGTAACCATACTTGAGGATGAAAGAGGCTTGGTGACAAAGCATTCCAACCAAAAGGTTCCTCAATTGTTTACCAAAATCTCAACATGCCTTCATCAAGTATGACTATGTGTGGCTAAAATCCTAATGATCACAACCAAGGCTAGTGTTAGTGTGCCATTTAGTTCAATCTGAATTTTTAATCTAATGTCTATACCATAGAAAAAAAAATATAGCAAACCGGCACTCTCATATTCAAATGAAAAGTGCGTCTTAGTACGATGAATGATCTAAAAGGCTCATAGCTCACAAGAGAAACAATCCGGGTTTTGGTGTGTGCAATCATAAAAAAAACTTCCATTCAATTTAACATGTAGGTTTAAAACATTACTAAAGAAAGAAATATTAGGGGCGCTTGAATTATAATATGAACTGGGGAATTAGGGTTTGCGTCACTTTCAAATGGTGGTGAGCCCAAAAAAGGAATAACCGTGATAATGACATCTTCATTCTTATAGGTGAGATTGTAAATATTCTTTTTGCCATGTAGTCCTTTTCTGTTAGTGATGGTATTGTGGGCTGTGGGATAAATCTAGGTTATACCTTTTCGGTTACCATTATGCTTTTGCTTGTAAAGTGGACAACTCTACGACTCCATCATGTGATACTTGATGAAACAAAAATGGATGAGGATCTAAAACTTAAAACAAAAGATTAATTTAGAACTCGAAGCAAAATAAATGTTATTTTACGCAAAAGAAAAAACAACACATGAAAATTTGCAAAAACACAAGTATGATTAGAAATATATACCCGCCTCCACACTTAATATTGAAAACTCTCACATAGTCACATTTAAGTTGGAACATTGTCTGCAATGTTGGTAAAAGAAACATGTAGTGAAGAAAAGAGGGAACCAGTGAGCCACTCCGCCTATAGGTGCACAAATTCGGGTTTTTTTCGACCTTGAACCGGGTAGAAACCGGATCCGGATTTGGTCTAACAAAGTCAATAACCGGGTAGGGTAGAAACCAGTTCCGGGTACGTTTGGGTATTTGACCAATTGGTTCAGGTCCAGGTTTTGACCGGGTAGAGGTTGAACCAGTTCCGGTTCAGTTCCTTTTTCTAAACCCAGGTCTGGAACTGGTTTGTACCCGCGAGTCAGGTAGGGTAGGAACCGGGTTTTTTTGTGCATCTGTGCTTCCCCCCCCCCCCCCCCCCCCAATAGTGTTGTTGTGTGGTACATGTTAGCGATAAGGACTTGAATAAAAAAAATGGTAAAACCATCGTCATGTTGCAGCGTCTAAGGCTGCAACAATCTTGGAGGGTGTATTAGTGGTGGTTGTGATGTTGCCGATGAGGTCCCAATGTTCAATGGTATAGCCGGTAGACATAGCGCATTAGTATCTTTTATTTGTTTATGGCCCATGAGCCCGATATAGGCTTCCCGAATGTTCTTTCATGTACATATTGAGGTTCCCCCTCCCTTTAAATACATTCAGAAAATTCCATTCACTTCACTTGTATATTTCTGGTTTTTATGCTTTCATTCAAATACAATAACTTTCTGTATGTCAATGTTGATACAGTAATAAACAAAATGTACACCTTTTGTGGTTCTTAATAGGTAAAAGAGAAGAAAAGGGTATCCTACACGGCAGACGAACGTCGTCCTACGTACTTCCGCCCTCTAAGATGACTAAAAATGACTTTTCTCTTTATTAGGAAACAGAGAAAAGCCAGAACCGAAAATAAAGTTAGAGCAACCTGGAAATGAGGTGTTGATATAACCTCTAATATTTTCATACTGCTCCTTTTGCAGGGCTGACGTGGCAGAAAACTACTGGTTGGTTCAAGTATGAAATCCAGTGTCATTGCTTCTTCACCCATTTTAATAGTTGTGCTTCGGGTTTTGTAACCAGCCATCGTTGCCATTACTGCATTTGAATACAATTGAGGCCGGGTTAGAAATTTAGAATCTTCACTGTTGAAGAAAACAGAGGTCGTGTAATGAGCAGGTTGAGTAATGGGTCAAAACAGTTACTTAGGTTGCCGCATGTACACTTTTTTATACATATATTATTTGTTTGTATATTATTACAAAAACCAAACATATTTTAGTAAAACAATTTAGCAGAAAGGTACCTTCATATTGATGTCCAGGGGCCAGTAACCGATGATAATCAGCTAATCTTTCACTCGCTTTAATCTGAACATTACCCATAAAGGATCAACATGTTCAACGATGCCAGCATGTCATCAAATAACAAATTAAAGATAACTAATACAATTATATAAAAGAATCTTTCATAAAAATTTGAATGGGAATATGCTTAGGTTGGTTTTCCTGCACATCGGGTTTATAGTCTAAGCGTAACTGTTCTATACATATTTGTATTTTTTAATTGTACACTTGTAATTTTAGAGTACTAATTTGAAAAAAAAAAACAATTAAATTTTATATTCCACGTTAAATGGATCATGTTCGTGTCAACTCGCGCATACACATATTATGTTCAAATTCATGCGCCTAACACGATTTCCAGGTTCGTTGTGTGCAAAATCTCCAGGCTCATGTCGGTTCAACCGGCAAACACGACCCGGTTAGCACCCCTAGCTAAGATTGAGTGTTATTTGTATGTTTACACTTATAATCAGTATTGCAAGAAATTAAATGCTCCACTTAACAATAAATGCTGATTAATAAGAGATTTGAGTCAACACACCGTATAATTTATGCCTTTTATTGCAATAGATGCAGGCAAAGGCTCCCCACAATCTGACGAATAGACCCTTCCATGTACTCCTGACTACATAATAATCATATATATGTAAAATTTATTGTTGTTAGTCATGCTAAATATATACAAAAATGAAAAAAAAAAAAACTTATTCAGTTATTTAGACTTTAAAAGTGAGTGGAATGAAAATTAAAAATTACCTTCACAAGGCTTGCAACAAGATCAAGCATACTCTGTTTGTTATATTGCCATATCGTTTGAAGCTGCATATTATGAGGAAAATGAAAATATAATTATGATTTTTTTTTCAAATGGTAGAAAAACAAAGCCAATGTCACGGTTAAAACAATACGAATCTGAAACTGTTATATGTCATTTACTAAAGTCATGTTGAATATATCCTATTAGGTCAAACGTTTACTGATTCTGCTAAATGGTTATCGGATGAACCTGACCTCATTAGCAGGAGGCCATTTGTTGTCACTTATCTCCAATGTCAGTTCAAAACAGCCACCGTAAATGTAGTTCCAGTCTTGCATGCCGCCATATATGGGATACCTGCAACAGAATTATATTTAAAAGATTAAAAAAAAGATTACTCTAGAATCATCAAAATTTTGCTGAATTTACATCTGAGAGTTATATTTAAGTACAGTCCAATTTAGGGCTGCAAACGAATTGAACAAACACGAACAAAACCTTGTTTGTGTTCGTTTGTTAAGGAAATATATGTGTTCACGAACTGTCCATGAACACTTACTGAACGAGATTTTATGTCTGTCTTCGTTCGTCAAGGAAACTTGTTCGTTTGTTAATATTCGGCAGCGAACGCAAATGAATGTTCATGAACGAAAATGAACACAAACTAACGTTCATGAACACAAATGGAAACAAATGAACACGTACAAGCGTTCATGAACCGGATATATAATACATTATACTTCTTATATATTTTTTTGTTGGAATTTTGAATTATTTTAGATAAAATATAAAAACACTAATGAACAATTGAACACAAACGAACACGTTACCGAACGTTCACGAACAAAATGAACGAACGCGGCCTCTGTTCATGTTCGTTCATTTAACTAAACGAACGAAACTTCTTGTTCGTGTTTGTTCATTTATTAAACAAACGAACTTCTCGCCAAACGGTTCACGAACTGTTTGCTGAATGTTTAGTTCGTTTGCAGCCCTAGTCAAATTGGACTTTCTGAATTTTGAAAATTTTAGAGCACATAGCGTACCAATAAGCCCCATTTGTGATTCCTGCTTTGAATTCTTGGCTTTGAGACATATTATAGTGGGACCCGCTATACAATTTTGCCATATATTTGAAAGCTTCATCATCAGGACACGCGTAGTAACTTTTGCTGCAATAGTGAGAAAAGCAATAGTCAACATACTTATGATAGAATTGCTTTCGAGCAAACTTAAGGTTACTAGCTGATCCTGGAAACATTAAATTGCGTGAAGAAATTCAAACAATGAATTATATGGTAAATAATATTGCTTGTTAAAAGCTGCTCACCTCTTATCTTGGGTCCCGTCCCATGGATAATTTGCAACAAGTGCTCCCTGGGAAATTAAAAAAAAGTATATTTTAAAAGATTTGTCATGCAAATAGGCTATATAATATATGGTGGAAAATTCAAGCTGAGAAATTTAGTTGGATACAGTGGCCAGTAAAGTTATAAAAGTTTCAGATTGATTACCCCATGAAGACTAGCAGAGGCTGTGAAACGTATCTTTTTTATCCAATTCATGATCGCTTTTGTCTCAGGTTGTCTTTCTGTGAGATCATCATTCATTTGAAAAAACTGCATGTAATGTCAGTTTAGCGCATTCAACAGTCACTTATATCAACCAAAGGAAGATATTAGCTTATTATAAAATGAAAGTGATAAAATAAATGTCACCCTTCAGATTCTCATGGAGTATAAAAATGGTTGGAGATTCCAACAGAATTGTAACTGAAACATTGCTTCCAACAAACAAATAATGCGAGGAGCCAAGGATAAAAAACCTGGTCTGGAAAATCACGATTGAGATCAACGTTGTTGGCATTACCGCGCCTCCTCAGTGAATACCCGTCAGGATTCATGGACGGAAGGATGTGAAGGTGCGCATTATCTACAATCAGTGTCGCCTGCATTGACCATTGGTTCACAGGCCAGAGTGAGTCATAACTGGTAATAAGATATACAGATCACATGTTTTATGAATTATGATAGTTTGGGTATAAAAGATGAAAGGCTACTAGAGATAGAAAGATGCATTAGTAATTAAAAGCAGAAAATGTTACCAAGGGATCCTTCATATAATTGTCACACAGCCAATTTGCTAGACGTAAGAGAAGTTCACGGCCAACGGGTTCATCTCCATGCACATTCCCGATAAACTACAGTATCCAAGATACCAATCAATTAATATTAATATGTTGCAATTTAATTAGTACAAAATGTGAAAATGCTGATTTATTAACCTTGAAAGCAGGTTTAGCCTCTTCCTTCCCGGGGTTGTTAGATATTTCGATCGCCCACTGCGTTAGATAAAATGAAAGAAAGTTTGAGGATATCTAACTTTGGTGATTACTAAAAGCAAAAAAAAGAGAGTAAAATGTCATTTTCGTCCCTGAGGTTTGGCCAGTTTTGCGACTTTCGTCCAAAGGTTTGTTTTTCCGTATATGGATCCAAACGGTTTGAAATCTTGCCATGTTCATCCGGCTCGTTAACTCCATCCATTTTTCTCCGTAGGGGTATTTTTGTCTTTTTTTGTTAACTTAAAGAGCTATTCGGTCTTTTTCACTCTATGTACTAGCATTTAATATAATGTACAAGTATTCAAATCCCTTTAAGTTAACAAAAAAGACGAAAATACTCCTGACTTAACAGAGAAAAATGGATGGAGTCTACAAGCCGGATGAAAACGGCAAGATTTCAAACCTTTTGGATCCAGATGCGAAAAAACAAACCTTTGGATGAAAGTCGCAAAACTAGCCAAACCTCTGGGACGAAAATGACATTTTACTCAAAAAAAAAAACAAATAACTTGTGTTACCAGTGGAACTCCAAAGACACTTTTCCCAATACTGGTGGATGTTTAAATGCCCCAAAGAGAGAATCAAGAACGAGTCAGCTAAATACACAAACATCATTTAAATGACGGTAACTATTTCTTTCAACAAAAATAACACCCATGAGAACCGTAAAACAATGTTATTATCTTTTACATAATTAGAAAAAAGAAATTTAATGTATCAATATAATAAGTCACCTATATATCTTTGATATACGACCACATCTACCATGAAATGCCTTGATAGCCTTCTCAAGATCAGAATTAGACATATACCCATGAGCTAAATTATTACTACAATGTGGATATTCAGAAATCACCAAAAGGTTAATCAAACTATTGGAGAAATGATTTTATGGTTGAAATAATATTAAAATTTTATTATAATGGAAGTACAGTTTCTGAAAGTGGTTTTCTTCGAACAGATGTCTTCCTGACGCAGCATATGATTTATCGACAAAACCTGTTGATCATAAATCAATTAAGATAAGGTAAAAAAAAATGATAAATCAGTATTGTTCTTTCTATAAATAAGCATAATTTCTGACCATGAGTAAAAACTTGGAACGAAATTGCTTTTTCTAGTAGAAAAATCCTACATATCTAGCTCAAAAGACTGGATTTTGTTAATACAAAGACCCACACAGTATTAACAGTAATACTGATCTACGGCAGAAAGAAAAAACGAGAGAAAAAAAAAAAGCAATGGCCTCGTATCAAAAGGTCGAGATCTTAATAGAATCACCAGTGCCTCAATCTGGCACTTAATAATTGTAATTTTAAGAGGTATGGTATTCCTAAATAAGCCATGAAACGGGTTGAGCTTTTTCGGCAATGATGAGAATGTGCAACAAAAATGAAAGTAAACCAAGGGTGAACTAGAAATGGTAGAAACCTAACAAGATAAAACTATGCTGAAAATCAAAGGTTAAATTTATTTAAGAGGTGAGCAAGTACTAATAACACAAACATACACACTGGAATATAAATACATGGACACTAATATTTGAGATCTTTCTTCATCCTCTTTTTAGCAAAGCAATCATATATATGTTTTCATATTCCCAGCCCAATCGACTCCAACCTAAGGCCCCGTTTGGTTCACGGTTATATTAATCCGTCCAAAATCCTATTTGGTTGACCATGGAATGAAAAGAACTCCACCAAACCAAATTCCTTTATTTGAAATATCCTTCCACACAAATGGATGCCAAATGACAATAATATCCCTTAAATATGTCCCTCCCTATAGGGTAAGTATTCAAGCCTCATGAACTATCAATCTAATGCATTTTCCTTATCAAAAACCCCATCTTTATGACCTAATTTCTCATTCCAAACAAATCAACACACAAACATAAAATACTTCCATTACTATCACTTAAAAAAATTTCATTTCACTACTATTCCTTTTAATAACTGTTAAGCAAATTGGACATATCTACCTAACAAATCGAATTCATTCAGCAGATAAACAAGTATATGATCGAGAAAAAAGAGTTGACCTGAATCACGTTGACCGCCTCTGCAGACGGCTGTATGGAAAAGCTGGAGCAAATTCAACGAGAGAAAAAGTAATAGCGACGAATTCAGGTGCGCCATGAAAGCAATCGAATGGAGCTTCAGATTTAAGACAAAACTGATCGCAGGGGAGCCGTAATTTGTGATGAATGATGATTTTGTTTGCAGGAGATTGAAAAATAGGGAAGGGGTAAGTTTTAAGTTAATCTTAGATCAAGGTTTGTAAAATTATTGTTATTATTATTCTTTTAAAAGTAAAATGCAATTTGCCCATCCTAGCTTTCCTGTGTTTTAGCTTACATCTTTAAAATCAGGGTAGATAAATCTTGTTTTATCATGTTTAATAGATTTCTAACAACGTGAATAAAACAAGTATAAAACATCAATACGACTCTTTTAGCTAATTTATATCTCATGTCTATAACATTGTTGCATGTTTAATGTAACAATAAGAAGAAACGATGGATCCTCGTCTCCTAATTTTATTTATTTTCAAAAAAAGTAGAAAACTCACGAGTATCATGTTTTATACAGGTGACCTATTGTCACAGTTTATAAAAAAACACTACACAATGAGTCTTGCTGAAATGACCAATTTACCCTTCCGTCCGCGTCCCTTTCGTTTCTAAGCTGTTCCTTATTGAGTCCCCCGACGGTGCACTTTTTTTTACCCGCCAAATTCAAATAATACAACTTCATTCTAACTCCCTATGGTGGTCACTAAATAGTAAAATGCATCCCAAGGGTTTTAAAATTCAAAAGTTAAAAATTAAAATACCAAAAGTTAAAAGTTACTTAAATTATAAAACAAAAGTAATAATATTATCAATAATCCTTACTAATAAATCATAGGAGATGGGCCTGGTGTCTGCGTCATAGGCGAAACACCCGTGGTCAATCCGAATGAAACAACTGTGACCACTCTTGTCTGACGAGCATCCCTACAAGAACTTCAAGCGTCACCATGACCTCGCCCCTTAACCCGATGATCAACATTATCTCAGGTTCAAACCCGATATTACCAACGTGAGCCCGACTACAAAATAATTAAACTAATCAACCTAAGGTATCAAGTGAAATTAATAGGATTAACCAAATCAACAACCCAAATTAACAAAATTTATCTAAAATAAGAAAACTAATCAACCCAAAGTAACCCTTTTAAACCGTGATTAACAAAACTATATAACACAACTAAACTAATCAACTCAAACTAATCCGTTTAAACCGTAATTAACAAAAATATATAAAATAATTAAGCTAATCAACCCAACGTAAGACGTTTCAACCATAATTAACAAAATTATATAAAATAACTAAACTAATCAACCCAAAGTAAGCCGTTTCAATCGTAAATAACAAAATTATATAAAATAACTAAACGAATGAATCCAAAGTAACTCGCTTCAACCGTAATTAACAAAATTATATAAAACAACTAAGCTAATCAATCCGTTTAATCAACCCAGGTAACAAGTAACCCGATTCGACCCATATTCATCATATAATCTAAACTAATCAACCCAAATTATGCATACAATCTAAACTAATCAACACAAATTAACAATATAATCTAAAGTGATCAACCTAAATTAACAAAACTATCTAATCTAATCAATACAAATTATCAAAATTATCCAAAATTACCTCCCACACCATGGTGGATATAGACACGCCATTGATAATCTACCAGATATTCTGTTTATGAAATAAGCGTTTGAGGATTCGTCGAACGACCTTTTAAAAGGTTAGGCCTTGCGTCATAGCCATACCTTTAACTTTCACGACATTTGAGTTTGGGGTTGCATATTTCAGTTTGAAGGTGGTGTAGGATTAGTAGTAGTTGCGGTTATATGCAAAGTTCAAATATATTCTTAAACACACATATTTATTTATTTGAACTTTGAAATACAAGCATTAAAATGAACAATATTAATTAAACAAACATAATTACTCAAACACTGAAATACAAATATTGAAATCTTCACATACGTTGAAACCTTCAAACATCTTCAAGATGATGGATTTTATTTTGAATATTTTTAGTACGACACCGTGAAGAATGTCAGGACTCAGATCATTTACTCATAGAGTCAATGAGATTTGATATGATATTGTAGCTCTTCCTTGACATGTGTGAAATTATCTTGATACTTGTATAATACCTCGATTACCCGGGCCAAATTAATCACTCGCATAATTAAAGGCATGGGAACGTCTTTGCACACAAGCGATTCCAGATTCATATCAGCCCATGCATTTTCAACCTTTTTGAGGAACAAATCAATGGCATGTTTCTCTGAGAAATCAAATTCCTTAACGTAGCATTCGACGCCGGATGCGACATGATTCCTTTCTTGCTCCTCCTGCACATTTATTTAGCCTTTACATAGTGAAGGAAAGTGATGTTATGTTTGATTGTAGATTGGATGTACCTTGTGTCACACCCCGACCCGCAGCGGAAAAGGTGATCGGGGCATTATTGGGTTTTCATCAAAACTCATGACATTTATTATAATGTTTCATATTTATTAATACAATTTAAAAGGAATCATACATTCAAATCAAACAAATACAACATGTTCTATACATCCTTCTAAACTTCATTATTTTTCTTCTAAGGCAATTTCCTATGTTTTCCTTGCTTCATCCTGTTCATATGTATCATGTGTAAAAATTGTTTTTGGGTCAACAAAAAGTTGGCGAGTGAATCCTATGAAAAACATTTAAACAAGTTTATTGAATTGATTATAAAAATAAAGTGCATAACCACATATGAGTAAATGTAGATGTAAATTTATTCACAAAACACTTAATATTAAATAATGCACACACATACAATAATAGATTGTTTTGAGGCACGCGTTGTTCAACTCGTCTCCCACGAGGAACTGATGGGCCTAATGAATGAGTTTTGAAGCACGCGTTGTTCTACGAACTGATGGGCCTAATGAATGAGTTTTAAGGCACGCGTTGTTCAACTCGTCTCCCACGAGGAACTGATGGGCCTAACAAATAATTTGCATACAACTTGACACTATGTAATACATAACAACAAACAATATTTAAATTCTAAGTTTAGATCATAATATGGTATAGCACGAGTTTGAAATAAACGAATTAGTTTAAGCGACACATGATACACCCCAAAACATGAATAAAAAGGGGAATTTGTAAGAATTCACTCACAGTGGTTGCGTTTCTTGGATTGATGATGAATGCGCACGAATTTGGATTTAACCACGAGAGAAACTAACCTAGTTAATAACATAACGGTTTGGTAAATAAGCGGATTTTATTAATCAATTTTAATAGGATTTTTGGATATATTTTTGTGAGTTTAAAGCTATTTTCTAACTTTAAAAACGTTATTTTTAAGTATTTTTAATTGATTTTTAAATTAAATAAATAAATAAATAAAAAATAAAAAATGTTGACTTTTGACCGTTGACCATGACTGTTGACCGTTGACCGGTTCGGTCGTGAATATCATTGCATTGAGTGAGACTCGAACCCGTGACCTCCCGTACGCGTGCACGCAGCTCTACCAACTGAGCTACGTGTCTAACCCGAAATATTTCTGTTTTTAATTATATTTATATACTATTTAACTTAATCCGAAAATCATTTATTTTAAAAAGGATTTAATTGTATCAGCCCGGTGATCTCCACAGGTCTCGAACCCGGGACCTGTGGTTTAGTTTGGCACACAGTCCACCGCTGGACTGTGTGTCTAACCTGGTAAATATTCCGGTTTTTATTATACTTAACATCTTACTGTGAGTTAACCCGGTTCGGTTTTTTAAAAAAAAACATTTTTATTTCTGAGGATAGGGTTGTGATAGAATCGAACTCGCGACGTGTGTGTATTATTTGCACACAGTCCACCGCTGGACTGTGTGTCTAACCCGTTCATAATATTGATTTTAATTAATCTGATAAACATAAACGACTTCGTCTTCTTCGCTCAAAAACAGACAACGGTTAACCAAACTGTTTCTTGTTTAATTCGATTAACGAACATTATAAGCAATTGAAAGGTAATGAACGGAGAGGGTTTGGGGAAAGGATATACCGAACAGGTGTCTTTCACAGAACTCCGGCAAGGATTCGTCGGCTCTGTTTTGTGAACTTCGGCTGTTAGGATCAATTAACAGTTTTGATTGATTAGATGTGAAATTGAGTTACTAAACAATGATTAACAGGAGATTTAGTTGATCATACCGATTAACAGTGTGAGTTCGGAAATTCCAGCGATTTTTCCGGCGAGTACAGAAATCCGGCATCGTCGTCTGGGATCGATTCTGGGTGATGGATTGATGTCAGTAATGGTCTAACAATGGAATGGAACAGAAAGAGTCGAGGTATTTATCGTGTCGATGAAAGTCTCAGTTTTCCGGCGACTTGCAGAGAATTCCGGCGAGTGAAATTGATTTGAGAATCAATGCGATTTTGAGCGAAAAGATTACCAGAGGCTAGGGTGTGCATTTATAGGGAAGAATCAAGTTGAATTGGGTCTGTTTCTAGTCTCGATTCATTGGTCAATTGTTCTCCGGCGGTTATGACTGATGTCGCGGAACTGGACATCGGTTATAACCGATGTAAGAGTTAATTCGCACGTTAAGTCAAAAGTAACCGATGATAATTGGCGAAATCGTCGGATTTTCCGGCGTCTGCGGATTTGGGCGCGCTGTTAACTGGGTTTGATTTCCAGTTTTATTATATGTATTAATTGTTTCAATATATTACCAAATAACACAAGTGGCGGAGTGGTTGAATGTTTGTGTGTTAAGTCTTTGAGAAACATCCGGCTGACCCGGGTTCGAAACCCGGCATCAGCAATGTATTTTGATTTCATTATTTTTAATAAATTTTCAATTATAAATTTTAAATTCTAATATATTTATTAATTATGTATCGTATAAAATTATTTTGAGTATTAAATACGCAACGAAAATTTTAACTGGATGTTCGGTTAATAAACGAAGCGAGTTTGGTTAACCCGGTTTTTTACGGATGTTACAGTATCCCCTACTTTTAGAAATTTTGTCCCGAAATTTAAGTAGTGGCATGTTTGTCTCAAAAGGATGGTGTTTTAATTTGACAATTGCATACTTAGAAGGGGGTAAGAGTTTAAATTTTTTGTTTGAGGCGGGTAACGTTCCTTGTAAGGGTTGAATACCCTGCTACAGGAATCACTTTTTGTTGCCTACGATAAAGAATATTGATAAACAGAGTTGATTGACCAAGTATGATTTTATGCTCAAGAGTTTTGATACGTTTGGAAAGATAAGGTTATATCCTAAAACAAAACTTTTACTACTAAAACCTACATGGAACCTCTCATACCCGCCTGACAATACCTCTGATCCTTTGGCAAGAATACTTATATATAGGAAGTACCAGCGGCGTATCCACCATATTCTTGTCAAATTTTCATTGGTTTTATCAGTAAGTCATGATTGGTTCTATGATATGACTCTAGAACATAAACAAACACAACAACCAAGCCTGAGTCCTAATTCTGATAGTATACATGTTTGAATGGTGACAGTACCTCTCTAGTTTGTTATGATGGAGAGGTTAGTCTATGTAAAAATAGAACACAATCCAATTTCTTTAAATGATGAGATGATATAAATGCTAAATCAGTGAGTATAAAACAAACTTCAACCAAGACATTACTAAATCCTACATGGAACTTCTCATAACCGCCTGACAATGCCTTTGATCCTTTGGCAAGAATACTTATATATAGGAAGTACCAGCGGCGTATCCACCATATTCTTGTCAAATTTTCATTGGTTTTATCAGTAAGTTATGATTAGTCCTATGTGACTCTATAACATAAACAAACACAACAACCAAAGCTTGAGTCTTAATTCTGATAGTATACATATTTGAATGATGACAGTACCTCTCTAGTTTGTTATGATGGAGAGGTTAGTCCATGTGGAAGTGAGACACAGCTCAACTTCTTTAAATGATGAGATTGAAATACGTTGAGATGTATGATGATATAAATGTTAAATCAATGAGTATAAAACAAAACTGAAATAGTAATTCGCATTAAGATTCTTGAATAAATTTCCAATTTATAATTGAGAAACGTGAAAATTGAGATAACATAAAGAAAAACATAAAAACGAAGCGGTTGGAGTTGAATCTTGATTTTTGGTGAAGAAAACTAGTTGGGTGGTTCGTTTGGGCTGTCATTATCTTCAACAGGATTGGCGTTGATGTTGTAAACTCTTCCTCTTGCTGGTGGCCTAGTGATTGGGTTTCCTTGATTTGCTTGGTTAACTGGGTTTGCTTGAGCTTTGGCGTTTATGATGTTAACCAATCGAGGGCACGTGTTTCTAAAGTGGGTAGGGTCGCCACAATTAAAACAAGCTCGAACATATGGAAACATGGGGTATTGGGGTTGTTGATATGTTTGGATCATGTTTTGAGTAGGGGGTGAGGTTTGGTTTTGAGAGGTGCGGCAAGCCTTGCTCAAATGACCATAGCGTCCACAATTCGCACATAGTCGACAAGGTAAGGTAGATGGATGGTGATAAAAACAGGTGTTGCATTGAGGGTGAGGCCCAAGGTAAGGTTTCTTATTTGGGTAAGTTGAGTTGGGTGCTACTTGGGTGATTGGGATAGCTTGGAGCGGTACGGCTTGTGAGACTGGTTGATTGCGTTGGGTGACAGCGAAAAGTTGCCCATCTCATTTTCTCTTAGAAATGGATCGTGAAGGGGATTCGGTTTGGGTGGAGTTTGAGGTTTCAGTTGATGCTTTATCCTTCTTCTTCTCCTCCTTGAAGTCTTTATTACGTATGCGGTTTTCGGTGAGCTCTGTAGCTAATTCCATTGCTGCTTCCAAAGTTGCAGGTGTGGTACTTATTACAGAGTCTTGAATTTTTGAAGGAAGACCTCGAATGTAGTGCTCGATCAAACGGTAAAGAGGAGTGAACAAGTTGGGAACCATTTGATTTAACTCGAGGAATCTCTTGTTGTATGTGGTGTGATCGCCTTCCTTTTGTTTCAAAGAATAGAACTCATCCTCCAATTTCTTGATTTCGCTTCTTGGGCAAAACCGTCTTGTCATGATTTCCTTCAACTCTTCCCAAGTCAAAGTCATAGCATCTTCAACACCTCGTTTGGCCTTCTCTGTATTCCACCATGTAAGTGCTATTCCAAGTAAACGACTAGTAGCATATCGCACTTTGCGATCATCGGGGCAATCGCAATTTAGAAAAGTGTTTTCCATTTCTTCAAACCAATGGAGGAGAGCGGTGACACCTTCAGTCCCTTCGTATTTTGGAGGGTCACAGGATTTGAAATGCTTGAAGGTGCATTTAGTGGTATTTGGGGAAGGGTTGATAACATTTTGATCTTCTTGGTTGATTGGGTTGACAGGATTAGCGATAAGGGCTTGTTGAACTTGAACTACAATGTTGGGTATTACGGCAGCCATTTGTTGAGCGACTTGGGCAGCCATGCGCTCGCGGGCTTTTCCTGATCTCATCTTCCTACGAGCGAGACTAGAAGACATCTACAAGGAATACATATCAAGAGTATGAGTTGGATGTTTTAGGGATCATGTGTCGTATTTAGGAATGAACATTCATAAAATAAATATAGAATAATAAATCTACTACATCCATAGGATGTCTTGGGCTTTGCTCGTAATTGGGCCTTGTATGCCGCCATACTTCACCTTCGTAATCATGTGGGCCCCCATGATTACCAGGTTTTTCATATGGTTCGCATGTGTTAGCCTGGTTACGTACACTAAAACCCGGAGAAAATCGAGAAATATGTATGTAACGTATGATATTCGGAATGTATCCAAGTGTGGACACGGTGACACCTCAAAGTGGGGTTAGTTCGAACGACGTTTGGTGTGGCATGCTTTGGCCTAATAGGTCCTTCGTACTCTCATCGTTAGTCCCCAGGTAGGCAAACTGGTCCGTTATATTGGATTTATACGAATGCCAACCTAGACAGGACGTTCCGACTACCGGTACTTGTACCCTTACAGTTACTACATGCCCGTCGCAGAACTCACTTTGATGAGATTTGAAAAATGAAAAATGCGACAAAATCTTGAATAACGGAAGTATGAAGATGATTTGAATATGTGAACATTGAAATATGTATGATGAATGTGTATGTAATTATGTATGTCTGACTGTAAGTATAATTCACTATGTATCATAAAATGTAATATTGAAAGTGTTTGCATTCATTTGTGTATGTAATAAATATGAAAGAAATAAACATCATGAGTTTGCATGTAACCACATAAACAATTAAAATCTAGTCAACTATAGTATAGGCTCTAAGGGTCTAATAACCTATCGTCAAAAGCTCTGATACCAATCTGTCACACCCCGACCCGCAGCGGAAAAGGTGATCGGGGCATGATTAGGTTTTCATCAAAGCTCATGACATTTATTATAATGTTTCATATTTATTATTACAATTTAAAAGGAATCATACAATCAAATCAAACAAATACAACATGTTCTATACATCCTTCTAAACTTCATTATTTTTCTTCTAAGGCAATTTCCTATGTTTTCCTTGCTTCATCCTGTTCACCTGTATCATGTGTAAAAATGGTTTTTGGGTCAACAAAAAGTTGGCGAGTGAATCCTATGAAAAACATTTAAACAAGTTTATTGAATTGATTATAAAAATAAAGTGCATAACCACATATGAGTAAATGTAGATGTAAATTTATTCACAAAACACTTATTATTAAATAATGCACACACATACAATAATAGATTGTTTTGAGGCACGCGTTGTTCAACTCGTCTCCCACGAGGAACTGATGGGCCTAATGAATGAGTTTTGAGGCACGCGTTGTTCTACGATCTGATGGGCCTAATGAATGAGTTTTAAGGCACGCGTTGTTCAACTCGTCTCCCACGAGGAACTGATGGGCCTAACAAATAATTTGCATACAACTTGACACTATGTAATACATAACAACAAACAATATTTAAATTCTAAGTTTAGATCATAATATGGTATAGCACGAGTTTGAAATAAACGAATTAGTTTAAGCGACACATGATACACCCCAAAACATGAATAAAAAGGGGAATTTGTAAGAATTCACTCATAGTGGTTGCGTTTCTTGGATTGATGATGAATGCGCACGAATTTGGATTTAACCACGAGAGAAACTAACCTAGTTAATAACATAACGGTTTGGTAAATAAGCGGATTTTATTAATCAATTTTAATAGGATTTTTGGATATATTTTTGTGAGTTTAAGGCTATTTTCTAACTTTAAAAACGTTATTTTTAAGTATTTTTAATTGATTTTTAAATTAAATAAATAAATAAAAAAAAATAAAAAATGTTGACTTTTGACCGTTGACCATGACTGTTGACAGTTGACCGGTTCGGTCGTGAATATCATTGCACTGAGTGAGACTCGAACCCGTGACCTCCCGTATGCGTGCACGCAGCTCTACCAACTGAGCTACGTGTCTAACCCGAAATATTTCTGTTTTTAATTATATTTATATACTATTTAACTTAATCCGAAAATCATTTATTTTAAAAAGGATTTAATTGTATCAGCCGGTGATCTCCACAGGTCTCGAACCCGGGACCTGTGGTTTAGTTTGGCACACAGTCCGCCGCTGGACTGTGTGTCTAACCTGGTAAATATTCCGGTTTTTATTATACTTAACATCTTACTGTGAGTTAACCCGGTTCGGTTTTTTAAAAAAACATTTTTATTTCTGAGGATTGGGTTGTGATAGGAATCGAACTCGCGACGTGTGTGTATTATTTGCACACAGTCCACCGCTGGACTGTGTGTCTAACCCGTTCATAATATTGATTTTAATTAATCTGATAAACATAAACGACTTCGTCTTCTTCGCTCAAAACACAGACAACGGTTAACCAAACTGTTTCTTGTTTAATTCGATTAACGAACATTATAAGCAATTGAGAGGTAATGAACGGAGAGGGTTTGGGGAAAGGATGTACCAAACAGGTGTCTTTCACAGAACTCCGGCAAGGATTCGTCGGCTCTGTTTTGTTAACTTCCGCTGTTAGGATCAATTAACAGTTTTGATTGATTAGATGTGAAATTGAGTTACTAAACAATGATTAACAGGAGGTTTAGTTGATCATACCGATTAACAGCGTGAGTTCGGAAATTCCAACGATTTTTCCGACGAGTACAGAAATCCGGCAACGTCGTCTGGGATCGATTCTGGGTGATGGATTGACGTCAGTAAAGTCTAACAATGGAATGGAACAGAAAGAGTCGAGGTATTTGTCACACCCCGACCCGCAGCGGAAAAGGTGATCGAGGCATGATTGGGTTATCATCAAAGCTCATTACATTTATTATAACGTTTCATATTCATTAATACATTTTAATGGGAAATATACAATCATAATTACATCATGTCCTAAACATCAATCTAGGCTTCATTGTTTTCTTCTAAGGCATTTCCTATGTTTTCCTTGCTTCATCCTGTTCACCTGTATCATGTGTAAAAATGGTTTTTGGATCAACAAAAAGTTGGCGAGTGAATCCTATGAAAAACATTTGAACAAGTTTATTTAATTGATTATAAAATAAAGTGCACAACCACACATGAGTAAAAATAGATGTAAACTTATTCACCAACCATTTAATATTAAATAATGCACACATGAACAATAATGAATCGTTTTGAGGCACGCGTTGCTCAACTCGTCTCCCACGAGGAACTGATGGGCCTAATGAATGATTTGCATATACTTGACAATATGAAATACATAACTACAAACAATATAAACTAAATAATACACACACGAACAATAATGGATTTGTTTTGAGGCACGCGTTGCTCAACTCGTCTCCCATGAGGAACTGATGGGCCTAATGAATGAATTGCATATAACTTGACAATATGAAATACATAACTACAAACAATATATACAATCTAAGTTTAGGTCACAATATGGTATGGCACAAGTTTAAATAAACGAGTTAATTTTGGTGACACATGACACACCCCAAAACGTGTAATTAAAAAGGGGAGTTGTAAGATTCACTCACATTGGGTGCGTTCGGTTGATGATGTTGAATGCGCACGAAGTTGGTTTTAACCACGAGTGAAACTAACCTAGATAATGGCATAATGGTTCGGTAAGTATGCGGATTTTATTAATCAATTTTAGTAGGATGATTGGATATATTTTTGTGAGTTTAAGGCTATTTTCTAACCTTAAAAACGTTATGTTTAAGTATTTTTAATTGATTTTTAAATAAAATAAATAAATAAAAATAATAAAAAATGTTGACTTTTTGCGACCATTGACCGTTGACCGTTGACTTGTTGACCGGTCAGACTGTGTAATTGTGTGCGCCGGGTGAGGCTCGAACCCGAGACCTCCCGTTCGCGTGCACGCAGCTCTACCAACTGAGCTACGTGTCTAACCTGAAATATTTCTGTTTTTAATTATATTTATATACTAATTGAATTAAACCGAAAATCATTTATTTTTAAAACGATTTTAATGCATCGAACCGGTGTTCTCCACAGGTCTCGAACCCGGGACCTGTGGTTTAGGTTAACACACAGTCCACCGCTGGACTGTGTGTCTAACTTGTTAAATAATCTGATTTTTATTATACTTATATACAAACTAAATAATTTCATTTCTGTCTTATATAAAAAGTTTAATAATTGCCCGAACCGGTGCGGTAGTCCGGACTCGAACTCGTGACGTGTGATTAAACGTTCACACAGTCCACCACTGGACTGTGTGTCTAACTTGGTTATTATTCCAGTTTTTATTAAACTTAACATCTATTGCAGTGAATCCGGTTCGGCTAAAAAAAGGAACATTTTTATTAAGGCGAGTATGCGTGGGACAAGAATCGAACTCGGGACGTAAGCATGTTTATTTGCACACAGTCCACCGCTGGACTGTGTGTCTAACCCGAGATATATCTTGATTTAAATTAAACTTATATACTACTGAAACTTCATCTTCTTCGTTAATCTTAACCAGAATCGGTGTCTGACTGGTTCAACGATTTTAATCAAGTTCTTTTAGTGTGTTGCGATTAATTGTATGTGAGATTAATAAAAAGAATAAGAGATTAAGTGTAAGGTATACCGAACTGGACTCCTCTGTTTCGCCGGCGAAACTCCGACGACAGCAGATTATTCCGGCGACGTGTGTCCTGCGGCAGAGGGTCTTCAGGGAGCTTGAGATGAGTGTGGGTGGCTTCGGTATGAGTTCTGGGTGTTCAGTAAGGCACATAGGTGAAAGGCTCGGTTTTCCGGCGAGTTGCAGCAGTTCTCCGCCGAGTGAAATTATGTCGGGAAAGAGTGTGATTGTGAGCGAAAAAGCTAACAGAGGTTAGAGGGGGTATTTATAGGGCAGAACATTGACGAATTTAGTCCGATTTCCGTCTTGATTCGTCGGTTAAAGATTTTCCGGCGGTTATAACTTGTGTCGCGGACTGGACATCGGTTATAACCGATGTAGTAGTTAATGTTTACGTTAAGTCATTGATAACCGACACCGTTTGACGAAATCGTCGGATTTTCCGGCGTCAACGGATTTGGGCGCGTCAGTTGACTGGATTTGATTTCTGTTTTCATTATTTGAATTAATTGTTTCGGTATCTTAACAAAAACCCAAAGTGGCGGAGTGGTTGAGCGCGTGTGTGTTAATGCTTTGTTGTTTACCAGCTGAACCGGGTTCGAAACCCGGCAGCATTAATTTATTTTTATTTCATTAATTTTAATACTTTTTCAAATAAAACTTTTATAATCCGATATACTTATTAATTATGTATCGTTTAAAAATAATTTGACCATTAAATACGCCATGAAATTTTTTAACTGATTGTTCGGTTAATAGACGGAGCGGGTTTGGTAAATCCGTTTTTTTGACGGATGTTACAGTATCCCCTGCTTTTTAGAAATTTCGTCCCGAAATTTAAGTAGTGATATATTTGTCTAAAAATGATGGTGTTTAGGTTGACAGTTACATACTTAGAAAAAGAGTAAGGGTTTAAGTTTTTTTTTTGTTTGAGGCAGTAACGTCCCTTGTAAGGGTTAAGTACCCTGTTATAGGAATCGCTTTTTGTTGCCTACGGTAGAAATATTGATAAGCAGAGTTGATTCACTAAATATGATATCATGCGTAAGAGTTTTGATATGTTTGGAAGGATAGGGTTATATCCTAAAACAAAATTTCTAATACTACAACCTACATGGAACTTCTCATAACCGTCTAACAATGCCTCTGATCCTTTGACAAGAATACTTATATATAGGAAGTACCAGCGGCGTATCCACCATATTCTTGTCAAATTTTCATTGGTTTTATCAGTAAGTTATGATTGGTTCTATGATGTGACTCTAAACATAAATAAACGCCACAACCAATGTACCAAGAAATTACTAAATCCTACATAGAACTTCTCATAATCGCCTGACAATGCCTCTGATCCTTTGACAAGAATACTTATATATAGGAAGTACCAGCGGCGTATCCACCATATTCTTGTCAAATTTTCATCGGTTTTATCAGTAAGTTATGATTGGTTCTATGATGTAACTCTAGAACATAAATAAACACAACAACCAATATCTGAGTCCAAGTTCTGATAGCATACATGTTTGAATGGTGACAGTTCCTCTCTCGTTTGTTATGATGGAGAGGTTAGTTTATGTAGAAATAGAACACAATCCAATTTCTTTAAATGGCGAGATGATATGAATGTAACACTAATTTCAACCAAGACAATACTAAATCCTACATGGAACTTCTCATAACCGCCTGATAATGCCTCTGATCCTTTGGCGAGAATACTTATATATAGGAAGTACCAGCGGCGTATCCACCATATTCTCGTCAAATTTTCATTGACTTTATCCGCAAGTTATGATTAGTTCTATGTGAGTCTACAACAAACACAACAACCAAATGATCGTATTGCATGTACTGAAAATGAAAAATGTCTGTGCGATCAAGGCTCAATCAAACGGAGCCGATCGTATTGCATGTACTGAAAATGAAAAATGTCTGTGCGATCAAGGCTCAATCAAACGGAGCTGATCGTATGTTGGCACGCCAGGTTCACGCTCATAATGTAATGGGGAACGGCGGCCTATGAAATTGCATGTACTTGAAAATAATAAATTTAATCTAAGCAATAATCACACAAACAGTTTATACATGGAACCTCTCATAACCGCCTGATAATGCCTCCGATCCTTTGACAAGAATACTTATATATAGGAAGTACCAGCGGCGTATCCACCATATTCTTGTCAAATTTTCATTGACTTTATCCGCAAGTTATGATTAGTTCTATGTGACTCTAAAACAAACACAATAACCACAACTTGAGTCTAAATTCTGATAGTGTACATGTTGGAATGATGACAGTACCTCTCTTGTTTGTTGTGATGGAGAGGTTAGTCTATGTAGAAATGGAATACAATCCAATTTCTTTAAATGATAAGATGCCATAAATGCGAAATCAGTAAGTACAAAACTAACTTCAATCAAGACAATGCTAAATTCCACATGGAACTTCTCATAACCGCCAGATAATGCCTCTGATCCTTTGACAAGAATACTTATATATAGGAAGTACCAGCGGCGTATCCACCATATTCTTGTCAAATTTTCATTGGCTTTATCCTTAAGTTATGATTGGTTCTATGTGATTCTAAAACAAAAACATAAAACTAAACGATTGGAGTTGAATCTTGATTTCCGGTGAAGGGGACTAGTTGGGTGGTTTCGTTTGGGCCGTCATTATCTTCAACAGGATTGGCGTTGATGTTGAAAACTCTTCCTCTTGCTGGTGGCCTAGTGATTGGGTTTTCTTGATTTACTTGGTTAACTGGGTTTGATTGAGCTTGAGCGTTTATGATGTTAACCAATCGAGGGCACGTGTTTCTAAAGTGGGTAGGGTCGCCACAATTGAAACAAGCTCGAACATATGGGAACATGGGGTATTGAGGTTGTTGATAGGTTTGGATCATGTTTTGAGTAGGGGGTGTGGTTTGGTTTTGAGGGGTGCGGCAAACCTTGCTCAAATGACCATAGCTTCCACAATTTGCACATAGTCGACAAGGTAAGGAAAGGGGATGGTGATAAAAACAGGTGTTACATCGAGGGTGAGGTCCAAGGTATGGTTTCTTATTTGGGTAAGTTGTGTTGGGTGCTACTTGAGTGATTGGGATAGCTTGGATGGGTATGGCTTGTGAAATTGGTTGATTACGATGGGTAGTAGCGAAAAGTTGCCCGTCTCTTTTTCTCTTAAAAGTGGGTTGAGAAGGGGATTCATTTTGGGTGGAGTTTGAAGTTTCAGTTGATGCTTTATCCTTCTTCTTCTTCTCCTCCTTGAAGTCTTTATTCCGGATTCGGTTCTCGGTGAGCTCTGTAGCTAACTCCATTGCTGCTTCCAAAGTTGCAGGCGTGGTATTTATTACAGAGTCCTGAATCTTTGACGGAAGACCTCGAATGTAGTGCTCGATCAAACGGTAGAGGGGAGTGAACAAGTTGGGAACCATTTGATTTAACTCGAGGAATCTTTTGTTGTACGTGGTGTGGTCGCCTTCCTTTTGCTTCAACGAATAGAACTCATCTTCTAATTTCTTGATTTCGCTCCTTGGGCAAAACCGTCTTGTCATGATTTCCTTCAACTCTTCCCAAGTCAAAGTCATAGCATCGTCAACGCCTCGTTTGGCCTTCTCTGTATTCCACCAAGTAAGTGCTATTCCATATAAACGACCGGTAGCATATCGCACTTTGCGATTATCGGGGCAATCGCAATTTAGAAAAGTGTTCTCCATTTCTTCAAACCAATGGAGGAGAGCGGTGACACCTTTAGTCCCTTCGTATTTTGGAGGGTCGCAGGATTTGAAATGCTTGTAGGTGCATTTAGTGGTATTTGGGGGAGGGTTGATAACGTTTTGATCTTCTTGGTTGACAGGATTAGCGGTAAGTGCTTGTTGGACTTGGATTACAATGTTGGGTATTACGGCAGCCATTTGTTGAGCGATTAGGGCAGCCATGCGCTCGCGGGCTTTTCCTGCTCTCATCTTCCTACGGGCGAGGCTAGAAGACATCTACAAGGAATACGTATCATGAGTATGAGTTGGATGTTTTTGAGATTATGGGTCGTATTTAGGAATGAACATTCATAAAATAAATATAGAAAAGTAAATCTACTACATCCATAGGATGTCTTGGGCTTTGCTCGTAATTGGGCCTTGCATGCCGCCATACTTCACCTTCGTAATCATGTGGGGCCCCATGAATACCGGGTTTTTCATATGGTTCGCATGTGTTAGCCTGGTTACGTACACTAAAACCCGGAGAAAATCAAGAAATATGTATATAACGTATGATATTCGGAATGTGTCCAGGTGTAGACACGGTGACACCTCAAAGTGGGGTTAGTTCGAACGACGTTTGGTGTGGCATGCTTTGGCCTAATAGGTCCTTCGTACTCTCATCGTTAGTCCCCAGGTAGGCAAACTGGTCCGTTATATTGGATTTATACGAATGCCAACCTAGACAGGACGTTCCTACTACCGGTACTTGTACCCTTCCAGTTACTACATGCCCGTCGTAGAACTCACTTTGATGAGATTTGAAAATTGCGACAAAATCTTTGAATAACAAAAGTATGAAGATGATTTGAATATATGAACATTGAAATATGTATGATGAATGTGTATGTAAATATGTATGTTTGACTGTAAGTATAAACAAATATGAAACAAATAAACATCATAAGTTTGTATGTAACCACCTAAACAATTAAAATTTAGGCAACTATAGTATAGGCTCTAAGGGTCTAATAACCTATCCTATATCCCTATAGTCATGGCTCTGATACCAATCTGTCACACCCCGATCCGCAGCGGAAAAGGTGATCGAGGCATTATTGGGTTATCATCAAAGCTCATGACATTTATTATAACGTTTCATATTCATTAAAACATTTTAATGGGAAATATGTCCTAAACATCAATCTAGGCTTCATTGTTTTCTTCTAAGGCATTTCCTATGTTTTCCTTGCTTCATCCTGTTCACCTGTATCATGTGTAAAAATGGTTTTTAGATCAACAAAAAGTTGGCGAGTGAATCCTATGAAAAACATTTGAACAAGTTTATTTAATTGATTATAAAATAAAGTGCGCAACCACACATTAGTAAAAATAGATGTAAACTTATTCACCAACCATTTAATATTAAATAATGCACACATGAACAATAATGGATCGTTTTGAGGCACGCGTTGCTCAACTCGTCTCCCACGAGGAACTGATGGGCCTAATGAATGATTTGCATATACTTGACAATATGAAATACATAACTACAAACAATATAAACTAAATAATACACACACGAACAATAATGGATTTGTTTTGAGGCACGCGTTGCTCAACTCGTCTCCCACGAGGAACTGATGGGCCTAATGAATGAATTGCATATAACTTGACAATATGAAATACATAACTACAAACAATATATACAATCTAAGTTTAGGTCACAATATGGTATGGCACAAGTTTAAATAAACGAGTTAATTTTGGTGACACATGACACACCCCAAAACGTGTAATTAAAAAGGGGAGTTGTAAGATTCACTCACATTGGGTGCGTTCGGTGAAACTAACCTAGATAATGGCATAATGGTTCGGTAAGTATGCGGATTTTATTAATCAATTTTAGTAGGATGATTGGATATATTTTTGTGAGTTTAAGGCTATTTTCTAACCTTAAAAACGTTATGTTTAAGTATTTTTAATTGATTTTTAAATAAAATAAATAAATAAAAATAATAAAAAATGTTGACTTTTTGCGACCGTTGACCGTTGACCGTTGACTTGTTGACCGGTCAGACTGTGTAATTGTGTGCGCCGGGTGAGGCTCGAACCCGAGACCTCCCGTTCGCGTGCACGCAGCTCTACCAACTGAGCTACGTGTCTAACCTGAAATATTTCTGTTTTTAATTATATTTATATACTAATTGAATTAAACCGAAAATCATTTATTTTTAAAAACGATTTTAATGCATCGAACCGGTGTTCTCCACAGGTCTCGAACCCGGGACCTGTGGTTTAGGTTAACACACAGTCCACCGCTGGACTGTGTGTCTTGTTAAATAATCTGATTTTTATTATACTTATATACAAACTAAATAATTTCATTTCTGTCTTATATAAAAAGTTTAATAATTGCCCGAACCGGTGCGGTAGTCCGGACTCGAACTCGTGACGTGTGATTAAACGTTCACACAGTCCACCACTGGACTGTGTGTCTATCTTGGTTATTATTCCGGTTTTTATTAAACTTAACATCTATTGCAGTGAATCCGGTTCGGTTAAAAAAAGGAACATTTTTATTAAGGCGAGTATGCGTGGGACAAGAATCGAACTCGGGACGTAAGCATGTTTATTTGCACACAGTCCACCGCTGGACTGTGTGTCTAACCCGAGATATATCTTGATTTAAATTAAACTTATATACTACTGAAACTTCATCTTCTTCGTTAATCTTAACCAGAATCGGTGTCTGACTGGTTCAACGATTTTAATCAAGTTCTTTTAGTGTGTTGCAATTAATTGTATGTGAGATTAATAAAAAGAATAAGAGATTAAGTGTAAGGTATACCGAACTGGACTCCTCTGTTTCGCCGGCGAAACTCTGACGACAGCAGATTATTCCGGCGACGTGTGTCCTGCGGCAGAGGGTCTTCAGGGAGCTTGAGATGAGTGTGGGTGGCTTCGGTATGAGTTCTGGGTGTTCAGTAAGGCACAGAGGTGAAAGGCTCGGTTTTCCGGCGAGTTGCAGCAGTTCTCCGGCGAGTGAAATTATGTCGGGAAAGAGTGTGATTGTGAGCGAAAAAGCTAACAGAGGTTAGAGGGGGTATTTATAGGGCAGAACATTGACGAATTTAGTCCGATTTCCGTCTTGATTCGTCGGTTAAAGATTTTCCGGCGGTTATAACTTGTGTCGCGGACTGGACATCGGTTATAACCGATGTAGTAGTTAATGTTTACGTTAAGTCATTGATAACCGACGCCGTTTGACGAAATCGTCGGATTTTCCGGCGTCAACGGATTTGGGCGCGTCAGTTGACTGGATTTGATTTCTGTTTTCATTATTTGAATTAATTGTTTTGGTATCTTAACAAAACCCAAAGTGGCGGAGTGGTTGAGCGCGTGTGTGTTAATGCTTTGTTGTTTACCAGCTGACCCGGGTTCGAAACCCGGCAGCATTAATTTATTTTTATTTCATTAATTTTAATACTTTTTCAAATAAAACTTTTATAATCCGATATACTTATTAATTATGTATCGTTTAAAAATAATTTGGGCATTAAATACGCCACGAAATTTTTTAACTGATTGTTCGGTTAATAGACGGAGCGGGTTTGGTAAATCCGTTTTTTTGACGGATGTTACAGTATTTACCGTGTCGACGAAAGTCTCGGTTTTCCGGCGACTTGCAGAGAATTCCGGCGAGTGAAATTGATTCGAGAATCGGTGCGATTTGAGCGAAAAGATTACCAGAGGCTAGGGTGTGCATTTATAGGGAAGAATCAAGTTGAATTGGGTCTGTTTCTAGTCTCGATTCATTGGTCAATTGTTCTCCGGCGGTTATGACTGATGTCGCGGAACTGGACATCGGTTATAACCGATGTAAGAGTTAATTCGCAAATTAAGTCAAAAGTAACCGACGATAATTGGCGAAATCGTCGGATTTTCCGGCGTCTGCGGATTTGGGCGCGCTGTTAACTGGGTTTGATTTCCAGTTTTATTATATGTATTAATTGTTTCAATATATTACCAAATAAAACAAGTGGCGGAGTGGTTGAATGTTTGTGTGTTAAGTCTTTGAGAAACATCCGGCTGACCCGGGTTCGAAACCGGCATCAGCAATGTATTTTGATTTCATTATTTTTAATAAATTTTCAATTATAAATTTTAAATTCTAATATATTTATTAATTATGTATCGTATAAAATTATTTTGAATATTAAATACGCAACGAAAATTTTAACTGAATGTTCGGTTAATAAACGAAGCGGGTTTGGTTAACCCGGTTTTTGACGGATGTTACACCTTGTGGGTGACTATATCATCCTGGAACCTACAAAGTGTACAAGAAGCTTTAACAAGAGGTGGAAAAGCTAGAGCCCATTTGAATGACTCATCTGTGATTATATCACCCATGCCAACTAAACTTGTTATTAGAAGGAATTTGTAGCCACAACTAATCAATGCAATTGATGTGTGCTCTCAGGGGTTGTGTATACCCTTCCTTTCTCCATTTGGCTTCAGCCATGTAGCTTCCTATGTATTCCTTCATCTAAAATTTAGCAAAAAAAATAAAGTTAACAAGTAACCTCCACTAAGAAACTAGATAAGTAAACAAAAGTAACAATAACTATTTAAATATTATAATGTTTTACAAAACGAATATCATAATTTAAGGAGTAAAACGTCCTGAGTTTAGGTCACTTTTATCACTTTAGTCCAGAAATGAAACCTTTTGAATCTAGGTCCCTCAGATTTCAATTCTAACGTTATTTTCATCCAAAAGGCAAATTGGGTCAGAATTTTCTGTAAACCTCCACCTTTTTTGTCGCGTTCCTCATTTTAATTAAGGGTAGAATTGTCTTTTTATCCCTAAAATTATCTTAATTAAAATGAGGAATACGACAAAAAAGGTGGAGTTTAACAGAAAATTCTGACCCGATATGCCTTTTGGATGAAAATAGCATCAAAATTGAAACCTTAGGGACACATATTCAAAAGGGTATATTTTTGGACTATAGTACCAAAAGTGACTTAAACTCAGGGACCATTTTGACATTTTACTCTAATTTAAGTCTAAAAATAATAAAGTGGAAATAATATAGAGAGAAAAAACTTCTTTCGGTCAAGTGTAAGTGGACGGATAAGTTAAAAGTTTTCTTCACAAAAAGTAATACTACAAGGCGTAAGACTTACGGCCTCTTTCCAATAAATGAGATGATGTGCTTCATTCTTTGACATGATTTCCTCCATGTCTTTATCAAGATCTAGAACCATTTGGTATACTTGTTTCATGCATTCCGGAAGCATATCCAAGCATTCAATCGACCACCTACAAAACGTATTATCAGTAGTTGATAAGCTTTGACAATTTACGTGATTGTGTTTTATACCTTTCGATTGCTTCAGTAAGGATCATAAGTTCCTCATAGATACCATAAGCATCGTAAGTATCATCTAGTATAGTTATCACGGCAAGAGTTTTCGCTAAGAAAATTATAGATTGGGAATATTCAGGCTCAAAGTAAACACCTTGCGCCCAAAAGTAGCATTCTACCAATCTATTTCTTCCATAAGGGTAGTTCTTTGGGACATCAAAAGCTTTCCACCACCTAGTAGAAACCAATTTTAATGCACATGTCTAAGAAAACATATGAATATTTAATATATACAAGAAAACAATATATCAAAAATAAAAATAGTTAATTCTAGTTGATCATTTATTTGATATATGGATAAATTAAACAACAGAAGGAAATATGTGATTGTACTTGGAAGGTTGGCTAAGCTCCTTCTTATGCAACAACTGAAGCAGCTCAAACCCTAACTTAGCAAGTTTTAGTAAAGACTTGTTATGAGATGCTTGTTATTGGTAGAAAGGTATATAGTGTATCGCCTCTAGTCTTGGCAATCTTTTCCGTATAGGTTGTTTTAGTGCTCTTTGTATTTCGGTAGGAAACATATTGTTAAAGCACTCAGGATCTTTTGCCATGTTTTCAAGACGAGCTCTTGTAAAAGTAAGCGCATCTTCAAGTATGACTTCCCCGGGTACTCTTAAAAAGGTTGCCTCATACAAGTTAAGCATTTCTTCAACATCATTCGCAAAGTTCTCCTTAAAAGCTCCATCATCGTCCTTGTAGTTATTCATAATATCTGTTTCAGTTGACATAAAATCACATCATAAACTCTATTGCCATAAGTAAAGTAGATTAGAGTTTGTGTACATACCACATGAAACGAAGAAGCCTTTTTGTCGCATTACTCGAAACCAAAGGGAAATGCATCCACCATTCCATTTATCTCCATAAGCATCATAAACATGTTGCAAGGCTTTATCAATCTCCTCCTCAAAGTAATATCCTATGCCAAGGCGTTGGATTGAATCTACAAGTTTTAACAAATTTGCATGTTCCGCCTGAACATACAAATTTGCAAATATTTCCCTCACTTCATGTTTTAGGTCTTCTACAACTTGTTCGGCTGCGTTTTTCTCTTCTGGCTTCATCTATAAGTGAGACACCATCAAATTGTTTAATCAAATAGCATGCATGTATGGGAACACACATAAGCATCAATCAGCTTTAAATTTTATTTTTTTAGGCATCACAAGGGCACAAAACCTTGTCTTGTTAACACAAATGGGTTGTTCCCTAACCACTTGGCGACCTTTAAGACCCCAAATAGGTTTGTATATATGTTGTCAACTCAACTTGAAAGTTACATTGAAAAGCCAGATGTGAAATACACATTAGTAAAAGGAAATCTAGTGGATTTCAACAAAAATCGGTCATCTAACTATAATAACTGATCACTATATGTTCATACAATATACACACTATTAAAATGGAACGGCGTCTCATAAAGCGTGAAATCACCAATCCGTTTGGCAGTAACTTCTTTATATATATATATATATATATATATATATATATATATATAGTGGAGAGTTCAAATAAGAAGAAAAATTTTATAAGGACAAAAAGAATAACTTTTAAACCAATAGAAATTCCTCATTTACTTTATTTAATCTGTGTATTTAATATTATGAAAAATGGCATATAGGTAAATCTATAATTGTCATTAATTAGCTAATTAATTAAACTTGTAACTCATTTTTTTCATATACTTTTTCAAGATAAAATAATTTATGGTGTAAGACAATTTTCGACATGTGTAGGATAAATTTTAGTATGTGTAGTATAAATTTTGAAATGTGTAGGATACATTTACATGTGTGTGGGGTAAATTCCGGTAAATGTAAGACATATGTAGGATAAATTTTGAAATGTGTAGTGAAGAAACCCTAGATCAACTAGACTGGAATCTAAGTAGATATGTGGAATGGGCTCTGCATAAAGTGGTTAACCCTCCGTTTGGTTTCACGATGGATGTGAATAGAACAATACTCCGGCTGATCCTGCAAAACAGAACACCGTTAGCTCGCAACGGGGAGAAGGAGGATTCTCTCCGTGACCAAGAAGAGAGATTGTTAACTTTAACGGAATCTTTTGTTATTCCGTTAACGTTTGTTGGCAATCTATTAGTGCACACGGATCGTGAGCTCATCAGCGGTTAGGGAGGCGCCACGTGTCAACATGAGATCACTACATCTTATGAATGTGAGCATGCCATCACCGTGATCTTACTCAGCCGTCCAGATGCTGCCATGTGGCAATTGGTTATAACCGAAAAGATGCTTGCACGATTGGGTGTTAATGGCTTCTAGAAGGTTTTACAGCTGTTGTCCATCTATCATTCGCCACGTGTATATTCTGTTACAACAGAAAAGATTCCCCTTGCTTCTGCACAAAGTTAAGGATTTTGCTAAGGGAAAGTTTCAGGATTTACTGTTTCCTTGCGCAAGAAGCGCAAGTTAGTTAACTGATATTCCTTCTTTTCCTTGCTGCTTGGCGCAACGTTTGGTGGATGCTTGCTTTGATATAAATATATGCGCAAGGTTTGCGCATGAAGCATTATCAAGCAAGAATGTTCAAGGTTAACTTTGAACGCAAGGTAGTTAAATGAAGCATTATCAAACAAGAATGTTCAAGGTTAACTTTGAACCTTGCGCGAGCCCGCGCAAGGTAGTTAAATGAAGCATTATCAAACAAGAATGTTCAAGCTTAACTTTGAACCTTGCGCGAGCCCGCGCAAGATAGTTAAATGAAGCATTATTAAACAAGAATGTTCAAGCTTAACTTTGAACCTTGCGCGAGCTCACGCAAGGTAGTTAAATGAAGCATTTATCCAAAGAGAGTGTTCAAGGTTAACTTTGAACCTTGCGCGAGCCCGCGCAAGGTAGTTAAATGAAGCTTTCCTCTCTTGGATATTTGGCGTAAAGTTCTAATAAATCTTATTTTGGCAAAGAAGTCTGCGCACAGTTTCCTTAGAAATTATTAATGGGTATGGTTTCCTTGAGGTGGCGCAAGGTTTTTGGGACCATACCCCTTCAAGTCTCCCCAGTCCAGTGTTGCTCATATGTAAGAATAAAAAGTACGTGGAGCACTGGACTTAAGATAAATGTGCTGCGCTAGGTAAGGACTAGCTTTTTGTTGCTTTATGCATCTTGATGACGTGTCATAAGTGAATTTTGAAAAAGTATTTGAATTTCAAATATGCTTAGACACGTGTCACTTATCTGGATGGTGTAGTTGGTGACGACGCACGTTCTTGAGACGTGGTGGTACTGTTAACAGGCTGTCAATAGTACTTGTCTTACCGTATTTAATGCTCTTTAGCGACACTCGCACGCGTGGAACGGTTACTGTTCCCCACTCGCCCTTGCGGTTACTTGGGGAAATGTGACGGCCGTAAAAGTCGCTACAGTCAAATCGTGCATTAATTGCGGTTAGTATATAAAGGGATCAACGATCCATTTGCTTTCTCACCCAATCCTTGAGAGAAATTTGCGTTCAAAAATTCTGGCAACCCTCAAAGCTTTCTAAGTTTTCTTCAAAGTTCGAGTTATGGCCACCGGTGCAAGCTCTGCTGAGATGTCGTTGTCAACTTTGCCACCCTAAAGTGGTCGAAGAAAGATTTTGATAATCTTGCCACCAATTTCCTTTTCGCTCCATCCTGGAAAGCGTTTTTTCCGGAGGCGAATGCGACGACGGCTGATGCGCCGGCCGGCTACATTACATTGTTTTAAGTCTATTTTGCCGAAGGGAACTTCCGGCTGCCGGTGACCCATTTCTTGCTGGAAATTCTTGGTTTTTATAAGATTCACATTTCTCAGTTGAGCCCGATGGGAATGGTGAGGATCCGACATTTTGAGTTCGTTTGCCGATCGATGCAGATCTTGCCGTCGGTCGAGAAATTTAGAGTTTTCTACCAACTGCACTACTCATTGGGTTTTTATTCGTTCCAACAGCGTGTGCAAGCCAAACGTTTGCTGCTGGTGCCGCCGAAGTCCTACCATGACTGGAAGCAGAAATCTTTCTTTATCAAGGCCGCGGTGATCCCGATGAAGATGACATTCCGGGGTAGTGATGAGATTGAGCTGGAGACCCTTCCCATACCTGCTGACGAGGTATGGTATCAAGATATTAAGGATGTGCCCAATATTGTTTTACCGGAGAGGGCCCTCATCGCTGCCGGGATGAGTATTTTCTGGAAGAAGGAACGCCGAGAAAAACCGGTGTATACAGAAGATGGAACTGGTATGTAACCCTTAATCTTCTTAGCAATATGTTTCAATAGATATGTACTGATGCAAAAATGCTTGTTATGTAGCTGCGCCTCTCTACTTGGTTTCTTTCAAGAGAGAGAAGGGAAAAATGGCCGCCGTGCCTATTGCTGATGGTGAGGACACTTGGTTCTCACAAATCTTGGGGAACTTTGAGTTGCCTAAGCAGGAGGATCTTGAGGCACAACCATGTTCGAAAACTGGTAAATAAGTCCATACAAAGCCTAAGTTGATATTGCAATATAACTTAATGGCGCAACTTTATTCAATATGATTGATTATGTAGGTGATTTGCTGAACTTGGGCGTAGGCCCTGATTCGAAGAAGAAAAGAAAACCAACTGCTGCTGCTGCTGCTACGCCTCCCCTTCCAACCCAGAGCAAAAAACCAAGCCAGCAGCTGCTACGAAAGCTAAGGGCAAGAAAGGTACATTTCCCGTATCTGACTCTTGGTGCAATTATGTGGTGGTGTCGGACTCACTGGAGGGTCTTGCGCCTATAGGTTTGAAGAAACCGAAGCACGAACCCATTGGCACCTCCTCTCTTCCAGCTGCGAACCCAGATGATCCTTTGGAAATATCTTCTAGCCTGGAAGAGGCGTTGAAGCGTACTTCTAAGAAGAGGAAGGAGGCGGAGACTAAAACCCCTACGCCAATAAAAGTTGCGTGCCTGCGCATTGGCAAGAAGGGAATCTGGATGCCTTTGCAAAGAAATTCTCACCTGGTACGTTTAGTTTGTTGCACATTTCTGTTGTAAAAGTTGCGCAGAATCTGATACTTGGTATTTGTTGATATGCTTTGCAGAGAAAAATGGTGAAGGCTGCGCCGGCCACCTCATCTGTTATATCATCGCTGCGCAGGCCTGAGAATGTTGAGGGTGATGCGGGGCAAGAAACTCCTGTTCCTGAAGCCGACCCCATCGTCCCGGAACATATTGAGAAGGTGGCTCCAGAAGAAGAGCCCAAAAATTTGATACTGAGAATCCTGCTGGCGAGCAGGTTAAAGATACGGCTACAAATGTTGGGGAACCGTCAAGGTTGATATCTAAGGGAGCCGGACCTTCAACACAAGGGAAGGCTTTGTGTTTGTTGAGGATTCGGAGGGGGAATCGCCCATTCGCCCAGAGGAGACGCCTGGGGACTATTATTATCGATCTTATTCTGAGTGGCGGGCCTCTGCGATTCATCAGCCCGTGTGGAAGGTTAAGCAGGGCGATGTTTTACCGATTGGCACTCCTGTAGGGAGTGGTATAAGGGCATCTTCCCGCCGGCGGAGGTGAAGCGCCAGGAGGAAAAAGACCATGAAGCTACTTACGAGTCATATCTGCAAGAGCCTGCCCTTGCCTCGTCCACCATAAATAGAATTGTGCGCGAATGGCGCAGTATGAACAAGGAGTGGGACGTGGTTGAGCTTGAGAAAGCGAGGGCTAAGCTTGAGAAGGAGAAGACGCTGAAGATGCTTGTTGATTTTGAGGAGAAAAAGGCCCAATTTGAGAAGGAGAAGAAGACTGAAGAATGGGCTGCGCTGTCTTGGAAGCACAAGTGTGAGGCGTCTGCTGTGCAATATGCGGACGAGCGCAAGCGCTTTGTGGAGGCTTGCGAGCGTGATAATAAAGAAAAAATTTCTCTGCGCAACGAGATTGAGAAACTCAAAAAAAGAAAGCTGATGCAATTGCGGCAGCAGAAGAAGCGCGCTCACATAGAGAAAGAAGTGAGCAAAATGAGGTATCAACCAAAATGACTCTCCTTCTTAAGAATAAAGAAATTGATGATCTAACTGCTATGCTTTTTGACCAGGAGCGGTTGCAAGCTGAGGTTGACAGTTTGAAAAAAGATGTCAACCTGCACCGAACAGAGAAAGCCGACTTGATCCGCCGTTTGACTGAAGGCGATCAAAAACTTAACGACACGGAGGTCGCTCGCGCTACTGCAGAAAGCTTGACCGAATCCCTCATGAACCAGCTTACCTGGTTGCGGGAGTACGGGATTGTGGAGGTAATATTCACTTTTCTTTATTCGTCTGGTTTGATTGTCGCAACATATACTGATTGTATTTGTGTATAGATCGAAAATGCCATCCTTAACTCTACGGAGTTGGATGAGAGAGTGGCAGAATTAATGGTGGCGGCACGCAATGATGGACACACGGAGGGCTATAGAGAATGTACTTTGCACGTGGCCCATGCGCTGAAGACTGAATGGGATAACAGCCGTGCTGCCACGCATGGGCTAAATACAGCCGCCATTTATTCTGCTGCCAAGGAAAAATATGATCAATTGCAAATCCCGATTATGGACCTTGTGGACGCCGCGCTGCAGCAAGACGACTTTGTTGATAAGCTAAAGGAGATTTTTCTTCAGCAGAGGAACAAGCGGGAACAAAGTCCATAGAATCGGAAATTTGTAATTTTTACTGTATGATAACTTGTAACGTTGCGCTTTTGCGCAAGTATTGTGAATATAATATATTTCAGTTTTATAATGTTTGCATGGAACCAATTACTTGTTTAGGATAGACAAATGAACAATTTCTTCTCATGTGTGAGCGTAAGTATTAAATTAGCTTGTGGCTCATGAGTTTGTGTTTTTGTTTATCCAAAGAAATTGCATGCATTTGTAAATGAACATATATAAGACTGTAAGTAGTGGCAAAGTATTTTATTCATACTAACAAAGCGCAAGGCTATGGCTGCCACTAAGATTACATAATAAAATAAAGTAAGCAGTCTCGTTACGCAACGCTCAAAAGTTGCTTAAGAGGACTGAGATTACATATAACATCGGCGCAGTTGCTGGGCGTTCCAGGTTCGAGGAACGCTGGATCCATCCATACGCTTCAGAGTGTACGCACCTTTTCCCAATACTTCATTTATCACGTATGAGCCTTTCCATCGCGGGGCTAACTTCCCCGGTTTTTCGGCATTCAACGCTTCATTATCGCGAAGAACAAAGTCACCAGGCAAAAAGGAACAGATGCGCACCCTTTTGTTGTAATACTTTCAAGCTGGGACTTGTATTTAGCTTCGCGAATCGCTGCATTTTCTCGGCGCTCTTCCAATAAGTCTAGGTCGATGCGTTGTTGTTCTTCGTTATCTTGTTTTTCCAAGGCTAGCATTCTTGGAGATGGTAACCCAATTTCGGCAGGAATCACAGCTTCCGTGCCGTAAACAAGGCTAAAAGGAGTTTCTCTAGTGCTAGTCCTGGGCATAGTTCGGTGTGCCCACAAGATGCTAGGCAATTCGTCAACCCACCCCCGCCGTGCCGTGCCAAGGCGGGCCTTGATACCATCGACCAACTGTTTGTTTATGCTTTCAACTTGACCATTTGCTTGCGGGTGCGCAACAGAAGCGAAAACATGCTGGATTCCCATTTCGGTCATCCATGTTTGTAGCTCTTGAGCCGTTAAATTTGGACCGTTGTCTGTAACAATGCGCATGGGCAGACCAAAACGGCAAATAATATATTCCCAGATGAATTTGCAAATTACCATTGCTGTAGTAGAAGCTAAAGGTTTGGCTTCAACCCATTTGGTGAAGTAATCGACCGCAACGATGATAAATTTTACTGCGCCGGGTGCATCTGGAAATGGTCCCACTAAATCAATGGCCCATTGTTGAAATGGCTAAGGTGTTGTGATGGGTACCAAAGGATTCTTTGGGCGCAACGTTTTAGGGGCATGCCTTTGGCAGGACATACATTTGCGCAAGATCTCTACCGCGTCAACGTACATTCCGGGCCAATAATACCTTGCGCCTTTTACTTTGGCTACGACCATGCGCGGCCCAGAATGTCTGCCACATAGCCCTTCATGAATCTCCCTGATCAGGTATTGCGCGGCATGTTTGTCAACACAGCGGAGCGAAGGACCCATGTAAGAGCGTCGGTACAGGATATCGTCAATCATTTCATAATTGAGGGCTTTGCAACGTGACTTTCGTGCTTGCGCTCTATCTTCTGGTAAAGAACCATGCAACAGATACATCATTATTGGAGACATCCATGATGGATCTCCTACTTCGATCATTGTCACTTGCCTGAGAGGGACTGATGGATTACTTAAATCCTCGATGCGAACCTCTTTTGCTAAATGCTTGAAGCTAGTTGCAGCAAGTTTACTTAGAGCGTCAACATGTTTGTTTTCGCTTCGCTTGACGTGTGTGATTTTAAATTGTTGGAACTGTGCTATAAGAGCCTTGGCTTGCGCCAAGTATAGAGCCATGATATCTCCCTTTGCATCGTATGTTCCAACTACTTGTTTAGCGACTAATAATGAATCAACATGGGCTTCTAAATTTGTTGCGCCCATTTTGATAGCGAGGCGTAAGCCTGTAGCAAAGCTTCATATTCGGCCTCGTTGTTGGTGCTTTTAAAATCCAACCGAATTGCATATGTGAATTCTGCTCCCTCTGGACTCATTAATCGAAGACCTGCTCCAGCCCCATCAGTGTTTGATGCGCCATCTGTAAACAATGTCCAGGCTCTGTTGTCGACGACTGGGACTGGGTTTTGGATTGCTTGGCATTCTTCAAGTTTATCAGCAGGAATTTCAGCGATGAAATCTGCCAAAACTTGGCCTTTGATAGCTGGTCTAGGTTTATAACAGATGTTATAACCTCCGAATTCTATTGCCCATTTCGCAAGTCGTCCAGAAATGTCTAGTTTGGCCAGGACTTGGCCAATGTGAAAGTTTGTTAAAACTGTAATAACATATCTAGAAAAGTATCTTCGCAGCCTGCGCGAAGCATGGACCAATGCTAAAACTAATTTTCCATGATTGAATACCTTGTCTCTGGATCATTCAACATCTTGTTGATATAATAAATTGGAGACTGGACCCCTTTGCGTTCTACCAGCAAGACAGCACCTACTGCTACCTCAGATGCAGCAAGATATAAAACCATGGGTTCTTTTTCTCGAGGAGCAGTAAGTGTGGGAAGTTGAACCAAACAATCTTTCATCTGCTGGAAAGCTTGATCAGCTTCAGGAGTCCATGTGAACTCTTTGCTCTTTGTACATATGCGCAAGGTTCGAATGAATGGGTAAGACTTTGCAGCATGATTGGCAAGGAAGCGGTTTAGCGCAGCTAACCTTCCAGACAAACATTGCATCTCTTTGATGGTAGTAGGAGAAGACATTTTTTTTATTGCATCGACCTTTTCGGGATTAACTTTGAAACCGTCTTTGGTGACGATGAAACCCAAAAATTTGCCCTCCTCTATGTCGAAGGAGCATTTGCTGGGATTAAGCTTTAGATTTACCTCGTGTAGAGAATCAAAAGTTCTTTGGATGTTGTCTAGCATAGTGTCTTCTGAATCACTCATAATGACCAAATCATCCATGTAGACTTCCACAGTTTTCCCAATGTCATCTCCAAACACTGTATCCATCAATCTTTGATAAGTAGCTCCCGCATTACGGAGACCAAAAGGCATCTTGGTATAACAAAAAATGCCCTTCTCCGTGCGAAAAGCGGTTTTATCTTCTTCTTCGTTTTTCATCAAGACTTGATGATAGCCTTCGTAACAATCTAGGAAACATTTCCAGCGAAAGGAAGCTATTGAGTCAACCTTTTTGTCAATCTCAGGAAGAGAATAACAATCTTTTGGACACGCCTTGTTTAGATCTTTAAAATCTACACACATCCGCCATCCGCCGTTATGTTTCTTTACCATGACTGGGTTTGCCACCCAGGTCTGGTATTTGACTTCGCGCAAAATACCAGCATTTAATAACTCTGTGACTTGTTCGTTCATTGCCGTGGTCTTTTCTGACCCGAGCTTTTTCTGCACAACTGGCTCTGCTGATGGAAATACATTCAGGCAATGTTCCGCAACGTCGCGCGGGACACCAACCATGTCGGCAGGTGTCCAGGCGAAAATGTCTTTGTTGCGGAACAACAGTAATTTAAGCTTTGCGCGAATTTCAATACTGACTGCAGGTCCTAATAGGATTGTCTGCTCAGGGTATTTATTGTTGAGTACCCATTTTTCTGGTTCATTGTTTGGCAATGTCTTGCCAGCCTTCATAACTGGTTCCTCAATTGACATGATTTCTTTCCGTGCATAAAGTATAGCTACGCCATTTGGTGTCGGAAAACCACAAGCAGCATGCAGAGCGAAAGTAATCATACTAAAATCACGTTGCGTATGGCGTCCCAATATTACATCGTGACGGGAATTTGCCGGCATCACCATGAAGTTGACGTTACTCGTTCGAGAGCACCTCCCATCAGATAAAGTAACAGGAAAGAGGATTTGTCCTAGAGGAAAGACAGCCTCATTGCAGAACCCAGTTAATGGAAAATCAACTGGTTCCAAGCGTGCCTTATCCTCAGGATCTAGTTGCTTGAAGCACTGCTCATACATGATATCCATGGAACTACCCGGATCTATAAACATATAGTCTGTTTGGTAGTGCCCAAAGATACCGGTGATAACTACTGGCCGATCTTCTTGAGGACCTCCTGGAACGATAGGAAAAATGACTTGCTGTTCGCGCCAAGTGTTGTTTTGAAAATGTTGATGGCTATGCTTGCGCGATGATCCACCTTGAATCATGGAAATGTGCTGTTTCATTTTCTTGTTACTAGGCCCTTCGTTCTCGCGCGTAATCTGCTTAATCTCTTTGCGCACATTTTGGACTAGATGTGTAAGCTTCCCACTCTTTGACGCTTTCTCAATCTCCGTGCGCAGACTAATGCAATTATCTGTTGTGTGGACAGTGTCTCTATGATAGTCACAGAACAAATTTAGGTCCTGCCCTTTTTTGTTTTTCATTGGTTGCGGCTATTTAAACTGATAATTCTCAATGCTGAGAACCTCAGCCAGAGATTTCGTTAAGGGAGTCCACTGACGTTCCCTATTCTCCTGTTTAATCACTTTTTGAGTTGTTATCTTGTTGATTATTGCTCGCGCATCAATTGGTGAATACGGAGAATACGAATTCTGACTTGACTCTTTCCAGCTTCTCTTATACTTGCGACTACCTCTACTCAGGTCTTGCGGACGGTTCTGAGGTAGAGGTGGCCGGTTAGAACTTAAGTTGCGCTCAGTCTGGGTGTAAACCTTGGCTGCTGGCATGAGTTTATCCCAGTATTTTGGAAGGCCAGTTGTACTGGACAACACTTTAATCATTTCGTCGCACCTTACCGCATACTTGAACTGCGCGCGTATAAGGTCTTCATGGACATCTCCAATTTCCAACACCTCTTTATTATAACGTGTTACAAAATCTTCGAGGCTTTCATCATCTCTCTGCCAGATGTTCATTACATCTGAGGAGTCGCACACGTATTGCCGTTGCTAACTAAAGTGTGTAAGAAATTTTTCTTTCAAGTCGTTCCAAGAGGAAAGTTTACCTGCCGGAAAATTATCAAACTAAAGGCATGCAGCGCCAGTAAGGGTTTGCACAAATAAGTGACACCACATAGGCAGTGTCCAGCACCCGAGTAACCCTGCGCCGGTAAAGAGGCGCATGTGATCATCGGGATCAGTCAAACCGTTAAACTTTCCGATGTTGGATGGTAATTTTGCTCGCTCCAACGGAGCCATTGCTATCTCTCTGGTAAACTTTGGTTGTTCAGCTGCTTCGGTTGGGCGATACACCAAATTGTAGTTATGCTCAACTTCTGGATTGTATACTGCGCGTACTTTTGGCCTGTAACTAGCATGATCTGCATATATTCGATTAAAAATACTTGCACTATCCCCTTCCTCATAGGTTCTATCAAGCTCGTCGTGTTGGGTGTCCCGTTTCTGTAAAGATCGTGGGCCCAAACGAGAGTGGACAGATGCGCGACGCTGAACGTTGTATTCTTGCCTTCTATTACCAAAATGAAAAGGATCATTCCTGGTTTTAGAATGAATTTCTGTTCCATCTTCAGGCATGCGCGAAGGGGAACGAGCATGACCTTGAGTATTATAACTCAAAACTCGGGGTGCCGGCGAAGCACGGACCTGAGGAGCGCTAACCGGAGCTTGAAAAGCTGGAGTTCCGGTTTGGGCACATAACTGAGCATACATAGCGTTTAGAGTTGCTTGAGATTTGATTAACCACGATAATGGAGTCTCTCCAGGTGGTAAAATTGACGTAACATCAACCTGAGGAGCCGCCGGCGTCACAGGATTAATCGTATGATTAGGATCATACTGAGCATTAGCTTCGCCAGAAGAATCCTCAACTATTTGTCTGTCGACCTGAGGACCGACAACAACGCGCCGAATCCCTGATCGAGGACCTTGAAAAGATGATCCGTCAGCCATGACGCTGTAGATCTAAGTGAAAGAAACGAAAGGTGAGAGAATCGAAATCGGTGGGCGCCAATGAAAAAACCCTAGATCAACTAGACCGGAATCTAAAAGAAAAGATCGTGTTTTAAATGTCACATCAAAGGACATGTGGCTAGTTTTTAAAAAGGGTAAGAAAGTGGAGACTGAGGTTGAGGTTAAGGCTGGAAATCAGGTTGGGTCAAATAAGAATTTTAAACCAAGTTCTCAGACAAATCAACCAAGATTTCAACCTAAATCTTCAACATCAAGAAGATTTGATAGTCCAAGAAAATTATCTCCTAAATCAAGTCATCTTAATGGACAATCAAATTATTTTACAAGGAAAAATTTTTGATATCAAAATCGATACCAGACTACTGGAAATCGAAATGTTCAAAGAAGAAGCGAATATAGGGGTTTTAGTAACTTGAATGTTCAAAATAATCCAAAAAATTTTCAAAGTTCAGATTATGATAATGGGAGAAGAAGGTTTCGAGATAATAAATTTCCGAGGTCGGCAAATCCGATTGTTTATTAGAACTCTAACGATCAAAGATCTTGTGGAAATTATAAATCTTTTTCATCAACTTGGAAGACATCCAAGACACAAGTAGGTTGTGATGGATATTGGACAGAATTAAGTTTTATTGATATTCATGGTAAACCCAAAACCAGTAGGTTTGGGTTCTCAAGTCTAACTAAGTTGTTGAGTGAGTGCAGGATGGCCAAGAAGGACTGTTGATGTGTTCAACAGTGGTTATTCCTGTAAAGCGTCTGAGGTGAATAGTAGGTTACCTAGGTAACGAATTATTTACTTCTGTGATAGAAAATGTTTACTAACAGTGAAAAACCTTGTGTCAGGTTGAAGTGGGAGTCTGGTTGTATTTAAATTTTCGTTTTTAAAACCATACTCCATAAAAACAAAAATTTAGGGGGAGAAATTTCCCTAAGCCAAAAAGAGTTTTAGTTAGTGCGTGAGTTTAGGGGGGTAAGTTGAAAAATTTATATCATGGACAATTTGTTTATGACTCGGACGATTGATTTATAACACGGACGAATGGTTCATAACATGGACAAATGGTTTTGAACAATGTCTCGCAATGATTTTCACTTAAAGATATAAACCATACGAAGTTTTCTTATTAATCAATCTATTACAAGGTTTTTACGAAAGAAACGTTTTGGTCAAGATTCATGGATATAAAGTTTCACAACTCTAACCAACTTGATTTAGTTGGTTAATAGTATTGCAATATCAAACACTTTTGATACGAGGTTTTCACTAACGACTCTTGTAGTCGGAGAAGGTGTTGCAATATGTATACAAAGCCAAGAATTTGACACTCTCACAAAACCTATGTACTCGCCGGCATTTTTATGCTGACTCTCTTTTCACATATGTTTCAGGAGTCAATGCTTGATAATATGAAGCATGCTTCACGTAGGAATGAACGCGAGCCTTAGTGACTTAAAACACGCAAGACAATTTATTTATGTGTTGTTTCTGTTTATCCCAAGACAATGTAAATATTTAACTTAATAAAACAAAATTTTAAATTCCATTAGTTGTGAAACAATAGTTCTGTGACATGACTCCCCGACGTTTCCGCCGCGGTTCGTTGTTTTACGCGGTCGGGGTGTTACACTCAGATCAGATGGTGAGATTAAAAAGCTAAAAATAGAGGATCATATGGACTAGATGGAGATGACCTCCAAGGTTTATTGAACCTTGAATTGTAGAGGGATTTTGAAGACATGTTTTCCATGAACTTTGAACTACAGTTCAAAGGACAAATTAGGGAAAAATTGATGAGAATTAAAGATCATCAATAAAGAAGAGTTTTGGCATCATCTGTTGTAAGGGGAGATTGTTGGATTTAGTGGACCCCACAAAAAAACAGATGATTGGAAAGACAAAATAGTCTATAACATCTAATCATCAATAATAGTGCCTAGAAGATCTGCTCTCCCCAAAGGCAAAGACATCATCATTTGTTGCTCTAAAGTCTGTTAAGCTAAAGTCTATTATAAAAGAACTTTTGAAGACAAGCTCTGCTCAAAGTCTAAAGTTTGCTAAAGAGAAAATCTACTATTGAAGATAAAGACCGTTGAAGCAAAGGTCTACTAGACCAACAGAGGTTAAAGCTCATCAGCGTTTCCTTTAACAGATGCTAGATCAATAGAGTTTATACATTATCAATGTAACCGTGCTTAGGTCTAGCAGATGTTAGAGTTTGTTACATCGTTAGATGTCATTGTCAAGGTGAAGTCAGCTTAGATTCCTCAGATGTTTGATTTGTACTATAAATATAACAGTGCCTGTACTATTCTATTCATCACTTCTTCTTGACATTCTTGTACGAACAAATTAGAGTGATCAGCTGAGGGGGATTTCGTATTCCTTATGCATGCATAAACTTATGATTTATAAAAGCATGTTGATGAAAACATTCTGCTGCATTATCTCATTTTGTTGTGATTCAAAAGTTTATCATTCCGCTGCATTATCTCATTTTTTTATTTTCTTTCATCATTTCATCTTAACTTTCAAAACAAATCAAACTCATATCCTAACATCTCAAAACAAAGGTATGGGTTACAATTGAGTTCCACCCCTAATGTGGGAAAGTTATTCATAGAAAAAGCCTGATGGGGTGGATAAGGCGCTCAATTTGAAACCAAAAACTGAACAAAAAGATGAGATGTCTGAAAACCTCGATGTAACTTACACCAAATCTAATGATGAATATAAGTCAGATGTTGTAAAAGATGCAGTTGAAAATGTTTTGGGATGTGAGAGTGATAGCACTAAGTTGGAAAGTGCTTAGTCAATTTTTTGAAAACGAGTTCAAGTTCACCTTCTGAAAATAAAGAAAGCTTTCATAAGAATTATCTTAAAAAACCAGAATCTAGTTCGGATGATGATCCTAATATGGTTGCATACAAAATGAAAGGATCTGACAAACTATATTCTGATCAAGAATTTTCGATTCAGAATGTGAATCTTGAAAAAGTTAAACAAGTGTTTAAGTTGGTCAAAGTGAGTTTGTCTAAGCTTGAAAATCTAAACACATCTTACTATTCTAAACCCAAATGTTCTTACAATAACGATTACAAAGGAAAGAATTATCCTGAGAACAAAAGAAAAGGGTTGGGATATGTTAAGAAACATAATGACAAATTTCGAAAACCTAACTTTTTAAAGAATGTAAACTTTGTTTTCGGAACATGCTCATAGAGTGAAAAAGAAAGTTTGGCTAAATCACAGTCAAACGATGAGTTCTATGCTGAAAAGAAATGTCGTGAATAGGTTCAGAAATCCATTGTTGGTAATGACAGAAGACATGCTTCATATGTAATCAAAAAGGGTATATCGCAAGACGATGTCCCCAGACCGATTCTAAGCCAATTTACAACGTCAAGAAGTCTTCAGAAGATGAGAAACAGAAACCCCCATCTTCCAACACAAATTTTGAAAAGAAACAACGAATCTAACATTGTGAAACCAACAAATTGTAATGTTTCAAACAAAGAAGTTAGTGAATCATCAGGTAAGAATGAACAAAAAGATTCAAAATTTTATTCTAAGAAAAGCGTTTTCAAAACAAGAAACTTGGGTGGTTAAAACAAAATCATCCTCTGAGGAAGTGAAAACGACTATTCCAACCATAACTAGTAAAAAGGTTGAGGTTGTAACGAAGTTTGAGATCAAGAAAGAAAATGTTTGTTAACTGAAAACAGAAAGCCCAAACCTACCCAAGACCGTCAAGGCTTGGGTTTCTTTATTCAACTAATCGCTTAATTACATGTGCAGTGGCTCCCGAGATCAATCATTTCAAAATGGATAATGAATAGTGGAGCTTCTCGGCACATGACGGGAATGTAAGCCTTGCTATACAATGTTAGATCAATCTGTGGAGGCTATGTTTGGTTCGCGGGTAATCAAGAAGGTAGGATAGTCGATGAGGGGATTCTAACAAACGGTGTGGTGTCTTTCGATAAAATTAACTACATAACAGAGTTAGAGAACAACTTCCTGAGTATTTCCCAGATTTTTGATAAAAAGTTCATGACACGTGTCACAGAAAGAGAGTTTTTAATTCTGAAGCCGGGATTCAACATATCTGAGGAATGGACCCTGATGCGTGCTCGTCGAGAGAATGATCTGCATGTATTAGACATGAGTATTGCTACAAAATAACCTTGATAAAAATAACATCTAGTTGAGGGAGTTAATCTGAAGAGTTTTTAGATTAACTCCCTCAGAAAGAACAATCACGTGGCACAGAAAAATGGGGCACATTTATCTTAGATAGACAAATTTTTAGTCCACAACAATCTAGTTGAGGGAGTTAATCTGAAGAGTTTTCATCTAAGTGACGATTGCATAAGTTGTAAGAATGGTAAACAACATAAAAAGTGGCACCCAAGGAAGCTCCTAAACTCTATCAAGCTCCCACTAGAGAGACTTCACATGGATCTCTTTGGACTTGTCAGTGTTAAAAGCATTCGGGAGATCTTTATTGTCTCGTTATGACTGACGACTACTCAACTTTTCATGGGTGATGTGCTTAGAGAGCAAAGACAAAACGTTGAAAATCTGATGATTCTGTTTCGAAAATTGGAGAACCTGTATCACTTACCGATTCAATGCATAAGAAGTGATAATGGTACAGAGTTAAAAAACAAGCGGATGGCTTAGTTTTGTAACGAGAAGGGAATTTTTCATGAATTCAGCGCACCATATACGACACAACAAAACGGTGTAGCTGAACACAAAAACAGAACCCTGATAGAGACAACTAGAACCATGCTCGCTGATTCTAAACTTCCAGTCAGTTTTTGGAGCGAAGTAGTGGCTTCTGCATGCTATACTTTGAACTGAGTTTTGACAGTCAAGCCACATACGAAAACGTGTTTCGAGCTACTTTACCAGTGAAAACCTAATCTGAAATATTTAGAACCTTTTGGGTCACCTTGCACAGCAATCGATGCTGACGACAAATTTGGGGCTAAATCATTGGAGGGGTTCTTTGTGGGATATGCTCATCCATTATGTAGAGTATATCTTCCTAGCATAAACCGGGTTATTGTTGCTCAGAACGTCGACTCTTAAAGATACATGTCTCAAACTCAGAAATCAGGAGATGCTTGGCAGTTCAACTATGATAGTCTCTAGGATTCATTTGAGCTTCTAGTTGAACCGACAGAGGAGGAAGTTCTATTTCTTTATCGTAAGAACATGTTTTGAGATTAATCGTTATCACTCAAACACCTGTTGGCACTTAGGATGCTGAAGCTAGTACAAGTACTCAACATCTAGGATCTCAGACTACAAGAACAAATGACCCCAATACAAATCAAGAGATGAATGAACCAGTTCCCACGTTTGATCAAAGTGACGATTCTGATTCTAATGATGCACTGACATATCACAACGATGGATCTACTTCTGATGATGGTGTAGAACGTATTCAAAGTTTACTAAAAAAATCAAGCTAAAGTGCTTAGAATGAAGCATCTACAAGCAATCATGTTGCTGATCAAAACATCACTAATCTGGAACACGAAGTGAGCATTCCAAAAGAAGTTATGTCGAGGACTCTATCGTATCACCCATCGAAAAACATAGTTGGAGAGTTGCAAACTAGAGTCAAAACGTGAAATCAGATCAATAAGGATCTCATTTCTTTTTTATTATAAAATTACACCTGTACAAGATACTATCTGATATAGTTGTTTTATTTCACAGATTGAACCGAAGACGTACAAAGAAGCTCTTACTGAGGAACGTTGGGTTAATTCGATGCAAGAGGAACTACTACAATTCAAGAAACTTAGAATTTGTAATCTTGTTGATCTACTGAATGACCACAAGAAAATTAGTACTAAGTGTGTCTTCAAGTGTAAATGTGATGACAAAGGAGTGATTGTACGTAATAAAGCTCGACTTGTTGTTCAGGGATTTCATCAACAAGAGGGAATTGACTATACAAAGGTCTACGCTCCTGTCGCAAGATTAGAAGCTATTTGCATTTTCCTAGCATTCGCGTCAAGGAAATGTTTCAAGCTGTACCAATTGGATGTCAAGTCCACGTTCTTATACAGAAAGGTGAAGGAGGAGGTGTATGTCGGCCAACCACCAGGGTTTGTCGACCTGATACACAAAGAAACGTTTATCTACTATACAAGGCATTATACGGTTTGCACTAGGCCCCGAGAGCCTGGTATGAGACGTTTTCTCAACATCTACTAGAGAACAGTTTCACCAGAGGAACAGTAGACAATACCCTCTTCACACGGGAAGTTGAAGGACACTTCCTAATTGTGCAAATTTATGTGGATGACATCATATATGGTTTAACTAACGATGCACTATGTTAAGACTTCGAGAAAGTTATGCAAAAGAAATTCGAAATGAGTTCAATGGGAGAAATGAAGTTCTTTTTGGGACTTCAGGTCGATCAATTACCTGACGGAATCTTTATTCATCAGACGAAATATGTGCATGACTTCTAGGAGAAATTCACTTGTCGGAATCATTACCATTGTCTACCCATTAGCTCCCAATCACGACATCGGACCAGATGAAAGGAGTGAAGATTGATAAGACCTTATATCGATCAATGATTGGTTCATTAATGTACCTCATAGCATCAAAGTCAAATATCATGTATCCGACATGCCTCTACACACGATATCAGTCAAATCCACTAGTGTCATACATGCTAATCGTCAAACAGATTCTTCGATATCCGAACGGTTGCTCAAGCACCGGCTTGTTGTATCCACGGCGACTTCAACCTCGCTGGATATTCAGATTCAGATTTTGGGTGTTGACGTTTAAATGTTGAATCTACAAGTGATGGTTGCCAGTTCTTTGGCACACGGTTAGTAATGTGGCAATGCAAGAAGGAAACAACGATCGCTCTCTCTACTTGCGAAGCAGAATATGTTTCAGCTTTCTGTTGTTGTTCCCAAATCTTGTGGATAGAACAATAGATGAGAGACTATGGATTGTAGTTTCTTGATACGCCTATATATGTAGATAACAAGGTTGCCATTAACATAACTAAAAACGTGGTTCAACACTCTAAAACTAAACACATTGAAACTCGACACCACTTTATCTGTGATTGCTACCAGAAAAAGTTGGTTAGAATTGAAAGGATCCACACTGATGAACATAAGGCAGATTTTACACTAACTCGTTTGATCGAGCTAAATTCAAATATGTTTTGAAACTTAACGGGATGAAAAATCTAACATCAGGAGGGGATTTAGAGGTTAAATTCTAGGTGACGAGTTGACATGATCCTAATTGGTTTGTCAAGTTTTTAATATTTCAATTTTCTTTCTTAAAAAAAATCAAAAATATGTTTTTGATTTTAGGTAGAGAAATATATTGTGAAAAAAAAATGAGAATGTACAAAAACATAAAAACGACGAAAGAATTTTTGTGTAAAAAGAGGAAATGATAGTACATTAGTGGACTATCACAGTATGCTAAAGAAATGTAGTGTCAAAATGTTTAAACAAGCCTCACTAATGATGTGCCAGTAGGCTTCGCACATTTAGTTGATGGATTCTAAGATATAAATATAAAGATAAACTTCTTAATTAGTGGCTTAACATCTCTTGGATATATGATCTTAGTACATCTAAATTTCGTTTGAGAGATTGTCGGATTCTTAGATACTAGGTCATTATAGATAATTGATATCTGGGGTATTATACGAGCTCTTTTGATTTTGCGTCAGCAATGGCCTAGAACTTGTAGAATACTTTTGCTTTAAAACCCAAAACTATATTAAATTAAAAGTATCGAAGGATCTGACAATTGCAGTAAAAAGATTTCAAATTTGGAACACCACTTTTAAGACGAGCCTTCATCTCTTTTTCAGTATGGTGTTACTAACCTGAGCTCTCAAGGTCTCGCACAACCCAGATATAGATATCAGTTAGATATATTCACATGTAAGATGAAATCTACGGAATCTTGATACGTGAGTATATTCTGAGGTGGGAAACACTATTAAGTCAAGTTCTAAAAACATCTAACTAACGTATCTTGGAGCAATTGAGAAATGTGTAGAGGTTTAAGTGGATTAGTATAGTGACAATTTAAATGAATTTGTTTAAAACCTAAAGTTTTCAAGTTCAACGGTACTAGTGATATGTCTCAAAAACTGCTATGATCCTCTAACACAAACTCACAGAAAAACACAAAAAGATTTTTAGTGTGTTTTAGTATAAACTTTGGAAAAATAAAAAAGATTTATTTCTATCTTAAGTTTCAACTGCCGATGCTGGAAAATGAATTTTCAAAATCCAAAGATACTGAATGCTGAGAGAAATCCAAAGGACAACGGTTGGGAGCTAATCTAAAATGAGAAAAAGTTTTGAAATGATGAAGAGTTCATTAATTTGAAACTTAAAATTGCCCGAAAACGTTAGTTTTTTCATAAAGTGTTCAACCAAGGTTATTAACTTGGACTTGGTAGACAAATTAGTTAAGCGGGGTTATTAATTTGGACTTGGTCAACTGAGTGCGTTGTTAAAACTAGTTTAAATAAATGAGAAGTTAAAAGTTTGAAAGTGAGAAGTTCACTTCGCATGAAGTGGAAAAGCCACTTCGCATGAAGTAAACAATTCACTACGTACGAAATGAAATGTGTGGCCTATACATGCCAGATCGCACGAAGTGAAAATGATTATCACTGTTTCAACCTTTGTGCGAACTGAAGAATTTGCAAAGCTAGTAACGAAGTGCTGCCTAACTTTAGACTTGTAGTGGTTGATTTGCACACCACGTACAATGCCTAAAGTAGATTGAACGAGATTAGATCATAGATTGAACTAATTTAAGTGATTTCGGTAAAACGGGCATATAAACTTAGATCTAGGATGTTTTAATGGACCAAAATTAAAATTGAACATAGATCTAAGTAAATCGGCGATAGTAGAACATGTTAAAACCTTCAATTTCATCAACACTTGAAAAAAGTTTTCATGTTTGTTCTTAACAATTCTCTTCGCATGAAGTAAAGATCCACTTCGCACGAAGTGAAGATCCACTTCGCACGAAGTGAAATTTGTTAACAAATGTAACTACTTTGCATGAAGTGAAATTGTATGTTGATCAAAATGTATTATCTTCGCATGAAGTAAATGTCACTTTGTACAAAGTCATTTTGTACATTTTCGTTTAAGTGTTTATTCGTATTGTATTTGCAGGAAAAGAAGTCTAATTTCGAACCTGAGCACAACCTTTGTTGTGTGATAGACAAGACGATCCCAAAATTGCACCATTCAAGGATATTCTGAAGTTTATGAACGAGTTGCTGACAAAGAAAGATTTAACGGATAAACACAAGGCATACCGTTCCCATGTACAGAGATTCTAGGATCATGCCAAGTGCGAACTTGAATTGAAAGCGATATGATCTTTTGTTCGAATTGGTAATGAAGATAAGGAAGTTCCGATTACTGAGGCGTTGATAAAGAGAGTGGTTGGACTTCAAAGACAAAGATGACGATCTTACGATGTATTCCGAGAAGATGTGCAAAGGATGCTTCTACCGAATGGGATATAAAGGATTTGTGAACACGTCATTTAACAAGGCTTTTCAGGGTAGGCCGTATAAGTTTTTTTGTTCATTCTATTATTTCCTCCTTAAGTCATTGCAAAGGTGGATATGATGCGTTGCTAGATTATCAAATGTGTATGATTACTGCTCTGACATTGAATTGGCCTTACAACTTTACAAGATTAATCTTCGAGCCGATGAAGGCGAATATCGAGAAAGACAATTTTTTACAATATCCAAGGTTTGTTTAGATGATACTGGATGACTAATTTCCTTGTGAAAGTTAAGAATGATTTGCTGGAACTAGATCACATGTCAGAGTTATCATTAGTTCGATTGAACCAGTATCTGAAGTAGAAAACTAAGCGTATTGCAAGAAAATTCTTTGGAGCTATCAAAGACTTGAGATACATGGCACCACCTAAAGACAAATGGACGAATGATGGAAGTAATTCGGATAATGAAGATGATCAAATGGCCGATTACATTCCAAAAAGGGGTGTCTGGTACGAAAAAGAGGAGACGAAAAAGAAAAAGACTACTCCTAAGAAGAAAGCTCAAAAGTGAAAGAAAGCTGAGACTTCATTGATAGACGAGGTAACAGACGAAGAGGTGGAGGTTAATGAGAATGTTGAGGTCAAGATAAATGTAAAAGATGAAGTATTCTCTCCAACATCTGACCAATAACGTGATGATATAAATGTTGTGAACATTGTTACTAAGATAGAAAAACAAGCTTTTGAAGGTGATGATGAAGAGAGTTCTAATGAAAGTATCGATTTAGAAGTTAAAGCAGCAACAGAGAAAGCTAAACAATGAAAACGAAAGGCTTCAAGTGATGATGATGAAACATATGTGCCATCTGAACCAGAAGAGATCATTGGGAAACCAACAAAGAAAGCCAAAAGAGTAAAAAGTAAGCCTACAAATGTTACTAAGAAATCAAAAAGGGTCTCCAGCTGTAAAGAAAGTATGGTGAAAGTATAGAAAAAGGAAGACACATAAGAGTGAATATGTATAACCACCACAACAATAACCACCATCACCAGAAGTTCATCATGTCACACCACCATATCCAACATCATCTCCAAAACAGCCAACACCTCTTAGTCGTCAAGAATCTACTCTGCAATCTGCGTAGAGACGTCGATCTCATCCTAAAGGTCCTACAAACATTGATGATGATCTGTTATTTGCTAGATTTGAAGCAGACTTCTTTAATGATCAGAAGGTTACAGAGTTAGAAAATAGAGTGAAACATTTTAAAGTAGAGAATGTACAGTTGGTTTCAATGTTTACAAATGTTATTATTTAGAACAAGAGGCTTCATAAAGTGGTACAAGATATGGTAGTAGAAAAATATTTGAATGCCAAGAAGTTTGATGTTCAGTATAAAGTGTTAGAGAAAAAGTTTGGTATAAACTTTGATGTTGAATATGATATGATTGAGATCGAAGAAACAAAGGCTAGGGCTGCGGAACGAGCTAGAAAAGCTGAAGCTGAAGCTGCAGCTGCGGGCAAAGGAAAACAAAAGATAAATGATAGTCCTATTGTCACGCCTACTGAACCAGAAGCCGAATCTGAACCGTTGGTCAATTATGCATTTGTTGGTGGAGTTGTTGATGTGACTGGAACTTCTCAGAAGCAAAAATTTTAGAGGGAAAGAAAATGGAAGTAGAAATTGATAAAGAGGTAGACGAATACGATGAGGATGATAATGATGATGTTTGTGGAGATGATAAAAATGATGATGATGATAAGGGTTACGATGATGACAACGCACAGGGTGATACTGGTTTGTTAGTTAATGAAGCCAAAATAAATGATTATTTTGATTATGATGCATTCCTGAATGATGAAGCTAATCAAGAAGATGAATCTCAATGATAGGGGGAGACTGAGAATCCTATTAATGATGTAGAGCAATCAGAAATCCTCATAGTTGTTTCACCGAAAATAGTCGTTCCTAATTCGCCACAACCATGAGTTTTCTATCTTTAGCATGGTGTTGAATAGGGGGAGTTTATTCATAACTAGTCGAAAGAAGAAATTGCCAAGATGTTTGGGGTTGACGAGGATTCGTTTGATTTAGATTTCAAAGAGGAACTGAACAACATCAATGCATCTAAGCTTGAAGATTATGTGTCTAAGTATGTGGCTAATGTTGATAATTATGAGAGGGTTGTCGTGGAGGATGATTCTAATAATGAGACTGTCAAATACATTGGTGAAGGTACAGATGACTTCCCAACCTTCCAAGAAATGTTTGCTGACGAAAAAAAATGATTTGTTGAAATGAAAAGTTGAAGAAACAGTAAAGAATGGTAATGTGCCAAGACTTTTATATAAAGAAGAAATTGTGGAAGCCAAGAAGATATGGTTCAAGGAATTTCCCAAAGAACGAAAGTTTCGATGACCACTAGCCTTCTTCACTCATGATCAAGATAAGTTGTTGGGAGACATACTGAGCTGGGGCTAGATTCTTGAACTGGATGTTTATGCAATAAAGAGGGAGTTTGGCGTACAGAAATTCAGGTACTTGAGTGATATTAAAATGTTGCCATGGTGGGATGTTGAAGAGCTATGCCAGATAAAGTCTATTAACTATTGATGAAGTTTCATGATCAGAGGTTATGGAAGTTGATCAAGTATGAAGCTACTCATTATTTTCACAATTGGGTTCCGCACATTCCAAAGAAGAAAATCAAGATAGACCCGGTTACCAAAGAGAAGGATGTCACTTTAATTATGAAGCAGCCACGTGCAATGAAAAATATGCCTCTGAAGAAGATAGAGCAAGATTTCAATAAATTCTTTAAATGGTGGCAACACGATATTGAAAGGGGTGAAGTGATGATAGTATTGAAGGCTGAATGGTTATGGAGGGCTATAAGGATACTTGACCCGATGTGGCTAGTTAATTGTTCAAAAAAAGATGTTGAATGCTTGTTCTACAACAAGATTTGTTTTGAAGCGAAAGAGAAGGTTCTGGCTATGCGATACCAAGGTTTGATCAACGTATGTAATGCACATGGTATTAACTCGGGAAAAATGTGGAGATCATGGTGTGAGCTGGAAAGGGTTGAATTTATGAAGCAGATATGAAAAGAAGAACAGATTGATGAAGTTACAAAGAAAGCATCTATCAAAAGATTTTAGTTCTCAGATGGGCTCTAGTGACTAATCAAATGCCGATACCGAGTGAAGAGCGAAGAAAACCAAGGAAGAATTTCTTTGGAAGATAAAAGATTTACGTTATGAAGATTTCTGAAGTTTTTGAAAACTGACCAGGACTGCGGCAATATCCAAGGGGGAGTTTGTTGCTGCAGTATGTCTATTGCCTATGGCTTAGGGTCATGTCTGTATATGTAATAGGGCGAAACTGTTAGATATTTTGTGTTGTGATGTTAACTTTGCACGAAGTGAAGTTCACTTCGTATGAAGGTAGCTTGTTACCTTCGTACGAAGAGAAGACTCACCTTGCACGAAGGTAAAGTCTATGTCTATTAATAGGTGTGTTGAGGTTTTGAGTTGGTAGCTATTTTGTTGACTGATACGGTGAAGCCCTGTCAGATATCTCTTAGGATTGTAAACGTTAATCAATATTAATGAGATAAAGAGCTTAAACAGTAAATCTTGAACTTGTCACTAGTTTAACATGAATTACATGCATATTGAACTAGGAAAACAGATTAGGAGGACCTGAGCTTATTGGATGTGTAGATCCTCACATCCCTTCCATGACGCGAATGCGAGAAAATTCGGATTGCTTTCAATCTAGCTACGAGAGCATAGACTCAGTGTAGTCCATTCTCTCTTGCTGATGCAATCCCTAAAGAACGAGTCGAGCTTTGTTATGCAAGATTACTCCTCTATCATCTCTTTTGCATCTTGAAGACCCATTTTGTGTTTATCTTCTTGTGGTCTTCTAGTAGATGAACAAGCTTCCACACACCGAGTTTTTCAAACTGCAAGAGCTCCTCCTATTTGGCGTTCACCCAGCTTTCTTCTATGAGAGCTTCCTTATACGTTTTGGGTTCTATCTACAAAATAAAACATCTATATGAGACTATATTTTGTAAAGGTGCTAAATTAGAATAAAAGCAACTAAGATCCTGATTGATTTGATTTCACGTTTTAACACCAGTCTGCAACTCTCCAATAATGAACTCTAGTGGGTGGTATGACATGTCCTGGCATAACTTCATTAGAAACGCTCACTTTGTGTACTAGATTTGTAATATCTTGATCAGCGTTTTGATTAACTTCAGATGCTTCATTCTGCGCACTCGTTCTCTCATCTTGTTTGTTGAGTAAACTTTCAACCTAAACTTCACCATCATCGGAAGGAGATCCCTTATCGTCATATGTCGGGTCAAAATTAGATTCAGTATCATAAGATTAATCAAACATGGGAGATGTATCATTCATCTCTTGCTCTGTAAGTCCAGATATCTTCGTAGGATACCACAAACATAAATAATTGGAAGTGTCAAGAACAAGAACTGATATTGATTGCACATGAGATAAACACGTCTAGTACAATGAACCAGGTTACGAATTTCTGATCAACAAGCCACACACAAAAGACCTAGGAACCCCTATTTATATTATATAGGGGAACCCTATTACAACCCGAGCTAAGCCCAAACCACACACTATTCTAAACAAGCCCATACATGATCACTAGCTAGTCCAATATTAGGTTTACTACCCAACATATAAGTCGGCCCACATGGCCAAATCCAAATCCACTAGAAAAGCTAGATCCAAGAACTTATAAGCGTGTTTGATAAAGACAAGCGTAAATCTACTTGTTGGTATTGTGACAACATTTTAGATTTAGTCTTTGGATATCTTGTAGTTAGTAAAACGATAAATAGTTAGCGGGTTGGGCTTTGTAATAGTTAGTTGTAGTGATTGGGCTAACCAAGCTCACACATAAGAGTGGTGGTAGGCGAATTGGGCGTACACCAATTTGCAGCCCATGAGGTTTGTCCTAGCCCATGTTGCAAACCTGTCTCTATATAAACAGATCTTTACATTAGCATTTAGTGGGCTCTGTTAATCACTTTAGAGAGAGGTGTGTAAAAAATACAGAGAGTGGATAATCATTCATGTTGGATAATCAATAGAAGACCGGTTTAATTAAAATCCTGTTTCTGCTCGTTTTTGTGTAAATCTGATCTAGAGGATTCCACAATCTACATTGGATAGACGATTTTGTGAAGATCCATACATATGAGGGGACCTACAATTGGTATCAGAGCATTAGGCTCTTGATTTGTGTTGATACACTTTTGTGTCTGTCGCTTGTTCTTAGTTACGTCTGTAATTGTACGGTTCTTTGTTTACAGTGTCTGTATAAGTTTGGTCGTGTCGATCAAATCAAGATATCCTCCAATCTTGGGTTCGTACGACGTTTTAGTTTGTCTATGTTAAACAGTTGCATGTGTGCATACTATTGAGTCTTGTGTACACCATGTCTGTGACACGCTCTCCGCAGAAAGCATTATGTGCGAGTAGGCATGCTTCTTACGAAGGAAATAATGTAAACAAGTGGCTTACTTGTTTCGTACAAAGGAGTGGATGCTTCGTACGAACCAACTTGTTCGTACGAGCATCTTTGGAGCAGCTCTTCGTGTGTAATAGTGTGTTCCGTATGACTAGCAACATACTTCGTACGAATGACTAGCATGGACGCTATATAAGCAGACATGCACCTCTCAGTCAAGAGTTGTTCAGTAGGGTTTTTCTGGTTGCTCATGTTGGTCATTCTGGTCACTGGTAAAAGTCAAACTAGCAAGTTGAGCAGAGGAAGATGTAAGAGCACATGCAGTTTGTATGAGTTGTATAAGCATTGTTTGTATATGTTTGCACTAGTTCTGATCAGTTAATCAAGATATTGAATCTTTGGTTATCTTGTGTTCTTACTTTGCTTTCGTTTGCTTGCATACTTGGATTCTGCACTTGTATGTGTGTTGCATGAACAAGGAGACAGGTTTAACTTGATCCTCCAAGTGGACCTACAGCTGGTATCAGAGCTTTGGCTCTCTTCCTTGTTCAAAACCAAGCTTAGTATTGTGTCTGAGCTAGTTTGAAGATTTCTTGAAGTGTTCTTGAACTTCCAGCAGAAAACTTAAGTTTTGAAATGATAACTAACCAAGCTTAGTATTGTGTCTGAGCTAGGTTAAAATCTGTTATATCCAGAAAATTTTCATTAAAAAATTTTCTTTTGTTCAAGTTGAACAACATATGCTGAAGAAACTCACCAGAAAACTCATTAGAATAGTGTTGTAGGGTACAAATTTTCTGACATTTGGACTTGGACTGTTATGACTGTAAAAACTTATGGAATGTTTGTCATTTTTTTTTAACTATAATTGGGTACACAACAGGCCACTTTTGAAAACCAGTCTGTACAAGAAAAGGAAGGTTTTCACGAAACCAACCCTGCAAAAGATTCATCTGAAAAAACTATATGAAAGACAGTCTGTGCGAATAATTCATTCGTACGAAGAACCAAGATGCTCGTGCGAAGGACAACTCATCTACATGAATAACCTGGTTCGCACGAAGGAGCTCATCCGTACAAAGCAAGTTGCTCGTACGAAGAACACTTATCCGTACAAAACATTGGTTCGTACGAATAACCTTCGTTACTGTTTGATTTTCGTATTTCAGTTTTTCAAGCTTTGTGCTTTTCAAATGTTTTCAAAATTGTGAATTTTAAAGCGGAACTGTTATTTTTGAAAAAATCATACTTTGAACCTTTCAAATTTTTCATAATCAAGAAAATATAATGAGGTCAAATCCGTGGGATTGGAGTAGTTCAAGCTCAAATCAGGAGTCTTTGCAAAACTCCGCAACCTCATGGGTTAAGTCTTTGATGCCTCAACATACAGCAATGATTTCCGCAAATCAAAGGGCATGTGTTGCAAACCAGAATCAAAGCATCCAAACCCTTCTAATGAGCGAGAGTGAAACAGAGAGTAATAATCGTCCACCAAAGCTAAACCACATGAACAATTATCCTTCATGGAAAAATCATTTTCACACATATATTCTCGGTCAGAACACAGAACTATGGACGTGTTTCACTACACCCTATAAAGAATCACTGGTAGAAGCCGGATCAAATCCAACCTCATTGGCCAATCTAGATGAAAGTGACAAGACGGCATATGATCCAGAGAAAAAGGCTTTTGCTATCCTAACACAAGTTCCTCACAAAGATATCTACCATCAGTTTGTGTATTGTACGACCACGAAAAATTTGCAGGATACTTTGGAAGCGAGAGGAGAAGGTAATGCTGCTACCAGAAAGATTCGGCATGACTTGCTCAAGAAGGAGTTTGAAGGTTTCATGTTTATGGAAAATGAAACGTTGAATGATATGACCACACGTATTTATCATCTGCTCAGCAAGGTGTACTCTTACAAAGTGTTAGCAACACTGCAAGAAATTTTGATTCGATCTGCTGATGCTTTACCACCAAAATGCGGTCAATTTATTGACTGATTAAAACATACAGGTGTTTTGGACTCAATTAGTATTTATGAATTTGTGCAAAAGCTGGAGAACAAGAACGGAGAAGAACTTCGGAAGGCACAAAGAGTCACTGTTCCACAAAACCCTGAGATGTACTTCGGAGGTATTAATGCAGGTACAAGCTCAAGCCAGCAACCGAAGCTGCAAACCGCGTTTGTGTCAAACGTGAACCCCTTCCTACCACAACCTATTCAACCAAGTCTGTCTGCAGGCTCAAGTACTCAAGCGTATGGACAAGCCTTTCATCCGAAAGCCTTCCTTCTACAGCCAAGAGCTTAGCACCCCAAGTTCCACAACAAGCTCCTCAACAAGCTTTCTATGGAAACAATTATCAATCTGCAAATCCCAACACTGTCAAACTTGACATGTCACATCTCTCCAAAGTCAGTGTAGAAGTTGCACAGGAACACATGGAACTTCTCAACACAATGGTCAGTGCTTATTGTGGTTTAGTTGTAGGTCTAATTGGAAACATCAATTTGACAAATGAAGACTACCAACAAATGGACCGAGATGAGATGGAGCTGATGGATATCAGGTGGGCATTTGCAAGTGCTGTGAGAAAAGCAAAGGATTACATGCGGAGAACAGGAAGAACCAGTTTGGAGAGCAAGAAGGATACCAAATATGGCTTTTACAAAACTGTCGTTACTTGCTTCAACTACGGAGAAAGAGGTCATTTCAAACGGGAATGCACGAGGCCCAACAAACAGGGAAATCACAACCCCTTTCAAAATCAATCTCAACCATCCAACACAGCTCAATTCAACAATGATAGAAGAATGGTAGCTGTCGGAAACTCAAACAATACCAATCAATCAGGACCTTCAAACACACACAGAGCTTTGGTAGTTCAGTCTGATGAAGGATGTGATTGGTCAGTGTAGTTGGGAACTGAGAACAACGGAGGAACTGCATGTTATGCTAAGACCATCAGTCAAATTAAGCATGTTCACAACATTGATGATTCAGATAATGATGATGCTTCAGGGTATACTGGTAGTTCTAATGAAGAGTGCTCAAGTTCAGGTGGTTATGGATCTGATTCTGATGTTAGAAAGGTAAGTGATGCTGAGGTTAGAAAGTTGCTGAGTGAAGCTGAGGAGATGAAGAGTGAAAAAGTGGGTCTGATGAGGAAAGAAGAAGTTGTAGATGGTGCAGCCTTCCCTCATCAGACTGCCTTCATCGCAAATGTTGCAGGTTCTACAAGTCAGGTAAATTCCGACTCTCCTAAAGTTTGCAATGACTGTGTTGAATTAAAAACTAAATATGAAGCAATTAACAATCATAATCAAAATTTAGTTGTTGAACTATCAAAGTGCAAAGAGGCGAAGTTGGCTTTAACTAGGAATGAAAAGGAATTCAAATCTATAATAGAAACCTTTAATAAAAGTGTTTCTGAATTGACAAAACCGTTTTGAATAAACAGACAGGAACTAATAACTATATTAATCTACTAGAAGAAACTAAGAAGAGTTAGCCATCGCCAAATGCGAATATGATGCGATCAAGCTCAAATTGGAAAGTTATTCTAACTCCCGATATGTGCTTGATCATATCATTGTTGTTCAAAAGCTAAAGGGAGATGTTAAATGCATAGGGTATAAGTCGTGTCCACCCCTAATGAAAACAACTATACCAAAATGCCTGATGAAGAAGAGATGCCTTGCTTTGAACCCTCCATACCACTTAATCCTGAAGAATTTGCAGCAGGATTGGGGTTTAAACTAGACAACTCCTCACATGAACCAAGCAAGCAAGAAAACTCTTCATCTAATGTTGATCAAAATCCATCTGAAATAGAGGAAGATGATACATCAGATGATGAATCAATCAGTAGTGATCAATATCAATCTCTTGATGGAAGGAAAGGAGTAGAATTCTCTGCTGCTCCCAGTACAAAACCTGTTAAAAATCAAAAGAATGATCCTAAGAAATTTGTTAAGACAAAAGTGTCTTCAGATGAAACAGATAATGTGTTTTATACTCTGGTTGGAGATAAGAAAATCTATTCTAACAAAGATTTTCCAATTAAAACCACAAATCCAATCTCTATAGATCAGGTGTTTAAAAATTCAACAACCAAATTTTTAGAGAAGGAAAAGCGAACCAAATCACATCCATTATCATTTTCAAGAGAAAAACAAGAGAAGCGAGTTGAAAAGCCTAAAGTTCCACAACCAAAGGTTGAAGCAAAAGGCTCTCGCTACAAGAAAAAGCTTAAAAATGTTAAATTTGTGAGTTCTAAAGGTACTGATAAGGTTGAGACTTTCGAAGGCAAGTCTAATATAGATTTTGTAAACAAAGTCAAGATTTTGAAAAGAAACCGTCAAAATAATTACACTCAACATACAAATGGGTGTGATGAAAATGAACTGAGTACCTCAAGACCCACAAATTCAGCATCAAGTAGTGAAACACGATCTCCTAATTTTGTTGAAAAGAGAACATGTTTCAAATGTGGAGAATTTGGCCACATTATCAAAACTTGTAAAAATCCAGCCAAACAAAGATTTGTTGAAAGAACCCTCATGAACCAACTTGCCAACGTAGATCTGTTTCTCCAACACAAGATAAATGGATTATTAAAGAACAAAAAGAGAAACAAAAACATAAACAAGTAAAACTGTAAATAATAGTAATTTTGGTAAATTTCTAAAATCTTGGAAACCTAAGACTGGTAGTGGTTCAAGAGGTGGAACACAATTTCCAAATCATCAAGAAATAGAAATCACATTTCTTGATGATAAGGGGCAACCCAAGACCACTAAGGCTTGGGTCACCATCTCAAACTAATCTGGTTTTTGAAATGTGCAGAGTGTTCCAGGAGGAATTGTAAACAGTCATTGGATTGTTCACACTGGAGCATCGGGGTACATGACGGGCGACTTACGGCTCCTGTATGATGTGAAAAGCATTAGGGGTGGTTATGTTGCTTTTGCTGGTGATAAAGGTGGATACATCACTGGAGAGGGAATGGTCTCCAATGGTGTTGTGAGTTTTGATAAGATCAATTATGTGCGACAAATTGATCACAATCTTCTTAGCGTTTGTCAAAGCTGCGACAAGAAGTTCACGGTACATTTTGATGATACCGGCTGTTATGTGCTGAAACCCGGATTCAAGATCCCGAAAGAATGGATTCTCTTTTGGCTCCAAGAATTAACGACTTGTATATTCTTGATATGAGCCAAGCTATTACAACGTCTACGCAAGTCACATGTTTGTCTCAAAAGCCACCGAAAAGGAATCAATCTCTTGGCACAGACAGATGAGACACATTCACAAGAGGAAAATGAACTATTTGGTGAAGAATAATCTTGTGAATGGGGTACCTGTCAAGTATTTTCATCTTCAAGACGTCTGTGTATCGTGTCAAAAGGGCAAGCAAGTTAGAAAACCTCATCCCGTAAAGAAGATCAACACTGTGAATATGCCTCTGGAACGTCTTCATATGGACCTCTTTGGACCTATGAAGCACAAGACTACCTTTGGTGATTCTTATTGTTTGGTAGTTACTGATGACCACTCCAGATTTTCATGGGTAAATATGTTGGCACACAAGAGTGAAGTTCCTAATATCCTCAAGAATCTCCTAACATTGTTAGAAAATTTGTACAATCTGAAGGTTAGGAGAATCAGAAGCGACAATGGCACCGAATTTAAGAAACAAGTTATGGATGAGTACTGTTTTTTCAAAAGGCATTTTTCATGAGTACAGTTCTCGCTACACTCCACAATAGAATGGTGTCGCTGAGAGGAAGAATAGAACTGTAATTGAAACAACAAGAACCATGTTAGTAGAATCAGAACTTCCCGTTCAATTTTAGGGAGAAGCTATTGCTACTACATATTACACGATGAATAGAGTTCTAACGGTGAAGAGACATCGGAAGACATGCTTTGAGTTGCTACATAAAAGGAAACCGGATGTTTCTTTCTTAGAACCTTTTGGAGCTCCATGCATTATGATTGATCCAAATGGAAAGATTTGTCCGAAGGCTATTGAAGGTTTCTTCCTTGGATATGCTACTCCAAATTTCAGGGTGTGGAATTTGTTTACAAAAAAGATTGAAGAATGGGGTGAAGTCAAGGTTCAGAGATACACAGAATCAGTAAGAGCTCCGGGTGCTCCTTGGATGTTCGACTACGATGGACTGTTCGACTCCTTTAATCTGCCAACTTTTGATGATACATCTGTTGCGGCTCAAATGTTACTGGAAAGTGATACAACAATTGACTCATCATTAGTTCGACCAATTATCGTTAATCCTCAAGTATCGACTTCGGTTAACAATCTTGTTCAAAATGAGGAATTCGAAGATGCTGCGGATTATAATGTTTCATCAGAAGATGATGAGTTTCATGATGCAAATCAAGCGACCTCTGGTGCGGTTCCTGGAATTTCAGATGTCACGTCAAATATACAACCTCAAGGGATGACTGAAGGTCATGCATCTACATCCTCATCAAATCCAGCACTCGATTTGACTGTTGATCTTAATATCAACAATTTGGGTATAAACTCTCGAGTTCCCGATCTTCTAGAAACTCGAATTCATAATACCCATCCTCAGCAGAATATTATGGGAGATGTCCAAAGTGGTGTACAAACTCGTAATCAGCCTCGAAACAACCAGAATGTTGGACTGTATTCGGAAATAAGAGAATCTGGGGGACATAACGATTGGTCTTTTGCGTGCTACGTTTGCTAAGTTGAACCAAAATCTTGGAAGGAGGCAATGAAAGAAGACTCTTGGGTTGAAGACATGCAGGAAGAACTTCAGCAGTTCAGAAGTTGGGAGTTGTTGTGAGAAACAAAGCGCGACTGGTTGTCCAGGGCTTTAATCAGGTAGAAGACATTGATTACAATGAAGTTTATGCACCGGTTGCATGACTTCAGGCCATAAGAATTTTCTTGGCTTATGCGTCATACAAGAAGTTCATCGTTTATCAAATGGATGTGAAGAATGCATTTCTTCATCGTGTGGTTGAGGAAGAGGTATATGTTGAGCAACTGCCATGTTTTGAAGATCCAATCCATCCTGACAAGGTTTGGCTTCTCAACAAGGCGTTATATGGTCTTCATCAAGCTCCAAGGGCTTGGTATGAAACGTTGTCTACCTATCTTCTGAAGAATGGTTTTCGACAAGGATTGATCGACTGTACTCTCTTCATCAAGGAAAGGAACGACGATTTGTTGCTAGTGCAAGTATATGTTGATGACATTATTTTTTGGTCTACCAACGATCGAATGTGCAAAGAGTTTGAGAAGTTCAAGATGAGCGCAATGGGAGAAATGACTTTCTTTTTAGGTTTGCAGGTTCACAATCAAAGGAAGGAATCTTCATTCATCAAACCAAGTACGTCGGGGATATTCTCAAGCGATTTCAAATGGACGACTCAAAGCCTTTGGGAACTCCATTAGCTCTGATTCATGGGATTACTCCAGACGGAATGGGTGAACATGTGGAACCATCTCTCTACCGTGCTATGATCGGATCTCTCATGTATCTTACTGCTTCAAGACCTGATATAATGTACCCAACATGTCTTCTGGCGCGCTACCAGTCCGGTCCAAATGTTTCCCATCTGATGGCTGTGAAAAGGATCTTTCGTTATTTAAAGGGTCGCTCGGACACGGGTCTCTGGTACCCTAAGGATGATAACTTTGATCTGACAGCATTCAGTGATTCTGATCATAGCGGCTGCAAAATAGTTGCAAAATCAACAACAGCAGGATGTTATTTCTTAGGGAATCACCTAGTCACGTGGCAATGCAAAAATCATACTTGTGTAGCTACGTCAACCTATGAGGCTGAGTATATTTCGGCTTCTAGTTGCTGCTCCCAGGTTCTATGGATTCAACAACAGATGCGGGACTACGGTTTTGAATTTCTATATATTCCTATTTTTGTTGATAACGAAGCTGCTTTACAGATCACTCGTAATCCTGTACAGCACTCAAAAAACAAAACACATTGAGATTAAGTATCATTTCACACGAGATTGTTATGAAAAGAAACTTATCAATGTTGTTAAATTCCACACCGATCACCAACGTGCCGACCTTTTTACAAAAGCTTTTGACAAATCTCGTTTTGATTATCTACTTTGGTCAATGGCATCAAGGTGAAACTCGAGTGACTCAACCATGGCTAATCATTTTTCTACATATTTTTCTAAAAATCTAAAACTACCAAAAGATTTTCCAGTTTTCTTAGTTTTATATTTTAGGGGGAGAAATTTTCAAGAAAATACAAAAATATGTCTTTTATTTATTTACCCTCTATATTTAAGGGGGAGAAAACTTTAGAAAAATATAGAAACAATAGAAAACCAAAAATCAAAATTGAGTTTCTTGGAAAGATAATTGAAGATGATGAAATACACCGTGATCTGTCATAAACAAGTCAAAGAAAAAGAATGAAAATTGATAAGTAGCTTTACTAATGATGTATCGGTAGGCTCATAATCAGACTAAAATGTGCAGGTTGATATAAACTTAATCAGACTTCAAGCCAGGTGGGAACCATTCGTTGGCATATGGTCTTGGTACCGAAATTTTGTTTGGTAGTATGCCGAAGTTCTGAGATATACGGTCTTTATGCTGATTTATCATCTGGGTATCAAGGTTGAATCTTTTGTCCAAAATAACAGTGGCGTAAGTCTAGAACTTCCATGATACCATACATACGCGTAAATACTGCATACGACCATCAAATATGTGGATAAAAAAATCACATCCCAAAAATAAGTGATAAAATATCACAGCTTTATGCGAAAGCTAAGTTCGTCTCTTTGTCGGTACGATGGTACTAACCTGTTCACGGACTTACTCTTGTGCCCTGCATGCATATGAAAATCACGTTCCTCATCAATAAGTGATTTAGTCACAAAAGGCTTGTTTTCAAATCAAAATAAGTGAGTATCTCACATCAACGATAAGATTTTCTCTCTAGCATATCTTCATACGGGAATGTGTCATGAAGTGGTTGAACACCGACTAGTAAGTATAAATTATACACTAATCATATCTCCTAATCATTATATTTGATAAGTCGAGCTTACGTGGACAACAATACCTAAAATCATAGTAGAATATTTATTTTTTCAATTTGATGTTCTAACAAGACCTGTTTTTTTCAAGATTAAAAGCTGGTATGATTCTCTCACCTTGAAACTCTGAAAAAGATATATTTAGTGTTAGTAATTATTTTAGTTTAGTTTACTATGTTGTTAGATTAAGTTTTTTAAATTAGCCAAAAGTTGAGACTCAAAAGGTTTTTCTACCAAGATACATCATAACAACCATTTGTTTTGATATCACAACTTCATAAAGTACTTTCTTACAATGGCAAACCTAAAGGATACATTAACTACTAAGCATAATGACTTAACAGTATGGTATCATTCTCGAAATGCTACACTAGTTAACTTCTTTAATGGTTTTAAAGACATGTTTGAAATGAGCAAAAAGCGAGTGAACATTCAGTGGAATGAAAGATGCAAAGCAAAGGAAATCCAACATCAACATGATCCGGTTAATGAAGAGTAATGGGAATCCTGATGCTTCAGCGTCATCCTCACAACAAACAACTTCTGCATCAACTCCAGTGGTATAGTCGAATGCACAGCAGATAGTGACCGATCCAGTTACCTCAAGCAGCTATCAAGAGGAAACAGGAAAAGTTTGATGTTTCTAGAAAGTTTGAAGACCTGGTGCTCTATTAGTGGATAGCAGATCTTCAGGGGAGTTTTTTGATACTCCAGGCCATTCTAGTTTGAAGACCAAAGACTGAAGATCGAAGACCAAGCAACGGCCAAGGGGGAGTTTGTTGATACACTTTTGTGTCTGTCACTTGTTCTTAGTTACGTCTGTAATTGTACGGTTCTTTGTTTACAGTGTCTGTGTAAGTTTGGTCATGTTGACCAAATCAAGATATCCTCCTATCTTGGTTTCGTAAGACGTTTTAGTTTGTCTGTGTTAAACAGTTGCATGTGTGCATACTGTTAAGTCTTGTGTACATCATATTTGTGACACGCTCTCCGAAGAAAGCATTCTGCGCGAGTAGGCATGCTTCTACGAGCAAGATATTGCTCGTATGAGCGACCAGCTTCGTACGAAGGAAACAATGTAAACAAGTGGCTTACTTGTTTCGTATGAGGGAGTGGATGCTTCGTATGAACCAACTTGTTCGTATGAGCATCTTTGGAGCATCTCTTCGTGTGTAATAGTGTGTTCCTTATAACTAGCAACGTACTTCGTACGAATGACTAGCATGGACACTATATAAGCAGACATGCACCTCTCAGTCAAGAGTTGTTCAGTAGGGTTTTTCTGGTTGCTCACGTTGGTCATTCTGGTTACTGGTAAAAGTCGAACTAGTAAGTTGAGTAGAGGAAGACGCAAGAGCACATGCAGTTCGAAGGCAAGTCTAATATAGATTTTGTAAACAAAGTCAAGATTTTGAAAAGAAACCGTCAAAATAATTACACTCAACATACAAATGGGTGTGATGAAAATGAACTGAGTACCTCAAGACCCACAAATTCAGCATCAAGTAGCGAAACACGATCTCCTAATTTTGTTGAAAAGAGAACATGTTTCAAATGTCTAGAATTTGGCCACATTATCAAAACTTGTAAAAATCCAGCCAAACAAAGATTTGTTGAAAGAACCCCTCATGAACCAACTTGCCAACGTAGATCTGTTTCTCCAACACAAGATAAATGGATTATTAAAGAACAAAAAGAGAAACAAAAACATAAACAAGTAAAACTGTAAATAATAGTAATTTTGGTAAATTTCTAAAATCTGGGAAACCTAAGACTGGTAGTGGTTCAAGAGGTGGAACACAATTTCCAAATCATCAAGAAATAGAAATCACATTTCTTGATGATAAGGGGCAACCCAAGACCACTAAGGCTTGGGTCACCATCTCAAACTAATCTGGTTTTTGAAATGTGCAGAGTGTTCCAGGAGGAATTGTAAACAGTCATTGGATTGTTCACAGTGGAGCATCGGGGTACATGACGGGCGACTTACGGCTCCTGTATGATGTGAAAAGCATTAGGGGTGGTTATGTTGCTTTTGCTGGTGATAAAGGTGGATACATCACTGGAGAGGGAATGGTCTCCAATGGTGTTGTGAGTTTTGATAAGATCAATTATGTGCGACAAATTGATCACAATCTTCTTAGCGTTTGTCAAAGCTGCGACAAGAAGTTCACGGTACATTTTGATGATACCGGCTGTTATGTGCTGAAACCCGGATTCAAGATCCTGAAAGAATGGATTCTCTTTTGGCTCCAAGAATTAACGACTTGTATATTCTTGATATGAGCCAAGCTATTACAACGTCTACGCAAGTCACATGTTTGTCTCAAAAGCCACCGAAAAGGAATCAATCTCTTGGCACAGACAGATGAGACACATTCACAAGAGGAAAATGAACTATTTGGTGAAGAATAATCTTGTGAATGGGGTACCTGTCAAGTATTTTCATCTTCAAGACGTCTGTGTATCGTGTCAAAAGGGCAAGCAAGTTAGAAAACCTCATCCCGTAAAGAAGATCAACATTGTGAATATGCCTCTGGAACGTCTTCATATGGACCTCTTTGGACCTATGAAGCACAAGACTACCTTTGGTGATTCTTATTGTTTGGTAGTTACTGATGACCACTCCAGATTTTCAGGGGTAAATATGTTGGCACACAAGAGTGAAGTTCCTAATATCCTCAAGAATCTCCTAACATTGTTAGAAAATTTGTACAATCTGAAGGTTAGGAGAATCAGAAGCGACAATGGCACCGAATTTAAGAAACAAGTTATGGATGAGTACTGTTTTTTCAAAAGGCATTTTTCATGAGTACAGTTCTCGCTACACTCCACAATAGAATGGTGTCGCTGAGAGGAAGAATAGAACTGTAATTGAAACAACAAGAACCATGTTAGTAGAATCAGAACTTCCCGTTCAATTTTAGGGAGAAGCTATTGCTACTACATATTACACGATGAATAGAGTTCTAACGGTGAAGAGACATCGGAAGACATGCTTTGAGTTGCTACATAAAAGGAAACCGGATGTTTCTTTCTTAGAACCTTTTGGAGCTCCATGCATTATGATTGATCCAAATGGAAAGATTTGTCCGAAGGCTATTGAAGGTTTCTTCCTTGGATATGCTACTCCAAATTTCAGGGTGTGGAATTTGTTTACAAAAAAGATTGAAGAATGGGGTGAAGTCAAGGTTCAGAGATACACAGAATCAGTAAGAGCTCCGGGTGCTCCTTGGATGTTCGACTACGATGGACTGTTCGACTCCTTTAATCTGCCAACTTTTGATGATACATCTGTTGCGGCTCAAATGTTACTGGAAAGTGATACAACAATTGACTCATCATTAGTTCGACCAATTATCGTTAATCCTCAAGTATCGACTTCGGTTAACAATCTTGTTCAAAATGAGGAATTCGAAGATGCTGCGGATTATAATGTTTCATCAGAAGATGATGAGTTTCATGATGCAAATCAAGCGACCTCTGGTGCGGTTCCTGGAATTTCAGATGTCACGTCAAATATACAACCTCAAGGGATGACTGAAGGTCATGCATCTACATCCTCATCAAATCCAGCACTCGATTTGACTGTTGATCTTAATATCAACAATTTGGGTATAAACTCTCGAGTTCCCGATCTTCTAGAAACTCGAATTCATAATACCCATCCTCAGCAGAATATTATGGGAGATGTCCAAAGTGGTGTACAAACTCGTAATCAGCCTCGAAACAACCAGAATGTTGGACTGTATTCGGAAATAAGAGAATCTGGGGGACATAACGATTGGTCTTTTGCGTGCTACGTTTGCTAAGTTGAACCAAAATCTTGGAAGGAGGCAATGAAAGAAGACTCTTGGGTTGAAGACATGCAGGAAGAACTTCAGCAGTTCAGAAGTTGGGAGTTGTTGTGAGAAACAAAGCGCGACTGGTTGTCCAGGGCTTTAATCAGGTAGAAGACATTGATTACAATGAAGTTTATGCACCGGTTGCATGACTTCAGGCCATAAGAATTTTCTTGGCTTATGCGTCATACAAGAAGTTCATCGTTTATCAAATGGATGTGAAGAATGCATTTCTTCATCGTGTGGTTGAGGAAGAGGTATATGTTGAGCAACTGCCATGTTTTGAAGATCCAATCCATCCTGACAAGGTTTGGCTTCTCAACAAGGCGTTATATGGTCTTCATCAAGCTCCAAGGGCTTGGTATGAAACGTTGTCTACCTATCTTCTGAAGAATGGTTTTCGACAAGGATTGATCGACTGTACTCTCTTCATCAAGGAAAGGAACGACGATTTGTTGCTAGTGCAAGTATATGTTGATGACATTATTTTTTGGTCTACCAACGATCGAATGTGCAAAGAGTTTGAGAAGTTCAAGATGAGCGCAATGGGAGAAATGACTTTCTTTTTAGGTTTGCAGGTTCACAATCAAAGGAAGGAATCTTCATTCATCAAACCAAGTACGTCGGGGATATTCTCAAGCGATTTCAAATGGACGACTCAAAGCCTTTGGGAACTCCATTAGCTCTGATTCATGGGATTACTCCAGACGGAATGGGTGAACATGTGGAACCATCTCTCTACCGTGCTATGATCGGATCTCTCATGTATCTTACTGCTTCAAGACCTGATATAATGTACCCAACATGTCTTCTGGCGCGCTACCAGTCCGGTCCAAATGTTTCCCATCTGATGGCTGTGAAAAGGATCTTTCGTTATTTAAAGGGTCGCTCGGACACGGGTCTCTGGTACCCTAAGGATGATAACTTTGATCTGACAGCATTCAGTGATTCTGATCATAGCGGCTGCAAAATAGTTGCAAAATCAACAACAGCAGGATGTTATTTCTTAGGGAATCACCTAGTCACGTGGCAATGCAAAAATCATACTTGTGTAGCTACGTCAACCTATGAGGCTGAGTATATTTCGGCTTCTAGTTGCTGCTCCCAGGTTCTATGGATTCAACAACAGATGCGGGACTACGGTTTTGAATTTCTATATATTCCTATTTTTGTTGATAACGAAGCTGCTTTACAGATCACTCGTAATCCTGTACAGCACTCAAAAAACAAAACACATTGAGATTAAGTATCATTTCACACGAGATTGTTATGAAAAGAAACTTATCAATGTTGTTAAATTCCACACCGATCACCAACGTGCCGACCTTTTTACAAAAGCTTTTGACAAATCTCGTTTTGATTATCTACTTTGGTCAATGGCATCAAGGTGAAACTCGAGTGACTCAACCATGGCTAATCATTTTTCTACATATTTTTCTAAAAATCTAAAACTACCAAAAGATTTTCCAGTTTTCTTAGTTTTATATTTTAGGGGGAGAAATTTTCAAGAAAATACAAAAATATGTCTTTTATTTATTTACCCTCTATATTTAAGGGGGAGAAAACTTTAGAAAAATATAGAAACAATAGAAAACCAAAAATCAAAATTGAGTTTCTTGGAAAGATAATTGAAGATGATGAAATACACCGTGATCTGTCATAAACAAGTCAAAGAAAAAGAATGAAAATTGATAAGTAGCTTTACTAATGATGTTTCGGTAGGCTCATAATCAGACTAAAATGTGCAGGTTGATATAAACTTAATCAGACTTCAAGCCAGGTGGGAACCATTCGTTGGCATATGGTCTTGGTACCGAAATTTTGTTTGGTAGTATGCCGAAGTTCTGAGATATACGGTCTTTATGCTGATTTATCATCTGGGTATCAAGGTTGAATCTTTTGTCCAAAATAACAGTGGCGCAAGTCTAGAACTTCCATGATACCATACATACGCGTAAATACTGCATACGACCATCAAATATGTGGATAAAAAAATCACATCCCAAAAATAAGTGATAAAATATCACAGCTTTATGCGAAAGCTAAGTTCGTCTCTTTGTCGGTACGATGGTACTAACCTGTTCACGGACTTACTCTTGTGCCCTGCATGCATATGAAAATCACGTTCCTCATCAATAAGTGATTTAGTCACAAAAGGCTTGTTTTCAAATCAAAATAAGTGAGTATCTCACATCAACGATAAGATTTTCTCTCTAGCATATCTTCATACGGGAATGTGTCATGAAGTGGTTGAACACCGACTAGTAAGTATAAATTATACACTAATCATATCTCCTAATCATTATATTTGATAAGTCGAGCTTACGTGGACAACAATACCTAAAATCATAGTAGAATATTTATTTTTTCAATTTGATGTTCTAACAAGACCTGTTTTTTTCAAGATTAAAAGCTGGTATGATTCTCTCACCTTGAAACTCTGAAAAAGATATATTTAGTGTTAGTAATTATTTTAGTTTAGTTTACTATGTTGTTAGATTAAGTTTTTTAAATTAGCCAAAAGTTGAGACTCAAAAGGTTTTTCTACCAAGATACATCATAACAACCATTTGTTTTGATATCACAACTTCATAAAGTACTTTCTTACAATGGTAAACCTAAAGGATACATTAACTACTAAGCATAATGACTTGACAGTATGGTATCATTCTCGAAATGCTACACTAGTTAACTTCTTTAATGGTTTTAAAGACATGTTTGAAATGAGCAAAAAGCGAGTGAACATTCAGTGGAATGAAAGATGCAAAGCAAAGGAAATCCAACATCAACATGATCCGGTTAATGAAGAGTAATGGGAATCCTGATGCTTCAGCGTCATCCTCACAACAAACAACTTCTGCATCAACTCCAGTGGTATAGTCGAATGCACAGCAGATAGTGACCGATCCAGTTACCTCAAGCAGCTATCAAGAGGAAACAGGAAAAGTTTGATGTTTCTAGAAAGTTTGAAGACCTGGTGCTCTATTAGTGGATAGCAGATCTTCAGGGGAGTTTTTTGATACTCCAGGCCATTCTAGTTTGAAGACCAAAGACTGAAGATCGAAGACCAAGCAACGGCCAAGGGGGAGTTTGTTGATACACTTTTGTGTCTGTCACTTGTTCTTAGTTACGTCTGTAATTGTACGGTTCTTTGTTTACAGTGTCTGTGTAAGTTTGGTCATGTTGACCAAATCAAGATATCCTCCTATCTTGGTTTCGTACGACGTTTTAGTTTGTCTGTGTTAAACAGTTGCATGTGTGCATACTATTGAGTCTTGTGTACATCATGTTTGTGACACGCTCTCCGAAGAAAGCATTCTGCGCGAGTAGGCATGCTTCTACGAGCAAGATATTGCTCGTATGAGCGACCAGCTTCGTACGAAGGAAACAATGTAAACAAGTGGCTTACTTGTTTCGTATGAGGGAGTGGATGCTTCGTATGAACCAACTTGTTCGTACGAGCATCTTTGGAGCATCTCTTCGTGTGTAATAGTGTGTTCCTTATAACTAGCAACGTACTTCGTACGAATGACTAGCATGGACACTATATAAGCAGACATGCACCTCTCAGTCAAGAGTTGTTCAGTAGGGTTTTTCTGGTTGCTCACGTTGGTCATTCTGGTCACTGGTAAAAGTCGAACTAGTAAGTTGAGTAGAGGAAGACGCAAGAGCACATGCAGTTTGTATGAGTTGTATGAGCATTGTTTGTATATGTTTGTGCTAGTTCTCCTTAGTTAATCAAGATATTGAATCTTTGGTTATCCCGTGTTCTTACTTTGCTTTGGTTTGCATGCATACATGGATTTCCAATTGTATGTGTGTTGCATGAACAAGGAGGCAGGTTTAACTTGATCCTCCAGGTGGACCTACAATTTTCTCAGTTCAGAATCGTTACTGCAGAAAAAGTTGGGTTTTGGACGTTTTGACGGCTATTCTAGAGTTTTGCTGTTGTTTTCGGATAATAACAAGCATTTCGGATCATTAGTAAGGCATCTCGAATAGAGATTATGCATTTCGGATCATCATAATTGCATCTCGGACTGTATCTCGGTGTATTTCAGATAAACTGGGAAGTATCTCGGATAAATCCGTGCATCTCGGATCTTTGGTATTGATTTCGAATCATCTAGGAAAATTATCATTTCGGATAACCACTGTTTCGGATCATTTCGGACACTGTTCTGAATTACATCTCGGATACCTCATTTTGTTCGAATTTGGATACCATCTCGAATCACCTTCTCGAATAACAATTTGGATTACCATCTCGGACTATTGTTTCATAAGGTGGAAAGTTAACCAACTAACGTAATCAGTAATAAACATTTTTGTACACAGATCTTGATCCGTAAACAATTTTAACAAACCGACTGCACGGTTAGACTTGTGTGATTAAAAAAACATTTTGTATCATTGGATTCGTATTGTCGGACGAGTCTAAGGATAAAATATGGTAAACACACATTTCAGACAATTTTAAATGTTTTTAGCAAGCTGGTTCGGTAAAAATGTCGAATATGTCAAACTTAAATGAGTTGTTAAGGATGGAGCAAGAGGTTGGAATGACTAACAAACCAACAAAGATTATGAAGGTAGAGAATTACTTACGTGGAAGGATAGGTTTCAATCATTCATTGAATATATTAGGTCACAAGGATGTGGATCTTGATTCAAGATATGTACGTAACCCAATTCATGATTTTGAAGGCAGACAGCGGGTCGCTGCCTATGTTAACATGTCAGAGGCAGAAAAGAGAATGTATAAATCTGAAAAGAAAGCCTTAGCTTCAATCAAGATGTTTTTACCTCATGGTATCAAACATGCCTTCAAAAGATATACAACCTCTAAGGAAATGTGGGATGCTCTAGAAAAGAGGTTTGAGGGAAATAATGATGTGAAGAAGAACAAGGTTGACCTGCTGAAAAAGCAATTTGTTGTTTTCAAATACATGAGAAATGAGTCCCTAAAAGATATCGTCACGAGATATTATCATCTAATGTCTGAAATTGATAACTATGACATAGAGGGATACACGGACGTCGAGATAAATGACAAGTTGCTTGATGCTTTGCCTGCAAAGTGGGATATTTATACTCTCATGATTAAGGGTGAAGCTGATTACGAGACTAAGGATTTAGAAGAGGTTGTTGGTAACCTGAGAGCTTATGAGCTTAACATGAAGAAGAAGGAAACATGACATGATCAGGTTCAGGATCTGGGAGTTTACAAAGGCATTCTATCTTCTTCTTTCGACAATGCTTCGAGTGATTCAGCAACTGCGTTTCTCTCATGTGAAAATGAGCAGGTTATGACTAATACTCAGGGTGATGTGTGCTTTGTTGCTGCTTCAGGAGGATCATCAGGAGTAAAGAAACAATAAGAAAAACTGACTGGATTGAATAGCAAAACTCCTAATTCAATGCCCATGAGTGTAAAATCAGCTGAGAATCAACTGGCTCTACTTGCCTCGTTTGTGGCTTCATATCAAGATTATATACATGGCAAGATAACTGATCCAGCAACACTGGACGAAGATTATGAGCAGATTGATCCAGACAATTTGGATGAGATGGATATTAAGTGGCAAATGGCCATGATAACCCTCAGGGAAAAAAGGTTCATGAACATAATAGGAAGAAAGTTCATTGGGAAGAAGGTTGGATTCGATAAATCAAAAGTTCGATGCTTTAAGTGTCAAAATCTTGAACATTTCGCTAGAGAATGTCAGAGACATACAGGAGAATCACCACAATCTTCCACATTTCATAATTCATCTGGTCAAAATTCATCCAACGGTGCATTACGGGCGCTTATTTCCACTACTTCTACTGATGGTTCTTATGATTGGATCATTCATCTGGAAGGTGATGGAAACATAACACAGGCTTTCATGGCAGAGATTGCTACGGTTGATTGTACAGAAGTATAGGAAGATGCAGAGATAGAGAAGGAGCAGAAGCTGAAAAAGTTGATGCTAATCAGATAGAAGTTCAAGAGGAAAAGGTGAAGTCTGATGATGAGAAAGATGATGCAGATAAGAAGATGGCTGCTGATTTTGCTGCTTTCATGGCCACTTGAGCAAATGATCAGGAGAGGTAAATTCTAATCCTGTTAGTTCTTTTTGTTTAAAATGTCATGAATTGCAAAGTGTGGTTGACAGGCTGACAAAGCAAAATCAAAGCCTGGTAAATAAGCACTCGAGCATAAAAGAGTCAAACGTTTTCGTAAAAAGAAATGATTCTTTATACTTGAAGAAAATTAAAGGTTATGAAAACAAATTGACATTTTAACCTGCAAATCAAATATAGAGCTTCAAGTTATAGACTTAGCTCATGATACAATGAGTGAGAAAACAAAAGAGATGTCTGAAAAATGAAAAGAGTTGTTAGAAGCACAACTGAAAATTGTTGAACTTGAAAAGAAATTAAATTAATTCAGAGATTCTACTTTTGTAATGAAACACATGATGGGTGGCTTGAAGAAAAGTAATGACAAGACGTGCGTGGGCTTCCAGTGTTTCAATGAAGTTCCACCACCTCTTAGTCATGACTATTCGTTCTTGCCAGATGAAGAATAGTTTTGGTTCAACTACACCTAGTAGTTCCACATCAGAAAAGGGTGATGTGTCAGAGTATGATGACGATAGTGTCAAGAAGGAAAGTAGCAGTTAATATGTTTTGAAAACAAAGAATGCACCTACCAAAAATAAAAAAACAAACTTTTGTCAAGAAGGTTAATTTGTTCAGGGAAGTGACATGAAAAATGAAACAACTGTTATTGAAAATGAATCGAATGTGAAGTTTGCTAAAAATAAAAACAAAGAAAAATCTAAAATTCATTAAACTAAATTAGCTCCTTCTAAGGCATCATCATCACCTAATATATCTAAACCAGGGACTTCAGTTAAGAAGTCTTCGGCAAAAAGACCGTGCTTCAAATGTCATACTAAGGGACATGTAGCAAGCTGTTGTCCAAACAAAAAGGGTGAATCACAGGTGAGTGAGAGAAAGAGAGAAAAATCACCAGAGAAGGTTGGTGATAGTGAGCAGAAAGTGTTTGGCTCACCAAAGATATATGTTCCTAAGCAACAAGAGGGTGTTGCTGTTGGTGTAGGTGTAGGTGTAGGTAAGGCTGAAACAGGAACTCAGCAAGTTCCTCATTTTGAATGAAATAAACAAATGTTTCAGCTTGAATCTACATCAATCAGATTTGAGAGATCTAGAAGTAGTTCGCTAAGATTGAATTACTTAATAGTCATTCAGATAATTTCAGAAGTCTAGGTCAATATCAAAATCGATACTAGAATAATGGTGCTCGAAGTTTTTATAACAATGACTTTAGAAATTATAATAGTCAAAATTCTTGGAATCAATCAGGTTATGTGAGTCAAAACTCAATCTCTCAATATTAGAATTTCCAAAGGTCACAGAGTTCAAACTTGTATAGGAAACCTTAGGACCAAAGACCTCGTGGAACTCAAATCCCATTTCCACCAACAGGTCTTAGATCCAAGACTCCGGTTAGGGGTGATGGATATTGGATGGATGTTCAAGTAGTTGATGAATTTGAAAGCCCAAACCATTAAGGCTTGGGTCCCATCTAACTAATTTATGTTTGTTTGTGAAGGAGCTGATAAGGAGGATTATCAACTTTTGGTATGTTAATAGTGGTTTCTCCAGGCACATGACGGGGGATGCGAGATTGTTGACTTAGTTTGAAAATATAGCTGGAGGTTATGCGAACTTTGTAGGGGCTAAAGGAGGGCACATTACAGGTCGAGGAAAAGTGACCAACGAGAAGATTACATTGGACAAAGTGAACTATGTCGATTAGCTTAAGCACAATCTGATGAGTGTGTCACAAGTCTGCGACTAGGGTCACTCGGTCCATTTTACTAAGTCTGAAGCTTTGGTGTTGAAACCAGGTTTGGTGATACCAGACGATTGGATAGTGATGAGAACTCCAAGGAGGAATGACACTTATGTCATGGACATGGGTGCTAAGGATGCTTCTCCAGTGGTGATGTGTTTATTGTCAAAAGCATCTGAGGCGGAGTCAATTTTGTGGCACAGGCGCATGGTCCACATCCACTACCGAAAAATGAATTATATTTTTTAAAAGGGTGTAGTGGCAGGGGTGCCAGCGAAGAGGTTTCATGTGAAAGATAAATGTCTTCCATGTCAAAAGGGAATTGAGCATCAATATTTTGCTCCTTATACACCTCAACAGAATGGAGTCGCTGAGAGGAAAAACAGGACGTTGATTGAAGCCGCTAGGACTATGCTTTCGGATTCAAAGCTTCCAGTTCTCTTTTAGGGGGAAGCTGTGAATGCAGCTTGCTATGTCTTAAACAAACTTTTGACTGTTAAATGGTTTAACAAAGCATGTCATGAAATTATGTTTAACAAGTAACCGAATTTAAAAGGCTTTGAACCATTTGGATTACGTTGCACAATTGTGTGAAATAAAGATAAATAAAAATTCGATGAGGTAGCTAAAGAAGGTTACTTTGTAGGTTACGTACCTGGAGCGCCGAATAAAAGGGTTTTTAATCTAAAAACTGGTAAAATTGAAGTTTTGTTTAATGTTGAAATCAGTACTGATCCAGATGGGTTTACTGATCCAGATTATCCAGATCGAGTGTATAGACTTGATAAGGCATTGTATGGATTGCATCAGGCACCCAGGGCGTGGTATGAGACATTGTCAACACATTTGTTAAAGAATGGTTTTCAAAGAGGTCTGATTGATAGTACATTGTTCATTAAGCGAAAGAAGGAAGATTTTATGCTGGTACAAGTATATGTGGATGACATCACTTTTGGGTCATCTGATGAGAGCATGTGTCATGAATTTGAAAAGGTGATGAAGATCAAGTTTGAAATGAGTGCGATGGGCGAGTTGTCCTACTTTCTAGGTTTGCAAATTGAACAGAAGAAAGATGGGATGTTTATGCATCAAACAAAGTATGTGTATGACATTTTGTCTCGTTTCAAAACACACCTATCTGCGAGGATCACAATCTTGATCAAGATCATGAGAGTATGGATGATATTGATCGAACTTAGCATAGGGCAAAGATTGGTTATCTAATGTACATAACTACTTCAAGACTAAACATCATGTTCGCAGTGTGTCTTTGTGCTAGATATCAAGCGAATCCAAAAGAGTCACATATGAAAGTGGGGAAGCGAATTCTTCGTTACTTGAAGGGGAAACCTAAACTTAGGTTATGGTATCCAGCTCCTAGTGATTTGAAGTTTGTTGCTTTCACTTATTCGGACTTTGGGGATGCAAATCAACCAGAAACTCTACCACAGGTGGTTGTCAGTTCTTAGGAGGGAGGATCGTGCCATGGCAATGCAAGAAGCAGTGTTGCGTGTCTACCTCTACGTGTGAAGCTGAATATATTGTTGCGGGTAGCTGTTGCTCTCAGGTTCTCTGGATACAATAACAGATGCACGATTACGGTTTGAATTTCACTCCTACTCCTATTATGATAGATAATAATGCCACTATTTCAATCATAAGGAATCCCGTAAAACATAGTAGCACAAAACATACTGACGTTCATCATCATTTTATATGGGATTGTGCTGAAAAGAAACTGATTGAACTACATCAAGTTGACACACTAGATAACCTGGCAGATCTTTACACAAAAGCTTTTGATAGTGCTCGATTTGAACGACTAGTCAAACTCAACGTGATAAGAAATCCCGAATAACCAGTTTTTCATAAGAATTTTGTAAATAGTTTACTGCTTTCTTAAAAATAAAAAAATTAAAAAAATAGAAAACCATAAAATAAAGAAAAATATAATAAAAATAATATAAAAATGAGTTATCACTGTGCGAAAAAGAAGACATGATAGTACATTAGCAAGTTAGACTATCACACTGAATTTGAACTTAAATTTGCATAAGTGTGGTAACAACTTTATCATATGATGTACAAGTAAGCAAGAAACATGAAATAATCAACTTACCATGGTGATATAAATATAAAGAACTGAGTATGGGTGGGTAACATATCAGTGGCGTATGGTTTTATAACCTTAAAATTTGCGTTGATAGATTGCCAAAATCTAAGGTTTTAGGTCTTTAACTGTTATTTCATCCCGGGATATCAGGGTTGTCCTTCTACCGCATCCAGATATACGCTGACCTAGGCACAACCAAGATATCTTAAAAGAGCTAAAATGTCAAATCCTAGAAATTGAAGAAGCTCTCCTAGAGAGTCATTCAAATTTGCAAAATGCATAAATCGTACCAAAATTTGTGGTATTTGTCTTAACCCTCGTTGGATATTGGTCTCTTTGCTGTACGACTGTACAGACATGATCACCAAGTATCTAACATTGTAAATCAAAAGGATGAATTTTGTATACTCACCTACTACGAGGAATCTTTGTGCATACCTTGATCGCGGGGATATGTCCTGAACTGGGACACACTAGTACATTAGTATAATATTACCTTAACGTATCACCAGGTAAAGGTACTTGGAATGTTCATGTGTTTTTGTTTAGTGGATAAACAATACTGGTAATCGTCTTGAATTGCTTTTCATGAAAATTAAAAAAAGAATGAACTGACAGTGTGAAACAATTTGAGTTGGCTGATATGATCTTCTTCACCAGTGATTGTCCCAAAAACAGAGTTTTTTTTTCTTCTTTGTTATTTATTTTTAGAAAATAAAAAAATCCAAAAAGATTTAGTTTTTCTTTAAAATTCTTAACGTACGGAAAATGGTTGTTCTTGGAGGAATTGTTACCGATAGGGGGAGCTGGTGTTAGAATATGAGTTCAAAATTTTTGAAATTGCAGGTTCTAATAGTGTTGGAGAATTTTTGATTGTTTGATTTGAGTTGAGATTTGCTTAATCTGTGATACAGTTTTACCATCTCTTGAATAATAATATTTTGTTAACTTGTGTTGAAAAATTCATATGGTTTCTCGAGATATTTGTTTTATAGTATACAAGTGTGTTGCTGAGAAGTTGATGTAAAGAGATGAGGAGTTTGTTGCTGCATGGTAGAACCTCCTTTCTATATTGCAGACATAGTTGAAGATTTTGAAGATTGCTATGCAAAGCTAATCTAAAGTTTACTCCAATGCTAGCGATTTTGAAGATTTGGTGATTGGATGGATCAGCTTAGGGGGAGTCATTTGCTGACAGAAGATTTTGAAGCTGAAGCTATCAAAGACCATAGACGTTGAAAGTTGTTGTGAAGATTGCAAGAAGACTGAAGACAAAGTTGTTTGATAAAGCTATTGTCAAGGGGGAGCTTGTTGGTGCATATTTGTGACAACAGCTTAGATTTGGCCTTTTGGTATCTTGTAATTAGTAAAATGATAAACACTTAGCGGGTTGGGGTTTGTAATAGTTAGTTGTAGTGATTGAGCTAACCAAGGTCACACACAAGAGTGGGGGTAGGCGAATTGGGCCTAGACCAATTCGCAGCCCATGAGGTTTATCCTAGCACATGTTGCAAACCTGTCTCTATATAGACAGAGCTTTGTATTAGGGTTTAGGGGGCTCAGTTAATCACTTTAGATAGAGCTGTGAGAAATCTACAGAGAGTGGCTGAGAGATTTCTTGTGAGTCTTAAATTGATTGTAAACGTTCGTGTTGGATAATCAATAGAAGACCAGTTTAATTATAATCCTGTTTCTTCAAAAGTACTATCATCATTAGACGATAACCCGTATCCTGTCCTTCTGACTCAAGTACATTTTGTCATGATGCTTCATGCTTGTCAACAGCTAACAGCATCTCATTCATCCTTAACCCCTATTCCTTGATCTAAATCAAGTTCTGCAAAATTCTCAGAAATTTGTAAGCAGGCATTTCTATGCAATAGAGGAAAGTACCATATGCACAATGATACATCCAAGTACTTGTACTTGGATTTCACAATTCAAAGTTCTTTCATCTTGTGACGATCAGTCAAATCTTCAAGAACGGTTAATATTTATTTAAACAAATAAAACACTCTAGTTTTGGATTTTCTATTTTTTATTTTATTTTATAGGAGAAAAAATCTGAAAAGCAAACAAACAAAGAAATTAGCTCGATAGTTACAATATACAATTACAATTACAATGGGATCAAAATCGTTCTCAGGTAGACCAAGGAACACTTTTCAGCCAAATTTATTCAGACCAGTCTAAGTGATTGCCAATATGTTTGTCCACTTAAACTTTAACGCTAAAATTTTCAAAATTTTCAACTTCTTGATACTCTTAAGGTAATATTACACTATAATACCCGTGTGTCCCATTCCATGACTACCCCCGCGATCAATAAGCACAATAATTCATCGTAACAGGTGCGTATACTAAGTCCATTCTTTTGATTTTACAACGTAAGACTATTGGGGAACAGGTTATTACTTTCGTACATCAGAGTAACAAATATTTGTGTCCAACAAAGATTATTTTTAACACTGTTCGACAAGATTAAAAAGAAAAATATAATGATTTTTGAAACAAAATGAAGAACACGATGAAGAACACGAAGAACACCAACCCAAAAATTCCGGAAAACTTGAATGTTTGATATCTAACTAAACCTAGAAATAGGTTATGAAGTCTCTGATACCAATTGTAAGTCCCGAAAAACTGGATCTAACAACGATATCAAACAATCACTAAGGATGAGCAGAATCCAAACTTGGTGAGATTCAAGAAAACTGAAAAATAAGAAGATTGAGATGAACAAGAATAACACACAAATCACTTTAAACTTGCATACGATTCTAGTACTTGAATAAGCAAAACCGTCTGATACAAGTTCTTCACCTCTCTCCCTATGGGCTCCCTTAGGGTGTCTCTATGGAGTCTCCTTCAAAGTTTTTTTTTTCTCTAAATGTTTAACCCTAGAAATGACATAAGGTTGTTTATATACCGAGGGTAAGCCCACTCTCCATATGGGCTCCACTTGGCCTTGCTTGACCCAGATGGCATTAGGCATGTCCCAAATGACCTAAACTGGTCCAAACCTAATACAAACTAACCCAAATAAATCCTAGTTCTCTACCATAGCTTGTTACGTATATTTGATGCGTCAGTCTCACACTTTTAGGACCTAACGTCTACTTAAATATATTTTGTTATCATGTATACTAATTAATAAGCATTTTTTTAGTAAAAGAGTAACCTGGAAGCCTTTGTCACAGAATTGACCACAGCTTAGTAAGTTGTATTTCAGACCTTCTACATAAGCTACTTTCTCAATGGTTAATGATCCATACTTGATACAACCATAACCCAGAGTTCTCTCCCCTTTACCCCATTTCTAGAATTTACTAATTTACCCATTTTGGTATAAAATTACTGAGTAAGCTCATGTCCCCAGTCATGTGCTTGGAGCTTCCTGAATCGAAGTACCAGATCTGCTACACATGATGGTCCTGAAATGGTAAGGTTGAAGATTTTTTGGTACCCAAACTGTAGGTCCACTTGGAGGATCAAGATAACCTACTTCCTTGTTTATCTAACACACATACGAGTGCGGAATCCATGTAAGTATGCAAACCAAAGCAAAGTAAGAAACACAAGATAACCAAAGATTCACTATCTTGATTAAATGAAGAGAACTAATACAAACACATACACACAATGTTCATACAGACTCAAGGTATTCTCTATGTGCTCTCTCTCTCTCTTGTGTTCTAAGTGTCTCACATGTATCACTTGTGTCACCCACGAACTATGAGGTGCATGTCTGTTTAAATAGTACCAACACCAAGCAACCAGTACGAAGAATGTTGTTGGTTGTACGAAGCATTACAAGTCATGAAGAACATTCAGTAATGGTTGCTCGTACGAACAATAACTGGTTCATACAGATAAGCAAAATAGTTGTTGAAAGTGCCACTCGTACGATCATGAGAATCACTCGTAGGAACAGATAATGGCTCGTATGAGCAAGCAATTTGCTCGTATGAAGCACCTTTCACTCGAACGAAGAAGTGTTCTTCAGAGAACTTGCTCATAGACATGTCGTAGAGACAGCAAGATCAGAAACACAAGACTTAACAGTATGCACACATGCAACTGTTTTACAACAAAGACAACTAAACGTCATATTAAATACAGATAGGAGGATATCTTGATTTGGTCTACACGACCAAACTATACAGACACAATTAACAAAGACCGTACAATTACTGACTTAACTAAGAACAAGCGACCGGCATAAAAGTGTATCAAGAAACTCCCCCTTAACTGTTTCTTGGTCTTCGGTCTTCATTTCCAAAGGCCTGCTTTCCTGTTTCCTCTTGAGTATCACCGAAGGCAATTGGATCGGCCACGATCAATTGTGCACTAGACTCTACCATTGGAGTTGCAGTAGAAACTCTTGGTTTCGCGGATGAAGCTGAAGCATTAGGATTACTAGAGTCTTCACTATCTTGATCACGTTTACGTCGGATCCCCTGTGCTTTGCATCTTTAATTCCACAGAATGTTCACCCACTTTCTACTCATTTCAAATACGTCTTTAATACCATTAAAGCCTTCAACCATTGTAGTATGACGAGAGTGATACCATTCTCTCATGTCGTCATGTTTAGTAGTTAATGTTTCAGCAGATCGTTGTACAGCTGCACTACGTTCTTTTAGCCTATTCATTTCAATCCCATGAGTGTTATCAGACACTCTCATCTATTGTAGCTAAGTAGCCCTTTCAGCATTCGTAGCCCTCAATCTCCCATTTTCCTTTCTTAAATGTGCAATCTCGGTAGCCTGCTTTCCAACAATTTCCTTCAAAGAATTTAACTCCAACTGTTGCATAAGAACTGTAGTTCAATTTGAAGACATAAATTCCGAGTGCTTATTAATCTGAGTTACCGCAGCTTGCAGCTGAGAGAACAAAAAATCTACTTTCTCATTCTGTTCCATTTCAGAGAATAAACAACTACTTCATTTTGTACTTTGCTCATGAATTGTGGACTGGGATTGTTGAGCTGAAGAAGTAGTGGGTTATTGTTGAACTGGAGTAGTCTCAACTAAAGGTGTTTCAGTTGCTGTGGTATCTACAGGTTGTGGTTCAGAGGTTGTAGTGGGTTCTGATATTAGAGTTTCAGCCTCCTCTGATGTGAAGGCATACTGAGCTTCTACAGTTGGTTCCAATACGGTCTCTTGTTTGCGTGGTTGTAGGTTGTGTGATTTCAGGTTGAGCTGATGAGGTTTCCAAAGATGTTATGCTTTGTTTCTTTCTGCGAACTGCAATTTTCCTTTTGCGAGCTCGTTCATCCTCAGCATCGGATGGAATGTAGTCAGCATCTGGATCTGATGGAATCTTTCTAATCTGCCTAACCCCATGCTCATCAACAAAGCGTTCATAACCAGGTTCAAGTGGATTGTCATCAGAATCCAATTCTTTATCCGGTTGTCTACCCTTATCACCACCTGTAGTACCTACACCACTTGCCCCACCATCACCATCATCATCACTGTCATCATCATCACTTTTTCCCTTTTGATGACCAAACTTATCTTTGATCGTCTTCTTCAAAGTTGATTCTTCATTATCTGACTGACTATCATCATGGCGCCACCTATCGTTTTCTGGTGCAACATATTCATTATTTGCCAGAAAACCGAACAACTTACGAGGAGGTATGCTTTCCTTGTAATGTTTTGCCGCTACACCTCTAAATATCTTCAACGAATGTTCCATCATAACATCAACTTTTAGAACATTGTTGTCGTTCTTTGGAAGATTCGGATGTTGCACATTCAAGATCATCTGGAGAAAACGAGGATACATCCAAAACTTATTTCCACCAAAACCGGTTCTTCTCAAGTTTTCCTTCATGTTTGCAAAAATATACTTTGAAACACCGAATGGTTTGTTCAATGTCAAAGCTACCATCATTCCAACTAAGTCGTTATTCGTCATTTCATAACCACTTCGTCTGTTGCTTAAACACTGAATTAAAACATGTAGAAAGAACATGTACCTGAGCGGCAACCATGCTTTGTTTAGTTTCCCAACAAGGAAATCTCCGACACATCACATTCGAAGCAAACATCCACGTTGACACTTCAATGAAACTGAGTACGAAACTTTAGGATCATTGCTAAGTTGTAATGCTCAGTTTAATAGATCAACGGAAATGTCTATGTCTAAGTCATTTACTCTTCCGTGGATAATTTCCTGTCCATTCACTTCAATAACTTTAGCTGAATCCCAAAGTTCCTTGATCAATGTCTTGTATACTGTAGTTTTATGAGTGATAGCATAATGTATCCTTGAGTCGTGCAAAAACTGCCTTATACCGTTGTACTCAGGAAATTTATCTTTCAGATCTAAGTAAGCAACCATGTTGTGTCTCGGCTCTGACATAATTTCCACTTCTGACTTATCAGTTTTCTTCGTTGCGGGCTTTCTTTTCTATTCCTTTTATGTCATCCTATACACCGAAGATAACAAGAATAAGAAGAAACAAAAATACATGAGGGAGCATACTGAAAAAGATTTTACTTGTGAACTTTTTGTAAGTATGATTCCCCTTGACGAAGAACTACCGAATCATATGAATAACATTTTACTCGTACGAAGAACAACTGTCTCGTACGAACAACAACTAACTTGCTTAAACAAGTGTTTGGTTCGTGCGAGTAACTGGTTCGGTTACTCATGCGAGTAATAATTCACTCATACGAAGCAAAATCAACTTGTTCGCACAAAGAACTTCAAAAGAAGATTATTCATGAAGAACTTGTTTTTCGTCAAAAGGTTCTTCATTTAAAGTTTGTTGTTCATGTCAGGCAATGTCTCATTGTCAGGTAATGTTCAAACAGTTCATCTTCAAGGTATATCAACATTGTCAAACATACCTTAAAGATATCAAAAACAACTTAAAAGAGGTGAACGAATGATGTGAGCAAGGTGAAAGTAAAGTTGTACCAAAGAACTACATCACCCATTATACCACATTGTTATACTCATCTTTTCTCGTATGAAGGACCTTAGTTCGCATGAAGAACTGCCACTCGTACAAAGACTGTCTTGTACAAGGAACCAGTGGCTGATTCATACGAAGCATAACTACTCTTACGAGTAACCTATGATTCGTACGACTAACAACTAGTTCGTACGAATCCAGGTTCTTTCAAATTGGAACATTAGTTCTTTGTGGACCTTAGGTTTTTCGTTAACCCATTTAGATCTTTGCACATATCCACACAGATTCACAAGTTAAGTTAGGAAAAGTGCTCATTAAACAGATTTTGTTCTTTGAAATGAGTTTACCCGTTGTAAGAAAGTACTCTATGAAGTTATGATAGCAAGACAAATGATTTTTAGGGCGTATCTTGGTATAAAACATTCGAGCTTTAACTTTGGCTAATTTTAAAAATACAGTACACTAAAACAAGTACTAACGGATAAGAGCAAACTGTACATTAATCAATAATCTTTTTCTGAGTTTCAAGGAAAGAGAATCATACCGGCTTTTAATCTAGCCAAAAATGAGTTTTTGTTTAAAACATAAATTTAAATAAATAAGTATTCTACTACAAGTATCGGTATTGTTGTCCATGTAAGCTCAGCTTATCAGATGTAATCATGATTAGGAGATATGATTAATATATGAATTATGCTTACTAGCCGGTGTTCAACCACCTCATGACACATTCCCGTATCAAGACATGCACAAGAGAAAATCTTACCGGTGAGTATACTACTTATCATCTGTTTTGGCGTATAGATGTGAGATACTCACTTATTTTGATTGTAAACAAGCCCTATGTGATTAAATCACTTATTGATGAGGAACTTGATTTTCATATGCATGCAGGGCACAGGTTTAAGTCCGTGAATAGGTTAGTACCATCGTACCGATAAAGAGACGAACTTAGCTCCTGCATAAAGCTGTGATATATTATCACTTATTGTTGGGTGAATGTGATATTGTTATCACTTATTGATGGTCGTATGCAGTATTTACACGTATGTATGGTATCATGGAAGTTCTAGACTTGCGTCCCCCTTTTTCGATAAAAAATTCAACCATGATACCCAGATGATAAGCAAGCATAAAGACCGCATAACTCAGAACCTCGGCATACTATCAAACGAAATTTCGGTACCAAGACCATATGCTAATGAATGGTTCTCACCGAACTTTCAGTCCATTATGTTTATATCAGCCTGCACATTTTAATCTGATTGTGAGCCTACCGATACATCATTATTAAAGCTACTTATCAATTTTCACTTTATGTTTTTGACCATATTTGACAGATCACTGGTGGATCATCATCTTCTCTTATCTTTCCAAGAAACTCATTTTTGATTTTTGGATTTTCTATTGTTTTTGTATTTTTCCAAATTTTTCTCATGTTTTTGTGTTTTCTTGAAATTTTCTCCCCCTAAAATATAAAAATAACAGAAAATGGAAAATCTTTTTGAATTTTTAGTTTTGAAGAAAATATTTACGAAAATGATTAGCCAAGGATGTTTTACTCGGGTTTCACCTTGATGCCATTGACCAAAAGAAGATAATCAAAACGTGATTTATCAAAAGCTTTTGTAAACAGGTCGGCACGTTGGTGATCGATGTGGATTTTAACTACATTGATAAGTTTCTTTTCATAATAATCTCGTATGAAATGATACTTAATCTCAATGTGTTTGGTTTTTTAGTGATGTACAGGATTACGAGTGATCTGTAAAGCAGCTTCATTATCAACATAAATAGGAGTAGTTAGGAATTCAAAACCGTAGTCACGCATCTGTTGTTGGATCTATAAAACCTGAGAGCAGCAACTAGAAGCCGAAATATACTCAGCCTCACAATTGGAAGTAGCTACACAAGTTTGCTTTTTGCACTGCAATATGACCAGGCAGTTTCCCAAGAACTGACATCCTGCTGATGTTGACTTTGCATTGATCTTGCAGCAACCATGATCAGAATCACTAAGTGCTGTCAAATCAAACTTATCATCCTTAGGGTACCAAAGACAAGTGTCTGGGCGACCCTTCAAATAACGAAAGATTCTTTTCACAGCCATCAAATGACAAACTTTTGGACTTGACTGGTAGCGAGCTAGAAGACATGTTGGGTACATTATATCGGGTTTGGAAGCAGTAAGATACATAAGAGATCCGATCGTAGCACGATAAAGAGATTGTTCCACATGTTCACCCATTCCATCAGGAGTATCCCATGATTTTGAGCTAATGGAGTTCCCAAAGGCTTCGAGTCTTCCATTTGAAATCATTTGAGAATATACCCGACGTACTTGGTTTGATGAATGAAAATCCCTTCCTTATATTGATGAACCTGCAATCCTAAAAACAAAGTCATTTCTCCCATGGCGCTCATCTCGAACTTCTCTTGCATTACCTGCTCGAATTCTTTGCACATTTTCTCATTTGTAGACCCAAAAATAATATCATCAACATGTAATTGTACTAGCAACAAATCCTCATTCTTTTCCTTGATGAAGAAAGTACAGTCGATCAATCCACGTCGAAAAGCATTCTTGAGAAGATAGGAAGACAACATTTCATACCAGGCCCGTGGAGCTTGATGAAGACCATATAATGCCTTATTAAGAAGCCACACCTTGTCAGGATGAATTGGATCTTTAATACCAGGCGGTTGCTCAACATATACTTCTTCTTCAACCACTCCATGAAGAAATGCACTCTTCACATCCATTTAATAAACTATAAACTTCTTGTAGGATTCATAAGCCAAGAAAATTCTTATGGCCTCAAGACGTGCTACCGGTGCATAAAAATCATTATAATCAATGCCTTCTACCTTTAAAGCCCTGGACAACCAATCTTGCTTTGTTTCTCACAATAACACATCGGTCATCCTTCTTACACTTATAAACCCATCTAGTACCAATCTTATTGTAGTTGTCGGGCTTGTCAACCAATTTCCACACGCCCAACTTCTGAAACTGCTGAAGTTCTTCTTGCATTGCTTCAACCCATGAGTCTTCTTTCATTGCCTCCTTCTAAGATTTTGGTTTAACTTGGCAAACATAGCAGGCAAAAGACCAATCATTATGTTCCCCAGATTCTCTAATTGCTATATATAAACCAGCACTCAAGTTGTTCCTTAGCTGATTACGTGTCCACACTCTACTCTGGACATCTCCTATAATATTCTTCTGAGGATGGGTATCATGGCTTTGAGTTTCAGGAACATCAGAAACTTGAGAATTTATACCCAAATTGTTGATATTCAGATCAACAACTAATTCAGTAGTCCCTTGGTTATGCACATTTGACGTGACATCAGAAATTCCAGGAACTGGAGTAGTAGTGGCTTCATTTGCATCATGGAACTCATCATCTTCTGACGGAACATTATAATCAGCAGCATCTCCAAATTCCTCATTTTGACAATATTATTAACCGAAGTAGACACTTGAGGGTTAACAATAATTGGTCGTACTAATGACAAGTCAACTGCAGTATCACTTTCAAGTAGCATTTGAGAAGCTGCAGATGTATCATCAAAAATTGGCAGATGGAAGGAGTCAAACAGTCCATCGTAGTCAAACATCCAAGGAACACCCGAAGCTCTTACTGATTCAAGGTATCTTTAAACCTTAACTTCACCCCATTCCTCAATCTTTTTCGTTGACAAAATCCACACCGTAAAATTTGGAGTAGCATATCCAAGAAAGAATCCTTCGATAGCCTTTGGACCAAACTTACCATCTGGATCAATCATAATGCATGAGCTCTAAAAGGTTCTAATAAAGACACATCCAGATTTCTTTTATGTAACATTTTAAAACATGTTTTCCCATGCCTTTTCACCATAAGAACTCTATTCATCATATAACATGCAGTAGCCACAGCCTCCCCCCAAAACTGAATAGGAAGTTCTCATTCCACTAACATAGTTCTTGCAGTTTCGATCAGAGTTCTATTTTCCTCTCAGCGACACCATTTTGTTGTGGAGTGTAACAAGAGTTGTATTCATGTAAAATGCCCTTAGAAGAACATAATTCATCCATAACATGGTTCTTGAATTCGGTGCCATTTTCGCTTCTTATTCTCCTTATCTTCAAATTGTACAAGTTTTCAAGTAGCATGGAGAGATTCTTAAGGATTTCAGGAACTTCACTCTTGTGTGCCATAACATTCACCCATGAAAATCTTGAATAGTCATCATTATCGACTAAACAATATGCATCGCCAAAGGTTACCTTGTGTTTCATTGGTCCAAAAAGGTCCATATGAAGACGTTCCAGAGGCATATTGACAGTGTTAATTTTCTTCACAGGATGAGACGTCATTGCTTGCTTTCCCTTTTGACACGATACATAGACATCTTGTACATGAAACTTCTTCACTGGTACACCATTCATAAGATTATTTTTCACCAAATAGTTCCTTTTCCTCAAGTGAATGTGTCCCATTCGTCTATGCCAAGAGATTGATCCCTTTTCAGTAGCCTTTGAGACAAAACATGTAACTTTTGTAGACGTAGTGATAGCTTGGCTCATGTATAGAATATACAAGTCATTTATTCTTGGAGCCGACAGGAGAATCCATTCTTTGGGAATCTTGAAACCAGGCTTCAACACATAACAACCGGCATCATCAAAATGAACCGTGAACTTCTTATCGAAGATTTGAGAAACACTTAGAAGATTGTGATCAATTTGACGAACATAATTGATCTTGTTAAAATCACAACACCATTGGAGATCATTCCTTCTCCAGTGATGTATCCGCCTTTATCTCCAGCAAAAGCAACATAACCTCCCCTAATGCTTTTCACATCATAAAGGAGTCTTAAGTTGCCTGTCATGTGTCGTGATCCTCCACTGTCAACAATCCAATGACTATTCACAGTTCCTCCTGGAACACCCTGCCCATTACATTACCCGATTATTTTGAGATGGGCACCAAGCCTTAGTGGTCTTGAGTCGACCCTTATCATCAAGAAATGTGATTTCTATTTCTTGATGATTTGGAAACTTTGTGCCTCCCCCTGAAACATTTCTGGTTTTAGGTTTCCAATATTGTTGATGTTTACTAGATTGACTATTATTTATAAATTTAAATACTTCTGGTTTTATCAAACTTGATGAACTTGGTTTCTTTTCTAAAACATCCGGTTTTAATGCCTTCTCAATTATTTTAACTTATTTACGTCTCTGTTTTTCTTCTTCTTCCTTAACAATACGTTTGTCGTGTTTTGGTGACACAGATCGACGTTGGCAATTCTTCAGGAGGGGATTTTTCAACAAACTTGGGTTTTGCTGTGTTGGTACAATTTTTGATTATGTGGCCAAACTCCCTACACTTAAAACATGTTCTCCTTTCAACAAATTTAGGAGATGTCCTTTGACGACTTGATGTTGAACTTGTAGGACTAGAGGTACTTGGTCCATCGTCACAGCCATTTGTGTGTTGAGTGTAGTTGTTTTTTCTATTACGTTTTAAAATCTTGACTTGATTTACAAAATCAATATTTGACATATTTTCAAAAGTCTCAGTTATATCAGTACCAATTGAGCTCATAAAGTTAACATCTTCCCTTTTTTCTTGTTGCGAGCGCCTTTTGCTTCATCCTTTGGTTATGACACCTTAGGTTTTTCAGCTCGGTTTTCTTGTTGTCTACTTTTAGAAGCGATTAATGGTTGTGGTTTGATTGGATCCTTCTTTTCCAAAAATTTGGTTGTTGAATTTTCAAAAACTTGATCAACTGAAGTTGGAATTACATTTTTGATCGGAAAATTCTTGTTTGAGTAAATTTTCTCAACACCAATCAAAGTATACAACACATTATCGTTTCCAAATGTAGATGTAGTTGTCTTGACAAATTCGATAGGATTACTCCCTTGATTTGTAATAGATTGCCCATCAGGAGTAGCAAAAATTTCTACTCCTTTTTCTTCATCAAGAGATTGATCCTGATCGATCTTGTCTGACTCACCATCTGATGAATCATCCTCCTCTATTATAGATGGATTTTGATTAACAATTGATGATGAGTTCTTTGTTTTTCTAGATTCTTCTGAGGAATTGTCCAGCTTAAACCCTAATCCTTCTGCAAACTCTTCAGAATTAAGAGGTACAGATGGTTCAAAGTGTGGCATTTCCTCTTCGTCAGGAAATTTGGTATAATTGTTTCAATGGTGGTGGACACGATTTATACCCATCTCCTTTAAGTTTTTGAACATCAATGATGTGTAAGCACATATCGGGATTTATAACTCTCCAATTTTAGCTTAAATGCATTTAGCAAGGGCTAACTCCTTTTTAGTTTCTTTATGATATTAATGTAGTTATTAATTATTGTTTGCTTGTTCAAAACTATTTTTGTTAATTCAGAAACGCTTTTCTTAAGAGTCTCGATTATAGAATTGAATTCTTTTCATTTCGAGTTAAAGCCAGATTTGCCTCTTTGCTTTTTGACAGTTCAACTACTAGGCTTTGATTGTGACTGTTAATTGTTTCAAATTTAGTTTTTAAGTCAGCACAGTCATTGCATATGCAAGGAGTGTCGGATTTTACCAGACTCGTTGAACCTGCAACATTAGCCATAAAAGCAGTGTGATTAGAGAAAAGTCCATTGTTGGCAAAGAGTTTCTCCATTTCCTTGATGTAGCTTCTGCTTTCTTTATCAACCCAGACTTTTGACTTTTCATCCTTTCTTCTTCTTTTAGCAACTCATCAACCTCAGCATCAATCTTTTCCCTTGTCACACCCTGACCCGCAGCAGAAATGGTTGTCAGGGCGTGATTGGGTTTTCATCAAAGCTCTTGCCATTTACTATAAAAAGTTTCATATTTATTATTTCCAATTAAAAGGATAAATTACAACAACCACGTATACATACAAGCACAATATGTTTTAAACACAAATTCATGACTTCTTTATTTTTCTTCTAAGGCAATTTCCTATGTGTTCCTTACCTCAACCTGTACATCTGTATCATGTGTAAAAAAATAGGGTTTTGGGTCAACAAAAGTTGGCGAGTGAATCTTATTTAAACATTTGAACGAATTACTTATATTGGTTATTTAAATAAAAAAATGTGCATAAACCAAATATGAGTAAACGCATATGTAAATCTAACCACAAACCACATATTATCAATTAATGTACACACAAGCATGACAAGTGATGAACAATGAGACCAAGGCTCAATCAAACGGAGCCGATCTACTGAGGCACCTGATGCTCAACTCGTCTCCAACGAGGAACTGATTGGCCTAATGTGGATGATTGCACGCAACTGACAAAAAATGTAAACACACAATACAACAAATAACATTTATATCACACGTTAGATCATATAATGGTAATAACACAAGTGTTTGAATAAACGAAATATATCAAACGACACATGATACACCCCAAAACATGAATAAAAGGGGAATTTGTAAGGTATCACTCACAGTGTGTGCGTTTCCTTGATTTGACGACGAATGCGCACGAGTTTGGAATTTAACCATGAGAGAAAACTATCCTAAATAATAACTTAATAATTGAATAAATAAGTTAAAGTTAATATTTTAATTAATGCTTTTTATTAGATTTAAGTTATTTTGGTGGTATTTAATGGAGTTTTTAAAACCTAAAAAGTCTTGTTTTTAAGTGTTTTTAATTGATTTTTAATTAAAAAAAATAAAGAAAATAATACTATATAAAAAAATTGGATCTTGTCAGATGTGACAAGGTCTGACTGGTTTTTGTATGGAACTGGCAGCGTGTGTGAGGTTCGAACTCGTGACCTCCCGTATACGTGCACGCAGCTCTACCAACTAAGCTACATGGGTCTAACCCAAAATAATCTCTACTTTTATATTATATATATATATATAATATATATATATATATATATATATATACACTAATTAGTTTAATTATTTTTTGTTTTATTTAAAAAGATTCTTCAATGATTAAAACCGGTTACCACAGCACGTCTTGAAACCGAGACCTTCGGTTCACTTGCACACAGCCCAACCAGTTGGGCTGTGTGTCTAACATGCATATGCCCTGAACTATATTATATTTATACACATGATAAAAAATGATCTGAACAGATTTTAGAAAATTGGTTTTAATTTCAAAAAGTCGGACACATGCGTGATTCAAACCAGGGACGTGTGTATTGTGTTCGCATACAGTCCGCCACTGGACTGTGTGTCTAACATGATTAAAACACCATATTTAATTATTCAAAAACACTAATTCGGTTGCATCTTCTTTATGAATAAAATTCTCAGAACCCGTTCCTAGCTGTTAATTGAAGATATCAGTGTGTTTACGGTTTTAAGGAAAATATCGCATTAAATAACCGGTGTCAAAAGGTATTAAAAGGATTTTACCAACTAGAAGAAGAGTTCAGGTTTTTCAGTGATGTTTCCGGCGAGTGCAAGCGATCTCCGGCGGTTTGGTTTGAAAACAGAAATGAGGTTTTGAGTAAAGATTTGAGGGTGGCGAGTTCTATTGAGATGGTTCAGTATTTATAATGCTCAAGAACAGTTTTGAATCTTTCAATTTAAAACCCATGATTGCTTTGTGGTTTCAACTAATTGCTTAAAGCTTTCGGTTATAATCTGATTATAACCGACGTTCAATCATTAAAACGTTAATTGGTTTGATTTTTTTTTTGAAGATTGCCGACGGTTACAGGACTGCCAAATTTTGAATTTGCATGTTGGTGTTTTATTTGCATAAAACTCAATAAATCCCAAGGTTATTCGCAAATGTGCGTGTGGTCCCGTGGTGTAAGTTGTGTGTGTGTTTGTGGGGAACCCGGGTTCGAAACCCGACTGTCCCTTTATTTTATTTTATTTTATTTTATTATTTTAAGGCTTTACTTATTATATTATTATCATTTATTAAATTCTTCCAATTTATTTAATAATCATTAATTATTAATTATTTATATTAATAGCTATATATTAATGACTTGTATTAAAAAGAACAGAAAAAATATATGCATCGGGACTTTAAATTTAATACTTGAATTATTCAATGAAGCGGGTTTTAAGACCCGTTTTACAACGAATATTACAGTATCCCATACTTTTAGAAATTTTGTCCCGAAATTTAAGTAATAGATATAACTGGTAAGAGATGCGGGTATTTCTCATGCGTTAAGCCCTCGCGTTCTCAGGTAAACACAGATTCTTGTTTTAACTCTCAACATACACTAACTAAATTCTAAGTATCTTTTAGCAGAAAAGAGAGGGGTGATGTTTGGATTCGATGATTACATAACCAGAGGAGTGTGAAATTTTGAATTTTGATTGAGGCGGTAACGTTCCTAGTAAGGGTTGAATACCCTGCTACAGGAATCGCTTTTTGATGCCTAAGATGAGAAGCGTTAATACACAGAGTTGATTGACTGGATATGATCTCATGCATAAGAGTTTTGAGAAAATCGATGCGTCGAAAAGATAAGTTATATCACAAAACGAAGTCTTCAACCAAATCGTTATCCAAATTAAGATTTACACTACCTACACGGAACTTCTCATAACCGCCTGACGACGCTTTTGATCCTTTGATAATAATACTTATATATATATGAAGTACCAGCAGCATATCCACCATATTCTTGTCAAATTTTCATTGGCTTTGTCAGTAAATTATGATTAGCTCTACATGACTTGTCCTAAATCTACATAAAAAACATAACCGCTAAAGCTTGAGCCTCAAACATGAAAGAATACATGACTGAATGACAACGGTACCTCTCTCGTGTGTTATAATAAAGGGGTCAGTCTATGAAAAAGTGAGACACGATCCAACTTCTTTGAATGATGAGACGAGGTGAGTCGTGATGTATGATGAAATGAAATTTTTAATCAAAGAGTAGAGACATGTAGTAAAGCAATGATATCAATTAGCCATAAAATTCTTGGATACATAAATTCCCAAATTGAAACAGGGATATACAAGGATTAAGATTTATAGAAAACATTACAAACTAAACGGTTGGAGCTGAGTCTTGACTCTTGGTGATGGAAGGCTAGTTAGGTTGGTCGTTTACACCGTTATTGACTTCAACTGGGTTGGCGTTGATGTTGTAAGCTCTTCCTCTCGTTGGTGGGGGTGCTGGGTTTGCTTGATTTGCTTGGTTAACTGGCTTCGCTTGAGCTTGGGCGTTAATGATGTTAACCAATCTAGGGTACGTGTTTCTAAAATGAGTAGGGTCACCACAATTAAAGCAAGCTCGAACAGGTGGAACCATGGGGTATTGGGGTTGTTGACAGGGTTGGATCATGTTTGAGCAGGGGGTGGAGCTTGGTTTTGGGGAGTACGGCAAGTTTTACTCAGATGACCCTAAAGTCCACAATTAGCACACAATTGGCAGGGTATGGTGGGTTGATGGTGATAATGGCAGGTGTTGCATTGAGGGTGAGGACCAAGTAAGGTTTCTTAGTCGGGTAAGCAGTGTTGGGTGCTACTTGAGTGATTGGGATAGCTTGGAGGGGTACGGCTTGTGGAGCTGGTTGACTGCTTTGAGTGACAGCGAAATTTTGTCCGTCTCGCTTTCTCTTGGTAGTGAGTTGGGAAGAGGATTCAGTTTGGGTTGAGTTTGAGGTTTCAGTTGGTGTTTTATCTTTCTTCCTCTCATCCTTGAAATCTCCATTCTTAATGTGGTTTTCGGTGCGTTCTGTAGCTAGCTCCATTGCTGCTTCCAAAGTTGCAGGTGTAGTACTCATCACGGGGTCCTGAATCTTTGAAGGAAGACCCTGAATGTAGTGCTCGATCAAACAGTAGAGAGGGGTGAAACAATTTGGAACCATTTTATTCAACTCGAGGAACCCCTTGTTATAGGTTATGTGATCTCCCTCTTTTTTGCTTATAGGAATAGAACTCATCCTCTAATTTCTTAATTTCACTTCTTGGACAGAAGCGTCTAGTCATAAGCTCTCTCAATTCTTCCAATGTTAGGGCTACAGCGGCTTCGGTGCCTCGTCTGCCCTTCTCAGCATTCCACCACGTGAGGGCTACTCCATACAAGCGTCCAGTAGCATAGCGCACTTTGCGGTCGTTGGGACAATCACAGTTGAGGAAGGTACTCTACATCTCTTCGAACCTTCGAAGGAGAGCAGTGACTCCCTCAGTACCTTCGTACTTTGGAGGGTCACATGAGTTGAAGTGCTTGTAGGTGCACTTTAGTGGTGTTTGGGGGAGGATTAGCAACATTTTGACCCACTTGATTGATTGGGTGGATGGGATTGGTGGCAAGGGCTTGTTGGACTTGAACTACAATGTCGGGAAGTACGGCGGCCATTTGTTGAGCGATTTGGGCAGCCATGCGCTCACGTGATGTTCCTGATCTCCTACCTCTACGAGAATGACTAGATGACATCTACAAGGAATACGTAACGAGAGTATGAGTTTGACAAATAGGTGTCATGTGTCGTATTTAGAAATGAACATACACAAAACAAATGAAGAAAATAGATTTGCTACATCCATAGGATGTCTTGGGCTTTGCTCATGTTTGGACCCCCGTATGTCACCCATACTTAGGCCTAGGTAGTCATGTGGGCCCCCATGACTACTAGGCTTTGTAGGGTTCACATTGGTGTTTACCTGTTAACACTCACGCCACCCGAATGAAAATCATAAAACATGATTGCAAAGTATGAGGTCGGAGGGTGTCCAGGTGTAGACACAGTGACAACTCAAAGTGGAGTTAGTTCATACGACGTTTGGTGTGGCATGCTTTGGCCTAATAGGTCCTTCGTACTCTCATCGTTAGTCCCCAGGTAGGCAAACTAGTCTGTTATATTGGATTTATACAAATGCCAACCTAGACATGACATTTTGACTACCGGTACGTGTACCCTTCCAGTACTACATGCCCGTCGTAGAACTCACTTTGATGAGATTGAGAAAAAAAAATAAAAACATCATAAAATCTTGAATAAAGAAATATGAGAATGATTTAAATATGTGGGAATTGAAACGTGCGTGATGAATGTATATGTAAGCATGTTATGTTTGAAAATATGTATAACTCATTAAGTATCACATAAAATGATAATGGAAGTGCTTGCATGCATTTGTATGTGAAATAAATATGAAACAAATAAACATTAGGAGTTTGCATGTAACCAAATAACATATAAGCAATTAAAATCTAATCGACCACAGTATAGGCTCTAAGGGTCTAATAACCTATCCTATATCCCTATAGTCAAAAGCTCTGATACCAATCTGTCACACCCTGACCTGCAGCCGAAATGGTAGTCGGGGCATGATTGGGTTTTCATCAAAGCTCATGACATTTACTATAATAAAGTTTCATATTTATTACTTCCAACTAAAAGGATAAATTACATCAGCCACGTATACATACAAGCACAATACGTTTTATGTAACATCTGTCAAAAACGGATTTACCAAACCCGCTCCGTTTATCAACCGAACAGTCAGTCAAAAATTTCGTTGCGAATTAAATGCCCAAAATAATTTTAAACGATACATAATCAATTATTATACGGGAATATATAATTAGTTTTTGAAAAACTGTTAAAAAACACAAAATAAAATGTTTTGTTCCTGCCGGGTTTCGAACCCGGGTCTGTACCGGCTCAACAAACAAACTTAACACGCGCACTTGAACCACTGCGCCACATGGATGCTTCTTGTGAAATATTGGAATCATTTAATTAATATTATGACGTTACGAATTCAAAACCGGCGCCCAATAGTTCAGTCGTCGGAAATCCCGGAAATCTCGCGAGTCTTAACGACAATTTACGTTATAACGTAAACCATTACTAAGACATCGGTTATAACCGACGTCTGAGTCCGCGACCAAAGTTATAACCGCCGGAGTTTTTATAATTTACGAATACAGTCGGAAATCAGACCAGGTTCTTCGACGATTTGCTCTACAAATTCACCCACAACCCACGGCAAACCTTTTGCTCAAAACCACACCTTTTCTCGGTGTAATTCCACTCGCCGGAATTCTTCTGTTTGTCACCGGATAACCGGGTTCCCCATTGCCGAGCCTTATTGAACCTCCTAAGCTTATACCGAAGTCACCCACACCTTTTGTAAACTTTCTGAAGGCTCGCTGCTGCAAGACACACGTCGCCGGAGGTGATTTCTGTCGCCGGAGTTCTGCTGGAAAACAGAGGAAAGCGAGTCGGTATACCTCACGCTTATTTTTCCTTCTTTTTACTTATATCTCATCTATAATTAACCTAAAACGTTAAAGGAACCTGAATTAATCATTGAACCAGTCCGTCGTCTTTTCTGGTTACACCTTGATGAAGAAGACGATGTATTCGGTATCTTATAAGTATAATTAAAATCAACTTATTAATCGGGTTAGACACACAGTCCAGCGGTGGACTGTGTGCACATAAAACGCAAAGGTCTCGAGTTCGAATCCCGTTTCACACACGCTGCCTTAATAGAAATCATTTTTTTGTTAAACTGAACCGGAGTCGCCATAGGTATATGTTAAGTATATTAATAATCGGAATAATAACCAAGTTAGACACACAGTCCAGCGGTGGACTGTGTGTATGTTTAATCAAAGTGCACGAGTTCGAGTCTGTTTTCCTGCATCGACCCGGTCAATTGTTTACCTTTTTAAAATAAGTCAGAAATGAAAACAAATAGTTTGTATTTAAGTATAATAAAAGTTGGATTATATAACATGTTAAATACACAGTCCAGCGGTGGACTGTGTGTTAGTTTAAGCCACAGGTCCCGGGTTCGAGACCTGTGGAGCACATCGTCCGAGTAAATTAAACTGTTTTTAAATGATTTTCGGTTTAAACTAATTAATGTATAAATATAATTAAAATCAGATATATAACGGGTTAGACACGTAGCTCAGTTGGTAGAGCTGCGTGCACGCGTACGAGTGGTCTCGGGTTCGAGCCTCACTCAGCGCAACTATATTCCGATTCGAACCGGTCAACGGTCAGTCAACGGTCAACGGTCAGAGAAAAAAATCAAATTTTTTATTATTTTTATTTAATTATTTTAATTAAAAATCAATTAAAAATACTTAGAAATAACATTTTTAAGGTTAGAAAATAGCCTCAAACTCACAAAAATACACCAAACAATCCTACTAAAATAGATTAATAAAATCCGTTTACTTACTAAACCATAATGCGATTTATCTAGGTTAAATCTCACTCGTGGTTAAAACCACTTCGCGTGCATTCAACATCATCAACCGAACGCACCCACTGTGAGTGAATCTTACAACTTCCCCTTTTAAATTACACGTTTTGGGGTGTGTCATGTGTTATGAAAATAATTAATTTATTTATTTAAACTTGTGCCATACCACATCATGACCTAAACTTAGATTGTTTATATTGTTGTGTTTTACTTATTTCCTTATGCCAAATCATATGAAACTCATTCATTAAGCCCATCAGTTCCTCGTGGGAGACGAGTTGAACAACGCGTGCTTCAAATCAAATTCATTATTGTTCATGTGTGTATCATTGAGCTTATATTGGTTGTAGTTGTGTCATTCATATTATCATGTTATGCAATTCATTCATTAGGCCCCTCAGTTCCTCGTGAGAGACGAGTTGAGCATCGCGTGCCTCTAAATGTTCCATTATTGTTCATGTGTGTTTTATTTAATATCTTACGATTGTTGATTAAGTTTACATCTGTTTTTACTCATGTTTGGTTGTGCACATATTTCATAATCAATTTAAATAAATTTGTTCAAATGTTTTCCATAGGATTCACTCGCCAACATTATGTTGATCCAAAAACCCTTTTACACATGATACAGGTGAACAGGTTGAAGCAAGGAAAACATAGGATATGCCTTAGAAGAGAACAAAGACGTTTAGATTGTTAGTTAGAACATGTTGTAACATTTATTGTAAATTTCCATTTAATTTGTATTAAAGAATATGAAACGCATAATAAATGTCATGAGCTTTGATGATAACCCAATCATGCCCCGATCACCTTTTCCGCTGCGGGTCGGGGTGTGACAGATTGGTATCAGAGCCATGACTATAGGGATATAGGATAGGTTATTAGACCGTTAGAGCCTATACTATAGTCTGCCTAAATTTTAATTGATTAGGTGGTTACATACAAACTTGTGATATTTAATTGTTTCATATTTGTTTACATTTACAGTCAAACATACATGCTTATATACATATTCATTATACATATATACATATTCATTATACATATATCGATGTTCATGTATTCAATTTATTTTCATACTCTCATTATCCAAAGATTTTGTGCAATTTTCAAATCTCATCAAAGTAAGTTCTGCGACGGGCATGTAGTAACTGGAAGGGTACAAGTACCGGTAGTCGGAACGTCCTGTCTAGGCTGGCATTCGTATAAATCCAATATAACGGACCAGTTTGCCTACCTGGGGACCAACGATGAGAGTACGAAGGACCTATTAGGCCAAAGCATGCCACACCAAACGTCGTTCGAACTAACCTACTTTGAGGTGTCACCGTGTCTACACCTGGACACATTCCGAATATCACACGTTGTATACATATTTCTCGATTTTCTCCGGGTTTTGTGTACGCAACCTGGCAAACCCGTGCGAACCATATGAAAACCGGTATTCATGGGGGCCCACATGATTACACAGGTAAAGTATTGCGGCATGTAGGGCCTAACAGCGAGCAAAGCCCAAGACATCCTATGGATGTAGTATTTTTCTATAATTATTTTATGAATGTTCATTCCTAATGCGACCCATGAACCCAAAAACATTCAACTCATACTCTTGTCATGTATTCCTTGTAGATGTCTTCTAACCTCGCCCGTAGGAAGACGAGAGCAAGAAAAGCCCGCGAACGCATGGCTGCCTTAATCGCTCAACAAATGGCTGCCGTAATACCCAACATTGTAATCCAAGTACAACAAGCACTTACCGCTAATCCTGTCAATCAAGCAAACCAAAACCTTATCAACTCTCCCCCAAATACCACTAAATGCACCTACAAGCATTTCAAATCATGTGACCCTCCGAAATACAGAGGGACTGAAGGCGTCACCGCACTCCTCCATTGGTTTGAAGAGATGGAGAACACTTTTCTAAATTGCGATTGCCCTGATGATCGCAAAGTGCGTTATGCTACCGGTCGACTATATGGGATAGCACTTACTTGGTGGAATACAGAGAAGTCCAAACGAGGTGTTGAAGATGCTATGACCTTAACTTGGAACGAATTGAAGGAAATCATGACCAGAGGATTTTGCCCAAGGAGCGAAATCAAGAAGTTAGAAGATGAATTTTACTCATTGAAGCAAATGGAAGGAGACCACATCACATACAACAAAAGATTCCTCGAGTTACATCAAATGGTTCCCAACATGTTCACTCCCCTCTACCGTTTGATCGAGCACTACATTCGTGGTCTTCCGTCAAAGATTCAAGATCCTGTAATAAGTACCAAGCCTGCAACTTTGGAAGCAGCAATGGAGCTAGCAACAGAGCTCACCGAGAACCGAATCCGAAACGAAGACTTCAAGGAGGAGAAGAAGAAGGATAAAGAACCGACTGAAACTTCCGACTCCACCCAAACCGAATCCCCTTCTCAACCCAATCCTAAGAGAAGAAGAGTCGGGCGACTTTTCGGTGTTACCCAACGAAATCAACCAGTTTTACACGCTATACCCATCCGAGCTATCCCAATCACCCAAGTGGCACCCGACTCAGCTTACCCAAATAAGAAACCATATCTTGGACCTCACCCTCGATGCAACAACTGTTTTTATCACCATCCTCATACCCTACCTTGTCGTCTATGTGCAACTTGTGGACGCTATGGTCATTTGAGCAATGTTTGTCGCACCTTTCAAGACCAAACCTTTTCCCCTACTCAAAACATGGCCCAAACCTATCAACAACCCCAATACCCATGTTCCCATATGCTCGAGCTTGTTTCAATTGTGGCGACCCTACCCACTTTAGAAACACATGCCCTCAATTGGTTAACGTCATCAACACTCAAGCCCAATCAAACCCAGTTAACCAAGTAAACCAAGAAAATCCAAACTCTAGGCCACCAGCAAGAGGAAGAGTCTTCAATATCAACGCCAATCCTGTCGAAGATAATGACGGCCCAAGCGAAGATACTCAACTAGTCCTCTTCGCCGAAGATCCAGATTCAACTCCTATCGTTTAGTTTTATGTTTTTCCATGTGTAGACTGTTAGAGAAATTATTGGATATTATATATTATATATTGTTTTCAGTATATGCTTTTGCCGAGGCCGCAGCTCCCATCCATCGAGGTTGAGCTTGATCCCCATTTTATTATGCGGTTGATCTTGGCGTGCCCGCACGATCGGCTCCGTTTGATTGAGCCTTGATCGGTCATTTCATTTTACATTTCAATACATGCAATACGCTCGGCTCCGTTTGATTGAGCCTTGAGCGCACAGTTCAATTTACATTTCCAGTTCATGCAATACGTTCGGCTCCGTTTGATTGAGCCTTGAGCGCACATACAATTTCATTATCAGTATCTTGTGGTTGTTGTGTTTGTTGTAGAGTCGCATAGAACTAATCATAACTGGCGGATAAAGTCAATGAGAATTTGACAAGAATATGGTGGATACGCCGCTGGTACTTCCTATATATAAGTATTCTTGTCAAATGATCGGAGGCATTATCAGGCGGTTATGAGCGGTTCCATGCATAGGCTACAATTTCATTTTCAGTACATGCAATACGTTCGTCTCCGTTTGATTGAGCCTTGAGCGCACAGACAATTTCATTATCAGTATCTTGTGGTTGTTGTAGAGTCGCATAGAACTAATCATAACTTGCGGATAAAGTCAATGAGAATTTGACAAGAATATGGTGGATACGCCGCTGGTACTTCCTATATATAAGTATTCTTGTCAAATGATCGGAGGCATTATCAGACGGTTATGAGAGGTTCCATGCATAGGCTGTTTGTGTGGTTAAGTTATTCATTTTTAGTACATGCAATACGCTCGGCTCCGTTTGATTGAGCCTTGAGCACACAGACAATTTCATTTTCAGTACATTCATTACGTTCGGCTCCGTTTGATTGAGCCTTGAGCGCACAGACATTTCATTTTCAGTACATGCAATACGATCGGCTCCGTTTGATTGAGCCTTGATCGCACAGATATATTTCATTTCAGTATTTTATGATTGATGTATTGGTTGTAGAGTTATAGGACTAATCATAATTCGCTGATAAAACCAATGAAAATTTGACAAGAATATGGTGGATACGCCGCTGGTACTTCCTATATATAAGTATTCTTGTCAAAGGATCAGAGGCATTATCGGACGGTTATGAGAAGTTCTATGTAGGATTTATTAGTTTCTTGGTAACCAATCATAACTTGTGGATAAAACTAATGAAAATTTGGCAAGAATATGGTGGATACGCCGCTGGTACTTCCTATATATAAGTATTCTTGCCAAAGGATCAGAGGCATTATCAGGCGGTTATGAGAAGTTCCATGTAGGATTTAGTATTGCCTTGGTTGGAATTTGTGTTACATTTATATCATCATGCTATTTAAAGAGATTGGATTGTGTTCCATTTCTACATAAACTAACCTCTCCATCATAACAAACGAGAGAGGAACTTCCACCATTCAAACATATATGCTATCAGAATGTGGATTCAAATATCAGCTGTTGTGTTTTTATTTATGTTCCATGTAGGTTGTAGTGTTAGAAGTTTTGCCTTAGGATATAACCATACTTTCCCAAACGTATCTAAACTCTTATGCATGAAATCATTTTTAGCAAATCATTTCTGCTTATCAATACTTATACAGTAGGCAACAAAAAGCGATTCCTGAATAGGGTACTTAACCCTTACAGGAACGTTACCGCCTCGAACAAAAACTTAAACCCTTATTTTTCTAAGCATACAACTGTCAAACTGAACATCATCATCCTTTTAGTCAAAATATATCATTATTTAAATTTCGGGACGAAATTTCTAAAAAGCAGGGGATACTGTAACATCCGTCAAAAACGGATTTACCAAACCCGCTCCGTTTATCAACCGAACAGTCAGTCAAAAATTTCGTTGCGAATTAAATGCCCAAAATAATTTTAAACGATACATAATCAATTATTATACGGGAATATATAATTAGTTTTTGAAAAACTATTAAAAAACGCAAAATAAAAATGTTTTGTTCCTGCCGGGTTTCGAACCCGGGTCTGTACCGGCTCAACAAACAAACTTAACACGCGCACTTGAACCACTGCGCCACGTGGATGCTTCTTGTGAAATATTGGAATCATTTAATTAATATTATGACGTTACGAATTCAAAACCGGCGCCCAATAGTTCAGTCGTCGGAAATCCCGGAAATCTCGCGAGTCTTAACGACAATTTACGTTATAACGTAAACCATTACTAAGACATCGGTTATAACCGACGTCTGAGTCCGCGACCAAAGTTATAACCGCCGGAGTTTTTATAATTTACGAATACAGTCGGAAATCAGACCAGGTTCTTCGACGATTTGCTCTATAAATTCACCCACAACCCACGGCAAACCTTTTCGCTCAAAACCACACCTTTTCTCGGCGTAATTCCACTCGCCGGAATTCTTCTCTTTGTCACCGGATAACCGGGTTCCCCATTGCCGAGCCTTATTGAACCTCCTAAGCTTATACCGAAGTCACCCACACCTATTGTAAACTTTCTGAAGGCTCGCTGCTGCAAGACACACGTCGCCGGAGGTGATTTCTGTCGCCGGAGTTCTGCCGGAAAACAGAGGAAAGCGAGTCGGTATACCTCACGCTTATTTTTCCTTCTTTTTACTTATATCTCATCTCTAATTAACCTAAAACGTTAAAGGAACCTGAATTAATCATTAAACCAGTCCGTCGTCTTTTCTGGTTACACCTTGATGAAGAAGACGATGTATTCGGTATCTTATAAGTATAATTAAAATCAACTTATTAATCGGGTTAGACACACAGTCCAGCGGTGGACTGTGTGCACATAAAACGCAAAGGTCTCGAGTTCGAATCCCGTTTCACACACGCTGCCTTAATAGAAATCATTTTTTTGTTAAACTGAACCGGAGTCGCCACAGGTATATGTTAAGTATATTAATAATCGGAATAATAACCAAGTTAGACACACAGTCCAGCGGTGGACTGTGTGTATGTTTAATCAAAGTGCACGAGTTCGAGTCTGTTTTCCTGCATCGACCGGTCAATTGTTTACCTTTTTAAAATAAGTCAGAAATGAAAACAAATAGTTTGTATTTAAGTATAATAAAAGTTGGATTATATAACATGTTAAACACACAGTCCAGCGGTGGACTGTGTGTTAGTTTAAGCCACAGGTCTCGGGTTCGAGACCTGTGGAGCACATCGTCCGAGTAAATTAAACTGTTTTTAAAATAAAATGATTTTCGGTTTAAACTAATTAATGTATAAATATAATTAAAATCAGATATATAACGGGTTAGACACGTAGCTCAGTTGGTAGAGCTGCGTGCACGCGTACGAGAGGTCTCGGGTTCGAGCCTCACTCAGCGCAACTATATTCCGATTCGAACCGGTCAACGGTCAGTCAACGGTCAGAGAAAAAAATCAAATTTTTTTATTATTTTTATTTAATTATTTTAATTAAAAATCAATTAAAAATACTTAGAAATAACATTTTTAAGGTTAGAAAATAGCCTCAAACTCACAAAAATACACCAAACAATCCTACTAAAATAGATTAATAAAATCCGTTTACTTACCAAACCATAATGCGAGTTATCTAGGTTAAATCTCACTCATGGTTAAAACCACTTCGCGTGCATTCAACATCATCAACCGAACGCACCCACTGTGAGTGAATCTTACAACTTCCCCTTTTAAATTACACGTTTTGGGGTGTGTCATGTGTTATGAAAATAATTAATTTATTTATTTAAACTTGTGCCATACCACATCATGACCTAAACTTAGATTGTTTATATTGTTGTGTTTTACTTATTTCCTTATGCCAAATCATATGAAACTCATTCATTAAGCCCCTCAGTTCCTCGTGGGAGACGAGTTGAACAACGCGTGCTTCAAATCAAATTCATTATTGTTCATGTGTGTATCATTGAGCTTATATTGGTTGTAGTTGTGTCATTCATATTATCATGTTATGCAATTCATTCATTAGGCCCCTCAGTTCCTCGTGAGAGACGAGTTGAGCATCGCGTGCCTCTAAATGTTCCATTATTGTTCATGTGTGTTTTATTTAATATCTTATGATTGTTGATTAAGTTTACATCTGTTTTTACTCATGTTTGGTTGTGCACATATTTCATAATCAATTTAAATAAATTTGTTCAAATGTTTTCCATAGGATTCACTCGCCAACATTATGTTGATCCAAAAACCCTTTTACACATGATACAGGTGAACAGGTTGAAGCAAAGAAAACATAGGATATGCCTTAGAAGAGAACAAAGACGTTTAGATTGTTAGTTAGAACATGTTGTAACATTTATTGTAAATTTCCATTTAATTTGTATTAAAGAATATGAAACGCATAATAAATGTCATGAGCTTTGATGATAACCCAATCATGCCCCGATTACCTTTTCCGCTGCGGGTCGGGGTGTGACAGATTGGTATCAGAGCCATGACTATAGGGATATAGGATAGGTTATTAGACCGTTAGAGCCTATACTATAGTCTGCCTAAATTTTAATTGATTAGGTGGTTACATACAAACTTGTGATATTTAATTGTTTCATATTTGTTTACATTTACAGTCAAACATACATGCTTATATACATATTTATTATACATATATACATATTCATTATACATATATCGATGTTCATGTATTCAATTTATTTTCATACTCTCATTATCCAAAGATTTTGTGCAATTTTCAAATCTCATCAAAGTAAGTTCTGCGACGGGCATGTAGTAACTGGAAGGGTACAAGTACCGGTAGTCGGAACGTCCTGTCTAGGCTGGCATTCGTATAAATCCAATATAACGGACCAGTTTGCCTACCTGGGGACCAACGATGAGAGTACGAAGGACCTATTAGGCCAAAGCATGCCACACCAAACGTCGTTCGAACTAACCTACTTTGAGGTGTCACCGTGTCTACACCTGGACACATTCCGAATATCACACGTTGTATACATATTTCTCGATTTTCTCCGGGTTTTGTGTACGCAACCTGGCAAACCCGTGCGAACCATATGAAAAACCGGTATTCATGGGGGCCCACATGATTACACAGGTAAAGTATTGCGGGATGTAGGGCCTAACAGCGAGCAAAGCCCAAGACATCCTATGGATGTAGTATTTTTCTATAATTATTTTATGAATGTTCATTCCTAATGCGACCCATGAACCCAAAAACATTCAACTCATACTCTTGTCATGTATTCCTTGTAGATGTCTTCTAACCTCGCCCGTAGGAAGACGAGAGCAAGAAAAGCCCGCGAACGCATGGCTGCCTTAATCGCTCAACAAATGGCTGCCGTAATACCCAACATTGTAATCCAAGTACAACAAGCACTTACCGCTAATCCTGTCAATCAAGCAAACCAAAACCTTATCAACTCTCCCCCAAATACCACTAAATGCACCTACAAGCATTTCAAATCATGTGACCCTCCGAAATACAGAGGGACTGAAGGCGTCACCGCACTCCTCCATTGGTTTGAAGAGATGGAGAACACTTTTCTAAATTGCGATTGCCCTGATGATCGCAAAGTGCGTTATGCTACCGGTCGACTATATGGGATAGCACTTACTTGGTGGAATACAGAGAAGTCCAAACGAGGTGTTGAAGATGCTATGACCTTAACTTGGAACGAATTGAAGGAAATCATGACCAGAGGATTTTGCCCAAGGAGCGAAATCAAGAAGTTAGAAGATGAATTTTACTCATTGAAGCAAATGGAAGGAGACCACATCACATACAACAAAAGATTCCTCGAGTTACATCAAATGGTTCCCAACATGTTCACTCCCCTCTACCGTTTGATCGAGCACTACATTCGTGGTCTTCCGTCAAAGATTCAAGATCCTGTAATAAGTACCAAGCCTGCAACTTTGGAAGCAGCAATGGAGCTAGCAACAGAGCTCACCGAGAACCGAATCCGAAACGAAGACTTCAAGGAGGAGAAGAAGAAGGATAAAGAACCGACTGAAACTTCCGACTCCACCCAAACCGAATCCCCTTCTCAACCCAATCCTAAGAGAAGAAGAGTCGGGCGACTTTTCGGTGCTACCCAACGAAATCAACCAGTTTTACACGCTATACCCATCCGAGCTATCGCAATTACCAAAGTGGCACCCGACTCAGCTTACCCAAATAAGAAACCATATCTTGGACCTCACCCTCGATGCAACAACTGTTTTTATCACCATCCTCATACCCTACCTTGTCGTCTATGTGCAACTTGTGGATGCTATGGTCATTTGAGCAATGTTTGTCGCACCTTTCAAGACCAAACCTTTTCCCCTACTCAAAACATGGCCCAAACCTATCAACAACCCCAATACCCCATGTTCCCATATGCTCGAGCTTGTTTCAATTGTGGCGACCCTACCCACTTTAGAAACACATGCCCTCAATTGGTTAACGTCATCAACACTCAAGCCCAATCAAACCCAGTTAACCAAGTAAACCAAGAAAATCCAAACTCTAGGCCACCAGCAAGAGGAAGAGTCTTCAATATCAACGCCAATCCTGTCGAAGATAATGACGGCCCAAGCGAAGATACTCAACTAGTCCTCTTCGCCGAAGATCCAGATTCAACTCCTATCGTTTAGTTTTATGTTTTTCCATGTGTAGACTGTTAGAGAAATTATTGGATATTATATATTATATATTGTTTTCAGTATATGCTTTTGCCGAGGCCGCAGCTCCCCATCCATCGAGGTTGAGCTTGATCCCCATTTTATTATGCGGTTGATCTTGGCGTGCCCGCACGATCGGCTCCGTTTGATTGAGCCTTGATCGGTCATTTCATTTTACATTTCAATACATGCAATACGCTCGGCTCCGTTTGATTGAGCCTTGAGCGCACAGTTCAATTTACATTTCCAGTTCATGCAATACGTTCGGCTCCGTTTGATTGAGCCTTGAGCGCACATACAATTTCATTATCAGTATCTTGTGGTTGTTGTGTTTGTTGTAGAGTCGCATAGAACTAATCATAACTGGCGGATAAAGTCAATGAGAATTTGACAAGAATATGGTGGATACGCCGCTGGTACTTCCTATATATAAGTATTCTTGTCAAATGATCGGAGGCATTATCAGGCGGTTATGAGCGGTTCCATGCATAGGCTGTTTGTGTGATTGTTGTTTAGATTAAGTTGTTCAATTTCAGTACATTCAATACGTTCGGCTCCGTTTGATTGAGCCTTGAGCGCACATACAATTTCATTTTCAGTACATGCAATACGTTCGGCTCCGTTTGATTGAGCCTTGAGCGCACAGACAATTTCATTATCAGTATCTTGTGGTTGTTGTAGAGTCGCATAGAACTAATCATAACTTGCGGATAAAGTCAATGAGAATTTGACAAGAATATGGTGGATACGCCGCTGGTACTTCCTATATATAAGTATTCTTGTCAAATGATCGGAGGCATTATCAGACGGTTATGAGAGGTTCCATGCATAGGCTGTTTGTGTGGTTAAGTTATTCATTTTTAGTACATGCAATACGCTCGGCTCCGTTTGATTGAGCCTTGAGCACACAGACAATTTCATTTTCAGTACATTCAATACGTTCGGCTCCGTTTGATTGAGCCTTTAGCGCACAGACATTTCATTTTCAGTACATGCAATACGATCGGCTCCGTTTGATTGAGCCTTGATCGCACAGATATATTTCATTTCAGTATTTTATGATTGATGTATTGGTTGTAGAGTTATAGGACTAATCATAATTCGCTGATAAAACCAATGAAAATTTGACAAGAATATGGTGGATACGCCGCTGGTACTTCCTATATATAAGTATTCTTGTCAAAGGATCAGAGGCATTATCGGACGGTTATGAGAAGTTCTATGTAGGATTTATTAGTTTCTTGGTAACCAATCATAACTTGTGGATAAAACTAATGAAAATTTGGCAAGAATATGGTGGATACGCCACTGGTACTTCCTATATATAAGTATTCTTGCCAAAGGATCAGAGGCATTATCAGGCGGTTATGAGAAGTTCCATGTAGGATTTAGTATTGCCTTGGTTGGAATTTGTGTTACATTTATATCATCATGCTATTTAAAGAGATTGGATTGTGTTCCATTTCTACATAAACTAACCTCTCCATCATAACAAACGAGAGAGGAACTTCCACCATTCAAACATATATGCTATCAGAATGTGGATTCAAATATCAGCTGTTGTGTTTTTATTTATGTTCCATGTAGGTTGTAGTGTTAGAAGTTTTGCCTTAGGATATAACCATACTTTCCCAAACGTATCTAAACTCTTATGCATGAAATCATTTTTAGCAAATCATTTCTGCTTATCAATACTTATACAGTAGGCAACAAAAAGCGATTCCTGAATAGGGTACTTAACCCTTACAAGGAACGTTACCGCCTCGAACAAAAACTTAAACCCTTATTTTTCTAAGCATACAACTGTCAAACTGAACATCATCATCCTTTTAGTCAAAATATATCATTATTTAAATTTCGGGACGAAATTTCTAAAAAGCAGGGGATACTGTAACATCCGTCAAAAACGGATTTACCAAACCCGCTCCGTTTATCAACCGAACAGTCAGTCAAAAATTTCGTTGCGAATTAAATGCCCAAAATAATTTTAAACAATACATAATCAATTATTATACGGGAATATATAATTAGTTTTTGAAAAACTGTTAAAAAACGCAAAATAAAAATGTTTTGTTCCTGCCGGGTTTCGAACCCGGGTCTGTACCGGCTCAACAAACAAACTTAACACGCGCACTTGAACCACTGCGCCACGGATGCTTCTTGTGAAATATTGGAATCATTTAATTAATATTATGACGTTACGAATTCAAAACCGGCGCCCAATAGTTCAGTCGTCGGAAATCCCTGAAATCTCGCGAGTCTTAACGACAATTTACGTTATAACGTAAACCATTACTAAGACATCGGTTATAACCGACGTCTGAGTCCGCGACCAAATTTATAACCGCCGGAGTTTTTATAATTTACGAATACAGTCGGAAATCAGACCAGGTTCTTCGACGATTTGCTCTATAAATTCACCCACAACCCTCGGCAAACCTTTTCGCTCAAAACCACACCTTTTCTCGGCGTAATTCCACTCGCCGGAATTCTTCTGTTTGTCACCGGATAACCGGGTTCCCCATTGCCGAGCCTTATTGAACCTCCTAAGCTTATACCGAAGTCACCCACACCTTTTGTAAACTTTCTGAAGGCTCGCTGCTGCAAGACACACGTCGCCGGAGGTGATTTCTGTCGCCGGAGTTCTGCTGGAAAACAGAGGAAAGCGAGTCGGTATACCTCACGCTTATTTTTCCTTCTTTTTACTTATATCTCATCTATAATTAACCTAAAACGTTAAAGGAACCTGAATTAATCATTGAACCAGTCCGTCGTCTTTTCTGGTTACACCTTGATGAAGAAGACGATGTATTCGGTATCTTATAAGTATAATTAAAATCAACTTATTAATCGGGTTAGACACACAGTCCAGCGGTGGACTGTGTGCACATAAAACGCAAAGGTCTCGAGTTCGAATCCCGTTTCACACACGCTGCCTTAATAGAAATCATTTTTTTGTTAAACTGAACCGGAGTCGCCACAGGTATATGTTAAGTATATTAATAATCGGAATAATAACCAAGTTAGACACACAGTCCAGCGGTGGACTGTGTGTATGTTTAATCAAAGTGCACGAGTTCGAGTCTGTTTTCCTGCATCGACCCGGTCAATTGTTTACCTTTTTAAAATAAGTCAGAAATGAAAACAAATAGTTTGTATTTAAGTATAATAAAAGTTGGATTATATAACATGTTAAACACACAGTCCAGCGGTGGACTGTGTGTTAGTTTAAGCCACAGGTCCCGGGTTCGAGACCTGTGGAGCACATCGTCCGAGTAAATTAAACTGTTTTTAAAATAAAATGATTTTCGGTTTAAACTAACTAATGTATAAATATAATTAAAATCAGATATATAACGGGTTAGACACGTAGCTCAGTTGGTAGAGCTGCGTGCACGCGTACGAGAGGTCTCGGGTTCGAGCCTCACTCAGCGCAACTATATTTCGATTCGAACCGGTCAACGGTCAGGTCAACGGTCAGCCAACGGTCAACGGTCAGAGAAAAAAATCAAATTTTTTTATTATTTTTATTTAATTATTTTAATTAAAAATCAATTAAAAATACTTAGAAATAACATTTTTAAGGTTAGAAAATAGCCTCAAACTCACAAAAATACACCAAACAATCCTACTAAAATAGATTAATAAAATCCGTTTACTTACCAAACCATAATGCGATTTATCTAGGTTAAATCTCACTCGTGGTTAAAACCACTTCGCGTGCATTCAACATCATCAACCGAACGCACCCACTGTGAGTGAATCTTACAACTTCCCCTTTTAAATTACACGTTTTGGGGTGTGTCATGTGTTATGAAAATAATTAATTTATTTATTTAAACTTGTGCCATACCACATCATGACCTAAACTTAGATTGTTTATATTGTTGTGTTTTACTTATTTCCTTATGCCAAATCATATGAAACTCATTCATTAAGCCCATCAGTTCCTCGTGGGAGACGAGTTGAACAACGCGTGCTTCAAATCAAATTCATTATTGTTCATGTGTGTATCATTGAGCTTATATTGGTTGTAGTTGTGTCATTCATATTATCATGTTATGCAATTCATTCATTAGGCCCCTCAGTTCCTCGTGAGAGACGAGTTGAGCATCGCGTGCCTCTAAATGTTCCATTATTGTTCATGTGTGTTTTATTTAATATCTTATGATTGTTGATTAAGTTTACATCTGTTTTTACTCATGTTTGGTTGTGCACATATTTCATAATCAATTTAAATAAATTTGTTCAAATGTTTTCCATAGGATTCACTCGCCAACATTATGTTGATCCAAAAACCCTTTTACACATGATACAGGTGAACAGGTTGAAGCAAGGAAAACATAGGATATGCCTTAGAAGAGAACAAAGACGTTTAGATTGTTAGTTAGAACATGTTGTAACATTTATTGTAAATTTCCATTTAATTTGTATTAAAGAATATGAAACACATAATAAATGTCATGAGCTTTGATGATAACCCAATCATGCCCCGATCACCTTTTCCGCTGCGGGTCGGGGTGTGACATTTTAAACACAACATTCATGACTTCTTTATTTTTCTTCTAAGGCAATTTCCTATGTGTTCCTTGCCTCAACCTGTCTATCTGTATCATGTGTAAAAAAAGTAGGGTTTTGGGTCAACAAAAGTTGGCGAGTGAATCTTATTTAAACATTTGAACGAATTAGTTATATTGGTTATTTAAATAAAAAAATGTGCATAAACCAAATATGAGTAAAAGCATATGTAAATCTAACCACAAACCACATATTATCAATCAATGTACACACAAGCATGACAAATGATGAACAATGAGATCAAGGCTCAATCAACGGAGCTGATCTAATGAGGCACCTAATGCTCAACTCGTCTCCAACGAGGAACTTATGGGCCTAATGTGAATGATTGCACGCAACTGACAAAAATGTAAACACACAATACAACAAATAACATTTACATCACACGTTAGATCATATAATGGTAATAGCACATTTGTTTGAATAAACAAAATATATGAAACGATACATGATACACCCCAAAACATGAATAAAAAGGGGAATTTGTAAGGTATCACTCACAGTGGGTGCGTTTCCTTGATTTGACGACGAATGCGCACGAGTTTGGAATTTAACCACGAGAGAAAACTATCCTAAATAATAACATAATAATTGAATAAATAAGTTAAAGTTAATATTTTAATTAATGCTTTTTGTTAGATTTTTAGGTTATTTTGGTGGTACTTAATGGAGTTTTTAAAACCTAAAAAGTCTTGTTTTTAAGTGTTTTTAATTGGTTTTTAATTAAAAATTAAAGAAAATAATAATATATAAAAAAATTGGATCTTGTCAGACCTGACAAGGTTTAACCGGTTTTTGTATGGAATTGGCAGCGTGTGTGAGGTTCGAACTCGTGACCTCCCGTATACGTGCACGTAGCTCTACCAACTGAGCTACGTGTCTAACCCGAAATAATCTCTACTTTTATTATATATAAACTAATTAGTTTAATTATTTTACGTTTTATTTAAAAAGATTCTTCAATGATTAAAACCGGTTACCACATCACGTCTTGAACCCGAGACCTTCGGTTCACTTGCACACATCCCAACCAGTTGGGCGTGTCTAACATGCATATACCCTGAACTATATTATATTTATACACATGATAAAAGGGATCTGAATAGATTAAAAAAATGGTTTTAATTTTGAAAAGTCGGACACATGCGTGATTCTAACCTGGGACGTGTGTATTGTGTTTGCACACAGTCCACCACTGGACTGTGTGTCTAACCTGATTAAAACACCATTTTTAATTATTCAAAAACACTAATTCGGTTTCATATTCTTTATGAATAAAATTCTCATAACCCGTTCCCGGCTGTTAATCGAAGATATCAGTTTGGTTTACGGTTTTAAGGTTTATATCACACTAAATAATCGGTATCAAAAGGGATTAAAATGATTTTACCAACTAGAAGAAGAATTCCGGTTTTCCGGTGATGTTTCCGGCGAGTGCAAGCGATCTCCGGCGGTTTGGTTTGAAAACAGAAATGAGGTTTTGAGTAAAGATTTGAGGGTGGCGAGTTCTATTGAGATGGTTCAGTATTTATAATGCTCAAGAACAGTTTTAAATCTTTCAATTTAAAACCCATGATTGCTTTGTGGTTTCAACTAATTGCTTAAAGCTTTCGGTTATAATCTGATTATAACCGATGTTCAATCATTAAAACGTTAATTGGTTTGATTTTTTTTTGAAGATTGCCGACGGTTACATGACTGCCAAATTTTGAATTTGCATGTTGGTGTTTTATTTGCATAAAACTCAATAAATCCCAAGGTTATTCGCAAATGTGCGCGTGGTCTAGTGCTGTAATTGTGTGTATGTTTGTGGGGGAATCCGGGTTCGAAACTTGGCTGTCCCTTTTTTTTATTTTATTATTTCAAGGCTTTACTTATTATATTATTATCATTTATTAAATTCTTCCAATTTATTTAATAATCATTAATTATTAATTATATATATTAATAGCTATATATTAATAACTTGTATTAAAAAGAAGAGAAAAAAAATATATGCATCGAGACTTTAAATTTAATGCTTGAATTATTTAATGAAGCGGGTTTTGAGACCCTTTTTACAACGAATATTACATCCCTGGCATCCGAATCTGATCCATACCCGCCCACACTTGAGTTTTCCTCGTCAAAACTTCCATTATGCCCAGAACTATCATCATCATCATCTAAAGAGTCAATATTGTGAACATGTTTGATTTGATTGATTATCTTGGCATAACATGCAGTTCCTCCTTGATTCTCATTTCCCAAGTGAACTGACCAATCGTATCCTTCATCTGCTTTAACTACTAATGCTCTACTTGTGTTGTTTGAAGGCCTAGACTGATTGGAGTTGTTTGGGTTGTTAACAGCTACTATACTTTGTTCATTGTTAACTTGAGTTGTGTTGGATGGCCGTGATTGATTTCGGAAAGGGTTGTGATTTCCTTGCTTGCTAGGTCGAGTACATTCACGTTTGAAATGTCCTTTTTCACCACAGTTGAAGCAAGTAACAACATCTTTATCAAATCCATACTTTGTGTCTTCCTTGCTTTCCAAACATGTTCTTCCAGTTCTACTCATGTAGTCTTTAGCTCTTCTAACCGCACTAGCAAATGCCCATTTAATATCCATCAATTCCATCTTATCCCTGTCTATTTGTTGATAGTCCTCATTAGTCAAATTGATGTTTCCAATTTGACCGATGAGGACTCCATAGTATGCACTAACCATTGTGTTCACAAGTTCCATGTGTTCCCGAGAAACTTCTACACTGACCTTGGAAAGATGTGAAGTATCATGTCTGATGGTATTATGATTTGTAGGTTGAAAGGTGTTACCATAGAAAGCTTGTTGTTGAACTTGAGGTGTAACAACTTGTGGTTGTGGTAGAAAGGCTTTAGGATCAAATACTTGACCGTAGGTTTGAGTATTTGAGCTAGCAGATTGATCTGTTTGAACTGGTTGTGGTAGAAACGGATTAACATTTGACACAAACGTTGTTTGGAGTTTTGGTTGCTGAATTGTACTAACGCATGTGTTAATACCTCAAAAGTACATTTCAGGGTTTTGTGGAACAGGAACTCTTTTTGCTTTTCGTATTTCCTCTTCATTCTTGTACTCCAGCTTTTGAACAAATTCATAAATACTAATCACATCCAAAACACTTGTGTGCTTTAGGAAGTTAATGAATTGACTCCATTTTGCGATAAGGCATCGGCAAAACTCATTACAATCTCTTGTGGAGATGCAATCACTTTGTATGAATACATTTCACTGAGCAGACGATAGAAACGGGTTGTCCTATCGCTTAGTGTTTCATTTTCCATGAACAGAAAACCTTCAAACTCTTTCTTTAGCATATCATGTCATATCTTTCTTGTTGCAGCATTTCCTTCCCTCTTGCTTCCAAAGTATCCCACAAATCCTTGGTGGTGGTACAGTACACAAATTGATGATAAATATCCTTATGAAGTGCTTGTGTAAGGATAGCAAATGCCTTCTTTTCTAAATCATAAGCCTTTTTATCATTTTCATCTAAGTTGGCTAAAGAGGTTGTATTTGATCATGCTTCTTCGAGAGATTCCTTGTAAGGTGTAGTAAAACATGTTCATAATTCTGTATTTTGACCAAGAACATATGTATGGAAACGATTTTTCCATGAAGGATAATCGTTCATATGATTCAATTTCGGTGGACGGTTGTTACTTCCTGTTTCACTCTCACTAATAAGAAGAGTCTGAATGCTTTGATTTTGATTTGCCATACACGCCCATTGATTAGCGGTATTCATGGCCGTTTGCTAAGGCATCAATGATTTAACCCATGAGGTTGCGGTGCATTGTGGTGAGTCTTGGTTTGTGCTTGAAGTACTCCCCCAATCCCAAGGATTTGTACCCATTTGTTTGTTTGTAAAAATTTGCTTTTAAAAATTTTAAAAATTCCAAGGGTTAAATAAAAATTTTCTTGTAAAAATTTTCTGGTATTAAATCTCACGAAAAACTATCACAAATAACCTGAAGGACACGAAAAACTAAGTTCTTCGTATGAATAAGATTCGTACGAATCACTGTTCTTCGTACGAACTAGGTTGTTCATACGAACCACTGTCTTTCGTGTGAGTAACTGATGCTTCGTTGTGAACAAGGTTCTTCGTGCGAGTCAGTTGGTCTTTCGCACGAACAACCTTGTTCTTCATGCGGATGGGTTATTCGTACGGAGGTTTTTCGTGGATGAATCTTTTTGTAGGGTTGGTTGGTGAAAATTTCCTTTTCTAACAGAGACTTGTTTCTGAGTTTGTTCGAAAGTTGTCAATTGTCTACACAGTTTCGGTTAAAAGACAAACATTCCAATATCAGCTTTTCAATAAAAACTGTTAAGTCCAGAGATTTGGTCAACCATAAAAGAATATTCTAGTGAGTTTTCCTGTAGGTGTTTCGCCGGAAAATATGTCCAACTGAACTTTGGTATAAAATTTCAAGATAACCGTATCCTAACATGTTTCCATGTATTCTAATATGGTTTTTATAAATATTTTCTTGATACAACAAGTTTTACGTAAGTTTTAAGCTACTTATCTTTTAAAAAACTTAAGTTTCTTGTTAGAAGTTCAAGAACACATCTAGGAATCCTCACTACTTGCTCAAAAACAACACTAAGCTTGGTTTTTAAACAAGGAAGAGAGCTAAAGCTCGGATATCACTTGTAGGTCCACTTGGAGGATCAAGATAACCTACTTCCTTGTTTATCTAACACACATACGAGTGCGGAATCCACGTAAGTATGCAAACCAAAGCAAAGTAAGAAACATAAGATAACCAAAGATTCACTATCTTGATTGAATGAAGAGAACTAGTATAAACATATACACACAATGTTCATACAAACTCAGGGTATTCTCTCTGTGCTCTCTCTTTCTTGTGTTCTAAGTGTCTCACAAGTATCACTTGTGCCACCCACGAACTATGAGGTGCATGTCTGTTTAAATAGTACCAACACCCAGCAACAGTACAAAGAATGTTTCTGGTCGTACGAAGCATTAACAAGTCACGAAGAACATTCAACAATGCACACATGCAACTGTTTAACACAGACAAACTAAACGTCGCACTAAATAAAGATAGGAGGATATATTGATTTGGTCGACATGACCAAACTATACAGACACAATCAACAAAGACCATGCAATTACTGACGTAACTAAGAACAAGCAACAGACACAAAAGTGTGTCAACACAAACTTATTTGGGCACTTTTTCTGATGAAAGTTTGTTGAAAGTTTCTTCTCAGATGAGTAATTTTCTTGAGAATTTTTTAGATGCTGAGCCATTAACAGATTATTTGTTCTTTGAGAGATGTTGCTGAATTAGCTTTAGTATTTTAACACACATGCAATCTGTTTCGTCAGATGTTTTTGACAAATCTGATTATGATGGAACATTAACAGATTTTTGGAATTTTGGATGAGTTCTCTTTGAACTTTTTTAAAATTGTTTGTTTTGTCTCATTCCTTTTTCCTTTAGAGTTGTGTTTTGATGGTAAGGTAAAATTGTCAGATTTTAGTGATTTGCATGATTAAGTATCAGATTTTGGTGTTATTTGGTTAGAATTCTGATTGGATGCTTTCACAAAGGTGGTGGAATTTCTAATGTTTGTCTTTACATATCCCAATTCTTCACCTTTGTATTTTGGTGTTGTTTCAATAAAGTTTATGAACTTTTTTGCTTGTTGAAAACATTTCACATTGATTTCACAGTCATGAATCTTTTTGTGTAAATTTTCTTTCTTTTTCATAAAATTCAGTTTTTGCTTCTTATGTCCAGTTCTCCTCAATAAGTAATTGATTTTCAATTATTACTTTATTCAACATTCTTTCCAAATAATCAGATTTCTTATTTTCTAAGCTTTGTTTTTTTTTTAAATCTCAAAATCTGTCATAAGCTTGTTTAACCAATGTTCTAAGTCAAGATTGTTTAAGCTTACCTTGTGTTCTAAAGTTTCAGATTCTGCATCAAAAGTTTTTACCATCAGAAAAAAATTTGTCATTTCTTGTTCCTCTTCATTAGTAAAATCATTAGTCAACCAGGTGTCTGTTCCTACAATTAAACTGACCTGCTGTTGCCTTTTGGCTTCATCAAGCTTTTTCTCATAACAAGCAATGTCTTTTAGCTTCTTATTCCGTATTCAGATGCATAATGCCTTGTTGGTTTACATTTGTAGCACACAACTTCTACTTTTTCTCTATCTCTTGATTTTCCTTCCATCCTCCCTTTATAACTTTTCTGGTACTTATTACTTCCACATCTTATCCTTTGCTCAATTGTCTTAGTGAGACTTTTAATTGCCTCAGAAAATGTAGAGAAATCGGATGAGGTATCAGAATGTTCTACGTATTGGCAATGAGAGGTTTGTGGATTATAATTGGTTATTCTTTGAGAGTTTGAAATAAGAGTAATGGTCATCCTCTTTGGTTTGAGTTTTTGATAAACTTCTTCCTCTCTTGGGACAAGAATGCTATAAAGATCATATAACTCATGTTTCCTAGCTCTAGGGTGGATGCTAAAGTCATTGTTAGACTTCTCCATCCCCTTGGTAGAGCACCTAGAAACTTTACATTTCTCTCATCATTAGATTTCTCAATAGCAAATTTTTTAGATCATTTAAAAGTTTGGCAAATTTGTTATATGTTTCCGAAAGATTCCCGTTTGGAAGACTCTTAAATATTTCATAAGAAGAGACACAATTTATGTGGGTCCCGGCGACGGCGTTCTAGACGAAAGTTTGGGCATATGATAGTACCGATTCGGTAGAACGTTATATAAAGGGAGTAGAAACAGAACTAGCAGAAGCATTCATTCATTCATACCGAAAGAGTATACATCTTGTCTGTCTGGCGGAATTCCTATAGAGAATCAGCGTTTCCCCTTAGGGAACTTCCAAAACTTAAAAACAAGAACACACAACACACATATATATATTGACATGAGCAGCTCATGTGAAGCGAGCAGGTTGGCCTCATACGAAGTGTCCTTCGTACGAGTGAGCTGTTTATCACTCGTACGAGTCACATTGTCGCTCATACGAGTCACTTTATCACTCGTACGAGCCAGTTCTCGTTCGCACTTGGGTCGTGTGCTCATATCTAATCTATAAATATTCAATACACACTCTTTCTAGCCTATTCGCATAGTGACGGACATAAAGTGCATCAACAATTTGTATGTTTGTTTCTTCTCATTCTTTCTCCTCCTTCACAAAGATTTTCCAACTGATCCTATATCTCTTTAGCAGAAGCACATGCATCTACTTGGGAGAATATGTTGTTTGGAAGTGCCATAATCAAGTGATTTGGCCTTTCATTAGCTTCCATATTTTCCTTGACCTCTTTGCTCCAGTTTCTTTTTTTTTCTTTGAAGCACAAGAGACAGATATTCCTGGTGTTTGCTCAGTTGCTTGAAAAGCTAGAATATTAACCATGGTTATGTGGGCCACTCACAATGATTGAAACAGAGCTCGATCATGTTCATTTAGGAGATTGATCATCTTGATTTTCCATTGGGGGTACTACTCTCTAACTAAAGTCGGAGACTTTGACATAGACCCAATATTGAAAGCGTTGTTCCATGTTTGAAACTTCTCCATATTTAGTTAAAACAAAAGTCAAAAGAAAATGAGCAATTGATCGTTTGAAAATGGTTTATTAAATCTGCTCTAATACCAATTGTTGATCCTAGATAACAATGCTCTTTAACTAAAGTTGGCAAGTGATTTCAACATATATGAGAATAATGTGCAGGAAATCAAACTTTCAAGAAATACAACTACAGAATTTTCAAGTTTATATCACTTTGAAACAAAAGAGTTTACAAGGTGAATGTGTGGTTATTGGCTATTACAAACGAATACTTTAAGAATTCTGTAATGAAGGGTAATGGAGTTTTGTGGAATGTAATAAATGTTAGGCTTAACACACTATACTTCGGTGGTGACGTCTCTATTTATAGAAGTCTTTTGTCATGAATAAATACTTTTTTATTCATGCACTTTGCATAAAGTAGCTTTTTGGCATATTCATTGAATCTATCAAGGTCAACTTGTTACTTTACAAATGTGGCAGAGCCTTATCTTTTAGACAAGTTGGCTCATCAGAAATTCTAATACCCAGCCCTTCATAAAATCTGTTGAATAGATCACTAGATTTTCTAATAACCAGAGTTTGCTAGATTCTGATGATAATCATAAGATTTATCATCAGACTCATTAGATTGGTCCATCCTAATCGTCTTCATTCATTTGTTATCAATTTCAGATAATTGTTGAAGATGTTTATTCCTCTCTTCTTTTGTCCTGTTTATCTTATATCTTCTTTGTATTTGATCTTCTTGACCTTATCTTCAGCACATGATCAGATTGATCATATTTTTCTTCAGTACTATCAAAATTTAGGATTTAATTGTTAGATATTTTGGTTTGTAAGTATTTGGTCACATTCGTACGGAATAGGACATCCGCACTGATGAGTGTTAGTCCGCACGGATGTACTTCATCCGTATGGAGGTAGTTAGGTCCGCACGAAGGTGGTGTAATATCCTATAAATAGCTCGTGTGGTCCAAGTCATTTGGAACTTTGTAGAACTAATGGTGAAACCCCGTCTAGTTGATTTCGTGGATGTAAACAGTTATTATACCAATGAAATCATTGAAAACTAACTAATCTTGTACTTGTTACCTAATCGTGATAAATTCCGCAATTGGATATCACCTGAGAATAACGTCAATGATAAACGGCCAATACACTTCATGGGTAGAATTTGGGTTATTCTCTTTGGCGTCCTACGAGAGTTAGCTTTGAACGAAGCTCACAAGTCCAGATAATTAATACATCCCGAAGCGGATAAAATGTATCATGATCTAAAATAGTATTATAGGTGGCCTAATATGCGCAAAGCTTAAGGTCGAGTACCAAAAGCTTTCAGGATTGTTACAATAACCTAAAATTCCAACATGGGAATGGGAATAAATCTCAATGGATTTCATAACAAAATTACTAAGGACCCCCCATGGTCATGACATGATATTGGTAATTGTTGACTGACTAACAAAATCAGCTCACTGCTTACTGACGAGAAAGAAAAAAACGAGAAGCTTGTTGAACTCCATCTCAAAGAGATTGGGGTAAGGCATGGAGTACCTGTGTCGATAATCTCAGAACAAGATGGTCAATTCGTGTCTAGAATTTGGCAATTATTCCAAAAGGCCTTTGGATCCCGCTTGGATCTAAGCACGTCTTTTCATCAAACGGATGGCCAAAGCAAACAAACCATCCAAACTCTCGAAGATATGCTCCGAGCTTGCATATTGGATTTAGGCGGAAATTGGGATACCCACTTGCCTTTAGTGGAGTTATCATACAATAACAATTATCACACGAGCATTCAAGCCACCCCATTCGAAGCTTTATATGGTCGAAGTGCTGATCTCCACTTTGTTAGGAAGAAGTTGGTGATAATCAACTAAATGGTCCACAGTTAGTCCAAGAGACTACCGATAAAATATTCCAAATCTTAGACCGTATCAAGGTGGTTCGAGACAAATAAAAAGCTATGCAGATAAAGATGCAAACTGTTATCCTTCAAGGTCGGAGACAAAGTTTTGTTAAAAGTCTCGCCTTAGAAGGGCGTAGCTAGATTCGGGAAACGTGAGAAACTTAACTAGAGGTACATTAGACCGTTTGAAATTCTGGCAAAGATCGGAACCGTAGCTTACAAGCTTAAATTGCTAGAAGAACTTAGTAGCATCCACGACACTTTCACGTATCAAATCTCAAGAAGTGTATATCTGACGAATTGTTGATACACTTTTGTGTCTGTCGCTTGTTCTTAGTTACGTTAGTAATTGTACGATCTTTGTTTGTTGTGTCTGTAAAGTTTGGTTATGTCGACCAAATCAAGATATCCTCCTATCTTGATTAAGTATGACATTTGGCTTGTTCGTTGGAATGTAAGATGCTCCGTACGAGCAAACTGCTTGCTCGTACGAGCCATTACACATTCATACGAGTCATTGTATGCTCGTACGACTGACCTTGTTATCAAGATCATTGCTTGTGCGTACGAATGAGTTTCTCATTCGTACGAGCCATAACATGTTCGTACGAGCATCCATCTGAGAATGTTCTTCGTGTCTGTATAGTGCTTCGTATGACCAGAAACATTCTTCGTACTGTTGCTAGGAGTTGGCACTATATAAACAGACATGCACTTCTAAGAGAAGTGACTAGTAGCTTGAGACAAATAGACACACTAGAGAGAGAACACTTAGAGTGTTTAGAGAGATAAGAAGTGTATTCAAGAGTCTATGTACTGAGTCTCTCTACAAATCTATATAGTGAACATTTGAAGATGTATCTTTTGTTATATTGATTGTGCTCTTGCTTTGGTTTGCATACACACTTGGATTTCACACTCATGTGTGTGTTACATAAACAAGGAAGCAGGTTTATCTTGTTCCTCCAAGTGGACCTACAAGTGGTATCAGAGCTTTGGCTCTCTTCCTTGTTCAAAACCAAGCTTAGTATTGTGTCTGAGCTAGTTTGTGAGGTTTCTTGAAGTGTTCTTGAACTTTCATCAAGAAACTTAAGTTTTTAAAAGGATAACTTGTTTAAAACTTAGGAAAACTTGTTGTATCCAGAAAGTTTTTATAAAAACCTTGTTAGAATACATGGAGACATGTTAGGATAGAGTTTTTCTTAAAATTTTCCATCAAAGTTCAGACTGCACATATTTTCTGGTGAAACACCTATCGGAAAACTTATCAGAATATTCTTGAAGGGTTGACCAAATCTCTGGACTTGACTGTTTTTGACAGAAAAGCTGATATGAAATGTTTGTCTTTTTAACCAAAACTGGGTAAGACAGGTGATAACTTTCGAACAAACTCAGAAACAAGTCTCTATTTAAAAAAGGAAATGTTTACCATCCAACCCTGCAAAAAGATTCCCCTCTGCGAAAAATCAAACTTCAGTGAAAAACATCAGTTCGAATAACCCATCTGCACGAAGAACAGGACCATTCGTGCGAAAGACCTGTCATCCGCACGAAAGACCTTGTCCGTGCAAAGCATATTAGGCTCGCACGAAGGACTCTTGTTCGTTGCGAACAATCTGATTCGTAAGAATTGCTTATTCGTGCGAAGAACCAAATTTCGTTATAGTTTGTTTTTCGTGTTTCCGTTTTCCAAAACTTTGTCGTTTTAAAATTGTGAACTTTAAAAGGAAACTGTTATTTTTTAAAAATTAAACTTTAAACCTTTTATTTTTCATAAAAGAAAATGAGTACAAATCATTTTAATTGGGAGTAGTACGAGTACAAGTCAAGGCGCAACCTCATGGGCAAAATCTTTAATACCTCCAAATGTTATTGTTGCTGGTCAATGGGCTTTTGTTATGAATCAAAATCAAAGCGTTGAAACTCTTCTCTTAGCAAAAGTGAAACTGGAAGTACCAACGGTCCACCAAAGTAGAGTCATATGAACGATTATCCATCATGGAAAAATCGTTTTTATACATATATTCTTGGTCAGAATACCCAATTGTGGACATGTTTTATTTCTTCATACAGAGAATCTCTCAAAGAAGTCATATCAAATTCAGCCTCCTTAGCCGAATTGGATGAGAATGATAAAAGGTCCTATGATCTAGAAAAGAAGGTCTTTGCAATTCTTACGCAAGCACTTCACAAAGACATTTATCATCAATTCATGCATTTTACATCTACGAAGAGCTTGTGGGACGCATTAAAAACAAGAGGAGAAGGAACGCAGCAACGAGAAAAGTTCGACATGATCTTTTAAAGAAAGAGTTTGAAGGGTTTCATTTATGGAAAATGAAACACTAAATGATATGACAACTCGTTTCTATCATTTGATGAGTGAGATGTACTCATACAAGGTTCTTGCATCACAATAGGAGATTGTTATGCGTTTTTCTGATGCTTTACCACCTAAGTGGGGTCAATTTATTGAATTGCTAAAACATACAGGTGCGATGGATGTGCTCAGCATTTACAAATTTATTCAGAAACTTGAAAATAAAGATGAAGAAGAAATTCGCAAAGCAAAACGATTTCTAGTTCCACAAAATCCAGAAATGTATTTTGGAGGCATCAACCCCGGTATAAGTACAGTTCAACAAGCAAAGCTTCAAACAACATTCATGTCAAATACAATTCCTTTTTGTTCTCAAGTTAAACCAGATCAGTCTATTGGTACAAGTGCTCAAGCTTATGAACTAGCATTTGATCCAAAAGGATATCTTCCTCAACCACAAGTTGCTACACCACAAGTTCAACAACAAGCTTTCTATGGTAAAAAATTTCAACCTTCAAATTCAATCACCGTCAGAGTTGATACATCAAACCTTTCCAAGGTAAGTGTGGAAGTTGGACGGGAAAATATGGAGCTTCTGAACACATTGGTGAGTTCTTACTGTGGATTAGTAGCTGGACAGATTGGTAATATTAATTTAACAAGTGAAGACTAAGGAAGAGATGGAGCTAATTGATATCAAATGGGCGTTTGCAAATGCAGTGAGAAGAGCAAAAGATTTTATGGAGAAAACAGGAAGAATTAATCTGGAAAGTAACAAGGATACTCCATACGGTTTTGACAAAAGGAAAGTTACTTGTTTCAACTATAGAGAAAAGGGGCATTTTAAGAGAATGCACGAAGCCTCCACAGCAAGGGAATCAATATCCTTTCAACATAAATCAGGCTACAAACAGCGAAAGAGCAATTATTCTCGCAAACAATTCCAACCGAGCATTAGTTGTTCAAGCAGATGAGGGCTATGATTGGTCTTTTCAATTAGGAAACAATGGTGGAGGAGGAACTGCATACTACGCTGAAATCACAAAAGGTAACAACAAAGGAGAATCGTCTAGAAATGATGACAGCTCATTGGATAGCAACAGTTCAGATGAAGCAGAATCGACATCGAGTGAAGAACTATCTGAAGATGAGGTAATAACAGAAACTGAATCGACAGATAACAGTGAAGAAGACTTGGAGCATGAAACTGAAGGACCATCTGATGAGTTTTCGAAGCATCTCTCATCTATCGGATCTTCCATTCTTCGTGCAGCACTCATGCCTCGTTTGGATTGCCAATCTAGTCAGGTAAGTTTTGATAAACTTTCTGTGTTTAAGTGTTTTAAATGTAAAGCTTTAAAAGGTAAATACTTAGAACTTGAAGGTAAATTTGATCACATGGAGAAACATCATCAGAGCTTGATTATAGATCTAACAAAGTGCACTGAGGCGAACACAGCTCTTAAGAAAAACGAAAAAGAATTTAAATCAACAATTGAAACTTTAAAGAAGGATGTTTCTGAATTGTCAAAGAATGTTTTAAGAAAACAAACATCCATTAACAATTATATTAACATGCTTGAAGAAACAAAAAAAAGGAGCTGGCTTGTGCAAAGTGTGAACATGATGCAATCAAACTCAAGTTGGAAAGTTACTCCAACTCAAGATATGTTTTGGATCACATAATCGATGTTCAAAAGAAGAAAGGTGATGTGAAATGCATAGATTATCAGGCTTGTCCTCCTCCGGTTAGGCACAATTACACCAAAATACCAGATGATGAAGATATGCCACATTTTGAACCCATTGTTCCATTGGATCTAGATGAGTTTATAGCTGGTCTAGGGTTCATTAAGGGCACATCTTCAAGTCAAGGTCAACCGGATGACATGAACGACTCAAAATCTAAGGATGATCAAAATCCTCCCATTATTAAAGGATTATGATAGTTCTGATGATGAGTCAGATGAGGACAAACCTAAGCAGTCAGATACGGTAACAAAAGAAGAAAATGTACCTCAAGAAAATCACATTCTATGTGATCCTTCAACGAAATCGTGTGTGACTGCCAATGTCAAGAATGTTGAAGCTCATGTTGAAACCTGTGAAAGCATGAACTTGCTTTATACATTGATTGGTTCTGATAAAGGTTTACTCAAACAAAGATTTTCCCATAAAAAATGTCAATGAATCTTTGATTGATTAAGTTTTTGAGGATTCTACTAGTAAGTTTTTGGGAAATTCGAGCCCAAGAGTTTCAGTAACTCAGTGTGCTCCTCTCCTAGAAACTAAAGTTAAAAAGAAATGTGGAAATCAAAAATTAAAATCTTAGAATAATCAACGAAAGCAAAATCACGCTAATCAAGGAAATGGAAAAGGCAATCAGAGCCAAAACAAGAAGAAAAATCAAAAGGTGAACTTCGTGCAATCCAGAGGGACTGATAAAATTGAATCTTCTGTAAACAAATCCAACACGGATTTTGTTAAACAAAGTAAAATTTTGAAGTAAAATAGTCAGAACAACTACACACAACACACAAATTGTTGTGATGAAAGACCAAGTACCTCAAGATCACGAAGTTCATCATCAAGATATCACTTTCATCATACTCCAAGGATTGTTGAGCAGAGATCATGTTTTGAGTGTGGTAAGTATAGACACATTATAAAAAATTATCCATATCTCACAAAGGAAAAGGCAAAAATTGATTCACCCTATGGTAAACATTACCATACAAAATCTGTTTCACCACAACAGGACCCTCGTCTTGTTAAACAATGAGAAATGAAATAGAGAAAGAAACAACAAAAGGTGGTTAGAAAGGCTTTAAAACAGAAGGTTGTCCAAACACAATCAAATGTTAAAATTGAAAAACAAACAGATTTGGAAACCAAAATGGGAAATTGTTTCATGGTGAGCACAATCCATGCCAAACAATCGGAAAATCGAAGTTTCAATTCTTGATGTTGTCGGACGACCCAAGTCAATGAAGGCTTGGGCCCCCACCTCCAACTAATCTTTCATGAGTGTGTAGGATGTTCCAGGAGGAACTATTGATAATCATAAAAGTATTAATAGTGGAGCATCCAGGCACAAGATAGGTGACAAGAAACTCCACAACATCGTTATATTCAGGAGTGGCTGCCTTTGTTGGAGAGAAGAAAGAAAAGATTGGTGAATGAAGTTGATAACTTCGACAAAGATGAAAAATGACCAACAATATGTTTGTTTAAGGCTTGGATCGGATCCACATGATAGATTTAATCAAAATGTACGTGCCTGCAACACGACAGAAGAGTATCAAAAATTCATGTCTTATGACTTCCACAAGAAGCTCAAAGCCTACAAGATGATCGTGCAGTGTACATTTCTCCATGGGTGTGATTGAAGAAAAAGTGTTTATTTGAACAAACCAACCCGGTGTGCGGATGCCTTGGCATGGTTTGAACAACCGCACACTACTTCTCAAGGAGAAAGACGAAGACCTTTGCTGGTGCAAAAACATGTCGACAACATCATGAATGAACCATTAAAAGATGAAGTTTACAAGCTTCTCCACATCCTTTCTTTCTTCTTACCAGTCGGACCCAGAGGTCTATGTTGTTGTTGTTGTGAAGAGATTTCTCAGTTAAATGAAGCAGCTGCAAAATCGACCTTGAAATCCACACTAGGTGGATATCCAGTTGGGAGAGCTCACAAATTCCTTGCAATGCATGAAGAAATTGCAGGAATATGGTTTTAAATTTTTAATCTCTCCTCTCTCTATCGATATTTACGTTGCTTTACCAAGTTTCTAAAAATCTTGTACAACACTCCAGACTAAACACATTGATCTCAAATATCACCTCACACGTGATGGTTTCAATATGAGACTCATCAATGATGTTGTGGTCCACACCAATTACCAACGTGCCAACTCATTTCTTCAAAATTTTGATAAATCATTTTTATTAATATTAATTTTGGTACATGGCATCGAGGTAAAACATGAGTTAATCCACATCGGAAAATCGTTAAGACAATCCAAAAAGATATATTTCACTATTAAAATTTACTTTTTGCATTGTTGGGGAGTAAATTCCAATCCGAAAAATACAAAAACATGAGAAAAACTAAAATGAATTTCCTTGCAAGAAAAAGAGAAAATGATAGTAAATTAGTGGTCTCTCAAAACCTCTTTGAACTTAAAATTGAAAATGATAAGTAGCTCTATATTCAATGTATCGGTAGGATCACAATCATTTTAAAGTGTTCACAGGGTGATATAAACATAATCGACTGAAGACCAGGTGGGAACCATTCATTGGCATATGGTCTTGGTACTGAAATTTCGTTTGATAGTATGCCGAGGATCTGAGATATGCGGTCTTTATTCTTGTTTATCATCTGGATATCATGGTTGAATCTTTTACCAAACAATAACGGTGACGCAAGTCTAGAACTTCCGTGATACCATACGTGTAAATACTGCATACAACCATAAATAAGTGATAAAATATCACAGCTTTATGGGGGGCTAAGTTCGTCTCTCTGTCGGTACGATGGTACTAACCTGTTCACGGACTTACTCCTGTGCCCTTCATGCATTTGAAAATCAAGTTCCTCATTAATAAGTGATTTAATCACACAGGGCTTGTTTTCAATCAAAATAAGTGAGTATCTCACATCATATACATCAAAACAGATGATAAACAGTATACTCACCGGTAAGATTTTCTCTCGTGCATATCTTGATATGGGAATGTGCCGTGAAGTGGATGAACACTGGTCGGTAAGTATAAATCATACATTAATCGTATCCCCTAACCGCGAGTATATCTTTATAAGTTGAGCTTACGTGGACAACAATACCAATAATTGGTATAGGATACTTATCTAATGTTAATTAATCAAACAAGAAGGGTGTTTTAACATGACCGTATACTAATATGATTCTCTTATCCTTGAAATTCGTAAAAAGAATGTATGTAAATATTTATTTATTGCTTTCCGTCCTTACATTAAAATTTGAAAAATACCAAAATGAATTTAGGTGAGTTTTAATATATATTTTATAAAAGCCAAAAAGATTTTACTTCTAGTTTATTTTTTATTAACCAATGATGGAACTCAAGTCTATCCTACCTAGCATCTTGATTATAAGCCAGAAAACAATTGCCTCTTCATAAATGGTCGAAGTTTGACAAGCTTTGAAGTTTAATGGTTTAAATTTGAATAACCTTAAAACTTTTCAAGCATTGTCAGTTGGTAGTTGAATGAGAGTTTGGTCTCATGTGTGTTTTTTTTGCTAAATCTGATCAAAATCAATCCTTTATGAAATTTTAAAATGAAAATTTCCTAAGGATGATTAAATCCTTAACAGTTGTTCTCATTACGCGTTTAGCTTTGTTGTGTGTGCAGATGAAATATCCAAGCAAGCTACAGGGAAAGAGAACGAGTTTGAAGAAAACAAGTTATGGGAAAAAAGACACAACATGAATGCAAGCTGTGAATCAAGAAGATCAATTTTCCAGCTGACCACTTATCAACACCACAATATATATTCAAGGGGGGGTTTGCTGATGCACCTCCTGACTGTGATGTGTGAAGACATCTGAAGATCTAACATATGAAGAACGAACCATCACGAGCAGCATCCAGGGGGAGTTTGACTAAGTTCGGTTCAGTACAACTCAGATCGGGTTTCACGCAGGAAGCTCATATTTTGAAGCAGGCCATTAGAAATAGAGATCGAAGAACAAGCAACATCCAAGGGGGAGTTTGTTGATACACTTTTGTGTATGTCCCTTGTTCTTAGTTACGTCAGTAATTGTACGATCTTTGTTTGTTGTGTCTATAAAGTTTGGTTATGTCGACCAAATCAAGATATCCTCCTATCTTGATTAAGTACGACGTTTGGCTTGTTCGTGCGAATGAAAGATGCTCCGTACGAGCAAACTGCTTGCTCGTACGAGACATTACACATTCGTACGAGTCATTGTATGCTCGTACAAGTTACCTTGTTATCAAGATCATTGCTTGGTCATACGAATGAGTTTCTCATTCGTACGAACCATAACATGTTCGTACGAGCATCCATCTGAGAATGTTCTTCGTGTCTTTATAGTGCTTCGAACAACCAAAATCATTCTTCGTACTGTTGCTAGGAGCTGGCACTATATAAACAGACATGCACTTCTAAGGGAAGTGACTAGCAGCTTGAGACGAATAGACACACTAGAGAGAGAACACTGAGAGTGTTTAGAGAGATAACTAGTGTATTCAAGAGTCTGTGTACTGAGTCTCTCTACAAATCGATATAGTGAACATTTGAAGATATATCTTTTTTTATTTTGATTGTGCTCTTGCTTTGGTTTGCATACACACTTGTATTCCGCACTCGTGTGTGTGTTACATAAACAAGGAAGTAGATTTATCTTTATCCTCCAAGTGGAGCTACAGGAATCACCCATCATTCCCATAGATGAGATCTGCATAGACGACAAACTCCACTTCATTGAAGAACCCATTATGGTTATGGATTGGGAAACGCAGAAAAACCAAGAGGAGCCGTATCAGACTAGTCAAAGTTCACTGGAACTCAAAGCGCAGACTCAGTTTACTTGGGAAATACCCCTGCCTGTTTGAGAAACATCCTGTAACGGATAACATGACTTGAATTTCCAGACGAAATTCTTTTTAACAGGGGGAGTATGTGACAAATGGCAAAATACTTAGTAATTCCGTACAACTTAAACTGGTATTAAATTATTTAATTTCGCATTAGACTTAATTATTATTTGATTAAGTCTCATAAGTTTAGTAATATTGTAGGTCCACATGAGGATCAAGTTAAACCAGTTCCTTGTTCATACAACATACACACAAGTGCAGAATTATGCATGCAACCAAAGCAAAGTAAAGAACATGGGGTAACCAAAGATTCACTATCTTGATTAATGATTGAGAACAAGTACAAACATATACACAAAATGCTCGTATAACTCAAACAAACTTGCTGTGTTCTTGTGTCTTCGTCTTCAGAGAGAATGCTGAGAGGCTCACTTAGACCAACTAGCTAACCGACTCTCTCTGAGAGGTACATGTATGCTTATATAGTGTCCAAGCTGGTCACTCGTACGAAAACACGTTGCCAGACATATGGAACACACTATTACACACGAGACACATCTCCAGAATTTTGGTACGGAACATCTGTTTCGTACAAAACCATTCATTCTTTCGTATGAAACCATTCATTGTTTCGTACGCAACATGTGACTCGTACGAAACCTATGACTCGCACAGAATTCTCATTCTTGGAGAACGTGTGTGGACATGACATTTTCAAGACTCAACGGTATGCACACATGCAACCAATTAACACAGACAAGCTAAGATGTCATACTAGATCAAGATAGAAGGATATCTCGAACTATTCGACACAACCAAACCTGTACAGACACTTGAGCAAAGACCATAGAATTACACTTATAATTAAGAACAAGCGACAGATACAAAACTGTATCAACAAACTCCCCCTTGGATGTTGCTTGGTCTTCGGTCTTTGGTCTTCAGATGTTGGTCTTCACATGAATGATTTGGAGTATTAACAAACTCCCCCTGAAGATCTGCTATTCATTGATAGATCTGCTATCCAATGATTAGAGCCTCAGGTCTTCGAACTTCTAAGAAGCTTCAAATCTTTCTTGTTTCCTCTTCTGACTTGTCAGATTTCTTCGTTGATGGTCTTTGTTTATGTTCCATTTGTATTAATCTGTACTCATTTGACAAATATAATTAGAGCACAAATTTATCAGGGAATACACACGAAAAACTTATCATAATTTCTTCGCATGAGTGTATCCCCTGAACGAGTTACACACACTCGTATGAGTTCCAGCAGTAGATTTGAGAAAAACAAGTGACCAAGTCAATTCAAATGACTAGATTCATTCGTATGAGATACACACACTCAAACAAATTTCAGATTTTGGATTTCTTTTGATGAGTTACTTGTTGCAATATATTACTTTATGAAGTTGCGATATCAAACAGATGGTTTTCTGGCGTATCTTGGTAGAAACTCTCGAGTATCAACTTTGGCTAACTTTCAAAAAGTAACTACATAAGCAACTAAGTAAACTCGACTTATAAACTAAATATACAGATAAACTATATATCTATTTAACAATCTTTTTCGAGTTTCAAGGTAAAAGAATCATACCAGCATTTTAATCTTTGTAAAGACGGTATTAAGTTTTCAAAATTAAACAGATAAGTATTTAACTATGATTAACGGCATTGTTGAGCTTAGACTTATCAGATGTAATCATCATTAGGAGATATGATTAAGGTATGAATTTATACTTACTAGCCGGTGTTCAACCACATCACGACACATTCCCGTATCAAGATATGCACGAGAGAAAATCTTACCGGTGAGTATACTACTTTATCATCCGTTTTGACGTATATAAATGATTTGAGATACTCACTTATTTTTGATTGAAAACAAGCCCTTTGTGATCTAATCACTTATTGATGAGGAACTTGAATTTCATATGCATGCAGGCCACAAGAGTAAGTCCGTGAACAGGTTAGTAACTTCGTACCGACAAAGAGATGAACTTAGCTCCCGCATAAAACTGTGATATTTTATCATTTGTTTTGGGGATGTGATATTTTTATCACTTATTTGAAGGTCGAATGCAGTATGTACACGTATGTATGATATCATGGAAGTTCTAGACTTGCGCCACTGTTATTTTTCGGCAAAAGATTCAACCATGATTCCCAGATGATAAGCAAGCATAAAGACCGTATATCTCAGAACCTCGGCACTCTATCAAACGAAATTTCAGTACCAAGACCATATGCCAACGAATGGTTCCACCTGGCGTTCTGTCTGTTAGGTTTATATCAACCTGCACATTTTAATCTGATTGTGAGCCTACCGATACAGCATAAGTAAAAGCTACTTATCAATCTACTTTTTATGGTTTTAACCATATCTGATAGATTTACCGGATAATTTCATCATCTTCAACTTATCCAAGAAACTCATTTTTGGGTTTTCTATTGTTTTTGTATTTTTCTGAATTTTCTCCCCCTTAAACAAAGAAGGTAAATACTATTTTTGTATTTTCTTAAACTTACTCCCCCTAAAATATAAAACTAAAAACCTTTTTGTAGTTTTAGATTTTTTTAGAAAATAATTTAAAAAAATAGTTAGCCAGGGTTGAGTTACTTGGGTTTCACCTTGATGCTATTAACCAAGAGTAGATAATCAAAACGTGATTTATCAAAGGCTTTGGTAAAAAGGTCGGCACGTTGGTGATCAGTGTGGATTTTAACAACATTGATAAGTCTCTTTTCATAGCAATCTCGTATGAAATGATACTTAATCTCAATGTGTTTTGTTTTTGAGTGCTGTATAGGATTCCGAGTGATCTGTAAAGCAGCTTCATTATCAACAAAAATAGGAGTAGTAAGAAATTCAAAAACCGTAGTCACGCATTTGCTGTTGAATCCAAAGAACTTGAGAGCAGTAACTAGAAGCTGAAATATACCCAGCCTCACATGTTGATGTAGCTACACAAGTCTGCTTTTTTGCATTGCCACGTAACTAGGTGATTTCCCAAGAATTGACATCCTTCTGTTGTTGATTTTGCAGTCGCCATGATCAAAATCACTGAATGCTGTCAGATCAAAGTTATCATCCTTAGGGTACCATAGACTAGTGTCAGGGCGTCCCTTCAAATAACGAAAGATCCTTTTCATAGCCATAATATGAGAAACCTTCGGACTAGACTGATAGTGTGCCAGAAGACATGTTGGGTACATTATGTCGGGTCTTGAAGCAGTAAGGTACATGAGAGATCCGATTATAGCACGATAGAGAGATGGTTCTACGTGTTCAACCATTCCGTCTAGAGTAATCCCATGATTTTGAGCTAATGGAGTTCCCAAGGGATTTGAGTCATCCATCTAAAATCGCTTGAGAATATCTCCGATGTACTTGGTTTGATGGATAAAAATCCCTTCCTTTGATTACTGAACCTGCAAACCTAAAAAGAAAATCATTTCTCCCATTGCGCTCATCTCGAACTTCTCCTGCATAACCTGTTCGAATTCTTTGCACATTCGAGTGTTAGTAGACCCAAATATAATATCATCAACATAAACCTGTATGAGCAGCAAGTCCTCGTTCCTTTCCTTGATGAAGAGAGTACGGTCGATGAAGCCTCATCGAAAACCATTCTTTAACAGATAGGTAGACAACGTTTCATACCAAGCCCTCGGAGCTTGATGAAGACCATATAACACCTTGTTGAGAAGCCAAACCTTGTCAGGATGGAGAGGATCTTCAAAACCTGGCGGTTGCTCAAGATATACTTCCTCTTCTACCACACCATGAAGAAATGCACTCTTCACATCCATCTGATAAACGGTGAACTTCTTGAAGGACACATAAGCCAAAAAGATTCTTATGGCCTCAAGTCGTGCAACCGGTGCATAAACTTCATTGTAATCAATGCCTTCGACCTGATTTAAACCTTGAACAACCAATCGCGCTTTGTTTCTCACAACAACACCTCGGTCATCCTTCTTGTACTTGTACACCCATCGTGTACCAATCTTCTTGTAGCCGTCAGGCCTGTCAACCAATTTCCAGATGCCTAACTTCTGAAATTGCTGAAGTTCTTCCTGCATGGCTTCAACCCAAGAGTCTTCTTTCATTGCCTCCTTCCAAGATTTTGGTTCTACTTGGCACTCATAGCAGGCAAAAGACCAATCATTCATACCACCAGATTCCCTGCTTTCCGAATACAATCCAGCATTCTCTTTGTTTCTAAGTTGATTATGAGTGTGCACACCACTCTGGACATCTCCAATAATATTCTGCTGAGGATGGATATTATGAATACGAGTTTCTAGCACATCAGGAACTCGAGAGTTTATACCCAAATTGTTGATATTCAGATCAACAGTTAAATCGAGAGTTGGATTTGATGATGTTGTAGATGCCTGACCTTCAGTCGTTCCTTGAGGTTGAATATTTGACGTATCATTTGAAAATCCAGGAACAGCACCAAAGGCAGCTTCATTTGCATCATGAAACTCATCTTCTTCTGATGAAACATTATAATCTGCAGCGTCTTCAAATTCCTCATTTTGAACAAGATTGTAACCGAAGTTGATACTTGAGGGTTAACAATAATTGGTCGAACTAATGACGAGTCTACTGCAGTATCACTTCCAATAACATCTGAGCAGCAGCTATTGCATCATCAAAAGTTGGCAGATTAAAGGAGTCAAACAGCCCATCATAGTCAAACATCCAAGGAGCACCCGGAGCTCTAACCGCTTCTATATATCTCAGAACCTTGACTTCACCCCATTCTTCAATCTTCTTCGAAGATAAATTCCACACCCGGAAATTTGGAGTAGCATATTCAAGAAAGAAACCTTCGATAGCCTTGACCAAACTTTCCATGTGGGTGGATCATAGTGCATCGAGCTCCAAAAGGTTCTAAGAAAGAAATATCCGATTTCCTTTTATGTAACAACTCAAAGCATGTCTTCCCATGTCTCTTCACCGTCAGAACTCTATTCATCGTGTAGCACGCAGTAGCAACAGCTTCTCCCCAAAATTGAACGGGAAGTTCTGATTCTACTAATATGGTTCTTCCAGTTTCAATAAGAGTTCGATTTTTCCTCTCAGCGACACCATTTTGTTGTAGAGGGTATCGAGAGCTGTACTCATGCAGAATACCCTTTGAGGAACAGTACTCATCCATAACTTGATTCTTGAATTCCATGCCATTGTCGCTTCTGATTCTCCTTACTTTCAGATTATACAAATTTTCTAACAGAGTCAGGAGATTCTTGAGGATAGTAGGAACTTCACTCTTGTGTGCCAACATTTTTACCCATAAAAATCTGGAATAGTCATAAGTAACTACCAGACAATAAGAATCACCTAAGGTTGTCTTGTGTTTCGTAGGTCCAAAGAGGTTCATATGAAGACGTTCTAGTGGCCTATTTACTGTTTTGATCTTCTTCACGGGATGGGATTTTCTTGCTTGCTTCCCTTTATGGCATGATACACAAACGTCTTGAAGATGAAAATTCTTTACTGGTACACCATTCACTAGATTGTTCTTTACCAAATAGTTCATTTTCCTCAGGTGAATGTGTCCCATACGTCTGTGCCAAGAGATTGATTCCTTCTCGGTGGCTTTAGAGACAAAACATGTGACTTGTGCAGATGTTGTCATAGCTTGGCTCATATCAAGAATATACAAGTCATTAATTCTTGGAGCTGACAGGAGAATCCATTCCTTGGGGATCTTGAATCCAGGCTTTAGCACATAACATCCGGCATCATCAAAATGTACCGTGAAGTTCTTGTCGCAAATTTGAGAAACGCTAAGAAGATTGTGATCAATTTGCCGCTCATAATTGATCTTGTCGAAGCTTACAACACCATTGGAGGCCATTCCTTCTATAGGTCCACCTGCGGATGGTGTTAAACCTGTTCCTTGTTCATGTGACACACACACAAGTGCGGAATCCAAGTGTGCATGCAACCAAAGCAAAGTAAAGAACACGGGGTAACCAAAGATTCACTATCTTGATTAATGATTGAGAACAAGTACAAACATATACACACAATGCTCGTATGACTCAAACAAACTTGCTGTGTTCTTGTGTCTTTGTCTTCAGAGATAACCAACTCAAAGGGTAACAAGCTCTCTGGGCTGACCAACTAGCTATCAGGCAACCCCTACTAAGAGATACATGTCTACTTATATAGTGTCTGTCTAGTTTCGTACGAAATACGAGTCTAGACATACTGAACACAATATTTCACACGAGACACATCTCCAAAAGAATTGGTACGGAACAGGTGTTTCGTAGGAAATACTTCATTTCGTACGAAACAAGTAACTCACTTGTTATTTGAGACTGTTTCGTACGAATCCTGTGATTCGCACAAAATACATGATTCGTACAAATCCTCTGACTCGCACAGAATCCTGATTCTTGGAGAACATGTGTAGACATGACGTTTACAAGACTTATCAGTATGCTCACATGCAACTGATTAACACAGATGTCATACTAGATTAAGATAGAAGGATATCTCGATCTATTCGACATGGCCAAACCTATACAGACACTTGAGCAAAGACCGTACAATTACCACTGTAATTAAGAACAAGCGCCAGACACAAAACTGTATCAACAAACTCCCCCTTGGATGTTGCTTGGTCTTCGGTCTTCGGTCTTTGGTCTTCAGACTTTGTTCTTCACATAGAATGGTTTGGAGTATCAACAAACTCCCCTTGAAGATCTGTTATCCATTGATAGATCTGCTATCTAATATTAGAGCATCAGGTCTTCGAACTTCTAAGAAACTTCAAATCTTTCTTGTTTCCTCTTCTGACTTGTCAGATTTCTTCGCTGCTGGTCTTTGTTCATGTTCTTTTGTATCAATCTGTACTCAATAGATAAATGTAATTAGAACACAAATTTCTCAGGGAATACACACGAAAGACTTATCATAAAATCTTCGTATGATTGTATTTCCTGAACGAGATACACACACTCGTATGAATTCCAGCAGCAGATTTGAGAAAAACAAGTGACCAAGTCAAATCAAATGACTAGGTTCATTCGTACAAGATACACATACTTGAACGAAATTCAGATTTTAGTTTTCTTTGATGGTTACTTGTTGCAAGATATTACTTTATGAAGTTGTGATATCAAACAGATTGTTTTCTGGGTATCTTGGTAGAAACTCTCGAGTATCAACTTTGGCTAACGATGTGTAGACATGACGTTTACAAGACTTATCAGTATGCTCACATGCAACTGCTTAACACAGATGTCATACTAGATCAAGATAGAAGGATATCTCGATCTATTCGACATGGCCAAACCTATACAGACACTTGAGAAAGGACCGTACAATTACCACTGTAATTAAGAACAAGCGACAGACACAAAACTGTATCAACAAACTCCCCCTTGGATGTTGCTTGGTCTTCGGTCTTTGGTCTTTAGTCTTCAGACTTTGTTCTTCACATAGAATGGTTTGGAGTATCAACAAACTCCCCTTGAAGATCTGTTATCCATTGATAGATCTGCTATCTAATATTAGAGCATCAGGTCTTCGAACTTCTAAGAAACTTCAAATCTTTCTTGTTTCCTCTTCTGACTTGTCAGATTTCTTCGCTGCTGGTCTTTTTCATGTTCTTTTGTATCAATCTGTACTCAATAGATAAATGTAATTAGAACACAAATTTCTCAGGGAATACACACGAAAGACTTATCATAAAATCTTCGTTATGATTGTATTTCCTGAACGAGATACACACACTCATATGAATTCCAGCAGCAGATTTGAGAAAAACAAGTGACCAAGTCAAATCAAATGACTAGGTTCATTCGTACAAGATACACATACTTGAACGAAATTCAGATTTTGGTTTTCTTTGATGGTTACTTGTTGCAAGATATTACTTTATAAAGTTGTGATATCAAACAGATTGTTTTCTGGTGTATCTTGGTAGAAACTCTCGAGTATCAACTTTGGCTAACAGAACTGTTAGACATGACGTTAACAGACTTATCAGATGCTCACATGCAAACTGCTTAACACAGATTCTACTAATCAAGATAGAAGGATATCTCGATCTATTCGGTACATGGCAAAACCTATACCAACACTTGAGAAAGGACCGTACAATTACCACTGTAATTAAGAACAAGCGACAGACACAAAACTGTATCAACAAACTCCCCTTGGATGTTGCTTGGTCTCGGTCTTCGTCTTTGGTCTCAGCTTTGTTCTCACATAGAATGGTTTGAGTATCAACAAACTCCCTTGAAGATCTGTTATCCATTGATAGATCTGCTATCTAATATTAGAGCATCAGGTCTTCGAAACTTCTAAGAAACTTCAAATCTTCTTGTTCCTCTTCGACTTGTCAGAATTTCTTCGTTGTGGTCTTGTTCATGTTCTTTTTTCAATCTGTACTCAATAGATAAATGTAAGTAGAACACAAATTTCTAGGAATACACACGAAAGACTTATCATAAATCTTCGTATATGATTGTATTTCCTGAACGAGTACACACACTCGTATGATCCAGCAGCAGATTTTAGAAAACAAGTGACCAAGTCAAATCAAATGACTAGGTTCATTCGTACAAGATACAAACTTTAACGAAATTCAGATTTTGGTTTTCTTGATGGTGTACTTGTTGCAAGATATTACTTTTGAAGGTGTGTGATATCAACAGTGGTTTTCTGGCTATCTTGGTAGAAACTCTCGAGTATCACTTTGGTAACTTCAAAAGTAACTATATAAGCAACTAGTAAATAGATTAACTAAAATACAGATAAACTATATATATTTAACAATCTTTTTCGGTCTCAAGTAAAAGAATCATACCAACATTTATCTTTGTCAAAGACGTATTAGGTTTTCAAAATTAAACAGATAAGTATTTAACTATTGATTATCGTATTGTTGCCACGTTAAGCTCGATTATAGATGTATCATGATTAGGAATATGATAAGGTAGATGTATTATCATATAGCCGTGTTCAACCATTCAAACACATTTCCGTATCAAGATATGCAGAGAGAAATCTTACCGGTGAGTTCTTAGCTTATCATCTATTTTGGCGTGTATAAATGATGTGAGATACTACTTATTTTTATTGAAAAAAAGCCTTTGTGATTAGTCACTTATGATGAGGAACTTGAATTTCATGTGCATGCAGGGCACAGAGTAAGTCCTGTGAACAGTTAGTACCATCGTACCGACAGAGACGAATTAGCTCTGCATAAAACTGTGATATTTTATCACTATTTTGGAGATGTGATATTTTTAATCACTTATTTGAAGGTCGAATGCAGTAGTACATGTATGTATGATATCATGGAAGTTTAGACTTGCGCACGTTATTTTACTGGCAAAAGATTCAACCATGTACCCAGATGATAAGCCTAGCATAAGACCGTATATCTCAAACCTCGGCACTTATCAAACGAAATTTCGGTACCAAGACCATATGCAATGAGTTTCCCACTTAGCGTTCTGTTGTTAGGTTTTAACAACCTGCACATTTTAGTCTGATTGTGAGCCTACGATAATCATAAGTAAAGCTACTTATCATATACTTTTTATGCTTTTAACATTTCTGACAGATTTACCGGTGAATTTCATCACTTCATTATCCAAGAAAACTCATTTCGATTTTTTATGTTTTTGTATTTTATGAAATTGGAAATAAAAGCCATTTTTTGTATTTTCTTGAAATTTACCCCCTAAAATATAAAACTGAAAATCTTTTTGTAGTTTAGATTTTAGATAGTATATACAAAAATAGTTAGCCATGTTGAGTTACTCGGTTTCACCTTGATGCTATTGACATCAAACGTGATTTTCAAAGGCTTGTAAAAGGTCGGCACGTTGGTGATCTGTGTGGATTTTAACAACATCGATAAGTCTCTTTTCATAAATCACGTATGAAATGATACTTAATCTCAATGGTTTGTTTTTATGTTGTAATGATCCGAGTGATCTGCAAAGCAGCTTCATTGTCAACAAAAATAGAGTAGTAGAAATTCAAAACCATAGTCGCGCATTTGCTGTTGAATCCATAGAACTTGAGAGCAGCAACTAGAAGCTGAAATATACTCAGCTCACATGTTGATGTAGCTACACAAGTCTGCTTTTTGCATTGCCATGTGACTAGGCGATTTCCAAGAACTGACATCCTGCTGTGTGATTTGCATCGATTTTGCATCCGCCGTGATCAGAATCATTGAATGCTGTCAGATCAAAGTTAGCATCCTTGGGCACCATAGACAGTGTCAGGGGTCCTTTAGATAACGAAAGATCCTTTTCACAGCAATCAAATGAGAAACCTTCGGACTAGACTGATAGCGTGCCAGAAGGCATGTTGGGTACATTATGTCGGGTCTTGAGGCAGTAAGATACATGAGAGATCCGATCATTGCATGATAGAGAGATGGTTCTACATGTTCACCCAATCCATCTGGAGTAATCCCATGATTTAGAGCTAATGGAGTTCCCAAAGGCTTTGAGTCATCCATCTGAAATCGCTTGAGAATATATCCGACGTATTTGGTTTGATGGATAAAAATCCCTTACTTTGATTACTGAACCTGAAAACCTAAAAAGAAAGTCATTTCTCCCATTGCGCTCATCTCGAACTTCTCCTGCATAACCTGTTCGAATTCTTTGCACATTCGAGTGTTAGTAGACCCAAATATAATATCATCAACATAAACCTGTACGAGCAGCAAGTCCTCGTTCCTTTCCTTGATGAAGAGAGTACGGTCGATGAAGCCTCATCGAAAACCATTCTTTAACAGATAGGTAGACAATGTTTCATACCAAGCACTCGAAGCTTGATGAAGACCATATAACGCCTTGTTGAGAAGTCAAACCTTGTCAGGATGGAGAGGATCTTCAAAACCTGGCGTTTGCTCAACATATACTTCCTCTTCTACCACACCATGAAGAAATGCACTCTTCACATCCATCTGATAAACGGTGAACTTCTTGAAGGACGCATAAGCCAAAAAGACTCTTATGGCCTCAAGTCGTGCAACCGGTGCATAAACTTCATTGTAATCGATCCCTTCGACCTGATTAAAACCTTGGACAATCAATCGCGCTTTGTTTCTCACAATAACACCTCAGTCATCCTTCTTGCACCTGTACACCCATCGTGTACCAATCTTCTTGTAGCCGTCAGGCCTGTCAACCAATTTCCAGACGCCTAACTTCTGAAACTGTTGAAGTTCTTCCTACATGGCTTCAACCCACGAGTCTTCTTTATTGCCTCTTTCAAAGATTTTGTTTCAACTTGGCACACATAGCAGGCAAAAGACCAATCATTCAGACCACCAGGCGTTATATGGTTCAACTTGGCACACAACCAACATTCTGGTTGTTTCGCAGCTGATTACGAGTCTGCACACCACTCTGGACATCTCCAATAATATTCTGCTAAGGATGGATATTATGAATACGAGTTTCTGGCACATCAGGAACTCGAGAATTAATATCCAAATTGTTGATATTCAGATCAACAATTACATCGAGAGCTGGATTTGATAACGTTGTAGACGACTGACCTTCAATCGTTCCTTGAGGTTGAATATTTGACGTACCATCTGAAGTTCCAGGAACCGCACCAGAGGCAGCTTCATTTGCATCATGAAACTCATCATCTTCTGATGAAACATTATAATCTGCAGCATCTTCGAATTCCTCATTTTGAACAAGATTGTTAACCGAAGTCGACACTTGAGGGTTAACAATAATTGGTCGAACCAATGATGAGTCCACTGTTGTATCACTTTCCAATAACATCTGAGCAACAGCTGTTGCATCATCAAAAGTTGGCAGATTAAAGGAGTCAAACAGCCCATCGTAGTCAAACATCCAAGGAGAACCCGGAGCTCTAACCGCTTCTGTATATCTCTGAACCTTGACTTCACCCCATTCTTCAATCTTCTTCCAAGACAAATTCCACACCCGGAAATTTGGAGTAGCATATCCAAGAAAGAAACATTTGATAGCCTTGGGACCAAACTTTCCATGTGGGTCGATCATAGTGCATGGAGCTCCAAAAGGTTCTAAGAAAGAAATATCCGGTTTCCTTTTATGTAACAACTCAAAGCATGTCTTCCCATGTCTCTTCACCGTCAAGAATTCTATTCATCGTGTAACACGCAGTAGCAACAGCTTCTCCCCAAAATTGAACGGGAAGTTCTGATTCTACTAACATGGTTCTTGCAGTTTCACTAAGAGTTTGATTTTTCCTATCAGCGACGCCATTTTGTTGTGGAGTGTATCGAGAAATGTACTCATGTAGAATACCCTTTGAGGAACAGTACTCATCCATAACTTGATTCTTAAATTCCGTTCCATTGTCGCTTCTGATTCTCCTTACCTTTAGATTGTACAAATTTTCCAGCAGAGTCAGGAGATTCTTGAGGATAGTAGGAACTTCACTCTTGTGTGCCAGCATGTTTACCCATGAGAATCTGGAATAGTCATCAGTAACTACCAGACAATAAGAATCACCAAAGGTTGTCTTGTGTTTCGTAGGTCCAAAGAGGTCCATATGAAGACGTTCTAGTGGCATATTCACAGTGTTGATCTTCTTCATGGGATGAGAGTTTCTCGCTTGCTTCCCTTTCTGGCATGATACACAAACGTCTTGAAGATGAAAATTCTTCGCTGGTACACCATTCACTAGATTGTTCTTCACCAAATAGTTCATTTTCCTTAGGTGAATGTGTCCCATACGCCTGTGCCAGGAGATTGATTCCTTCTCGGTGGCTTTAGAGATAAAACATGTGACTTGTGCAGATGTTGTAATAGCTTGGCTCATATCAAGAATATACAAATCATAGATTCTTGGAGCCGACAGGAGAATTCATTCCTTGGGGATCTTGAATCCAGGCTTCAGCACATAACATCCGGCATGATTAAAATGTACCGTGAACTTCTTGTCGCAGATTTGAGAAACGCTAAGAAGATTGTGATCAATTTGCCGCACATAATTGATCTTGTCAAAGCTCACAACACCATTGGAGACCATTCCTTCTACAGTGATGTATCCACCTTTGTCACCAGGAAAAGCAACATAACCACTCCTTATGCTTTTCACATCATATAGGAGCCGCAAGTCGCCCATCATGTGCCTTGATGCTCCACTGTGAACAATCTAATGATTGTTTACAGTTCCTCCTAGAACACCCTGCACATTGCACAAACAAGATTAGTTTGAGATGGGGACCCAAGCCTTAGTGGTATTGGGTCATCCCTTATCATCGAGAAATGTAATCTCAATTTCTTGATGATTAACAAACTGAGAAACTCCTTTTGAACCATTCCCGGTCTTCTGTTTTCAAGATCCTTGTTTTACCAGATTTACTATTATTTACAGTTTTAACAGTGTCTGGTTTTATTGACTTTGAAGATCTATGATCCTTTTTAGAAGAATCCGATTTAAAGCTTTCTCAACTGCTTTTACTTGTTTACGTTTTTGTTTCTCTTTTTGATCTTTAATAATTCGTTTATCTTATGTCGGAGAAACAGATTTACGTTTGCAAGTTGGTTCATGAGGGGTTTTCTCTATACATCTTGATTTGGCTGGATTTTGACAATCCTTTATAATGTGGCCAAATTCTCCACATTTGAAACATGTTCTCCTTTCAACGAAACTAGAAGATCGTGTTTCTCGGCTTGATGTTAAATTTGTGGATCCTGAAATACAGGGTTCATTTTCATTACATCCATCAGTGTGTTGGGTGTAATTGTTTTGACTATTTCTTTTCAAAATCTTGACTTTCTTTACAAAATCAACATTATATTTTCCTTGAAAAGTTTCGACTCTATCGGTACCTTTAAAACTCACAAATTTAACAGTTTTAGCCTTTTTCTAGTAACGAGAGCCTTTTGCTTCAACCTTCGGTTGAGAAACTGTAGGCTTTTCAACTCGCTTCCATAGTTTTTCTTTTGAAGCGGATAATGATTGTGTATTGGTGGGCTTTTTCTTCTCTAAATGTTTGGTTGTTGACTTTTCAAAAACCTGATCTATAGAGATTGGATTTACGTTTTTAATTGGAAAATCTTTGTTTGAATAGATTTTCTTATCTCCAACCAAAGTATACAACACATTATCTACTTCTTTTGTAGACACACTTGTCTTCACAGATTTCTTAGGAACAGTCTCTTGATTCTCAATAGATTGAGTACTAGGAGTAGCAGAAGATTCTACTCTTTCCTTTCAACAAGAGGCTGATCCTGATCATCATTTCTTGATTCGTCATCTGATGTATCATCCTCTTCTTCATCAGCTGATGAACTTTCTGGCTTGCTTGGTTCTTGAGAGGAATTGCCTAGTTTGAACCCTAACCTTGCTGCGAGTTCCTCAGGATTCAAAGGTACAGAGGGTTCAAAACGAGGCATCTCCTCTTCATCAGGCATTTTGGTATAATTGTGTTTCATTGGGGGTGGACACGAGTTATACCCTATGCATTGAGCATCTCCCTTTAGTTTTTGAACTTCAATGATATAATCAATCACATAGTGGGAGTTAGAATAACTTTCCAATTTGCGTTTGATTAAATCATATTCGCATTTAGCGATTGCTAACTCTTTCTTTGTTTCTTCTTGGAGATTAATGTAATTATTAATTCCTGTCTATTTATTCAAAACTGTTTTTGTCAATTCAGAAACACTTTTCTTAAGAGTCTCTATTACAGATTTGAATTCTTTTTCATTTCTAGTTAGCGCCATATTCGCCTCTTTGCATTTTGATAGTTCAACAACCAAATTCTGATTATGACTGTTGACAGTTTCATATTTTATTTTCAACTCAACACAGTCATTGCAAACAGTAGGAGGGGCAGAATTTACCTGTTTTGAAGAACCTTCAACATTTGCCATAAAGGCAGTGTGATGAGGAAAAGCTGCACCATCTAGAGAATGCTTCTGTCTCTTTTTTCGTAGCTTCTGCATTCCTTGTCATACTTACCTTTTCACTCTTCAACATCTCAGCTTCACTCAGCAACTCTTCAACCTCAGCATCACTTCCTTTCTTCACATAAGAATCAGATCCATAGCCATCTGAACTTGAACATTCTTCATCAGAACTACCAGCACCCCCAGATGTATCATCATTATTTTGAGTGTTGATGCTTGTGATCATGCTTGTTTTGATCCATGATCCTTGCATAGCATGCAGTTCTTCCGTTGTTCTCTGTTCCCAACTGTACTAACCAATCGCATCCTTCATCAGACTGAACTACCATAGCTCTGTGCGTGTTTGAAGGTCCTGATTGATTGGTGTTGTTAGAGTTGCCAATAGCTACTATTCTTCTTTCGTTGTTGTACTGTGCTGTGTTGGATGGTTGACACTGATTACGAAAGGGGTTGTGATTCCTTCCTTGCTGGGTCTTGTGGATTCCCGTTTAAAGTGACCTCTTTCTCCACAGTTGAAGCAAGTAACGGCGGTTTTGTCAAAGCCGTATTTGGTATCCTTCTTGCTTTCCAAACTGGTTCTACCCGTTCTTCTCATATAATCCTTTGCTCTTCTCATAGCACTTGCAAATGCCCACTTGATGTCCATCAGCTCCATTTCATCTCGGTCAATTTGCTCGTAGTCTTCGTTCGTAAAATTGATGCTCCCTATTTGACCTGCAACTAAACCACAATATGCACTGACCATGGTGTTCAGAAGTTCTGCATGTTCCTATGCAACTTCTACGTTGATTTTGGAGAGATTTGACACGTCAAGTTTGACAGTGTTGGGATTTGCAGATTGACTGTTGCTTCCATAGAAAGCTTGTTGAGGAGCTTGTTGTGTAGCTTTATGCGCTAAGTCCCTTGGTTGTGGAAGGAAGGCTTTCGGATCAAAAGTCTGTCCATAGGTTTGATTACTCAAACCTGTAGACTGACTTGTTTGAACTGGTTAGGGTAGGAAAGGGTTCACGTTTGACACAAACGCGGTTTGCAGCTTCGGTTGCTGACTTGATCTTGTACCTGTATTTATACCGCCAAAATACATTTCAGGGTTTTGTGGAGCAGAGACTCGTTGTGCCTTCCAGAGTTCTTCTTCATTCTTGTTCTCAAGTTTCTCCACAGATTCATAAATACTTATTGAGTCCAAAACACCTGTAGTTTTAATAGATCAATAAATTGACCCCATTTTGGTGGTAAAGCATCAGCAAATCGCATCACAATTTCTTGTGGTGCTGCTAACACTTTATACGAGTACATTTCGCTGAGAAGATGATATAACCGAGTGGTCATATCATTCAAGATTTCGTTCTCCATGAACATGAAACCTTCAAACTCTTTCTTGAGCAGATCATGCCGCATCTTCCTGGTAGCAGCGTTACCTTCACCTCTTGCTTCCAAAGTGTCCCACAAATTTTTCGTTGTAGTACAATACACAAACTGATGATAAATGTCTTTATGCAGAGCTTGTGTGAGGATAGCAAATGCCTTTTTCTCTAGATCGTAAACTAGATTGGCCAATGTGGTTGGATTTGATCCAGCTTCTTCAAGTGCTTCATTGTAGGGGGTAGTGAAACACGTCCACAATTCCGTGTTTTGACCGAGAACATACGTATGAAAATGACTTTTCCATGCAAGATAATCGTTCGTGTGATTTAACTTCGGCGGTCGGTTATTACTCCCTGTTTCACTTCCGCTCATTAACCGAGTTTGGATGCTTTGATTTTGATTCGCAACACACGCCCATTGATTTGCAGAGATCATTGCTGTATGTTGAGGCATCAAAGATTTTACCCATTATGTTGCGGAGCTTTGCGAAGACTCCTGATTTGAGCTTGAACAACTCCAATCCCACGGGTTAGAACTCATTATATTTTCTTGTTTAATGAAAATTTAATGGTTTTAAATAGTTTCACAATAACAATTACCTTTTAAAAATTCACAAATATGAAAATATGACAAATTCTTAAAATCACAAAGCTTTGAAAAACACGATAAACAAACAACAATTATTTCGTGCGAGACAGCTGTTTCGTGCGAAACAAGGATGTTTCGTGCCAGACGCTTGTTTCGTGCGGGTCAAGTGTTTTGTGCGGTTCAGATGAATTGTACGAAACTTTTCAGTCGCACAAACTGTTTTGTTCAGCGTTTTTCAGAGGAATCTTTTCAGAAGTGGTTTGGTGAAAAATTTCCTTTCTTGTGTAGACCTGCTTTTTCGCAAAATACCTGTTGTCTTACCCACTTTTAATTAAAACACAGATTTTTAGCAGTCAACAATCCAAGTCAGAAAATGTCAACCCTACCAAAACTAATCAGATTCAAATTTTTGCAGATTTCTTCTTCAAGGGTGTTCTTCAGAAAAATTTTACCATAAAATTTTCTGCATGCAATAGATTTTAATCAAGTTTTAAGTTAGTTATCTGTTACACCCTCAATTTCCACTTGCGGAGTTTTACCGCGAGGCGTGTGATCAAACCAGAATCTGAGACACTAGTAATATCGAACGACTCTATATGATTTATTTAAACATTTTCCAAAAACATTTGTTTAACCATTCATAGTTTATTTTCAAATTATCTTAGTTTCAAAGTTTAGCGGAAGCATTAGTTTCAAAGTTTAGTAACGGGTGCCAACATAAACGCCAAAACCAAAAATCCCAAACAATATTCGTAAATAAGACTCGATAAAAATGTCTTGATCAAATGCAAGTGAGTGCACCTAGCGCTCCTAGCGTCCTGAGAAACACGTAAAGAAACAAGTGTCAACATTAAAGAAGAGTGAGTTCACAGGTTTTTATAAGTTCACAAGTTCGGTTAAAAGTTTGTTTTCCCCCGTTATCCCTAACCCGGGATAACGATATAGTTCCATTATTCCTAACCCAGAATAATAATGTTGGTTCGTAATTAAGTTCAATGTTAACATGTAGGAAGCGAGCCTAAAGTTACGTCACATAAGAGTTCGCGATCGAAGCTGAATATTGTTCCCTCAGTGTTGCCAGGTCTATCACTAACCATGGCGAAAGTTAGGCCAAATTAATCACCCGTTGACAATGCCCGGTCAGCTAGCGCGACTAGCTCGGTGGGGCTTGTCGGGCCCAGTAATACTACTTATAATTTCCCCGCTATCTAACCCAATACTAACGATCCGAGAGTTTGTTGGACTTCCGTGATATAGCTACATAGTGACCATAACGTACATTAACATTAACTTAGTTACCGAATAGTTTAACGACGTTAATTTCGCATAACGTAAAAGATAGAGTTTTAGAGCGTATACATGTTTCTCCCCCTGTTGTTTGAAACCGGATAAAATAGGGGCCGTGAACTCACCTTAAATTGCTCGGTTAGAATAACACAAAAGTAGCAAATGATGGAACCGCTAATCCCGTCCTAACATGCCAACCGATTTAAAGTTAGTGTGTGAACACACTGATACAAAACCCTATGCATAACTAACACACAGTGCGGCACACGTAATAACCAATTCGAAAACACAATCATGCATGAAAAGTATCATCATACCAAAATAATGATCAAACCAACTTGTCATAAACACAGATTAACTCATACAACACTTTGTTATACACAAACACAAGTTATCATGTTTCAGCTTGTACGCTCATAACTGAGATGTTTTCGAGGATTTTTATAAAAAAGTTCCAACGTTCCAAAAATTCCAATTTTTTACAGGAGGTGTCAACTAAACTTTAGAATTTTATGTAAAATTTTTAAGTCCTAACGCTTTACCCATTATATATAACCATTCATACACTAGGCTGCAGTCAGATTCGTCGCTTTCTGACTGCAGTTCACGGTAAAAATTATTTAAAAATTATCGTTTATCCAATTAACAAAATTCCAGTAGGAGATTTCCGTAAATTCCCGTCTCCAGTTACTGTACAAATTTTGTGACCTAACCCCCTACAGACTATGAGATCCGACTCGATAAACAACTAGAAGATTTTGCAGAATTTACGCAGCTTTAGCTACTACACTAAATGACCACTTAAAAATAGCAAACGACCTCAGAAAAATATGAATCCAGCGCCATTAGAAGCGTTTTTCAAAAATACACGTTTTAGGCTTCAGAAAATCCACTTTTCGATAAAAATGATCAGGTTACAGCCAATTGAAGTTGGCTGTAAATGTCATTCAGCAAACTGTTTTCGACTTTTATCGCATTAGAACATTTTTAAACGATCATGACGCTTTGTAATAATGATTAACAACAGGTTTATTTGTCAAATATCATCATGTATATCAATATTCATGCAAACCCTAATTATATAACATGATTTTTATCGCTAAAACGCAGCTTATGATTTTAGTATTCATCATAACATCACAATCGCAAGGATTCGCACAATCATCCTAACTAATCATAAATCACAACACTTTTCATACTAATAATCCTACCATTATCAAGATTACACAAACCCTAATGTGAATTGCAAAACAATTAAACCTTAACCTTGAAATGATGATGATTAGCGAACCGGGACAAGATAGGAATCAATTCGGAAGTTGTAGACTTGCGACCGTGAGAGGGGGGGGGGGGGCTGCCGTCGGCCTTCTCTTAGAGACTAGGGTTTGTTGTTTTTTTTTTTTGAAACACATCTCATGCATACATACCATTATATAAAACAAGGGAAAAGGGGGGGGGGGGCGACCGCAAATAGGGGGGGGTTTGGGTTAAGTGGCTTGGGCCTCAAGTTTAGGTTATTTCCTTGGGCCGCAAGGAGGTGAGGTCGACACGTTTCGCGGCTCGGTTCGGTTCGGCTATTTATTTATTATATTTTTTATAACTAATAATCGCGAAATCAAAGCGTGATATAATAATCTACAAAATCTACAAACGTCTAATAACACATAGCAAGTAATTCACCCAATAGATTCACAAAGTTAGCATAGTTATTGCGAGCGTGTAATTTAATTCTCCGAATTAAATCAGCATAGGAATGAATAACCGTGAAGTAGCGCGTTTAAGATACCTGAAAAGCCGGGATGTCACATTATCCCCATGTTGAAAGAATTTTCGTCCCGAAAATTGAATAAACGCGGTTTAGAATGCAACGCACAAAGATTCAGTTTGTTAGTAATGGTACAAGTAATTCCCAGGCTGTCACATCATCCCCATGTTGAAAGAATTTCGTCCCGAAATTTAGTTGGTGGTAACATCAGAGTGCTGCTCAGCTGCAAAAAGGTGTGGGTATTTGCTTTTCATTTGGTCCTCTCTTTCCCACGTGAACTCCGGTCCATGCTTAGAGTCCCAACGAACCTTGACAATTGGTATCTTGCTGTGCCTTCGAGTCTTAATCTCACGATCCATGATCTCGATAGGTTGTTCCACAAAATGCAGTTGCTCATCCACTTGAATCTCATCCAATGGAATGACTAGGGTCTCATCTGATAAGCACTTCTTCAGATTGGACACATGAAAAATGTTGTGAACTCCACTGAGTTCGGCAGGAAGGTCTAACTGATAAGCTACGGGCCCGATTCGCTTCGAAATCGCAAATGGGCCTACGTACCGTGGATTTAGTTTGCCTCGTTTCCCAAAATGAATTACACCCTTCCAGGGTGACACTTTAAGTAGGACGCGGTCGCCTACTTGAAATTCGAGCGGTTTGCATCGTTGATCAGCGTAGCTTTTCTGTCGATCTCGTGCCGCTGCCATGCGGTTTCTGATTTGCACAATCTTTTCAGTAGCCTCAAGTATCAACTCAGGACCTGTGAGTTGACTGTCACCGACTTCTGCCCAATAGACCGGTAATCTACATTTGCGACCGTATAATGCTTCAAACGGTGCTGCCTGAATACTCGTATGGTAACTGTTGTTATACGAGAATTTCACTAAAGGCAGATGGATTTCCCAACTGTTCCCGAAGTCTACCACACATGCCCTAAGCATGTCTTCCAAGGTCTGAATGGTCCTTTCACTTTGACCATCCGTCTGAGGGTGATAAGCTGTGCTCATATCTAAGCGTGTACCCAACGCTTTCTGAAGTGACTGCCAAAAGTTGGACGTGAAACGAGCATCTCTGTCTGAGATGATGGACGTTGGCACCCCGTGCCGAGAAACTACTTCCTTAATGTAGATGCGAGTCAACTTATCCATCTTATCTGTTTCTTTGATCGCTAGGAAGTGTGCAGACTTAGTTAGACGATCCACGATTACCCAGATGGTATGGCAGCCACCCGGAGTTCGCGGGAGTTTAGTGATAAAGTCCATCGAGATCTGATCCCATTTCCACACTGGGATCTCAGGTTGTTGAAGTAACCCTGATGGCTTCTGGTATTCCACCTTGACTTTCGCACAAGTCAAACACTTGCTCACGTAGGTGGCTATATCCGCTTTCATGTTGGGCCACCAGTACGTGGCTTTAAGGTCTTGATACATCCTACCTGAACCAGGATGGACAGAGTATCGGGATTTGTGAGCTTTATCCACAACTAGCTTCCTGAGGTCTCCATAGAGAGGTACCCATATACGATTCATGAAATACCGGGCACCATTGGGTTTCACTTCCCAATCGCGTTCCATCTTTCCCACAGATTCGGCCTTGATGTTTTCTTCCTTAACTGCTTCTAGCTGCGCGTCGCGTATCTGTTCGGGTAACCCAGAATTAATTGTGAACTGTAGTGCTCGTACCCGACGAGGTTTCAAGTGCTCCTTCCTACTGAGGGCATCAGCTACCACATTAGCTTTACCGGGTGATACCGAATGGCACATTCATAATCGTTCAGGAGTTCGACCCAGCGATGCTGTCGCATGTTCAACTCCTTCTGGTCAAAGTTATGCTGGAGGCTCTTGTGATCCGTGTAGATTGTGCACTTTGTTCCATACAGATAGTGTCTCCAAATCTTAAGTGCAAACACAACGGCTCCCAATTCCAGGTCATGTGTTGTGTAGTTTTTCTCGTGAACCTTCAACTGTCGGGATGGATACGTGATGAACTTATCACGTTGCCTGAGTACACATCCCAATCCCTGAATGGAAGCGTCACAATATACCACAAAATCATCTGTCCCTTCTGGCAAGGACAAAATGGGCGCACTGCAAAGCTTCTGTTTCAGCAATTGAAATGCTGCTTCCTGTTTGTCACCCCAAGCATACTTGGTGCCCTTCTGGGTGAGAGTGGTAAGCGGTTGTGCGATCTTGGAAAATCCCTCGATGAAACGTCTGTAGTAACCAGCCAAACCCAAAAATTGGCGGATCTCTTTCGGTGTCCTGGGTGCTTCCCAGTTCTTGATAGCATCGATCTTGGCGGGATCAACGTGTATACCCTTTTCATTCGCGATATGCCTGAGGAACTGAACTTCCCGAATCCAGAAATCACACTTCGAAAACTTGGCATATAGTTTCTCCTGTTGAAGTAGTTCCAGCTATAATCGTAGATGCTCCGCATGTTCTTCTTCACCCTTAGAGTAGACGAGTATATCATCGACGAACACGATGACAAACTTCTCGAGATACACCTTACACACGCGGTTTATGAGGTCCATGAACACCGCGGGTGCGTTGGTGAGACCGAAGGGCATGACCAAGAACTCATAATGGCCATACCGAGTACGAAATGCCGTCTTGGAGATATCCTCCTCCCTGACGTGTAACTGGTGATAACCGGACCGTAGATCGATCTTGGAGTAGTAGCTTGACCCTTGAAGCTGGTCGAAGAGATCGTCGATGCGAGGTATGGGTATCGGTTCTTGACGGTAACCTTATTGAGTTCCCTGTAGTCGATGCACATGCGGAAGGTCTCGTCCTTTTTCTTGACAAAAAGACCGGAGCTCCCTATGGCGAGGTACTGGGTTGGATAAATCCTTTTTCCAACAATTCCTGAAGTTGGGTAGACAGCTATTGCAGCTCTGCTGGAGCTAGGCGGTACGGGGCCTTGGCGATAGGAGCCGCATGGTTCGCCAATTCGATTTCAAACTCCACTTGTCGATGTGGTGGAAGACCAGGTAACTCCTCTGGAAACACATCGGAAAAGTCACGGACGACGGGGATATCTTCAATCCGCTTCTCGTCCTTTGGTTGCTCGGTGACCAGTGCGAGCAAAGCGAAGGAGTTCTTTCTCCGAGGATACTTCTGAGCTTGCATGTAAGAGATGATGTTTGTGACGGTGCCTGCCTTCTCGCCTTGCACCATCAAGACTTCGTCGTTAGAGAGCGGAATACGGATAGCTTTCTCGAAACAGAGAACTTCAGCTCGCACGTCGGATAGCCAGTCCATTCCGGCTACCACGTCAAAACTACCCAGGGTAGTTGTCATCAGATTAATGATAGAGGTGTGACCCGCGAGTTTAAGTTGACAGCCGGTTACTAAATGGGTCACAACTACTGATTTACCATCGGCTAGTTCTATGACGTAAGGGGTCTCTAGGGGTTTAGGCATGAGATTTAGGTTCTTCCTAAAAGACTCAGATATAAAACTCTTATCCGCACCCGTATCAAAAAGTACAGTAGCAAAATGATCGTTAAGGGGAAACTTACCAGTGACCACATTCGAGTCGTTTCTGGCCTCTCCGCGGCCCAGCGTGAATGCACGACCTTTGGCACCTCCTGTGCCACCATTTCCATTGTTTCCATTGTTGTTATTGTTATTGTTGTTGTTGTTGGGGTTGTTGTGGTTGTTCCCACCATTGTTGTTGCGAAGCTGCGGGCAGTCTCGCTTGAAATGGGCAGTGCTACCGCACTGATAGCATCCTCGGTTATTACCTTGCTGTTGGCCCTGGTGCTGATTCTGAATTTGTCGAGACATGATTTCCCCGCGACAATCCTTTGCCGCATGTCCCGCTTTGCCACATCGTTGGCAGCGATTTCCGGCGCAAGGGCCGTGATGATGGAGGTTACAACGATTACATTGCGGCTTTCGACCCGCATAGCCGCTTGAGTTCTGGGTGTTGTTGGCAGACTGATTATTGTGACCCCGATTGCTGTTGAAATTGTTGGACCGCTTCTGGTTTCCTTGTTGTGGCTGGGCTGACGAAGACTGTCGAGCAGGTGAGTCTTCAAATTTTCTTTTGTTATCAGGGACAACTTCAGTTGCACCCTGAGGTGGCAACTTCCTTTGTTCCACCGCCTTATCGGTGAGTTTATGCGCCAGCCTGATCTCTTGATGCTCCGTCGTAGGGTTGCTAGACATTACCATGCCCTGGATCTCAGGGACCAGACCCCCAAGATAAAACTCAAGTCGTTTTTCGACGGTGTTAGCCAGATCGGGACATAGGAACACCAGATCATGATGTTTGTCCGTGTACGCTTCAATTTTAGACCCTACCATCTTGTGGTTCCATAACGCTTGCTCCAACTGCTGAACTTTGTCCCGCGGACAGTATTCCTCCTTGATTAAGGCCTTAAACTCGGTCCAGGCCATTGCATTCTCCGCAACAAGTCCACGCGTTTGGACTTGTGCGTTCCACCAGGTTAATGCCCCATCTTCAAACGTTGAGGCAGCATACTTGACCTTATTGGCTTCAAGGCAATTGCACATCTCGAACACCGATTCAGACTTTTCAATCCAACAGACCAGTCCTATGGGTCCTTCAACACCCGTGAACTTGCTCGGTTTTGCATCAAGGAACATCTTGTAGGGGTTAAGACCCCCTCCTGAAGACAGAGGATAGGTAGTCAGCGAGAAAGTCTACTAGCCCAACAATTAGATTTACCCATGAAAATGTAATAATGGTTACCTGCTGGTGGGTTTTGAACACCTGCTAGAGCAGCGTGTTCTTGGATTAATGCGGCCAATTCTTCAGGTGACATGTTGAGGTTTCCGCGACGTCCCAGTTGCCATTTCAGATCTTCGCAAGACAACACAAACACACACCGATAAGTATATATATCCAATATAGTTATCGTATTCCACACTTCAATCATCACACAAGTTATGTCAACCCAACAAATTTAACAATCAAAAGGAACATTCGATTAAATAAATTGCAATGTCTCACAAAATACCAACCAAACATCTCAGTTTAATTATAAAATTTCAAGTTCAAACATAAGTGGAAACAAACAAACTAAGGAAAACAAAGCGGAGTTTGGCGAGACGAGTTAGTCTTCTACGTCTCCATCTCCCAAGTCATTATCGTTGCCGTCATCCTCTGCGGCGTTTTCAGCTTCAACAGCCGGGTCCTATTCCGACTCTTCTTCCTCCGGATCCTCCTCCGGGTCTTCCTCTGGATCCTCCTCTGGGTCTTCCTCTGGATCCTCCTCTTCTTCCTCTACCGGCGCTGGGGGGCCGGTGCTGGTGCGGGTACTGGGACAGGTGCTTGATTCTGCTCCAATTCTTGAATCCTCCAACTGGACTTAAGAACTCTGTCTTCGAGCCAGTCAGCCCTCAGCTGCTCAGCACGAAGATCCTTAGCTAAAATGTTTCGAACTCTCCTATTCTCATGTTACTCTTCCTCGAGCTTTCCAGTTTTACCAGTTAGTTGACGTATCATCCATCCTTGTGCTTCGATAGTCTCATGCATTCTCTCTAGCTGTTCCTATTGTTTCCTTAACATATCCCTAAGTAGATCGTCCCCTACTCCTAACGAGTTGACCGGTTCGACCGGTATAGCGGTGGTCGGACGGGAGGACGACTCCCCTCCTAGAGCGAGTCTTTTCCTAGCAGCTGAGCGTGTCTCCATGCCATGAGGTGGTGAGGGTTCGATCATGGGTGCCTTCCCCGGCGCCCTTGATTGTCGAGATTTGTCGGATGATGATGATGACATTGCCTACTGGGTTGGTGTAGTTAGTTACGAGTTGCGTGCATCACAATATACATATATATCTCACATAAAGCAATTGTAGTATAACACATACAAGATATCACAGTTTGGTGCCAACTAAGTCTAGTGTCGTGTAACAACTATAGTTTAGGTCTACTTTTAATGCAAACCTAGTTCTCTATAGCTAGAGGCTCTGATACCAATCTGTCACACCCTCAATTTCCACTTGCGGAGTTTTACCTCGAGGCGTGTGATCAAACCAGAATCTGAGACACTAGTAATATTGAACGACTCTATATGATTCATTTAAACGTTTTCCAAAAACATTTGTTTAACCATTCATAGTTATTTTCAAATTATCTTAGTTTCAAAGTTTAGCGGAAGCATTAGTTTCAAAGTTTAGCGGAAGCATTAGTTTCATCAAATGCAAGTGAGTGCACCTAGCGCTCCTAGCGTCCTGAGAAACATTTAAAGAAACAAGTGTCAACATTAAAGAAGAGTGAGTTCACAGGTTTTTATAAGTTAACAAGTTCGGTTAAAAGTTTGTTTTCCCCCGTTATCCCTAACCCGGGATAACGATATAGTTCCATTATACCTAACCCGGAATAATAATGTTGGTTCGTAATTAAGTTCAATGTTAACATGTAGGTAGTGAGCCTAAAGTTACGTCACATAAGAGTTCACGATCGAACCTGACTGTTGTTGGCTCAGTGTTGCCAGGTCTATCACTAACCATGGCGAAAGTTAGGCCAAATTAATCACCCGTTGACCATACCCGGTCGGCTAGCGCGACTAGCTCGGTGGGGCTTGTCGGGCCCAGTAGTACTACTTATAATTTCCCCGCTATCTAACCCAATACTAACGATCCGAGAGTTTGTTGAGGACTTCCGTGATATAGCTACTTAGTGACCATAACGTACATTAACATTAACTTAGTTACCGAATAGTTGAACGACGTTAATTTCGCATAACGTAAAAGATAGAGTTTTAGAGCGTATACATGTTTCTCCCCCTGTTGTTCGAAACCGGATAAAATAGGGGCCGTGTGTCACACCCCGACCCGCAGTGGAATAAGAGTCGGGGCATAATTGGGTTATCACCAAAGCTCATGACGTTTACTAAAATGTTTCATATTTATTAAATTCAAATTACAATCTTAAATGTTCAAATCAAATTCATACAAATACAAGGAAATGAAACTAAGCAAAACAATCCAAAGCTTAAACTGATTTATTCTTCTAGGCCCTCTTATGTGTTTCTTGCCTCAACTGGACCACCTGTATCATGTGTAAAATGGGGGAAATTTTGGGTCAACAAAAGTTGGCGAGTGAACCTTGTTTAAAACATTGTTATTGATTTCTTGTTGTACTTAATATTGAAAAGTTTTGCAATATTCATATGTGAGCAAACATATATAAACAAACAATCACAAACCACCTTGAATGAGTATATGACATGAATGATAATGTATTGTGAGATCAAGGCTCAATCAAACGGAGCCGATCGTTTGAAATGTATGATGATGTATGTGAGATCAAGGCTCAATCAAACGGAGCCGATCGAATGAGGCACCTGTACTCAACCCGTTTCCCACGGGGAGCTGATGGGCCTATGAAATGCATGTACTGAAAATGATAACTTTAATCTAAACATAATCCACACAACAATTGATACATAATGAATACACATTTGATCACGGATATGATGGATGCACAAGTGTTTAAAATATAATAAATAATTAAGCGACACATGATACACCCCAAAAATGTGATTAAAACGGGGAATTGGTAGAGATTCACTCACATTGGGTGCGTTCTCTTGATGATGTTGGATGCGCACGAGTTTTTGGGATTGGATCGACGAGGAAAACTAACCTAAAAATAATAACGAAATTGTTCGGTAAATAAATGGATTTTTGCATTTATTTTTGTGAGTTTAAGGACATTTTCTAACTTTAAAAATATTATTTTTAAGTATTTTTAATTGATTTTTAAATTAAATAAATAAAAAAAAATAAAAGAATTTTGACTTTTGTTGACCGTTGACCGGGCCGTTGACCGGTCGGACTGTGGTTGAGTGTGCACTGAGTGAGGTTCGAACCCGGGACCTCTCGTACGCGTGCACGCAGCTCTACCTACTGAGCTACGTGTCTAACCCGAAATATTCTATGTTTTAATTATATATATATATTACTTAAATGTTAATTATTTGGTTTATATTAAAAAGGGTTTATATGTCGAACCGGTTGCAGGGACCCGGATTCGAACTCGGGTCCTTCGGTTTGTAAGCGCACAGCCCAACCAGTTGGGCTGTGTGTCTAATCTGTTTAACTTATGGTTTATATTATTCTTATAAACTCACTGTGACTTGATCTGATTCAGTTTTAAAAATTTTGGTTTTAATTCGGAGAGTCGGTGCGTTGTAAGGTTCGAACTCGTGACGTGCGCTGTGTGATTGCACACAGTCCACCACTGGACTGTGTGTCTAACCCGGTTTAATATCCTGTTTTAATTAAACTTATACACAATGTTAGACTCCGTCTTCTTCATTCATGAAGACACAGACAAAGATGTTCGACTATTCTTGTTTAAATCGTTCGTCGAACATGTAATTGATTGAAATGTAATGGATAAAGAGAGTTAAAGATTCGAATGTACCGAACAGGATGTTTTTCTCAGAACTCCGGCAAGGGTCGTCGGCTCTGATTTGTGAATTCCGTCTGAGCGGATCAATTAACAGTTTTGATCAATGAGTTGTGAAATTAAGTCACTAAACAAGAGATATCAGGGGGTTTAGATGATTGTACCGATTTACAGTGTGATTTCAGAATTTCCATAGATTTTCCGGCGAGTGCAGATTTTCCGGCAACGTCGTCTGGAACCGATTCTGGTTGAAGGATTGAAGTTAGCATATATCTAACAATGGATTGAAAACGAAAGAGTCGAGAAATTTACCGATTTGGTGTAAGTCTCGGTTTTTCGGTGAAAGTCCTACGAGTGCAGAATTTCTCCGGCGAGTGCTAAGACTTCGATAAATTGTGCGATTTTGAGCGAAAAGGTTACCAGAGACTTGAGTGTGAATTTATAGGGAAGAAACAGGATGAATCGAGTCTGAATTTGATCTTGATTCGTGGTGATACTTATAAAAGTACTTGATCACCAATGTTAAACTCCAAGGGCTTTCGTCGTTTGTCTGCATAACTCTTTTGACGACTTTGTGCCGCTAGAAGATTGTTTCGAATTTGATGGATCTTGTCTGTTGTTTCTTGAATTAATTTTGGGCCGGTGATTTGAGCTTCCTCAATTTCGTGCCAACATACTGGTGACATACTGGTGATCGGCACTTACGACCATATAAAGCTTCGAAAGGAGCCATGCCGATACTCGAATGATAGCTATTGTTGTACGAAAATTCAACTACTGGTAGGTGAGCGTCCCAATTCCCTTTGAAGTCTATGACACATGCTCGAAGCATGTCTTCAAGAGTTTGGATGGTGCGTTCAGATTGTCCATCAGTTTGAGGATGAAAAGCGGTACTGAGGTCTAATCGTGTACCCAAGGCGGCTTATACGGCTCGCCATGTTCGTGAAGTGAAACGATTATCACGGTCTGAAATGATGCTTAAAGGTACACCATGACGGCTTACGATCTCGCTGATGTATATACGAGCTAACTTCTCGTTCTTGAAGTCCTCGCGAATCGGAATGAAGTGAGCTGATTTTGTAAGACGATCAATGATTACCCATATAGTGTCATACCCACTGGAGGTGCGAGGTAACCCGGTAATGAAGTCCATGGTTATGTTTTCCCACTTCCATACAGGTATTTCCGATTGGGTTAGAAGTCCCGAAGGTCTTTGATGTTCAGCTTTTACTTTGGAACAGGTAAGGCACTTGGAAACAAAAACAGCAATATCCTTTTTCATGCCAGGCCACCAGTAGGTGTATCGAAGGTCTTGATACATCTTGTCGGCTCCTGGGTGTACAGAGTACCGTGTTTTGTGCGCCTCATTCATTAGGAAATCTCGAAGGTTATTGCGATTGGGAATCCAAATGCGATTTAGATAGTACAGAATACCGTCGGATTTGGTTTCGATTTTAAGTTCCGCTCCACAAGACAGCTCATCGCGTACGTCGTTTTCTGTTACAGAAACATGTTGAGCTTCTCGGATTCGATCTTTGATGTCGGCTATGATTTGCGAACATAGAAGACGAATGGAGTTCGCATAACCTTTTCGACTGAGCGCATCGGCCACCACGTTTGCCTTGCCAGGATGATACCGAATTTCACAGTCGTAGTCGTTAAGAAGTTCGACCCATCTTCGTTGCCTCATATTCAACTCCTTTTGGTTGAAGATATGTTGGAGACTCTTGTGATTAGTGTATATTTCACACTTGGTACCGTAGAGGTAATGTCTCCATATCTTGAGAGCGAACACAACGGCTCCAAGTTCTAGGTCGTGGGTGGTGTAGTTCTTCTCATGAACTTTGAGTTGCCTAGAAGCATAGGCTATAACTTTTCCTCTTTGCATCAGTACACAGCCTAGTCCTTGCCCTGACGCGTCGCAATATACTACAAAGTCATCGCAACCTTCAGGAAGTGTGAGGATAGGTGCGTCACAAAGCTTTTGCTTAAGGGTTTGGAAGGCTTCCTCTTGTTTAGGTCCCCATATGAAGGGTTTTTCTTTATGAGTCAAAGCCGTGAGTGGTACAGCAATACGGGAGAAATTGGCAATGAAGTGGCGATAGTAACCAGCCAAACCAAGAAATGATCTTACTTCGGTAGGGGTTCGTGACGCTTGCCATTCCTGTACTGCCTTGATCTTTGAAGGATCGACATGTATTCCCTTGTCATTGACGACGTGTCCAAGGAATTGTACTTCCCTTAACCAGAATTCACATTTCGAGAACTTAGCGTACAGCTTTTCTGTCCTTAAGAGTGTAAGGATGAGTCAAAGGTGTCATTCATGATCAGACTTAGGCTTTGAGTAGATGAGGATTGTCGTCGATGAAGACTATGACAAAGCGGTCGAGGTAGGGTTTGCATACCCTATTCATTAAATCCATAAATACTGTTGGGGCGTTGGTTAAACCAAATGGCATGACCATGAATTCGTAATGACCATATCGAGTTCGGAAGGCGGTCTTTGGGACGTCTTCTTCATGTACTCTGAGTTGATGATATCCCCAACGAAGGTCGATTTTTGAAAAACAGGTGGCGCCTTGAAGTTGGTCTAGGAGGTCACCGATGCGAGGTAATGGGTAGCGGTTCTTGACCGTTAACTTGTTGAGTTCTCTGTAGTCGATACACATGCGAAACGTTCCATCTTTCTTCTTCACAAAAAGAACAGGTGCACCCCAAGGCGATGAGCTAGGACGTATAAATCCTTTGTCAGTCAGCTCTTGCAGTTGACTAGCCAGCTCTTGCATTTCGGATGGGGCTAACCTATAAGGAGATTTTGCGACTGGTGTAGCGCCAGGCATAAGATCAATGCGGAATTCGACTTCTCTCATGGGAGGAAGTCCTGAGATGTCGTCGGGAAAGACTTGTGGAAATTCTTTCACTACAGGTATATCTTCGAGTTTCTTCTCCTTTTTTCCCTTCTTGACGACGTGAGTTAGGAATGCGACATAGTTCTTGCGGAGATATTTTCGGGCTTGAAGGCAGGACATCAATTTGAGTCCTTTCGAAGGGGTTTCTCCAAAGATTCGTAGAGTCTGACCGTCTGCAAGAGGAATGCGAATGAACTTTTCGCGGCATACTACTTCAGCATGATGTTGGCTGAGCCAGTCCATACCGATTATAATGTCGAAGCTTCCCAACTTCATAGGAATGAGGTCAACTGGAAAATCGTGATCGTTTAGAGTGAGGGTACAACCTCGTATAATAGAGTTTAATGAGACTGGTTTTCCGTCAGCAACTTCCACCGTTAGGGATTCCATGAGATTATCACGAGTTTGGTTGAGGATGGATTCAAATTCTAAAGACACAAAACTCTTATATGTCACACCCCGACCCGTAGCGGAATAAGAGTCGGGGCATAATTGGGTTATCACCAAAGCTCATGATGTTTACTAATATGTTTCATATTTATTAAATTCAAAATTACATCTTCAATATTCCAAACAAGTTCATACAATTACAAGGAAAAAGTAACTAAATAAACCATCCAAAGCCTAAACCGATTTATTCTTCTAAGCCGTCCTATATGTTTCTTGCTGCAACTGGATCACCTGTATCATGTGTAAAAATGAGGGTTTTTGGGTCAACAAAAGTTGGCGAGTGAACCTTGTTAGAAAACATTTATTATTGATTTCTTGTTGTATTTAATATGGAAAAATTGTGCAACAATCATATGTGAGCAAACGTAAATAAACATACAATAACAATAACAAACCACCTTGCATGAGTAAATGACATGAATGATAATGTATATGTTGGCAACGTCACGTTCCGCTCATAGGTAATGGGGAACGGACGGCCTATGATGATGTATGTGCGATTAAGGCTCAATCAAACGGAGCCGATCGTATGTTGGCAACGCCTCGTTCACGCTCATAGGTATCCGCTCATAGGTGATGGGGAACAGACGGCCTATGATGATGTATGTACTGAAAATGATAAATTTAATCTAAACATTAACCACACAAACAGTTGATACATATTGAATACACATTTGATCATTAATATGATGGATGCACAAGTGTTTAAATGTAACAAATAATAAGACACATGATACACCCCAAAATGTGATTAAAACGGGGAATTTGTAGAGATTCACTCACATTGGGTGCGTTCGTTTGATGGTGTTGAATGCGCACGAGTTTAGAGAGTTGATCGACGAGGAATAACTAACCTAAATAATAACGAAAAGGTACGATAAATAAGTGGATTTTATTAACAGTTTTAATAGGATTTTTAGATATATTTTTGTGAGTTTAAGGTCATTTTCTAACTTTAAAAATATTATTTTTAAGTATTTTTATTTGATTTTTAAATTAAATAAATAAATAAAAATATAAAAAAAATGTTGACTTTTTTTGAGTTGACCGTTGACCGTTGACCATTGACTTTAACTGTTGACCGGTTCGGACTTGTGTATGTATGCGCTGGGTGAGGCTCGAACTCATGACCTCCCGTACGCGTGCACGCAGCTCTACCAACTGAGCTACGTGTGTAACCCAAAATATTTCTGTTTTTAATTATATTTATATACTATTTAATTTATTCAGAATTCATTTATTTTAAAAAGGATTTTAATTATGTCGAACCGATGTGCATGATGAGTTTCGAACCCGTGACCTGTGGTTTAACTTTGCACACAGTCCACCGCTGGACTGTGTGTCTAACCTGGTTAAAACACTTGTTTTTATTTCTCTTATATAATAACTGAAAGGTTCCGTATTTGGGTTCTATAAAAAGGTTTGAATATTGTGACGAATCGGAACAAGGACAGACTCGAACTCGGTATCTCCATGTTTCAAATGCACACAGTCCACCGCTGGACTGTGTGTCTAACCCGAGATATAACCCGATTTATATTAAATATATACACAACCTAAACTTCATCTTTTTCGTTAAAACAACCCAGACAATTGATATTCGACTGTTCTTGCTTAATTCAATTAACGAAACTTATAAATGATTGAAATGTAACGGATAGAGAAGGTTTTGGAAATGAATGTACCGGAAAGATGATTTTTCTCAGAACTCCGGCAAAGGTCGTCGGCTCTGTTTACGAATTCCGTCTGAGCGGACCAATTCACAGTTTTGATTAACTAATTGTGAAATTAAGTGACTAAACAAGAATTATCAGAGTTTAGATGCTCGTACCGATTCACAGTGTGATTTCGGAATTTTCAGAGATTTTCCGGCGGGTACAGATTATCCGGTATCGTCGTCTGGGACCGATTCTGGTTGAAGGATTTGAGTTAGTATAAGTTTAACAATAGATAGAAGATGAAAGAATTGAGAAATTTACCGATTCGATGAATGTCACGGTTTTCCGGCGAAAGTCCGGCGATATCAGATAGCGATTCCGACGAACAGAAATTAGAGCGCAAATGAAATTGAAGGTTCTGTGAGTGTTTCTGAGTTGTGAGACAATGATATTACCGGTGTAAATTAGAAAGTAAATGATTTCGGTTTTCAACTCCAAAAATCATATGAATCGATGAAATTGAAGGCTGAATTGATTAGAACGTGGGTTGTAATGGTTTTATCGGTTATAATTAGTAACTCGCGATCACTCAAACATCTGGATAGTTGAAAGCCGATTATCGTTTCAGTTTTGGCGCAAACAGATAGATTCACGGGCGAACTTAAGTTTTATTTGTTTCCTTGTTTACACAAACGGACCAAGTGGCGGAGTGGTTAAGTGTTTGATGTTTGAGTCTTCCGGCTGACCCGGGTTCGAAACCCGGCAGCCCATTTTCATTTTTAATTACTTTATTTTTACTTTTTAACAATTTTAATTTCCATATTCTAAAATGTTTATTAGTTATGTATTGTTTAAAATTAAAATGAGCATTAAATAGGCAACAAAAATTTGATATTGACTATTCGATTAATAAACGAAGCGGGTTTTGAAAACCCGTTTTTCGACGGATGTTACAGTATCCCTTACTTTTAGAAATTTCGTCCCGAAATTTAAGTAGTAGTGATAACAGGAAAAAGATGCGGGTATTTTTCGCGCATTGAGTGTTCACGTTCCCAAGTAAACTCAGGTCCTCGTTTCGACTCCCAGCGTACCCTAACAATTGGAATACGACTCTGTCTTAAACGTTTTTCTCCGAAGTCCATGATCTCTACTGGTCTTTCAATGAAGTGCATAGATTCATCGATCTGAATATCTTCTAGGGGAATATGGAGGTTTTCATCGGCGAGGCACTTCTTTAAGTTTGATACGTGGAATGTAGGGTGAATTCTGTTGAGTTCTTCTGGTAGGTCAAGCTTGTATGCTACAGGTCCTAGTCTTTCGAGTATCTTGAAAGGTCCTACGTAGCGTGGTGCTAGCTTGCCCTTCTGGCCAAAACGAACTACTCCCTTCCACGGTGATACTTTTAAAATTACATGATCACCAACGTTAAACTCCAAAGGCTTTCGTCGTTTGTCTGCATAACTCTTTTGACGACTTTGTGCCGCTAGAAGATTGTTTCGAATTTGATGGATCTTGTCTGTGGTTTCTTGAATCATTTCTGGACCAGTGATTTGAGCTTCTCCAATTTCGTGCCAACATACTGGAGATCGGCACTTACGACCATATAAAGCTTCGAAAGGTGCCATGCCGATACTTGAATGATAGTTGTTGTTGTACGAAAATTCAACTAATGGTAGACGAGCGTCCCAATTTCCCTTGAAGTCTATGACACATGCTCGAAGCATGTCTTCAAGTGTTTGGATGGTGCGTTCAGATTGTCCATCAGTTTGAGGATGATAAGCGGTACTGAGGTCTAATCGTGTACCCAAAGCGGCTTGTACGGCTTGCCATGTTCGTGAAGTGAAACGACCATCACGATCTGAAATAATGCTTAACGGTACACCATGACGGCTTACGATCTCGCTGATGTAGATACGAGCTAACTTCTCGTTCTTGAAGTCCTCGCGGATCGGAATGAAGTGATCTGATTTTGTAAGACGATCAATGATTACCCATATAGTGTCATACCCACTGGAGGTGCGAGGTAACCCGGTAATGAAGTCCATGGTTATGTTTTCCCACTTCCACACAGGTATTTCAGGTTGAACTAGAAGTCCTGAGGGTCTTTGATGTTCAGCTTTTACTTTGGAACATGTAAGGCACTTGGAAACGAAAACAGCGATATCCTTCTTCATGCCAGGCCACTAGTAGGTGTATCGAAGGTCTTGATACATCTTGTCGGCTCCTGGGTGTACAGAGTACCGTGTTTTGTGCACCTCATTCATAAGGATATCACGAAGGTTATTGTGATCGGGAATCCATATGCGATCTAGATAGTACAGAATACCGTCGGATTTAGTTTCGATTTTAAGTTCAGCTCCACAAGACAGCTCCTTGCGTACGTCATTTTCCGTTACTGATACATGTTGGGCTTCTCGGATTTGATCTTTGATGTCGGTTAGGATTTGCGAACATAGAAGACGAATGGAGTTTGCATAACCCTTTCGACTGAGCGCATCGGCCACCACGTTTGCCTTGCCAGGATGATACCGAATTTCACAGTCGTAGTCATTGAGAAGTTCGACCCATCTCCGTTGCCTCATGTTTAACTCCTTTTGGTTGAAGATATGTTGGAGGCTCTTGTGGTCAGTGTATATTTCACACTTGGTACCGTAGAGGTAATGTCTCCATATCTTAAGAGCGAACACAACGGCTCCAAGTTTAGGTCGTGGGTGGTGTAGTTCTTCTCATGAGTTTTGAGTTGTCTAGAAGCATAAGCTATCACCTTTCCTCTTTGCATCAGTACACAGCCTAGTCCTTGCCCTGACGCGTTGCAATAAACCACGAAGTCATCACAACCTTCAGGAAGTGTGAGAATAGGTGCATCACAGAGTTTTTGTTTAAGGGTTTGGAAGGCTTCTTCTTGTTTGGGTCCCCATATGAAGGGTTTTCCTTTATGTGTTAAAGCCGTGAGTGGTACATCGATACGGGAGAAATTTGCAATGAAACGGCGATAATAACTAGCCAAACCAAGAAATGATCTTACTTCGGTAGGTGTACGTGGCGCTTGCCATTCTTGTACTGCTTTGATCTTTGAGGGGTCGACATGTATTCCCTTGTCATTGACGACATGTCCAAGGAATTGTACCTCTTTTAACCAGAATTCGCATTTGGAGAATTTGGCGTAGAGCTTTTCATTCCTTAAGAGCGTAAGGATGAGTCGAAGGTGTCGTCATGATCAGACTTAGACTTTGAGTAAATGAGGATGTCGTCGATGAAGACTATAACAAAGCGATCGAGATAGGGTTTGCAGACTCTGTTCATTAGATCCATGAAGACAGCTGGAGCGTTGGTTAGACCAAATGGCATGACCATGAATTCATAATGACCATAACGAGTTCGGAAGGCGGTCTTTGGGACGTCTTCTTCATGTACTCTGAGTTGATGATAACCAGAACGAAGGTCGATTTTTGAAAAACAGGTGGCGCCTTGAAGTTGGTCTAGAAGATCATCGATGCGAGGTAATGGGTAGCGGTTCTTGACCTTTAACTTGTTGAGTTCTCTGTAGTCGATACACATGCGAAACGTTCCATCTTTCTTCTTCACAAAAAGGACAGGTGCACCCCAAGGCGATGAGCTAGGACGTATGAATCCTTTGTCAGTCAGCTCTTGCAGTTGACTGGCCAGCTCTTGCATTTCAGATGGAGCTAACCTATAAGGAGATTTTGCAACTGGTGTAGCTCCAGGTATAAGATCAATGCGGAATTCGACTTCTCTCACGGGAGGAAGTCCTGAAATGTCGTCAGGAAAACCTTGCGGAAAATCTTTTACTACTGGGATGTCTTCGAGTTTCTTCTCCTTAATTCCCTTTTTGACGACATGAGTTAGGAATGCGACATAATTCTTGCGGAGATATTTTCGGGCTTGAAGACAGGACATTAATTTGAGTCCCTTCGAAGGGGTTTCTCCAAAGATTCGCAGAGTTTGACCGTTAGCAAGAGGAATGCGAATGAACTTTTCGCGGCATACAACTTTAGCATGATGTTGGCTGAGCCAGTCCATACCAATTATAATGTCGAAACTTCCCAACTTCATGGTATGAGGTCAACTGGAAAATCGTGATCATTTAGGGTGAGAGTACAATTGCGTATAATAGAGTTTAATGAGACCGGTTTTCCATCAGCAACTTCTACCGTTATGGATTCCATGAGTTTATCACGAGTTTGGTTGAGGATGGGTTCAAATGCTAAGGACACAAAACTCTTATCCACGCCAGTATCAAATAACATGGATGCATAACTACCATTGATGAGAAACGTACCGTTAACCACATTGTTGTCAGCCCTAGCCTGATTTGCGTTGATGTTGAAAGCTCTTCCTCTAGCAGGTGGAGGAGCTTGGTTAGCCTGGTTTACTGGATTAGCTTGAGCTTGGGCATGGATGATATTCACCAGGCGTGGACAAGTGTTCCTGTAGTGGTTCGGGTCTCCACAGTTGTAACAAGCCCGCATAGGTTGCACCATGGGATAGTTGGGTTGGTAGTAGGATTGGGCTACATGTTGGGCAGGTGGTAGGAGTAAAGGTTGTTGGGCTTGACCCACTATCTGATGGTGGGTTTGGGTCGAGGACTGATGGCGGTTCGTTCGCTGAAGTGCGCGACAGGTTTGAATGGTGTGACCTGCACGGCCACAGCCGGTGCAATGTTGGCAGGGATGATCAGGAAAGTGATGATATTGGCAACGGTTGCATTTCGGGTATGGGCCGGAGTATGGCTTTTTATATGGTGCAGATGAGGGGGCAACTTGAGTGATGGGTGCAGCAGGGATAGGGAAATTTGTTTGTGTGACAACAAAGTTTCTGGTGTTTCCTTTCCTCTTATTAGCAAACTTTGAGGAGGAGGTGGAATGGTTTGAAGTTTGGCCCTCAATGGGGGCTTTCTTTTTCTCGTCCTTAAATTTGCCGTTACGAATACGATTCTCAGTAAGCTCGGTAGCTAGTTCCATAGCAGCTTCAAGTGTTGCTGGCGAAGTGCTTAGAACTGAGTCTTGAATTTTCGAGGGGAGGCCTCGAATATAGTGTTCGATTAAGTGGTATACTGGGGCGAACAAGTTGGGGATCATTTGGTTCAACTCTAAAAACCTTTTGTTGTAGGAAGTATGATCTCCTTCCTTTTGCTTTAACGAGTGGAATTCATCCTCTAACTTTTTGATCTCGCTTCTTGGACAGAAACGTCTCGTCATGATTTCCCTTAACTCCTCCCATGTTAAGGCCATTGCATCTTCGATTCCTCTCTTACCTTCTTCTATATTCCACCAAGTTAGAGCTACTCCAAATAGTCTCCCGGTTGCGTAACGTACCTTGCGATCCTCGGGACAATCGCAATTGAGGAAGGTGTTTTCCATTTCCTCAAACTAGTGGAGGAGAGCAGTGACACCTTCGGTCCCTTCAAATTTCAGGGGATCGCAAGACTTGAAGTGTTTGTAAGAGCACTTTTTGGAGGGAGGGTTGTCGACGTTCTGGTTTTCTTGATGGGGAGGATTGACGGGATTTGCGGCGAGAGCTTGTTGGACTTGAATTACGATGTCAGGAAGCACCGCGGCCATTTGTTTTGCGATTTGGGTGGCCAAGCGTTCGTTTGACCTTCCTGACCTTCTACCCCCACGTTGCTGCCTAGCCGACATCTACAGGAACATACATAAGAAGATTGTGAGTTTAAGGAGTCTTTTTAGGTGTCATGTGTCGTAAAAAAAAAATAACATAAACATCAATAATGCAACTACATCCATAGGATGTCTTGGGTTTGCTCATGTTTGGGCCTCCAATGTCCCCCATACCATCACTTGTATAGTCATGTGGGCCCCCATGACTATTGGCTTAGTAGGATTCACATTGGTGTTGGCGGTTTAAAACTCGCATCACCCGAATGAAAACCATGAAATATGTTTGCGAGATGTATGGTCGGAGGGTGTCCAGGTGTAGACACAATGACAACTAAAAGTGGGGTTAGCTCACACGACGTTTGGTATAGCATGCTTTGGCCTAATAGGTCCTTCGTAATCTCATCGTTAGTCCCCAGGTAGGCAAACTGGTCCTTTATTTTGGATTTATACGAATGCCAAGCCTAGACAGGTCGTTCCGACTACCGGTACTTGTACCCTTCCAGTTACTACCTGCCCGTCATGAGAACTCACTTTGATGTGATTTGAATACAAAATCGTTGTAAAAATCATGGAAATTGTGTGGTGTGTGCTCTCATGGATATGATATGTTATGAGGATATGATTCATGATAGGCATTGTATAATAATATGTACTTATGAACATGCTTGCATAACATTGAATGTAACAATAAACATAAAGTATATAACATCATGAATTTTGCATGTAACACACAAACAATTAAAAAAAATTCTAATCAACTATAGTATAGGCTCTAAGGGTCTAATAACCTATCCTATATCCCTATAGTCATGGCTCTGATACCAATCTGTCACACCCCGACCCGCAGCGGAATAAGAGTCGGGGCATAATTGGGTTATCACCAAAGCTCATGATGTTTACTAATATGTTTCGTATTTATTAAATTCAAAATTACATCTTCAATATTCCAAACAAGTTCATACAATTACAAGGAAAAAGTAACTAAATAAACCATCCAAAGCCTAAACCGATATATTCTTCTAAGCCGTCCTATATGTTTCTTGCTGCAACTGGATCACCTGTATCATGTGTAAAAATGGGGTTTTTGGGTCAACAAAAGTTGGCGAGTGAATCTTGTTAGAAAACATTTATTATTGATTTCTTGTTGTATTTAATATGGAAAAATTTTGCAACAATCATATGTGAGCAAACGTAAATAAACATACAATAACAATAACAAACCACCTTGCATGGGTAAATGACATGAATGATAATGTATATGTTGGCAACGTCACGTTCTGCTCATAGGTAATAGGGAACGGACGGCCTTGATGATGTATGTGCGATCAAGGCTCAATCAAACGGAGCCGATCGTATGATGGCAATGCCTCGTTCACGCTCATAGGTAATGGGGAACGGTTCCGCTCATAGGTAATGGGGAACAGACGGCCTATGATGATGTATGTACTGAAAATGATAAATTTAATCTAAACATTAACCACACAAACAGTTGATACATATTGAATACACATTTGATCATTAATATGATGGATGCACAAGTGTTTAAATGTAACAAATAATAAGACACATGATACACCCCAAAATGTGATTAAAACGGGGAATTTGTAGAGATTCACTCACATTGGGTGCGTTCGTTTGATGGTGTTGAATGCGCACGAGTTTAGAGAGTTGATCGACGAGGAATAACTAACCTAAATAATAACGAAAATGTACGGTAAATAAGTGGATTTTATTAACAGTTTTAATAGGATTTTTAGATATATATTTGTGAGTTTAAGGTCATTTTCTAACTTTAAAAATATTATTTTTAAGTATTTATAATTGATTTTTAAATTAATGAATAAATAAAAATATAAAAAAAATGTTGACTGTTTTTGGGTTGACCGTTGACCGTTGACCATTGACTTTAACTGTTGACCGGTTCGGACTTGTGTATGTATGCGCTGGGTGAGGCTTGAACTCATGACCTCCCGTACGCGTGCACGCAGCTCTACCAACTGAGCTACGTGTCTAACCCGAAATATTTCTGTTTTTAATTATATCTATATACTATTTAATTTATTCAGAATTCATTTATTTTAAAAAGGATTTTAATTATGTCGAACCGGTGTGCATGATGAGTTTCGAACCCGTGACCTGTGGTTTAACTTTGCACACAGTCCACCGCTGGACTGTGTGTCTAACCTGGTTAAAATACTTGTTTTTATTTCTCTTATATACTAACTAAAAGGTTCCATATTTGGGTTTTATAAAAAGGTTTGAATATTGTGACGAATCGGAACAAGGACAGACTCGAACTTGGTATCTCCATGTTTCAAATGCACACAGTCCACCGCTGGACTGTGTGTCTAACCCGAGATATAACCCGATTTATATTAAATATATACACAACCTAAACTTCATCTTCTTCGTTAAAACAACCCAGACAATTGATATTCGACTGTTCTTGCTTAATTCAATTAACGAAACTTATAAATGATTGAAATGTAACGGATAGAGAACGTTTTGGAAATGATGTACCGGAAAGATGATTTTTCTCATAACTCCGGCAAAGGTCGTCGGCTCTGTTTACGAATTCCGTCTGAGCGGACCAATTCACAGTTTTGATTAACTAATTGTAAAATTAAGTGACTAAACAAGAAGTATCAGAGAGTTTAGATGCTCGTACCGATTCACAGTGTGATTTCGGAATTTTCAGATATTTTCCGGCGGGTACAGATTATCCGGTATCGTCGTCTGCGACCGATTCTGGTTGAAGGATTTGAGTTAGTATAAGTCTAACAATAGATAGAAGATGAAAGAATTGAGAAATTTACCGATTCGATGAATGTCACGGTTTTCCGGCATAAGTCCAGCGATATCAGATGGCGATTCCGACGAACAGAAATTAGAGCGCAAATGAAATTGAAGGTTCTGTGAGTGTTTCTGAGTTGTGAGACAATGATATTACCGGTGTAAATTAGAAAGTGAATGATTTCGGTTTTCAACTCCAAAAATCATATGAATCGATGAAATTGAAGGCTGAGTTGATTAGAACGTGGGTTGTAATGGTTTTATCGGTTATAATCAGTAACTAGCGATCACTCAAACGTCTGGATAGTTGAAAGCCGATTATCGATTTCAGTTTTGGCGCAAACAGATAGATTCACGGGCGAACTTAAGTTTTATTTGTTTCCTTGTTTACACAAACGGACCAAGTGGCGGAGTGGTTAAGTGTTTGATGTTGGAGTCTTCCGGCTGACCCGGGTTCAAAACCCGGCAGCCCATTTTCATTTTTAATTACTTTATTTTTACTTTTTAACAATTTTAATTTCCATATTCTAAAATGTTTATTAGTTATGTATTGTTTAAAATTAAAATGAGCATTAAATAAGCAACAAAAATTTGATACTGACTATTCGATTAATAAACGAAGCGGGTTTTGAAAACCTGTTTTTGATGGATGTTACATTATCCGCGCCAGTATCGAATAATATAGATGCATAACTACCATTGACGAGAAACGTACCGTTAACCACGTTGTTGTCAGCCCTAGCTTGGTTGGCGTTGATGTTGAAAGCTCTTCCTCTAGCAGGTGGAGGAGCTTGGTTAGCTTGGTTTACCAGATTAGCTTGAGCTTGGGCATGAATGATGTTCACCAAGCGTGGACAGGTGTTCCTGAAGTGGTTCGGGTCTCCACAGTTGTAACAAGCCCGCATAGGTTGCATCATGGGGTAGTTGGGTTGGTAGTAGGATTGGGCTACATGTTGGGCAGGTGGTAGGAGTAAAGGTTGTTGGGCTTGACCCACTATCTGATGGTTGGTTTGGGTTGAGGGTTGATTGCGGTTCATTCGCTGAAGTGTGCGACAGGTTTGGATGGTGTGACCTGCACGGCCACAACTGTGCAATGTTGGCAGGGATGTTCAGGAAGGTGATGGTATTGACAACGGTTGCATTTTGGGTATGGGCCGGAGTATGGCTTTTTATAGGGTGCAGCTGAGGGGGCAACTTGGGTGATGGGTGCACCAGTGATAGGGGGGTTTGTTTGTGTGACAGCAAAGTTCCTGTTGTTTCGCTTCCTCTTACCAGCAAACTTTGAAGAGGAGACAAAATGGTTTGAAGTTTGGGCCTCAATGGGGGCTTTCTTTTTCTCCGCCTTGAATTTACCGTTTCGGATGCGATTCTCGGTAAGTTCGGTAGCTAGTTCCATTGCGACCTCAAGTGTTGCAGGTGAAGTGCTTAGAACCGAGTCTTGAATTTTCGAGGGGAGGCCTCGAATGTAGTGTTCAACCAAGCGGTACACTGGGGTGAACAAGTTGGGGATCATTTGGTTTAGCTCGAGAAATCTTTTGTTGTAGGAAATATGATCTCCTTCCTTTTGTTTTAAAGAATGGAATTCATCTTCCAACTTCTTGATTTCGCTTCTTGGACAGAAGCGTCTTGTCATTATTTCCCTTAACTCTTTCCATGTTAAGGCCATAGCATCTTCGACTCCTCTCTTACCCTTTTCTATGTTCCACCAGGTAAGGGCTACCCCAAACAGTCTCCTGGTTGCGTAACGTACCTTTCGATCCTCAGGACAATCGCAATTGAGGAAGGTGTCTCCATTTCCTCAAACCAGTGGAGGAGAGCAGTGACACCTTCGGTCCCTTCATACTTTGGGGGATCGCAAGACTTGAAGTGTTTGTAGGAGCACTTTTTGGAGGGAGGGTTGTCGACGTTCTGGTCTTCTTGATTGGGAGGGTTGATGGGATTCGTGGTGAGAGCTTGTTGGACTTGAATTACGATGTCAGGAAGCACCGCGGCCATTTGTTTTGCAATTTGGGTGGCCAAGCGTTCGTTTGACCTTCCTGACTTTCTACCTCCACGTAGTTGCCTAGCCGACATCTACAGGAACATACATAGGAAGATTGTGAGTTTAAGAAGTTTTTAGGTGTCATATGTCGTTAAAAGTAATAAAATCACATAATCATCAATAATGCAACTACATCCATAGGATGTCTTGGGTTTGCTCATGTTTGGGCCTCCAATGTCCCCCATACCATCGCCTGTATAGTCATGTGGGCCCCCATGACTATTGGCTTAGTAGGATTCACATTGGTGTTGGCGGTTTAACACTCGCATCACCCGAATGAAAACCATGAAATATGATTGCGAGATGTATGGTAGGAGGGTGTCCAGGTATAGACACAATGACAACTCAAAGTGGGGTTAGCTCACACGTCGTTTGGTATAGCATGCTTTGGCCTAATAGGTCCTTCGTTCTCTCATCGTTAGTCCCCAGGTAGGCAAACTGGTCCTTTATTTTGGATTTATACGAATGCCAAGCCTGAACAGGACGTTCCGACTACCGGTACTCGTACCCTTCCAGTTACTACATGCCCGTCATGGGAACTCACTTTGATGTGATTGGAAAAATACAAAAATCGTTGTAAAAATCATGGAAATTGTGTGGTGTGTGCTCTCATGGATATGATATGTTATGAGGATATGATTCATGATAGGCATTGTATAATAATATGTACTTATGAACATGCTTGCATAACATTGAATGTAACAATAAACATAAAGTATATAACATCATGAATTTTGCATGTAACACACAAACAATTAAAAAAAATTCTAATCAACTATAGTATAGGCTCTAAGGGTCTAATAACCTATCCTATATCCCTATAGTCATGGCTCTGATACCAATCTGTCACACCCCGACCCGCAGCGGAATAAGAGTCGGGGCATAATTGGGTTATCACCAAAGCTCATGATGTTTACTAAAATGTTTCATATTTATTAAATTCAAATTACAATCTTAAATGTTCAAATCAAATTCACACAAATACAAGGAAATGAAACTAAGCAAAACAATCCAAAGCTTAAACTGATTTATTCTTCTAGGCCCTCTTATGTGTTTCTTGCCTCAACTGGACCACCTGTATCATGTGTAAAATTGGGGAAATTTTGGGTCAACAAAAGTTGGCGAGTGAACCTTGTTTAAAAACATTGTTATTGATTTCTTGTTGTATTTAATATTGAAAAGTTGTGCAATATTCATATGTGAGCAAACATATATAAACAAACAATCACAAACCACATTGAATGAGTATATGACATGAATGATAATGTACTGTGAGATCAAGGCTCAATCAAACGGAGCCGATCTATGAAATGTATGATGATGTATGTGAGATCAAGGCTCAATCAAACGGAGCCGATCGAATGAGGCACCTGTACTCAACCCGTCTCCCACGGGGAGCTGATGGGCCTATGAAATGCATGTACTGAAAATGATAACTTTAATCTAAACATAATCCACACAACAATTGATACATATTGAATACACATTTGATCACGGATATGATGGATGTACAAGTGTTTAAAATATAATAAATAATTAAGCGACACATGATACACCCAAAAAATGTGATTAAAACGGGGAATTGGTAGAGATTCACTCACATTGGGTGCGTTCTCTTGATGACGTTGGATGCGCACGAGTTTTTGGGATTGGATTGACGAGGAAAACTAACCTAAAAATAATAACGAAATTGTTCGGTAAATAAATGGATTTTTGGTTTATATTAAAAAGGGTTTATATGTCGAACCGGTTGAGCTACGTGTCTAACCCGAAATATTCTATGTTTTAATTATATATATATATATATATTACTTAAATGTTAATTTATTTGGTTTATATTAAAAAGGGTTTATATGTCGAACCGGTTGCAGGGACCCGGAGTCGAACTCGGGTCCTTCGGTTTGTAAGCGCACAGCCCAACCAGTTGGGCTGTGTGTCTAATCTGTTTAACTTATGGTTTATATTATTCTTATAAACTCACTGTGACTTGATCTGATTCAGTTTTAAAAATTTTGGTTTTAATTCGGAGAGTCGGTGCGTTGTAAGGTTCGAACTCGTGACGTGCGCTGTGTGATTGCACACAGTCCACAACTGGACTGTGTGTCTAACCTGGTTTAGTATCCTGTTTTGATTAAACTTATACACAATGTTAGACTCCGTCTTCTTCATTCATGAAGACACAGACAAAGATGTTCGACTGTTCTTGTTTAAATCGTTCGTCGAACAGTAATTGATTGAAATGTAATGGATAAAGAGAGTTACGGATTCGAATGTACAGAACAGGATGTTTTTCTCAGAATTCCGGCAAGGGTCGTCGGCTCTGATTTGTGAATTCCGTCTGAGCGGATCAATTAACAGTTTTGATCAATGAGTTGTGAAATTAAGTGACTAAACAAGAGATATCAGGGGTTTAGATGATTGTACCGATTTACAGTGTGATTTCAGAATTTCCAGAGATTTTCCGGCGAGTGCAGAATTTCCGGCAACGTCGTCTGGAACCGATCTTTGTTGAAGGATTGAAGTTAGTATATGTCTAACAATGGATTGAAAACGAAAGAGTCGAGAAATTTACCGATTTGGTGTAAGTCTCGGTTTTCCGGTGAAAGTCCGGCGACTGCAGAATTTCTCCGGCGAGTGCTAAGACTTCGATAAATTGTGCGATTTTGAGCGAAAATGTTACCAGAGACTTAAGTGTGAATTTATAGGGAAGAAACAGGATGAATCGAGTCCGAATTTGATCTTGATTCGTGGTCAAAACTTTTCCGGCGGTTATGACTGGGATTGCGGGATTAGACATCGGTTATAACCGATGTCGAAGTTAATACACGCGTTCAGTAAAAGGAAACGGTCGAAGTCTCGCGAAATCGTCGGTAATTCCGGCGACTGCGGATTGGGCGCGCTGATTACTGAATTTGATTTCGAGTTTTATTATAAATATTATTTGTTTTAATAGTTATCACAAACAAGTCAAGTGGCGGAGTGGTAAGTTGTTTGTTTAATGAACCGGCTGACCCGGGTTCGAAACCCGGCAGCGGTATTATTTTTTTATTCACTATTTCTTTATTTTTATTAATTATGTTTTAAAATTCTAACAATGTTTATTAGTTATGTATCGTTTAAAATTAATATGAACATTAAATACGCAATGAAAATTATAACTGAAATATTCGATTAATAAACGAAGCGGGTTTTGAAAACCCGTTTTTCGACGGATGTTACACCATGAACTCACCTTAAATTGCTCGGTTAGAATAACACAAAAGTAGCAAATGATGGAACCGCTAATCGGGTCCTAACATGCCAACCGATTTAAAGTTAGTGTGTGAACACATTGATACAAAACCCTACGCATAACTAACACACAGTGCGGCACACGTAATAACCAATTCGAAAACACAATCATGCATGCAAAGTATCATCATATCAAAATAATGATCAAACCAACTTGTCATAAACACAGATTAACTCATACAACACTTTGGTACACACAAACACAAGTTATCATGTTTCAGCTTGTACGCTCATAACTGGGCTGTTTTTCGAGGATTTTTATAAAATAGTTCCAATGTTCCAAAAATTACAATTTTTTTACAGGAGGTGTCAACCAAACTGTAGAATTTTATGTAAAATTTTCAAGTCCTAACGCTTTACCAATTATTTATAAACATTCATATACTAGGCTGCAGTCAGATTCGTCGCTTTCTGACTGCAGTCCACGAGAAAAATTATTTAAAAATCATCGTTCATCCAATTAACAAAATTCCAGTGGGAGATTTCCAGAAATTCCCGTCTTTCGTGACCCAACCCCCTACAGACTATGAGATCCGACTCGATAAACAACTTGCAAATTTTGCAGAATTTACGCAGCTTCAGCTGCTGCACTAAATGACCACTTAAAAATAGCAAACGACCTCAGAAAAATATGAATCTGGCGCCATTAGAAGCGTTTTTCAAAAATACACGTTTTAGGCTTTAGAAAATCCACTTTTTGATAAATAATGATCAGGTTACAGCCAATTGAAGTTGGTTGTAAATGTCATTCAGCAAACTGTTTTCGACTTTTATCGCATTAGAACATGCTTAAAGGATCATGACGCTTAGTAATAATGATTAACAACAGGTTTATTTGTCAAAGATCATCATGTATATCAATATTCATGCAAACCCTAATTATATAACACGATTTTTATCGCTAAAACGCAGCCTATGATTTTAGTATTCATCATAACATCACAATCGCAAGGATTCGCACAATCATCCTAACTAATCATAAATCACAACACTTTTCATACTAATAATCCTACCATTACACATAATCATGATCAAGATTACACAAACCCTAATGTGAATCGCAAAACAATTAAACCCTAACCTTGAAACGATGATGATTAGCGAACCGGGACAAGATTAGAATCAATCCGGAAGTTGTAGACTTGCGACCGTGAGAGGGGGGGGGGGGGGGGGCGGCCGTCGGCCTTCTCTTAAAGACTAGGGTTTGTTTGTTATTTTTTTTGAAACACATCTCATGCATACATACCATTATATAAAACAAGGGAAAAGGGGAGGGGAGGGGGCGACCGCAAATAGGGGGGGGCGGTTTGGGTTAAGTGGCTTGGGCCTCAAGTTTAGGTTATTTCCTTGGGCCGCAAGGAGGTGAGGTCGACACGTTTCGCGGCTCGGTTCGGTTCGGCTATTTATTTATTATATTTTTTTTAACTAATAATCGCGAAATCAAAGCGTGATATAATAATCTACAAATCTACAAACGTCTAATAACACATAGCATGTAATTCACCAATAGATTCACAAAGTTAGCGTAGTTATTGCGAGCGTGTAATTTAATTCTACGAATTAAATCAGCGTAGGAATGAATAACCATGAAGTAGCGCGTTTAAGATACCTGAAAAGCCGGGATGTCACATTATCTATCCAAAACTTAAGTTTTCTACTGGAGATTCAAGAACACTTCAGAAATCTTCAAACTAGCTCAGACAAAACTAAGCCCGGTTTTGAACAAGGAAAGATCCAAAGCTCTGATACCACTTGTAGGTCCACCTGAGGATCAAGTTAAACCAGTTCCTTGTTCATACAACATACACACAAGTGCGGAATCCAAGTGTGCATGCAACCAAAGCAAAGTAAAGAACACCAGGTAACCAAAGATTCACTATCTTGATTAATGATTGAGAACAAGTACAAACATATGCACAAAATGCTCGTATGACTCAAACAAACTTGCTGTGTTCTTGTGTCTTCGTCTTCAGAGAGAATGCTGAGAGGCTCACTTAGACCAACTAGCTAACCGACTCTCTCTGAGAGGTACATGTCTGCTTATATAGTGTCCATGCTGGTCACTTGTACGAAAACACGTTGCAAGACATATGGAACACACTATTACACACGAGACACATCTCCAGATTTTGGTAAGGAACATCTGTTTCGTACGAAATACATTGTTTCATACGAAACCATTCATTGTTTCATACGAAACATGTGACTCGTACGAAACCTATAACTCGCACATAATTCTCATTATTAGAGAACATGTGTAGACATGACATTTTCAAGACTCAACGGTATGCACACATGTAACCGATTAACACAGACAAGCTAAGATGTCATACTAGATCAAGATAGAAGGATATCTCGATCTATTCGACACGACCAAACCTATACAGACACTTGAGCAAAGACCGTACAATTACAACTGTAATTAATAACAAGCGACAGACACAAAACTGTATCAGCAAATATACAGTTCATATCATATTAAGATATCGAGTTCACTGCATTGCGGAAACAATATAAACTATATCCTAGACAGTTAGTAAAAATGCAAACACACCATATATGATAGGATAGTTGCCGTACAGCCGAAAAGACAAGAACATGATATGAAAGCATATCCACGACAACTTATTCATAAAAAAATCAGTTGGAAACAACTTATAAATCATACTTTCCAGAAAAATACATAAACAATAAAATGTCCAAACCGAACTAGGAAATAAGCAAATTCAGCATTTGCGCAGCGAAAAAAATTCACATCTAATAATAATAACAAGAACCATTGATGATAGTGTAAAGGCACTAGATAGATGATGAATACCAACATTGCACATGATTCATGACGTCAAACAACATAAACGAAGAAGATAGAGAAGAAGATGTATGAGAAACTCATTCTCATTCATAAAAATCAACACAGATTTACATTACCAAACGAATATACATCTTCTACAAGCTGGTTTAGATCACTAAGATCTAAACCTAGCTTTCTCTCACTAACACATAGTCTCTCTCTCTATAGAATGTGCACACTAGGAGGATTACACGAGGTTGTGAGAGGTGCACAAAGATTGCCCTAATCTAACCTATACACCACATATATATAGACTATGGACTAAACCCGAACAAAACACATTGTCTAGGATACACAAACTATCCTATCTGAATTTACATAAATTCGGACATTACAATCAGCATTTAATAAACTCGAACTCCATAAGACTAACAAACTCAGACAAGGCTTGGTTATTCTTTGACTTCTTTGACTTGGACCTTTGACTTTGTTGACGAAAACTGATAAAGCACAGTTACCCAGCAAGAGCTGCACTTACAGATAGTAATTATCATAAACATCAAAAATCTCTCGAGGATACTTATGTATATATTACCATATAAGTTTCACAAATTATCTGGTAACCATCCGATAACGAAACTAATGCCAAGTTTACTATCAAAAAAACAATTTAACTAGTCGAGTGAACTAGTTAACATGTTTTTAGCATCACAAACAATAATTACCATTGCTAATGACCTACAATCAACATAAACACATAATGTACAAAATTTATAAACTTCGAACATTATAAAACTTAACACCTTTTATAAAAACCCAAACCAATACCCACCCCCCCCAATTTACGGTTTCATGGGCCCACATGGCCCCATGATTTTTGTTATGAAGGACATGGTTTAGTGGATCGCTACAAATTATACGTTTCAACTTTGGATCACAATTGAAGTGCATAAACACGTGCATTGTTACAACCGGCAGTTTCCGATCTTAATTAAGCGCTTAACGAACAGTAATACCATCATAATTAACGTAATTAGACGTAAATTAACAGATCAGGCCTTTGGAAAGCCTAGGAACGTCTACTTGCTTCATGTTACGCGATATGGCGACAATCGAGAACTTTAACGCGAATTCGAACGATAAGCAAACTGATGCCAAACAAATACTAACAACGCCCGAAAACATGAATTTTATACTTGTATTTATCATACAGTTAAGATTATGCGATAAATTTGGATTGTTGAACGTCGCAAAGCACAACACGCATGTTACGCGGAAAATCGGAACGCACCGACAACAAAACGGAAGAAACGGACTCGAGTTACGCCTCGATATTAATATATTATGATATATTTAGCTCTGTAATTGAATTTTAGTATCTGCGGTAGAAACCGGATCGAAAAACGGATAAAAACGGTGACCGTAGCGAGATACGCAGTTTTAACGCAACGAACGGAATTACGCGTCAAAACCCAACTTCAGATATAATTTTAAACGCTTTCAAGTCCGAATAAATAAATTTCGATAAAACACGACTTTCGGGTCTGAAAACGGGCTTTGGATACGTATTTGGGCTTGAATATACGTTAACGGGCCTTGGGCCCAACCCGCTTATAACCCTAAGTAAAACCCCCTACTTTCTCTCTCAAAAGTTAACCCTAAATCCCTCATTTGAAACTTGAAACGCTAGCACACCACATAAAACCCCCTACTTTCTCTCTCAAAGATCCGATCACCGGAGTCCGGCGAGGACTTCTGGTTGCACCACCGGTGGCCGTTTTTCCGGCTAACACACACACACACCCGCATACCTGCAGACAGATCTGAGAGAGAGAGAGCTGCGGAGGAGAAAGAGAGCTGTGAGGAGAGAGAGAGATGAGATACAGAAGTGAAGGCGGTGGCGGGTTTTCGACGGCGGCAATAGCCGCCGCGTCTCAACAAAAACGCCGCAGGCGGCAGCGAGGTCGGTTGTGGTGGTCCTCGGGTTTGGGTCGGGTTGGGTGTTATCAGATACGACTACAGCGGTGACAGGGATATTAGCCGCGATTTTTCCGGCTAAACCGGCGGCGGTGGTGGTAGCCGGCGGCGGCGGCGGTTTCTGGCAGCGATAGAGGCGGCTCCGGTCCAACAGCTTACATGGTTTAGTTCTTGGTTTGGGTTCCAGTTCACATGGTTCCGTTCTAGTTCGTGTCCAGTTTTAGGTTTGGTTCAACACGGTTCAACCCGGTTCAGTCAAACTCGGTTCAGTTTTGGTTCGACTCAGTTTAACCCAGTTCAGTTCATCTCCGGTTCAGGTTTCGGGCTCAACCCGGTTCAAGTTCGACACGGTTTCGCTATTTGTTTCGATTTAATTTTTACATCGTTTTGGTTCTGATGCATGTTTGTTTCAGGTTCAGTCTCAGTTCGGTTCAACAACTCAGTCAACACGGGTCAAACCCGGTCAACACGGTCAACTGAGGTCAAACTCAGTTAACCCAAGTTAACCGATCAACGCAAGACTTGGTAAAATTAATTGCGACGCGAAAATTTAAAATATTTATTTTATATACATCATATAAACGCGAAACCGAGCTCGACCTGACCAACTAACGTTACACATAGGCAACATCTTAGGTATTACAGCATAATTTATCCGCCTATCGACCGACTACGCAAAGGTTTTGACATGATTATATATATTCGTTTATAATATAATTAACGAAATACTTGTATAAAACTTAAAAATTGTGACGTCGTTACCTAAGTATCGAACATAAAATATCTATTGTTATGTTGTTGCGTTTTGACAAATATAATCGACAACTTGTATTGTCGGGATCGTCCAAAAACCGTGGAAACTCTGCCCGTTTTTCGTAAAAATCTGTAATACGAAATATATTATATTCTCAAAACTAAACCTATCGGGATCCAAAGTATCTTTATAAAATAGATATAAATATATATTTACTTTCGACGACTCCTTAAAACTCGCCAAACAAGTTTACGACATCTCAACGAACAAGGTTTACAAGTTAACCAAGCTCGAGGATTTTGTAAAATAAATACAATTAGTTATATTTGTTTCAAATGACGGAATTCGGAAATTGTATTTCAAACGGTTAGCATTCGAAAATCATATAAGATGAATATAATTATTTGTATTCAAACGTCGAGATTTTTAATACTTTTATAAAATAAAAGTAAATTGTTTCAAACGTCGTAAATTCTTATACTTTTATAAATAAATGTAATCGTTTATATCTATCTCAAATATGGTTAAGTCGTACACTTTTATAAAGTGAAGATAGTTATTTATTTCAAACTTCTACACGAAGCACGACACATTACTATGAGATGGTAACACAATGTAGTATCCGAGTTATTACCTAAACAAACAACCGAAAGTCGATTCTAACGAGCGTACAATTATATAATTGTTTTATTAATTATAAACGGGAAGCAAGACTATTACAACTACGCGACAACTACGTGGGAATCATACGACCACATCCTACAAGCCTACAACGTATATATTTTTATACCAACATTTTTCTACGTACACGCTCAACCAATCAAGACGACTAACACGATCTTATAAATATTTATATTTTTTTATAAATAAATAATGTAAACCTTTTGGAAACGAAGTGTTCCAAATACATAGTATTTATCACCGGTAAAAACGAGACTAAAACGAGTATAATAATACCATTACTATTAAGTTAACATCATCCCGTCAAATCAAATGGTTAACGATTCGGTAGAGCTCGGTATCACATAGTTTAGCTACATTTCAATAGAAACTTATAAGTTATTCCTTGATAGGAATGCTATAGATTGCATTCTAGCGAGTCACATTTGGAAACGATATTACAGAATCATATTATGCTAGCTTTACACTGGATATCAAGGTGAGTTCATAACCCCACTTTTTACTGTTTTACATTTTTGTAAATGTTTTCGGGGTGGAAAGACATGCAAGTTTTGCAAAATTACACAATATTTCGATGAACGATAACAACAGATTTCTAAATCATGATACGAATGAACTCCAACAAACTCAAGTGGTTTACAAAAGGTTATTTCTAAACCATGTTGCAAATGAATTTCAATAAACTCAAATGGTTTATGAAAAGGTTTATGCTAAACATACCGGTTTTATAGAACACTCGCGTATTTTCGAAACGTGCATGAGTTTCATGACTAGTGACGGGAAGGTCCTAGTTACAACAGGACTGGTTTATCCTGCATACAAATAAGGGGACTGGTTGGTCCTGCTTGGGCTAGGCCCATTCTCACTTGTGCGAGGCACAAAGACTCGAGTGGGTTAGACCCACATATACTCGTGCGAGGCACGAAGACACAAGGACTGGATTGTCCTCTACTCAACAATAAGGGTCGTAGGGTCGCTTAAAACTGTACAGTGAAGTCCTCACTACATATCAGAACTATAACCGCCTGCTAGTATACCGTCTTGAGTAAACGGTTCGGCGAGGCACTTACTAGCTTGAGGTTAGTTATAGGCTCATGCGGGCATGTTGTCTTTGTCGTACGCGGATATCGACGGTTATTCAAATATTACAAAAACAAGGTTTTCAATTGACATGCCGGGAAAAATGGTTCTATTACGTTTTCTCAACGATATTTAAACCGGTTACCAAAAAGATTTATTTAAAAATCTTTTCAAACAAACTATGAACTCACCTACTTTATGTTGATTTTTCGCATGTTTCTTTCTCAGGTTATATTTTCAAACTATGGCACGGTTGGAATAGGAGAACCCATGGGGATTCGAGTACTTAGCGGGCGTTCACATTTCTAGAAGTCTTAGCTTTTCAAACACTTCCGCAGTGCAATGAAGATACCGGTCAGGTCACGCCCGGCTCTGATGGTTTTATCAGGGTGTGACATGCATAAGACATTCTTACTTCTCATTTCTCATAAACTCAAAACAAATCACTCTCACCTCACTCTCTCCTCTCTTGAAATCGGCCTATACACCTCACCATCACCTAAACTCTTCAAAAATTCAAACACCTATGTCATACATGCATGGAGATGCATTTAAGATCTAAGACATATTCATGCATTGGAAGCTTTCTATGAGCTATTTCTCATGTATTAAAGCTTTGGATCTTCATCTTTCTTCAACATTATCATCTTGTTTAAGTACAAGTGGTAAGCTTCTAAACTTGTGTTTAAGCTTCTAATATCTTGTTAATTATTAGAAGTACAAGTAATCATCTTGAAGCTCATCTAAAACTACTTGAAATCCCAACTAAAACAAGATAACATATTTTTTTTCTTATTTTGTGATTCTTAATGTTTGTATAGGTAGTAGTTTGTATAGTAGACTACATATTGCAAATTTATATTCAAAAGGATGATCTAAACACATTCACTTTTAGATCTAGCAAGATCTACCAACAAAAATACTATGAACTTAATCTCATACTTAAAAATTGTTTTATATAACATATAAAGTATGGATTTAACATAAAAATCATGTTATAAAACGTTGTCTAAAAAAGTATACAAATGTTTATATAAACTTTTTAAGAAAAATGAAGGTGAACATACTTTAAATGTCATTTTTGAAATGTATAAGATTACATGCAAGTTCATAATATTTCTTTTTGAGATTATTATTTATATTGATTATATGAAAGATATGAAAATTATTGAAGTTGAAAAAGTGTTTAAAAATCATGTTTAATAACATGGAAAAAGTCCATATTTTAGGGGAAACTATGACAATTTTTTACAAAATCTAATCATGAATAAGATGTAATTAACTAAGGATTATTTTGGTTAACAAGTGATTAACAACCTTAATCATGATTATACAAAGTTTTGGGTTAAAAACTTTTAGTTAAATTTACTAGATTTTCTTAAACTAAAATAGATGATTAAATATATATATAACTTTATCTATGTGTATATAATGTGTATTAATTGTATGCATTAAGAAAATGTAGGAAAAATACATGACTAAATACTTGCATAAAATATAAAATACAAAACACTTGAAATATGAAAAATATATAGTTACACATATATACATATAACCATATTGATTACTTGGACATATAACAATTACTACATATAATATATCCTTGATTTAACATATCAGACAAAACGTACAAAAGAAATGGACTATATATATATATATATATATATATATAGTTGGGACGTTTTGAGACCGTTGGTATTTGAGGTTTAGAGTTTGTTGCTTAATTGTAATAGTTAGTCAAACTAGAAGGGCCAAAACTGTAATTTTGTCATTATGTACTAGTGACGACGTATTTATCCTCCCACCGTATTTATTAAATACGCTGGGAGGTTGGTGGCTATATAATGAATGGAAGAATCCTTTGGCTCCAAGTTTCTTGGACCAATGTTATTTTGTTATTATCTTTATGCATTTGTGTCTAATTTACATGCTTCAAATCAATATCTAGGATCTATGATTGTTATCATCATTATAGTATTACATATTGGACAAGATTCTTCACCTGCATCATAGATTTTTTTTTGTGTTTTCTTACTTATATCATTCAAACACCTAATCTATAGGTGTTTGGGTGTTTGTCAATCACCATCACTATGATCCAGGACCCTTTTGAGACTCACAATTTGGTATCAAAGCCTTTGTGCTATTGATTGACTGATATTTGTTAAGATTTTCATGGTTTTGAAGGTTTTTCAAAGTTTCCAAGTTTTTCAAAAAGATTTGGGTTAAGATGGCTTGGTTTGGTGTGTTTAATGTTTGAGTTGTTGTTAATCAGTGTTTAGAGTATCATTTGGGTTTTGATGCAAGATACCATGGTTTTTGGGTGTTTTGGTGTGATTAGAGGGTTTTTGTTTGTACTAAAACCCTTCTGGGCGTATTTGTGTTGAAGATGGCGTAGATAAATTTGAAAATAGCGTAGGTCTTGTTGAAGATAGCGTAATTATCTATTATGTTGGTGTCTGTGTGTAGTTATTTTTTATCTGAAGGCGACTTCAGGGTCAGTGATATAAATCCTAGCGATTTTATCATGGTGTTTTACGACTTCAGCCAAATCTGTGTGCATTTTTGGTTTGTCAGAGTAGTTGTCTGCGTAATTGTTTGCCATCAGTTTTAAAAAAAACATTTCTTATTTGAGTGTGATAGTGAGCGTAATGACTTTTGATTTGTGACCTGATCTTATAGCGTATTTAAGAACTTCTAGAATAATTAAACCTAGTAACACATAGCTCAGCGTATTTGTTCCTAGTAACATTAAAAACAACATATTTAACCATCTGTAAATAACTCAAACTTAAAATTGAATCAATATGGCACTTAATCAACTAAATCCTATTGCTCAAGCCGAGCTTGAAACTAGAACTGCAACTAGACCTCCAAAGTTAAAAGGATCTGAAGATTTCAGTAGCTGGAAGAACATAATCAAGTCGTTTTTTGAGTATACGGACTATACTCATTGGATTTATATTACCGTAGGACCCCACGCCCCTCTGGTAATTCGAGATGATGTTCGTAATATCAATGATGATCCCACCACCTACACTGATGAAGATAGGTCATTGATTCAATGTGAGCGTTGTGCTAACGCTGCTCTTACAATTGCCTTATTGAAAGATGACAACAACTTATTAAAGAATACACCACATCTCATTATCTATGGTTGACACTGATTGATCATTATGAAGGCAATCTAGAACTGATGAAGAACAAAAGAGATATGGTTCAAAAGGAGTACGATATGTTTGGAAGCATTTGTGGTGAAAGCTTGTCAGATCATATCAGCCGCTTTCTGAACATGCTGACAAAAATGAAGAAAGGCTGTAATCCCATCATCAACTATGCCTCAATCAAGAAGCTGTTGTACTTTCTTCCAAAAGAGTGGAGCTTACAATGCATGATGATCAAAAGATCCTTTTGGAACAACACAACTCCAGTCACTCTCTCGGATCTGATCAACACTCTAAAGGCATTTGAAATGGATATCCTTCAAAGAGAAATGAATTAACCAGGATACACTCAGAAATCAGGTCAATCTGTTGCTGCCACAGTTGCTCCTAAAAAAACATGGCATTCCTCGTTCCCATAACCTCCGATGGTTCAGGTTTTCAGAATTATAATGCATCTTACTCTAACGCTTCCGCAAACTCTACAAAGGCTCCACAGTCCAACGAAAAGGCCACTGTGGTCGGTGATGCTCAAGCTCTCAAGATATCTACTGAAGATGTTGTATTATTTAACACCTTCTTGAGCAGTTATGAAGCTCTTATGTTGGGTGAGCTAAAATGAGATTTTCTTACTGCTTAAGACATGTATCAAGTAGATCTAGATGATATGGAGGAAATGGATTTAAAATAGTAAATACCTTGTGGCTAAAGAAGTTTCAAGACAAAACGAGAAAGAGATTGGCACTAGGAAAAGCTGGTTTCGACAAGTCCAAGCTACGATGCTACAAAAGCAAGAATTTAGGGCACTTTAAAAGAGATTGCCCGTTGTTTAAGAATGAAAACGCTTATACGACTCCAACTAGAAGGGCAATCACTATTGAAGGAAATGAGAATGTTGTTGATAACACTCCAAAGGCGTTGGTGGTGGAAGATTATGATTGGGCTGAAGAAATTGCTGAAACAAAGGAAGAAGTTAACAAAGCTCTAATGGCAAAAATATCCTCTGAATCGGTTCCACGTCCTTCAAACTTTCTTAGTAACAAAAATGCAGGCATTACCAAGGGAGATATGTTTGCTGACAAAAGAGCATAGTCAACTGAAGCAAATCTTCTCATGACTAAGGAAAGAAAGAGGATGAAATCTCTGAGTCAAAGGAGAAGGTTCAAGCAACAAGTAGCAGTGCCAAGACCGAAAAAGATCGAGCTCCTGCAGTGGCAATGAAAGTTGAATCCGCCAAAGAGAAAGAGGAGAAAGACTTGGTAAACAGCATACCTTATGAATTTAAAGTTAAACTGTGCTTACAACCATGTGTCATCATCGTGGCTCACTATAAATCTCTCAATCGTGACCTAATTAGAGAAAAAGAAAAGGTTTTGCAATCCAACAAAGAATTAAAAAGTATGAAGCTACAGAATAGAGAAAGTTGAACACAACTTTAGCTGAAATGCAAACTTTAAAATAATATATTTCCAGAAAAGATTTTATTATAAATGATTTAACCAAAAAACTTGAGAAATTTGAAATCGAAAACACTAAATTGCAACTCATTGTCACACCCCGACCCGCAGCGGAATAAGAGTCGGGGCATAATTGGGTTATCACCAAAGCTCATGATATTTACTAATATGTTTCATATTTATTAAAGTCAAAGTTACATTTCCAAATATCCAAACATGTCCATACCATACAAAGAAAATAAACCAAACATAACAATCCCAAACTCTAAATCATTTTATTCTTCTAGTCCAATCCTATGTGTTTCTGGCTGCAGCTGGTTCACCTGTATCATGTGTAAAAACGGGGGTTTTTGGGTCAACATAAGTTGGCGAGTGAACCTTGTTAGATAAACATTTGTTATTGATTTTCTTGTTAGTTTATCAATGAAAAATTGTGCATAATCATAAATGAGCAAATGTAAATAACCAAGCAGTAGCAATAGCAATCACAACTATAATATACAATAACACATGATAACATACATTAACATACCAACATCATATGACAAATAACATGAATGAAACTGTGCGATCAAGGCTCAATCAAACGGAGCCGATCGTATTGCATGTACTGAAAATGATAAATTTCTGTGCGATCAAGGCTCAATCAAACGGAGCTGATCGTATGTGGGCACGCCAGGTTCACGCTCATAATGTAATGGGGAACATGCTCAACGCTAATAATGTAATGGGGAGCGGCGGCCTATGAAATTGCATGTACTGAAATAATAAATTGAATCTAACAATAACCACACAAACAGTTGTAACAAGCTGAATACACAAGTTCATGATATGATGTATGCACAATGGTTAAATATAATATATAACAAGACACATGATACACCCCAAAACGTGATTAAAACGGGGAATTTGTAAGATTCACTCACATTGGGTGCGTTTGATTGGAGATGATGAGATGCGCATGAGTCGGGAGAGTTGGACAACGAGAATTACTAACCTAAATAATAACGAAAAAATATAGTAAATGAGTTGATTTTATTAAGGATTTTAATGGAATTTTTAGATATATTTTTGTGAGTTTAAGGCTATTATCTATCTTTAAAAATATTATTTTTAAGTATTTTTAATTAATTTTTAAATTAAGTTAAATAAATAAAAATATAAAAAAATTGTTTATTTTTGCGTTGACCGTTGACCGTTGACCGTTGACCGTTGACTTGTTGACTTGTTGACCTGTTGACCTGTTGACCGGTTCGGTCAGTGTGCATGTATGCGCTGGGTGAGACTCGAACCCGAGACCTCCCGTACGCGTGCACGCAGCTCTACCAACTGAGCTACGTGTCTAACCCGAAATAATCTTGTTTTTAATTATATTTATATACTAATTCGATTTATCCAAAATTCTTTTAATTTCAAAAACATTTTATTTCATCAAACTGGTGCTAGTGACAGGTTTCGAACCCGGGACTTGTGCTTTAACATCACACACAGTCCACCGTTGGACTGTGTGTCTAACTTGGTTAATATACCAATTTTACTATACTTAACAACTAACGAGGATTAACCCGGTTCAGTTTTAAACAAAAAGGCATTTTATTACATAGAGGGTGCGTGTATCAAGAATCGAACTCGGGACGTATGCGTATATGCTTGCACACAGTCCACCGCAGGACTGTGTGTCTAACCCGTTCATTATATCGATTTTTATTAGCCTTATATTATACCGCGTCTTCGTCTTCTTCGTTAACTTTACCCAGAAAACAAATTCCAACTGTTTTGACTGATTTATGCCTAATCTGGTTTTTTTTAAACTTTATGAGTAATTTAAAGGTAACGAATGGAAAGAGTTTGGGAGAAAGGATGTACCGATCGGTGATTCTCACAGAATTCCGGCAGAGGTCCGTCGGCTCTGATATTGAACTCCGGCTGTTGAAATCAATTAACAGTTCCGTTCGATTATTTATGAAGTTGAGGTACTTAATCAAAGTTTAACAGAAGTTTGAAAGATCATACCAGCTCTCAGTGTGTTTCCGGAAGTTTCAGAAGTTTTCCGGCGAAGGTAGGAATTTCGACAAACGTTGACTGGGATTGATTATGATGGTGGAGTTGTGTTAGATACAGATTAATCAAACGATTGAAACAGAAAGAGTCGAAGGAATTACCGTGTGGATGTGAGTCTCGGTTTTCCGGCGACTTGCAGAATTTTTCCGGCGAGTAAAATAACCTTCTCCGGTGGACAGTAAAATGTGCGGAAATGTAATTGAAGGTCTTGCAGAGTATTTTGAGTCGCAGGAGAGGTCTAAGATTGAAGTAATCCGAGAATTGAAAGTTTTCGGTTATTAAACCGATTCACTTCCGAATTCAAGTTTCATTCACAGCAGAATTGATTGGATTTATCAGTTTATCAGTTATACTCATTGAATCGCGAGTATCCAAATCGTCTTTGAGTGTTTGATAACCGATTTCAGTTACAATTGACGTAACCAATTGATTTACATTTGTCTATTAGATCTATTTGTTTCCTAAAGATGACAGAAAACAAACAAGTGGCGGAATGGTTATGCGGGTGAGTGTTCAGTCTTTGAAGTTATAATCCGGCTGACCCGGGTTCGAGTCCCGACAGCCCCAATTTATATTTAAAAACTTTATTTTTACTTTTTATCAATTATAACTTTTATAGTTTAGTTTGTTTATTAATTATGTATCATTAAAAATCAAAATAACCATAAATATACAACGTGACATTTATAACTTGATATTCGATTACAAAACGGAGCGGGTTTTGGAAACCCGTTTTTGACAAATGTTACAGTATCCCCTACTTTTAGGAATTTCGTCCCGAAATTTAAGTAATAGAAGTAGTAGGAAAAAGATGCGGGTATTTTCCACGCATTGAGTCTTCATGTTCCCAAGTAAACTCAGGTCCCCGTTTCGACTCCCAGCGTACCCTAACAATTGGAATGCGACTTCGTCGTAAACGTTTTTCTCCGGAGTCCATGATCTCTACAGGTCTTTCAATAAAATGCATAGATTCATCAATCTGAATATCTTCCAGCGGAATGTGGAGGTTTTCATCAGCGAGACACTTCTTCAAGTTCGACACGTGGAATGTGGGATGAATCCTGTTGAGTTCTTCTGGTAGATCAAGCTTGTATGCTACAGGTCCTACTCTTTCGAGTATCTTGAAAGGTCCTACGTAGCGTGGTGCTAGCTTGCCTTTTTGACCAAAACGAACTACTCCCTTCAACGGTGACACTTTTAGAAGTACATGATCACCAATGTTAAACTCTAAAGGCTTCCGTCGTTTATCTGCATAACTCTTTTGACGACTTTGAGCCACTAGAAGATTGTTTCGGATTTGATGGATCTTGTCTGTGGTTTCTTGGATCAATTCTGGACCAGTGATTTGAGCTTCCCCAATTTCGTGCCAACCTACTGGAGATCGGCATTTACGACCATATAAGGCTTCAAAAGGTGCCATGCCGATACTTGAATGATAGTTGTTGTTGTACGAAAATTCTACTAATTGTAGATGAGCGTCCCAATTTCCCTTGAAGTCTATAACACATGCGCGAAGCATATCTTCAAGAGTTTGGATGGTGCGTTCAGATTGACCATCAGTTTGAGGATGATAGGCAGTACTGAGATCTAATCGTGTACCCATAGCGGCTTGTACTGCTTGCCATGTTCGTGAAGTGAAACGACCATCACGATCAGAAATAATGCTTAACGGTACCCCATGTCGGCTTATGATTTCGCTGATATAAATACGAGCAAGCTTTTCGTTCTTGAAATCTTCGCGGATAGGAATAAAGTGAGCTGATTTTGTAAGTCGGTCGATAATTACCCATATAGTGTCATACCCACCAGAAGTGGAGGTAACCCGGTAATGAAATCCATGGTTATATTTTCCCACTTCCATACAGGTATTTCAGGTTGGACCAGAAGTCCTGAGGGTCTTTGGTGTTCAGCTTTCACCTTGGAACATGTAAGGCACATGGAAACAAAAACAACAATATCCTTTTTCATTCCAGGCCACCAATAGGTATATCGTAGGTCTTGATACATCTTATCGGCTCCTGGGTGTATAGAGTATCGCGTTTTGTGAGCTTTCTTCATAAGAATTTCACGAAGATTGTTGTGGTTAGGAATCCAGATACGATCTAGGTAGTACAGAATACCGTCAGATTTAGTTTCAATTTTAAGTTCAGCTCCACAGGACATCTCCTTTCGTACATCATCTTCCGTTACTGAAACATGTTGGGCTTCTCGAATTTGATCTTTAATGTCAGTTATGATTTGCGAACATAGAAGACGAATGGAGTTCGCATAACCCTTTCGACTAAGTGCATCAGCCACCACATTTGCTTTGCCAGGGTGGTATCGAATTTCACATTCGTAGTCATTTAGAAGTTCGACCCATCTTCGTTGCCTCATGTTTAACTCCTTTTGATTGAAGATACGTTGAAGACTCTTGTGGTCAGTGTATATTTCACACTTAGTACCATAGAGATAATGTCTCCATATCTTAAGAGCGAACACAACGGCTCCAAGTTCTAGGTCATGAGTGGTGTAGTTCTTCTCATGCGTCTTGAGTTGTCTCGAAGCATAAGCTATAACTTTTCCTCTTTGCATTAGAACGCAGCCTAATCCTTGCCCTGACGCGTCGCAATAGACCACGAAATCATCACAACCTTCAGGAAGAGTAAGGATTGGTGCATCACAAAGTTTTTGTTTAAGAGTTTGGAAGGCTTCTTCTTGCTTGGGTCCCCATATGAAAGGTTTTCCCTTATGAGTTAAAGCCGTGAGTGGTACAGCAATGCGTGAGAAGTTTGAGATGAATCGATGATAATAACCAGCCAAACCAAGAAAAGATCTTACTTCAGTTGGTGTACGTGGAGCTTGCCATTCTTGTACCGCTTTGATCTTTGAGGGGTCGACATGTATTCCCTTGTCATTGACTACATGTCCGAGGAATTGCACCTCTTTTAACTAGAATTCGCATTTGGAGAATTTGGCGTAAAGCTTTTCATTCTCTAGAAGTGTAAGGATGAGTCGGAGATGATGCTCATGATCGGACTTAGACTTTGAATAAATAAGAATGTCGTCGATGAAGACTATAACAAATCGATCAAGATAAGGTTTGCAGACTCTGTTCATTAGGTCCATGAAGACTGCTGGAGCGTTGGTTAAACCAAATGGCATGACCATGAATTCATAATGACCATAACGAGTTCGGAATGCGGTCTTTGGGACGTCTTCTTCATGTACCCTAAGTTGATGATAACCAGATCGAAGGTCGATTTTGGAAAAGTAGCTGGCACCTTGGAGTTAGTCAAGAAGATCATCAATGCGAGGTAAAGGATAGCGATTCTTGATTGTTAATTTGTTGAGCTCTCTGTAGTCGATGCACATACGAAACGATCCATCTTTCTTCTTTACAAAAAGGACAGGTGCACCCAAGGCGAGGAGCTAGGACGTATGAATTCCTAGTCAGTCAACTCTTGTAATTGACTGGCTAGCTCTTGCATTTCAGAGAGGGCTAACCTATAAGGCGACTTTGCAACTGGTGTAGCACCAGGTGTAAGATCAATACGGAATTCGACTTCTCTAACCGGAGGAAGTCCTGAAATGTCATCAGGAAAAACTTGCGGGAAATCTTTTACTACTGGAATGTCTTCAAGTTTCTTCTCCATGGTTCCCTTGTTGATGATATGAGCTAAAAACGCGACGGAATTTTTGCGAAGATATTTTTGGGCTTGAAGATAAGACATTAAGCTGAGCCCCTTCGACGAGGTTTCTCCAAAGATTCGAAGAGTTTGACCGTTTGAAAGAGGAATACGTATAATTTTTTCGCGACATACAACTTCTGCCTGATGTTGACTGAGCCAGTCCATACCAATTATGATATCAAAACTTCCCAGCTTCATTGGAATAAGGTCGACTGAGAATTCGTGGTCGTTAGGTGAGTGTACAGTTGCGTATAATAGAGTTTAATGAAACTGGTTTCCCGTCAGCAACTTCTACCGTTATGGATTCCATGAGCTTATCCCGATTTTGGTTTAAGATAGGTTCAAATTCTAAGGACACAAAACTTCTATCCGCACCAGTATCAAATAACATAGAGGCATATCTACCATTTATAAGGAACGTACCGTTAACCACATTGCCGTCAGCTCTAGCCTGATTAGCGTTGATATTGAAAGCTCTTCCTCTTGCAGGTGGAGGAGCTCGGTTCGCTTGATTCACCGGGTTGGCTTGGGCCTGAGCATGAATAATGTTTACCAACCTTGGACAAGTGTTTCTGAAATGGCTTGGGTCTCCGCAATTGTAGCAAGCCCGCATAGGTTGACCCATAGGATAATTGGGTTGGTAATATGTTTGGGCTAAATGTTGGGTGGGTGGAAATAGTAGGGGTTGTTGGGCTTGACCCATTAATTGTTGGTGGGTTTGGGTTGAAGGCTGGTGGCGGTTCGTTCGCTGGGGCATGCGGCAGGTTTGAACAGTATGACCTGCGCGACCACAGCCGGTGCAATGCTGGCAGGGATAATCAGGAGAATGGTGATATTGGCAACGGTTGCATTTTGGTAACCGGCCAGAGTAGGGTCTTTTGTATGGTGCAGGTGAAGGAGCGACTTGGGTAATGGGTGCAGCAGGAATTGGGAGGTTGGTTTGTGTAACAGCGAAATTTCTGGTGTTGCGCTTCCTCTTGTTAACAAACTTAGAGGAGGAGACGGGATGGTTTGAAGTTTGACCCTCAATGGGGGCTTTCTTTTTCTCTTCTTTAAACTTCCCGTTGCGAATTCGATTCTCGTTCAGTTCAGTCGCTAGCTCCATAGCAGCCTCAAGTGATACCGGTGAAATGCTGAGAACTGAATCTTGAATTTTCGAGGGAAGTCCTCGAATATAATGCTCGATCAAACGATAAGTTGGGGTAAACAAATTTGGAACCATTTGGTTCAACTCCAAGAACCTCTTGTTATAGGTGGTGTGATCCCCCTCCTTCTGTTTTAAAGAATGAAATTCGTCCTCCAACTTTTTAATTTCACTCATAGGACAGAAACGCCTAGTCATGATTTCCCTTAACTCCTCCCAAGTTAAGGCCATTGCATCATTAGTTCCCCTCTTCCCTTTTTCAGTATTCTACCAAGTGAGAGCTACCCCAAATAGTCTCCCGGTGGCGTATCGAACCTTGCGATCCTCAGGACAATCGCAGTTGAGGAAGGTGTTTTCCATTTCCTCGAACCAGTGGAGGAGAGCAGTGACACCTTCGGTCCCCTCAAATTTAGGAGGATCACAAGATTTGAAATGTTTGTATGAGCACTTGCTGGTAGGAGGGTTGTCGATGTTCTGGTCATGTTGTTGGGGAGGATTAGTGGGATTTGTGGCGAGAGCTTGTTGTACTTGGACAACAATGTCAGGCAGTATCGTGGCCATTTGTTTCGCGATGTGTGTGGCCAAGCGTTCCTGAGACCTTCCTGATCTTTTACCCCTCGTTGTTGTCTGGACGACATCTACAGGAACATACATAAGAAGATTGTGAGTTTATGTAGTCTTTTTAGGTGTCATGTGTCTTTAAGAAAAATGAAAATAACATAAATATCAATAATGCAACTACATCCATAGGATGTCCTGGGTTTGCTCATGTTGGGCCTCAAATGTCCCCCATACCTTCACCTGTATAGTCATGTGGGCCCCCATGGCTATTGGCTTGGTAGGATTCACATTAGTATTGGCGATTTAACACTCGCATCACCCGAATGCAAACCACAAAATATGTTTACGAGATGTATGGTCGGAATGTGTCCAGGTGTAGACACAATGACAACTCAAAGTGGGGTTAGCTCACACGACGTTTGGTATAGCATGCTTTGGCCTAATAGGTACTTCGTACTCTCATCGTTAGTCCCCTGGTAGGCAAACTGGTCCTTTATTTTGGATTTATACGAATGCCAGCCTAGACAGGACGTTCCGACTACCGGTACTGGTACCCTTCCAGTTACTACATGCCCGTCATGAGAACTCACTTTGATGGGATTTGAAAACGCAAAAATCATTGTAAAAACAATCATGATGTGGTGTGTGCTTTCATGGATATGATGTGTTATGAGAATATGATTCATGATAGGCATTATATGATAATACATACTTATGAACATGCTTGCATAATATTGAATGTAACATTTAACATAAAACATATAAACATAATGAAATTTGGCATGTAACACACAAAAATCTTATAAGTTTCTAATCAACTATAGTATAGGCTCTAAGGGTCTAATAACCTATCCTATATCCCTATAGTCATGGCTCTGATATCAATCTGTCACACCCCGACCCGCAGCGGAATAAGAGTCGGGGCATAATTGGGTTATCACCAAAGCTCATGATATTTACTAATATGTTTCATATTTATTAAAGTCAAAGTTACATTTCCAAATATCCAAACATGTCCATACCATGCAAAGAAAATAAACCAAACATAACAATCCCAAACTCTAAATCATTTTATTCTTCTAGTCCAATCCTATGTGTTTCTGGCTACAGCTGGTTCACCTGTATCATGTGTAAAAATGGGGGTTTTTGGGTCAACATAAGTTGGCGAGTGAACCTTGTTAGATAAACATTTGTTATTGATTTTCTTGTTAGTTTATCAATGAAAAATTGTGCATAATCATAAATGAGCAAATGTAAATAACCAAGCAGTAGCAATAGCAATCACAACTATAATATACAATAACACATGATAACATACATTAACATACCAACATCATACGATAAATAACATGAATGAAACTGTGCGATCAAGGCTCAATCAAACGGAGCCGATCGTATTGCATGTACTGAAAATGATAAATGTCTGTGCGATCAAGGCTCAATCAAATGGAGCCGATCGTATTGCATGTACTGAAAATGATAAATGTCTGTGCGATCAAGGCTCAATCAAACGGAGCCGATCGTATGTGGGCACGCCAGGTTCACGCTCATAATGTAATGGGGAACATGCTCAACCCTCATAATGTAATGGGGAGCGGCGGCCTATGAAATTGCATGTACTGAAATAATAAATTGAATCTAACAATAACCACACAAACAGTTGTAACAAGCTGGATACACAAGTTCATGATACGATGTATGCACAATGGTTAAATATAATATATAGCAAGACACATGATACACCCCAAAACATGATTAAAACGGGGAATTTGTAAGATTCACTCACATTGGGTGCGTTTGATTGGAGATGATGAGATGCGCACGAGTCGGGAGAGTTGGACAACGAGAATTACTAACCTAAATAATAATGGAAAAATATAGTAAATGAGTGGATTTTATTAAGGATTTTAATGGAATTTTTAGATATATTTTTTGTGAGTTTAAGGCTATTTTCTATCTTTAAAAATATTATTTTTAAGTATTTTTGATTAATTTTTAAATTAAGTTAAATAAATAAAAATATAAAAAAATTGTTTATTTTTGCGTTGACCGTTGACCGTTGACTTGTTGACCTATTGACCGGTTCGGTCAGTGTGCATGTATGCGCTGGGTGAGACTCGAACCCGAGACCTCCCGTACGAGTGCACGCAGCTCTTCCAACTGAGCTACTTGTCTAACCCGAAATAATCTTGTTTTTAATTATATTTATATACTAATTCGATTTATCCAAAATTCTTTTAATTTCAAAAACATTTTAATTCATCAAACTGGTGCTAGTGACAGGTTTCGAACCCGGGACTTGTGCTTTAACATCACACACAGTCCACCGCTGGACTGTGTGTCTAACTTGGTTAATATACCAATTTTTACTATACTTAACAACTAACGAGGATTAACCCGGTTCAGTTTTAAACAAAAAGGCATTTTATTACATAGAGGGTGCGTGTATCAAGAATCGAACTCGGGACGTATGCGTATATGCTTGCACACAGTTCACCGCTGGACTGTGTGTCTAACCCGTTCATTATATCGATTTTTATTAGCCTTATATTATACCGCGTCTTCGTCTTCTTCGTTAACTTTACCCAGAAAACAAATTCCAACTGTTTTGACTGATTTATGCCTAATCTGGTTTTTTTTAAACTTTATGAGTAATTTAAAGGTAATGAATGGAGATAGTTTGGGGATAGGATGTACCGATCAGTGATTCTCACAGAATTCCGGCAGAGGTCCGTCGGCTCTGATATTGAACTCCGGCTGTTGAAATCAATTAACAGTTCCGTTTGATTATTTATGAAGTTGAGGTGCTTAATCAAAGTTTAACAGAAGTTTGAAAGATCATACCAGCTCTCAGTGTGTTTCCGGAAGTTTCAGAAGTTTTTCGGCGAAGGTAGGAATTTCGACAAACGTTGACTGGGATTGATTCTGATGGTGGAGTTGTGTTAGAGACAGATTAATCAAACGATTGAAACAGAAAGAGTCGAAGGAATTACCGTGTGGATGTGAGTCTCGGTTTTCCGGCGACTTGCAGAATTTTTCCGGCGAGTAAAATAACCTTCTCCGGTGGACAGTAAAATGTGCGGCAATGTAATTGAAGGTCTTGCAGAGTATTTTGAGTCGCAGGAGAGGTCTAAGATTGAAGTTATCCGAGAATTGAAAGTTTTCAGTTATTAAACCGATTCACTTCCGAATTCAAGTTTCATTCACAGTAGAATTGATTGGATTTATCAGTTTATCGGTTATACTCATTGAATCGCGAGTATCCAAATCGTCTTTGAGTGTTTGATAACCGATTTCAGTTACAATTGATGTAACCGATTGATTTACATTTGTCTATTAGATCTATTTGTTTCCTAAGGATGACAGAAAACAAACAAGTGGCGGAGTGGTTATGCGGGTGAGTGTTAAGTCTTTGAAGTTATAATCCGGCTGACCCGGGTTCGAGTCCCGGCCGCCCCAATTTATTTTTAAACACTTTATTTTTACTTTTTATCAATTATAACTTTTATAGTTTAGTTTGTTTATTAATTATGTATCATTAAAAATCAAAATAACCATAAATATACAACGTGACATTTATAACTTGATATTCGATTACAAAACGGAGCGGGTTTTGGAAACCCGTTTTTGACAAATGTTACACTCATCGTCGACAAATGGAATATATGCAAGAAGGCACTGGTTGACATAAAAACTACCAATGACCAATATACATGAAAGATGGCATTGGGTACAAAGATAAGCTTGGGAATGTAAGAAAAATATTTTTGCCTCCTCACAGCAAGAGCTATAGCCATGCCAACTCCTTATCTAGAAAAAAATTAATTGATAAAAATGATCTAATTGCTCAAAGTGTCGATTGTGATACTAACGTTTCTATAAGCAACGTAGATGCAATCAAGCGTGAGGAGGATGTGTGCGATAAGGAATGTGGAGGCACAAAAGTAGGAATAGGGTATTCAGGCGACAGTTATACTATGGTTAACTGGTTCGCCGGGAACTGGGAGAAAAGAAACAAGACTTTTATTCGAGATGAAAAAATTTAACTAGGACGGGTGATTGTATTAAACCTAGTCTAAATATTCGGGATGACTCTAATAGGCATGTTCCTAAACCTATGACTCACAACCATGAAAATGCTGTGGTTAAATGCATTGACTTCCAATATGCTTTTTGTGATGAAAATGTTGTGCTTGAACCCCCTGTATTTGTTCTAGAATTAAAACAAAATAGATTCAGAAAGTTCCTTACAAAGGAAATTCCTGAGTTTGTTCCATCTTGTACAGGTATGTTAGTCTGATAAAGAACCAAACGAAGATAGTTGCATTGAAGACTCAAACACAACAACTTCAGAAATTGGCGAAGAAAGCTCGAGTGAAGATCAAGGATCGGATAATTCAAGTGAAAATCAAGGGTCAGCTTCTTCAACAAACAGCGAGATTGATGAAGGTTGCATTAAGGATGAAAGTCGTCTTGACAAGAAAATGAAGAAAATCATAAGTTCAAGTCTCAATGCACCTTCATCAAACAACGCATCATATAATTCAAGAAAATCATCACATACATCATCTTCTAAAGCATCAACCTCTAAGAGGAAGAAGAATCGTTGTATTAAAGGTTTTCGTTGTGGGCATTTAGGACACCCGGCGAAACATTGCAAAAGCAAGAAATGTTCTAAACTAGATCAAAATATTTCTAAACATTTCACATATCATTTTGAAAATTTTTAGAAATCCGTCAAAAACTTCGTTAATGAAAATTGTTTTTGGGAAAGGAAAGACGATGTTCTCCAAGAAGATCATGATAAATTAAAAATCAAGCAAGTTTGAGTTCGGAAAACTAACTTGTATATAATTGTTGTTTGTCGTGTAACAGAATAAAATTCAAAAATGGCTTCGAATGCTTATGGAGTAAATTTGGCACATTGACAGCGGATGCTCTAGGTATATGACTGTCAACGGGGATCGGCTCCTCCAATAATGAGCAACCGTTCTGATCTAACTCACCTATCAAAGGCGAAATTCATTGCTAGAGAGGATGAAAAACAAACAAGAATGATCTTACTGTTTAACTGCTCTGATTCTATTGAAAGACGTGCAAAGTACAGACACGAGTAAACAAATCAGTAGGGCTTCGTCGTACCAACTGAACTATCACTACTTAGCTCTGACACAACATTCCTCTATTTATAGGTTGACATGACTTGCACAGGAGTGTGTGTAAAACAGAGACCTGAGTCATACGAGTGGCTGCTTCGTACGAGTGACTGAGAGTCACTCGTACGAGCCATCATGACTCGCTCGTACGAACCATTACAAAATGTATAAAATAATCATTAACATATATACAAATGATGTTTAAGCTCTATATACAATACATACAAATCCTAGACGTAGGCAATAGACATAATGCACCAACAAACTCCCCCTTGGATGTCGCTGCAGTCTGGATAGTCTTCAAACAATCTTCACAAAATTTAACACTAACGCCCAAAAAATCTCTTCGGTGGCTTGCGACGCTCCTCAATACTATTGGCGTTTCATCCGTTGGAGGAGGTCGGTTCACTGTATTGCCAAACCGAAAGCTCTGTTGCGATGCTATGCGAGCACACTCCGCAATCCTATCTTCTTTCTTTTCTTTCTTTTTCTGTCCAGTCTCTTCCAGCTTCCTCCATGAAGTGTTCCATGCCGATCCTGAATGAATATCATTTGCAAAGCAGACATTAACAATCTTCTGGAACTGGAGAGCTTGCTCTTTATCCTCTTCTTCAAAACCGATCTTGCTATAAAACAAGCATTCAATATCCTTCTTCGTGCAATTGAGTAGCCACATCGGGTCTAGTACTCAAATGCCAAGCCACAACCCGTATATGTGTTTGTGAGCTATGACGGCTTCGGTTAGCTCCTCTGTAATTTTCCATGAATCTTCATCTGGGTGCACACAAATAACAGCCTCTCCTATATTCGAATTGTAATGCCACCACCTGATGATCGTATAGAAATCCTGCTCCATCTATAACATAGGAATATTTTTCATCATTTTCGGCCTCTTTACGATGAGCGTCACATCCTTCTCTTTCGTCATCGGATCAATCTTTGTGATGCGTCTAGGAAAGTGAGGTTTCCAGTGATTAAATCCATGTAAAGCCTCAAGCTTGATCAACTTCCATAGTCTCTGGTCGTGAAATTGCTTCTTTAGATTAATCAACTTTGTCTACACCAACTCTTTAATATCCTAGTAAGGCAAGGACTTGATGTCGCTTAGATATCGGAATATTGAATACCAAACTCCCTCTTGATCGCATAGACATTAAGTTCCTCGATCCAACCCCAGCTTATGATGTCCCCTAGTGAAATATCAGCATCACGAGTAAAGAATGCTAATGGACTCTTGAATTTACGTTCGGCTGGTGCACTATTGAACCATTTCTTCCTTATCTCAACAATTTCGGCACTGTGTAATTGTTGAGGAATAGTTCCTTCATTTCCAGCTTCTTCAACCTTACGCTTTAACACATCAACATTTTCGGCTGCAACTAATTCAGCAAAAGTTGGGGAGTCCTCTGTACCCTGATCGACAATATTAGCATTGTCATCAGAATCATCCTCCACGACAACTCGATCTTACTCGTTCGCTTCTTCAACATGTTCAAACATATAATCATTTGCTCGAACACATTCATCTCGTTCAGCTCATCCTCTTCATCCACACCTAGCATTTCTGCGATCTCCTCCTTAGTATAACTGTGAATGAATTCGCCTTCTTCAACGTCATGCTCAAGAAAAAAGATCTTTGGTTTCGGCATGATAGGAACGGTAGATAAATCAATCACCGAGAAGATTCCTGCCTGCTGAGCATCTACTGAATCTTCAGTTCTATCTTTTTAGCCCTTCTTCAGTAGTTTGATTTGCAGAATCATCGAGGTACACTGAATAATGAATTTCTTCATTAACACCGATCAGTTACATGTACACCCGACCCTCCTACGTTATCATCATCATCATCACTAATGTCAGAATCACTAGACAAAACATCATCTAACTCTTCCTCATCTTTTTCAACATCCTCTTCAAACTCTTCAACTGCTTCCTCAATCTCCCTTTCCAACTTTTTCTTCAACAACTATTCACGATGCCTCTTAGAAAGATCTAACACGTCTATCTCCACATCTTTCGGTGTCCCAATAAACACAAACCTGTTCGACACCTGATATAACACAATATCTATACAAGTAACTGGCACAGACTCAGCTTCTGGCTCAGTTTCAACGATCACAGGATCCTATACAATCTTCTCTTTGCTTTTCCTTGTGCGTTTAATTGCTCTTTAGTGAGACGTTCCCTTTTAGCGACATGTGCTGGAGCTTCAGCGCGTTCAATCTCGTCAATTTCCGCAGCTATATTCACTCCAAGCTTCTTTATCAGGATTTTCTCAAACATACTCATCCTCCTATCATTCCGAAGCGTTTCCTCTTCATACTCAGCCGTACGAAGATGTAACCGTTCGTTTTCAGACACGATGCTAGCAAGTGCTATTTATCTTCAATCAACGTATTTAGTTGTTCTTGTAATTCAGCTATCTTCGCTGTATTCAACAAAACCTGTCTTTACAACTCATCAACACGTGGGTCGTTAAATGAAAAATCTTCACCCCCAGGAATATCTCCAAAGTCAAAATCGAAATCGAAATGTGACTGGGGTTGTGAAGTACGTGGTGGCTGTAGCGGTGTAGCTTGCCGTTGTGTTAGCTGCGGGGGTGTTGGTTGTTGCGTTCGTTGTGGTGGCGGTTGTGGATCAGCCTGTCGAGGTGGCGAAGTTGGAATCTGTTGAGCTGGTTCGACCACAACCACTTCTTCAATTGTTTGTTCTGGCATAGTCTCTTTTGATATGACAGTTGGAGACTGAGAACTTCTTGCTACTGGGCGCTTTAACCTTCTTGTCTTTTCTTCACAGGTGTGCGCATAGGAGTATCTGGATCAGAACCCGCAGGTACATATGTAGTATCATCCTCACCTGTAGCTTTGCGCTTTCGTTCCTCGGCTTTTTTCTTTAACTCAGCCTGACGCTTTTTCTCTATCTTTTTCACCCTTTTCCTCCCACCAGCACGTCTTTCATCTGAATTTGTGCTCGAAGACGAAACGTCTTCAGCTGCTTTATCTCCACCAAATGCTGACGTTCAATATCCGCAACAATATCCACAACATTATCTTCAACGTCTGGTTCATCAAGTAACCCAGAACTTTCTGCTGTGGTCTTTTTCTTTGGCTGTGCTGATGCAAAAGTTGTAGATGTAGCTTTTCGTTTAACACCCTTTTCGCCATCTTTACAAACAATGGACTGCACATAGCCACAAAACTTTCTAACGCAGCTAATTCTTCACTGTCATCTCCACTATCATCCTTCTTCCATTTACCAGGAGCTGGAGAAATATAATCTTTGTCTACTATCGCTCATAAAACCGTAGCATTCGGAAATGTCTTCAAATGTAGATTCATCTTCTTGAGCGTTGACACATCCATTTGTTCGAGTTTAAGCACATCCCCCTTCTTCTTCTTCTTCTTCTTCTTCTTCAGATTTGGGTGTAAATGATCTAATAACATCTGGACAAATTGCGGATACTGTAAAATTTCTCTCGCTGTATGTTTTGCACCATCTGAGTAAATATAACTTTAGAGAAGTTATATGGCAAGTTCAGGACAAGTGCAGTGATCATACACATTTGGTAGTCAACTAAATCGTCAAAACCTCCTTTCCGATGGCTTAGAGCATGAGCCACAACATGCGTAATATAACGGAAAGGTGCGCTGAGATTTCCCTTCTTAAACGGCGCTGCGTTCACAAAACCTGCATATCCCATCCTGTAAAAGCATCCCTTAACCATGTATTCAGGAAAACCGGTTGGATCATCTTCGTTATCCTTGAAATCCAAAACTGTTCGAATCAAATCTTCTGTAATCTTTACTTGTACATCGTCAATCTTTACTGCCGACACTATCACATTATCTTCAGCACTGAATTCAGCCGCATTCCAAAAGTATTCAATGTGAGATCTATAAACTGTGTGACGATCAGTGAGTGCTTTGGTTATCGGAATTCAACTCAGAAAATCTAGCACATCACGATAAGCCGCTATCTCTGGTATAGTCTCGTCCACCAAACAACATATATTGTGAAATGGTGAAAATAATGTTTTCTTGACCTGTATACATAGAGAAACAAAACATTAGAAAAATTTTCAAACTTTTAAAACTAATAATATCATTCGTACGAGCTACATGTTCGTACGGTTCAACACTTAGAAAATTTTTACAAGTTTGAAACAAACTATCATTCATACGAGTCACTACTTCGTATGGATGACTTAAGACTTAGAAATTTTTATGTTTTTCTAAACTTGCTTGGTACGAATCATGCTTCATATGAATCATCATTACTTAACACAATTTTGAAAACTTTAACTTTTAGGGATGTTACTTCGTATGAAAAGTTCATTCGTACGAATGAAAAGATATAACATTTTGAAAGACTTGGTTCGTATGAACGACTTCTTCATACGAATGATGAACCGTTCCAATAACACCAAGTTTAAACCGAACCTAAAACATTTTGTTTTTAACGAATTGATAGTTGATTTATAGGTTATTAGCGCTGATTTTAACGATTTTATGATCAATTTTAAGTTTTACCGGTCCAATCTCCCTAAATCTATGTTTTATGTCCGTTTGGTCTAGGTCCGGCATCATAACGGCTAAGATTGAGCAAAATTACCTTTCCCATTGCAAGAGGTGTGCAAATCAACCTCCCCAATGTGATAATACTTGGAATGTGTTGAGAAATATGATGTTTAGAATGTATTGGCGCAAAAGTTCTCTCAGTTCACACAGTGATATAAACTTGGTCCGTGCGAAGCAAGATTCCTTTTATACTAGTTAGGGTTCGTTCGTACGAACCAATGGTTCGTGCGAATGAAACACCAAACTTTATTCGTACGAATTAGGGTGATTCGTACGAATCAGTTCTGAAGCTTTTTAAACTTTTTGATATTTTGATATTTTTATGTAATTTTTATCTGATTTTATCTGTTTAAAACCCACTCAGTTAACCAAGTCCAAGTTAGTGAACCTGGTTACCTGATTTGCCTACCGTCCAAGTTAATGACCTTGGTTGACCATGTTTGACCAAAACATATTTATTTAAACATGTAAAGTTTCAAATTAATGAACTTTATTGACGTTCAGGTAAAATTTTATCGTTTGAAATTAGCTCCCAACCCATGGTTTTCAGCTTTCCTTCAGCAAAATGTCGCCAAGACTTCAACTATCAGTGAATTCATCATCGGTAGATTAAAAATAAACTATAAAGCTAAGGAAACTGAAAATGTTTTTGGGTTTTAGGATTTTATCAAAACGAAATAACATATTTTTGTGAGCTTTGTGTTTAAGAGAATCATATCTAGTACTTAACAAGTCACTAGTACCGTTGATCTTGGTATACTTATTAAGCTCTTAACGAGATTTACTTAGATTGCCAATATACGTGTCCTTTTAAACCTCTACTCGTTTCTCAACAGTTTCAAGATATGTTAGGTAATATTAGGAACATGAAATAATTGTGTTTCCCATCTCAGAAATTACTCCCGTATTGAGATTCCTAGAATTTCATTTCACAGGTGAATATATCCAATTGATATCTGTAAAGGGGTGAACTGCGAGACCTTGAGAGCTCAGCTTAGTATTTCCATACAGACAAAAAGATGAAGGCTCGTCTTTAGGTGGTGTTCCTTAAAGGAATCTTTTGAACTGCAGCTGTCGTAAATATTTATGACATATTCATTTTTATGTAGCTTGGGCGAATAATGCGTAAAGTATTATACAATTTCTAGGCCATTGCTGACGAAAAATTAGAAGAACTCAGATAATACCCAAGATATCAATTAAATATAAAGACCTAGTATCGCAGAATATGGCATTCTCTCAAATGAAATTTCGGAGTACTAAGTCCATATATCCGATAGATGTTAACCCAAAAATTATTCAGTTTTACGTTAGATTTATATCTTGAAAACAATTTACTGAACAATTGAAGCCTACTGGCACATCCTCAGCAAACCTGTTTAATAACTTGCTTAAAATTCCATATCTTTAGCATTCTGTAACTGTCATATTGATATAATATGATCACTCTTTTTCAAAAAACTCTTTTTGAATTTTATAATGTTTTTGTATTTCCCCAAACTTTCTCCCCCTAAAATCTAAAACATATTTTTGGATTTTTTAGAACTTTTAAGAAAGAATGTACATAAATACGTCATACCGATGAAAAATTCACGTCAAGTCTTCATCATCATCCTCAAACTCAACCTCAAGAACATCCCCTGATGTCAGATTTTATAAACCATTCAATTTTAAAAGATTTTTAAATCTTGTTTTATCAAAAGCTTTGGTATAAAAATCTGCTTTTTGGTCATCAATGTGGATTTTCTCAATTCTAGCCAACTTTTTCTCGTAGCAATCACGGATAAAGTGGTGTCGAATCTCTATATGTTTAGTACGTGAGTGTTGGCATGAGTTTTTAGTGATATCGATCGCGGCCTGGTTATCTACATATATTGGCGTATCAAGAAATTGTAGTCCGAAGTCTTTCATCTGCTGTTGAAACCAGAGAATCTAGGAACAATAGCTGGATGCTGAAACATATTCAGCCTCACAGGCAGAGAGAGCGACCGTGGTCTGTTTCTTGCATTGCTACGTTACCAAACGAGTTCCGAAGAACTAGCAACCAGCCGTCGTAGATTTGGCATTAAGTTGCAGCAACCGAAATCATAATCCGAGTAACCCGCTAGATTGAAGTCGTCGTGTCTAGGGTACCACAAGACAGTGCTTGGAAAACCCTTCAGATATCTCATGATACGTTTGACGGCGAGCAAGTGCGAATCTCTTGGATTGGACTGATAACGGGCGCACAGGCACATTTGATACATGATATCTGGTCGAGAAGCAGTGAGATACATCAATTATCCGATCATGGAGCGGTATAACGTCTCGTCAACTTTTTCTCCAATAAGATCTGGACAAATGCCGTGATTAGGAGCTAATGGGGTTGATGCTGGTTTAGCTCCTGTCATATTGAATTTCTCCAATTTGTCATGAACATACTTCGTCTGATGGATAAAGATACCATCAGGCAACTGATCAACCTGAAGTCCCAAAAAGAACTTCATTTCCCCCATCGTGCTCATTTCAAATTTGCGCTTCATAACTTCTTCAAAGTCTTTACACAGCTTGTCATTTGTCGATCCAAAGATAATATCATCCACATATATCTGTACTATAATCAAATGCCCATCCACTTCCTTAGTAAAGAGGGTAGAATATACAGTTCCTCTGATAAAGCCGTTGTCTAGAAGATGACTTCAAAGCGTTTCATACCAAGCTCTCGGGGCTTGATGAAGACCATATAAGGCTTTGTTCAGAAGGTAGACTTTGTCTTTGTGTACTGGATCGACAAACTCCGGTGGTTGGCCAACATACACCTCCTTTTTAACTTTACCGTATATGAAAGAAGATTTAACATCCAACTGGTATACCTTGAAACCTTTCCAAGAAACAAAGGCCAAGAATATGCAGATCGCTTCAAGACGGGCAACTAGGGCATAGACTTCTGTATAATCTATACCTTCTTGCTGATGAAAACCTAGAACCACAAGTCGAGCTTTGTTTCGGACCACGATACCTCTATCATCATGTTTGCACTTGAAGACCCATCGATGGTGGATATCTTTTTTGTGATGATCTGGTAGGTCAACAAGCTTCCGGACTCCGAGTTTCTAGAATTGAAGCAATTCCTCCTGCATTGCATCCACCCAGCTTTCTTCTTTCAACACGTCTTTCCAGTTCCCGGGTTCAACCTGAGAAACAAAACAACTATTAGAAAGTCTGGTTTGAAGTGGAGCAATACGAGTATAGAAACAGCTTAGATCCTTGATATGATTCCGATTTTGCACTCTTGTTTGTAAGCTGCCTATAATATTCTCCGAAGGATGATATGAAAGTGACCTTGGCATCACTTTGTTTGGAACATCTACTTGTGATTGCAAATTCATGAGAACTTCATCAACTACTGGTACAGACGATGAGGCTTCATTCCTGACATTTGACTGATCACCCTGTGATTTCAAGAAGCTTTCAATCTGTTCAGATCCTTCATCGGAACTGGTTCCACCATCGTCGAAAGTCGGTTGCCGATCAGAGTCATCATTCGGCTGTTGCTGAGTAGATGATTCAGTAGTGTTGACATTTGGTGCAGGTACAGGTTTTTTGATGTGAAAAGCTCGGACTGACAATAGACATGTTGCCAGGAAGTGATGTAGAAATCACCAATGGTCTAGATACTTGTTCTTGATTAGATATCTGATGCTGTTGAAAGAGCATAACAAGTTTTTCATCTGATGGCACATCTGGCAGGTCGAATGAATCCCACAACTCCTCGTAGTTAAACAGCCATGGATCTCTAGGTTTCTGCGTAGGTGTAGTATATCTTTGACAACCAACATGCTATGCAAGAACGACCTGGTTCAGACTCGGCAAGAAAACATGTTTCTGAGGAGTAGCGTAACAGATGAAAAATCCTTCCAAGGATTTGGGCTTTCGCTGATTCAGTAACTCGAAACACGTCTTGTTGTGAGGCTAAACTGTTAACACACGATTCAATGTGTAACACGCTGACGCGACTGCTTCACTCCAGAAATTGATTGGCAATTCGAATCGGCTAGCATAGTTCTGACAGTCTCGATCAGTGTGCGATTCTTACGTTCAGCTACTCCATTTTGTTGAGGAGTATAGGGGGCGCTGAATTTGTGAAGAATTCCCTTTTCATTGCAGAATTCGAGCATCTTCTTGTTCTTGAACTCAGTTCCATTGTCAATGCGGGTTCTCTTGATAGGCAAGTGATATAGGTTTACGAGTTTTCTGAAGAGAATCATTAGAGTTTCAAAAGGTTCGTCTTTGCTCTCCAGAAAGACAACCCATAAGAATCTTGAAGAATCATCTGTAACGACTAGGCAATATAGATCACCAGAAATGCTTTTGATGTTAACTGGTCCGAATAGATCCATATGAAGCCTCTGTAGTGCTAGCTTGATAGAAATCAACAGCTTTCACGGGTGTGATTTCTTATGCTGCTTCCCCTTTTTGCAGCTCAGACAATCTTCGGATAGTTGAAATTCTTCAGATTAACACCCTCCACTAGGTTGTTATGCACAAGAAAATTCATCTTTCGGAGATGAATGTGCCCCATCTTCCGATGCCACAAGATCGACTCCTTCTTGGTATATTTAGATACAAAGCATTGAACTTTCTTTGATGTGGTAGAGGTGATGCTCATATCAAAGAACATATAAATTAATTTCTCTCGGAGCTCGCATCAGAATCCATTCCTCCGGAATCTTGAATCCCTGTTTAAGATCAGACACTCTTTATCATTGAAGTGCGTTGTGATTTTTATGTCACAGATCTACGAAATGCTGAGTAGATTGTTCTCAAGCTCAGTTACGTAGTTCACTTTATCAAACGATACAACTCCATTCATGAGAATTCCTTCGCCGATAATCCTTCTCCTTGTGTTTCTACAAAACCCACATACCCTCCTCGGATAGCTTTGACGTCATTTAACAACGCAAGCATCCCTGTCATGTGCATGAAAGCTCCACTATCCATTATCCATTTTGACATTATCGATCATGGGAGCCCCTGCACACATGATGAAGAGACTATTTAAACAAAGAAACCCAAGCCTGCTTGGTCTTGGGTGGGTTCAGAATGTCAAATTTCAGACCAACCTTGTTTTTATCATTCCTTTTATGATCGGTTTTGTGTGGAACATAAGATTTTAGTTCAATCTTGGATGGTTTGACTTTGGCAACCCATTTTTGCATTTGCAGTTTAGCCCTTTTAGCATAAAACTTTGAATTTGAATCCACTTGACGGTTTTTAGTTGATGTTTCACCAATTTCATATTTAGAGTTATGATGAAACATTGGTTTAACATTTTTGTGGGATTCGTTGTTTCTTTTTAGAATTTTCTTCGGTACAATAATGGGTGCTTTCTATTTTTCATCCTTAGTGAACCTTTTAGAATTAGAAACAGATTTTGGACTTGTTTGTGAGCAATATCATGTGATATGCCCAACATTCATACATTTATAACACGTCCTGCTGTCCTTATGAACAGAGGTACCCAAAACTTGTTTCCTATTCTCTTTCTCTTTCTGAAAATCATCATTCGATTGTGTCCCGATGGTTTCCTTTTCCTTCCCGGTTGTTGTCCCAAAAACAAAATTGATTTTCTTAGTAAAGTTCAATTTTTGGGACCTGTTGTTCATTTTTCGCTTCTGGAAACCTAAACCCGCCCTCTTATTTTCAGGACAATCTTTATTTTTATGATAGTAGGGTTGGTTGTCACTTTTTGATTTAGAGTAGAAAGATGCATCATGTTTATCTAAATCAACATGACTTACCACCACAAGCTTGAACATTTTATCAACACGATCCGTATTCACGTTCTGATCGGAAAGTCCTCATCCGAATATAGTTTATCAGATCCGTTCATTTTATAAACTATGACATTGGATCAATACTTCAACTATCTTCCGATGTTTCATCAGATACAGACTTGTTAGATTCATATTTTCCAGATTCAGAATATTCTGATTCACTTTTTAAGACATTTTCAACCACTGTTTTCACCACCTTAGAGTCACATTCATCTTCAGATTTGGTATAACTTACATCGATGACCGTAGGCAGCTCGTTAGACGGTTCAGTTTTCAATTTTAGATTAAGCGCCTTTTCCACCCCAGATGGTTTTTTACAAGCATAACTATTCCACATGGGCGGTGGAACACGATCGTAACTTGCACTCTTAGTTTCATCATTTTTAGATTCGTCGTTGTTTTCAATTATAGGAAGAATGTGATCAATGACGTAAGAGCTTGTTGAATAACTGATTAACAATTTGTTAACCCATTCAGATTCAATTCTTATTTTCTGAAGCTCACTTTTTAGCTCATCGATAGTATTCAAATAAATGTTAATGGCCATCTGCTTGTCCATAACTGTCGCTTTAAGCATCAAAAGTGTTGCGTCATTTTCTCTGAGTGCTTTTATATATTGTTTAACAAAATAACTTAATTTGTCGTATGCTTCTTTAGTTGATTTGTAATCATTTGACAAATTATTTGTTAAAATTTTGAGCTTAGTATATCGTGTGTCTTTTACAAGACATTCACTACATGGCTCAGCACATTTCAGACATGGTTTTCAACCACAAACTCACTCTTATACTCATTTACCTCATTGACATTTGCCATGCATGCCTTGCTGATGTCATCCGACAACTTCTCCATCTTTTCATCAATTCTTTCTTCATCATCTGGCTTCTTTTGTTCTTCGCAAGATGATTGATGACTTGGTGCAAAATAACCTGCAAAAGTTTTTAGGATATCATTAGGCAAGAGGTGTTTAAACAGACTATTCAAATGTTCATCCTCCTCTGACTATGTGTAATATTAAAAATCATTATCAGGACCCTCGTCAAAAGATGCCCCTGATTCTTCCTCATGTTCTTCAAAAATCTCAGCAACCAAAGCCAAACATTCATTCTTTGAGATATATTTATTCCAGTTGAAGCCCTCATCTTCTTGAGTCACAACAGTGCTTTATCTTTGGTTTCTGGCTGTTTGTCTTCAATCGGCACCATTCGAGTTCTTGGCTGAGGACGGTGGTAGATTGCTCTCTTGTAGTAATCATCGGCAAAAGGGTTATCGTTACCCTGAACTTCTCTGTTCGGACATTCACGCTTGAAGTGTCCCTTTTCCCGACACTTAAAACAAGTAACTTTGGATTTATCAAACCTAAGTTTCCCATCCAGACCTCCCAAGTTGTCTTTTCCGGTTATTTCCATGAATCTTTGTGCATGTCGAACAATCGATTCCATACACCACTTGATGTCAATTAACTCCATTTCAACCGGATCTATCTGATCGTAATCTTCTCTTGTCATTTATGGGTTCCAATTTTTCATGCGACTAGACTATGATATGATTCAAGAACCGATGCTAATAGAGACATGTGTTGCTTCGCGGTCTTCTCATCAAAATTTTGCGCATTCTGGAAATCGATAACAATGTTGCATTGTAAGACTCTCTGATTACGATTAGATTGAGTATTCTTGTTGATGTGGGGCTTGTTTGAACCATAAGATGACTGTGGGCTTGGAGGCATGTTAGGATGAACTGATGTAAAGGATTGAAAGCCACTGCTTTGGTTTGATAGTGAACATGGCGTACTTTAGGCGCTAAAGGCTGTCTGGATCTCTAGAGACTAAATTTGAGCAGCAGAACTGTTCTTGAAGTACAAATTAACCTCTTGTTGAACTTGGACCGTTTTGTTCTTTGCCATCTTTTGCATTTCAAGTTCATGTCTTTCCAATCTTTCAATGAAACGTGTTAATGAAAAATTACCATACTCGGTTCCATTCTTCAATATGGTCAAATAAGTAGACCATTCGCCTTGCGGTAGAGAATCTACCAACTTGTCAACAAGTTCTTCATTGGTTTTGATGATTCCCATCCTTTTCATTTGTACCATTAAATGACAGTATCTTTCGATCAATTGCTTCACAATCTCTCCTTTAATCAACGTAAAGATATCAAACTCTTTACTTAACAACGCCCGTTTACTCTAACGAAGCTGAGCACTTCCATGAAACTTCAAACGAAGAGCATTCCACAATGACTATGCATCATCATCGTGTTGTAATAACGCCGAAATATCTTCTTTGATGGATTGTTGTAGAATATTCATCATTTTCTTTTCGTTTATGAACCTTTCTCTTTCAACATCCGAGAGTTGAGCTAGAGTCTTTTCGAGGCCATTTTCACCTACAGGAGCTTGATATTTCACTTCGATAGCGAACCAGCATGTAAAGTGATTTGCCTGAACCCAATTCATGAACTTTAGCGGTTTGGTCATTGTACCCATCTCGTTTTCGAGATTTAGGTTTTTAGCCGCTGTGGTTGTGACTGCAGATGTAGCGAATGCGTTGTAAAATTCTTTAGCCATTTTTCTGTAAAAATTAAAAAACACACTTTTTCGAGCAAACTAATTAGTACAGAAAAATTCCTTCGTGCGAATGACAACACAATTCGTGCGATCAAGATCTGTTCGTACGAACCAGAGATTTGTATTGACAAGGTGATTTAAACAAGTACCCCATGCGAACATCGAAAGTCACTTGTACTGATGAAAGATTTCACTCATACGAATGAGATGTTCGTACGGATGTGTAACTCGTGCAAATTACACTTGTAAAATTTGAAACTTGTAAATTTTTAGGAACTTCTGGTTACTTGCTCGTAAGAATGGTCTTCAGTTTTTCGTGCAAGTGGTCGCTCTACTTGTATGACATAACTAAGTCTCCAAACGGATGAATTTTACCAATTTTGACCTGATTAAGTACGATTTTAGATCTAAAATTGTTAAGGATTGATTAGAATGTAGTTTAACGTGATTTCCTAGAATCCTAGTCCATTTCGTTCGTAAATTCGTCTAAAATCCAGATTAGTTCGAGAAAAAGTAGAAGTAGAAAGTGAATCCAAGTCTGAAACAGTTGGTAACCTACAATTATTTGACGTTTGTCAGCAGATCCGACCTCAAGGCTCTGATACTACTTGTGAACAGGGAACGGCTCCTCCAATAATGAGCAACCGGTCTGATCTAACTCACCTAGCAGAGGCAGAACTCATTGCTAGAGAGGATGACAAACAAACAAGAATGATCTTACTGTTTAACTGCTCGGATTGTATTGAAAGACGTGCAAAGTATAGACGCGAGTAAACAAATCAGCAGGGCTTCGCCGTACCAATTGAACTATCACTACTTAGCTCTGACACAACACTCCTCTATTTATAGGTCGACATGACTCGCACTTGAGTGTGTGCAAAACAGAGACCTGAATCGTATGAGTGGCTGCTTCGTACGAGTGACTGAGAGCACTCATACGAGCCATCCTGACTCGCTCGTTGAGCCATTCCAAAACGTATAAGATAATCATTAACATATATACAAATGACGTTTAAGCTCTATATACAATACAGACAAATCCTAGATGTAGGCAATAGACATAATGCACCAACAATGATGGGACTAAAGGGACTTCTCAAGAACTTCAGATTCATTGATGGTAACTTTGTGTGTTTTGCAGGAGATGAGAAAGCAGGAAAAATAGTTGGACTTGGAGATGTGGTCTCGGATGCTATAACTTTGGAAGATGTTAACTATGTACGAGAACTGTGCTTCAATCTTATGAGTCTATCACAAGTATGTGACAAAGGATTATCAATGCTCTTCAACGACGTATAATGTATCTTTCTCAAGCCTGGCTACTCTATTCCTCCCGAGATGATTATGCTTATAGCTCCGCATCAAAACAATACTTATGTTCTCAACATGATAAATGCAAGCTCCGCTGAATAAAAGACATGCTTAATTTCTAAAGCATCAAAATCGGAATCCCTGCTTTGGCATAGGCGTTTGGGGCATTTGAATTTCAAAAATATGAATAAAGTTTCTAAATTAAATATAGTAAGAGGCTTCCCTATAAAAAAGAATTTCCTTTTTTAGAAAAATGTATTGCAAGCACCAAGGCAAACAACACAAGAAGCCGCACAAGTTCAAAGTAGTGAATATGATAACTTCACCATTACAATAGTTACATATGGATTTTTTCATGTAACACCCTGTAAAAATCATGTCCAATAGTATAGTGACACGTGTTGTATTTTAAATATAGTCTATTAAAGACCAATAAGGACTAAAGGCGTCAACATGCTCAAACTGAGCCTCTGAGTGACGGTCCGATGTCAACATGCATAAATAAACAGCCTCTGAGTGACTGATACGTCAACATGCCCAGCCTCTGAGTAACATCGGAATCAACATGCTTATAATAAGCCTCTGAGTGATCCTTTATTGAGTCCTAACTCTCATACGTGCCAAATATTGGACGGGAGGGTTCAATTTTGTAAATATGTGAAAATTGGATGATGGAGGGATTAAAAGTGTCAACATATAAATTTATACCTCTGAGTGACCTTTTAACGAACCGAGAGCTCGACAATGACCGGGCATAATCCTGGGAATGCAAAGTATCGCCTACGGAGGGCTAAAAGTGCCAAAAAGGTGTTTAAAAAGGTTTTTAGAAGCTTTATTAAGTTCAGGGGCCAAAAGTGTCAAAGTTTTAAACTGATTATGGGGCGGTCGCAGGCCGCGAGAGACCAGGCTTGGGTCTCTCGCAGGACGCGAGAAGGGGTCTGCAGCAGAAAGTTTTGGCCTGGCCCCCAAACAAAGCTTCAAAACCATTAATTCGAAACCATGGACTTGTAATCAGCTATACCACATTTTGGGACACTTGTAAGCTCCCTCTTACACCCCTAAACACCTTGCTTCACCTCCTTTGAGTTCTCCAACTATAAATAGGTTCTTAAGTTCACATTCCAACTTGCACCTTTCTCGTTTATTCACTCTTCTCCCTCCTCTGGAAGTTCCTAGCTAAAAGGAGCATCCAACATAGTTCTTTTGCACCCTAGGAATCACTAGTAAGTGTTCCTTCCTTGTGCATTTTCGTTTATAGGCTTTTATAGCCAAACGTCAAGCATTGTTAAGAAAACGCTTTAAGTTTCGGTTAAGACCATTATGGTCCAGCCAATGTTCGAAATGAACATGGCTAAATGATCGTAATAAGGTAGGTGTTAATCCCTATAAAGGGCACCTCCTGAAGATCACGTTTGCTAGACCAATTGACGGTCAAAGTTATGATATTAAAAAGTCAAACATGCCATTTTTCGGAAAAATCATAAATTGATCTTATATATGTGTTGAAACCTGTTTTGACACTTAAAAAAGTCGGTAATAATTATTAAAACATGTAAGAACATGTTCGGCTCGTCAATTTCAGTTCTAGGGTCGGTTCGCAACCGAAAGTCGTGAAGTTTGACTTCTACTTTGACTTTCAATACATTTGACATCCCCGAAGCTATTTCTAAAACTGAACATGCTGAAACCACTCAAATTCCATTGGTTTCACCCCTTTCATCACTCATTTCATTCCCGGTTTAGCTGATCAAATCTCCCTGTTGAGGAAGTAAATGGTGACACTTCGGCTGAGCATGCATCCGCAAATGATGCTTCTTCCTCACAACCGAATGTAGATGAACAATATCAAGAAGACGGGCCTCCAATCATCTATGTCGATGAACACTTCATCAATCTACCTGAACAAATTAAAACCCATAACAACGTAGGTTACAAGACAATCTACCTCACCAATCTACCTCAACCTATTGAAAACGTAATTGGTCCGTTGGAAGGCGGCGTGCGAACTCGTGGACAGATATATGATATCAATAAAGGATTATACACTGCCTTTCTGTCGCAATTTGTAGCAAATGACATCAAAGAAGCTATTCAAGGTTCCAGCTAGGTGTAGGCAATGAAGGAAAAGAACTATCTCAGTTTCAGAAACTTAAAGTACGAAAACTAGTTGATTTACCAGAAGGGAAGTTTCCAATTGGGCCAAAATGGGTGTTCTGTAACAAAATGGACGATCGTGGTGTGGTTATTAAGAACAAGGCAAGATTGGTAGTTTAGGGGTTTAGACAAGAGGAAGGGATAGATTATGAAGACCTTTTTTTTTGCGGTGGAACGTTTGGAACCCATCAGAATATTTTTCGCATACGCATCGTACAAAAACTTCAAAGTGTTTCAGATGGATGTGAAAAGTGTGTTTCTGTACGGTAACGTGAAAGAAGAAGTTTACGTGTGTCAGCCTCCTGGGTTTGAAGATCCGCATTTCCCTAAACGATACTACAAGCTTGACAAAGCTCTCTATGGTCTTCATCAATCTCCTCGGTCTTGGTACGAGACGTTGTCAACATATCTTCTGGAATGTGGATACACAAGAGGAAAAATCGACATGACTCTTAAAAAAAGATCGAAGACAATGTGATGTTGGTTTAGATTTATGTGGACGATATCATCTTTGGGTCAACAGATGAAGCGCTGTGCAACGAATTCGAGAAGGTTATGAAAGCAAAGTTTAAAATGAGCATGACGGGAGAGCTCACAGTTCTCTTGGATTGGAGGTGAAGCAACGAGAAGACGGAATCCTCATTCATCAAGCAAAATACATAAGGGATATTCTTGCAAAATATAGTATGAATGACTATAAAATTGCAAGCACTCCGTTTGCATCTTAAACTGAACTTACTCCTTGTCTTCAAGGAAAACCCGTGAACAAATCTTTTTATCGCTAAATGATTGGCTTGTTGATGTATCTGACCACAAGTAGGCCTGACATTATGTGGGCTGTCTGCATTTGTACTCGTTTTCGGACAAATACCAAAGAATCTCATGAAACTACGGTTAAACGTATCTTTCGCTATCTGAAAGGAACACCCAAGCTTGGACTTCGGTATCCTAAAGATACTAATCTTGATCTCATTTCTTATTTTGACAGTGATCATGCAGGTTGTAAGGTCGATCGAAAATCAGTTTCAGGAGTCTGTCAGTTCTTGGGGAGTCGCTTTATATCATGGCAAGCAAAACCAGACAATAGTTTTCACCTCTACTGCTCAAGCTGAATATACAGCGGCCTACAGTTGCTTTTCACAAATTCTTTAGATACAAAATCAGTTGTAGGATTACTTACGTGGTGCGAGTGGGTTATAAATTTATTATACTTTAGGTACTTTTTACTCGTACATCCAGCTTTAAATTTATAAAACACGATACAATACTACTACTCTACACACGTTAGGGCAAGTGCACCCATTGTGGACGTAGTATAGTGATGGTAAGATACCGAGGTCGTCCAAGGACACAAAAGCTTTTAGTATCAGCTTATCGTTAACGCCTAATCTAACCATTTTTTTATAAAAAGTTTTAAATGTTTAAAAGATATCAAAGTAAAAACGTAAATAAAAAGGAAAACAAATAGAGAAGAAAGAATCACTTGGTTCCGACTCCTCTTTTACATACACTTTGATGATTTCTGCACTTTGGGCATTTTAAGAGATTATCTTAGTTATAGTAGTAGGCCCCTCTTGTAAAGGTGACGTTATCCTCAACCTATTGGTCTGAATCAGCAGGGATACCGTCCTATAAGGTCGGAATATTGAAAGATAATTAAGTAAATTATTAATACGAGAAGTGCTAGGCCCCTCTTGTGAAGGCGACATTACCCTCAGCCATATTGGTCTGAGTCAGCAGGGATACAGTCTTGTAAGACCGGGTAAAGTTTTAATAGTAGTTTATTTATATGGGGTTCAAGCCATTCTTACTTCTTCCAGTTTGATGTAATTTTCCTCAAGGGAAGTCTTAATAAGCTTGAACCAAGTCCTCGCAGGATCTTTACACTGAACGAGACAAGAACTTTACCCAAACACCCTTCTAACCCCCTTCTAGGTAGTTAACGCACTTTATATAGACCGTAAAGACATGAATGAGTGAATTAATGAAACATGACGAAATGTTTGAATAAAGTTCCAGTATAAAAACTAGTTATTAAAGCCATTAATACATACCTAAATAAAAGGTCCCCAAAGATTGGAAATCAAAAGTAATACATAAAAGATTTATCTCCACCAAGTGATGTAAGAGATTTAGCCAAGCTTGGCCTTTGTTTGACAAGAACTCTTACGATCAATCTTGGATCCCAAGACTACTACACACTCCAAAAGATGAAAGATGGATGATAGTAGTGGGTTTGGTGTTGCAGTGGTGGTGGACTGATGGCAAGTGTGAGAGAAGTGGTTTGGCAATGGATGCCTTTCTCCAAAGCCAAGAACCTCTATTTCTAGCAGAAAACAAAAGGTGACCACGGTCCCTACCCGCCTGGCACGTCCTCGTAGTAGACTTTTTCTCTTCCTTCATTAACTACAGATGTTAGGTCGTTGTACCAACACGCCCCGTGGTGGCAGAGCATGGCCCCGTGGTAAGTGTACTTGTTGTACTATCTAAGATTCTACGAATCTTAAAGTTGACCATGGTCCATGTTGAGTTGGCATAGTCCCATGTTGGTTGTCTTTTGTTTTATTTTTTTTGTAGAGAATCTTTGACTGCATATGGTGCCATGCCTGGTTAGCACGGCTCTGTTTTCGTTAATTTTGTTGTTTGGATGTGAATGGGGGTTTGGCAAGTCGTGTCAATCCTCCTTCTTTGTATTTGTGTTGGTTTTGGTTGTTAATTTGCTTCTTCTATTCGTTTATGCTCTTTTGATCCTGTAATTTAAAAGTAAACAAAGAAACATGCTTTTTCCAACATTAGTACTGAAAAGGGATGATTTTATACCTTGTTTGATGTAATTTATATGTTGCATTTTGCATACATTAAATGCCTCTACACTTGAATCTTTGTTTGTCCTCAAGCAAAACTCTATAATGTGGCTTACACACCCAAATGAAATTGGTAAACGAGAAGTTTTTGGCTTATTTTTAGAGTGTGGGGAATCCAAGTTCTAAATTTATTTTGTTTTTATTTTATTTAAAATCTTATTCGTCATGATTTATTTAGAACACATTTTAAGAGAAACTATTTGTTTTGGGCATAGCATGCCTTTATAAAATTCTATTTAGTTATATACAAATCTAGGTACCTCACAAGTGGTTACTCAACACTCGCCCGAAGGTATTTAAGCAAAATCGCTTGCACCCGTTGTGGTTCTTACGCCTACTAGAAGCTTGACAAACAATCAAACCTCCTCTTTTATGACGTTTAATCTTAGTAAATATCAAGAGGGCTTTAAAAGGGTAGGTTTTGGCTAGGGTGGGTATTTTTGGGTAAAAATGGTGAAAAGCTTAAAAGTGTCGGTATTTTCGAACACTTTTTATAGCATAGAGAAAAAAAACTTTAACCATTGTTTTCTTTAGCTAAAGTTGACACTAAGTCATACTTTGTTATGTATAACCGAACTTGTTACTAAAAATAAATGGTGTAAATAAAAAGAAATTTTTGTGGATGTGGGTGGTTGTTTTTGCAAAAGTTTATATTTTTGCGGGTTTAGAAACAAAATGGATAAGGCTCAAGGGTTTAAGTAGGGGGATATAAAAAGGAAAATAAAGGATTAAAATGAAAAATGGCTTGAAGTCCTAGTGCTTCTATCATTTACTTACTTGGATTAGTGTCGGTAAGGATTGGGAACATGTTGATTTGGCAAGTTTCAGATTTGTAAGAACCAAACGGGCTATTCACCCAAGAAATGAAAAATTGAACAATTAGTACATATATGTATTTTTATGCTCGGTAAAGACTCAAAAAACTCACTTTTTTGGGAAAGGGTTATAATGTAAAAGTGTATACATAATTAAATTTTACAAAGATTTGTTATGCCCGTTTTTATAGTTTTCTTAATTGATTCTTTTTATCACGACGCTATCAGGTGTAAATTTGTAAAAATATAATTTTTAGAACTTATTTTTCCCAAAATAAATCAAGATAACTAAAAAACGAAAAAATTAAAAATAATATTTTGGGTGATTAGCGGTTTTCCAAGGAGTTTTGTGTAAGGCTTGATTTTAGGACACACGATTCAAGGGTCCCAATTATGATTTGTTTTGATTAAATATGTAAAAAGTGGGGCGTGCCAGCTAGGCACGACCCTGTGGCCAAAGTGCCAGTAACGAATTATAACAGAAACTTACACTGTGGTGGACACAGGGGCATGCCTGGGGGCACGGCCTGTGTCACCTCTTCTGCAGAAAAATTTTGTACTAGACATTTGGGCACGGGGGCGTGCCTGTGGGCACGGCCCAGTGCTGCAAACTCTGTTTTGCAGTTTTTGAAGTGGGAGGCTCTAGTTTTCAAACATGGGGTCCCTTTTTCTCAGTTTTAGTAGCATTTCACCATGTAAAGTGTGCTTTTATTCCTACAAATGAGATACTAAAAAACAAAATGATTAAATTTAAACTACATTTTATGCTAAGTTATCTAAGGATATTTCCATGAAATGCCTTCATGGGAAACCACGTTTATAAGGGTTCTTGGCTTGACCAAAGTTGGTCAACTATTACCCGAGCGGGATGACTTGCACCCTGAGTTGCATCGTTGAAAGGCGTAATCTAAGCTCGAGTCTATTGCCTTGATGTAGTCGACCGGATTATACACTGCTCTTTTTCCCACTTCAAACGTCATTTCCTTGTTACTAACCCTCAATTCCATCACTCACATCCACCATGTCTCGTGCGGTGGCAAGGAAAGGTCTTCCTAATATGAATGGGATTTCGGCGTCCTTCTCCATATCTAGGATTACAAAGTTGGTTAGAAAAACAAATTCCCCAACCTTTACCAAGAGATTTTTTGTAACACCTTGAAGGTGTTTTACCAATCTATCCGCATGTTTCATGCTCATCCTTGTAGGGTGAGGCTTGCCTAGCCCGAATTGATTGAACATAGAGGCAGGGCTAGCCCCTAAGTCAACTAGTAAATTGGTTATTGGTGATCCTCCAGTGGAGCAAGGAATGGTGAATCTTCCGGGATCGATCTTCTTTTGGGGGAGTTTGTTGAAGAGTGTTGCCAAACATTCTTTACTTAAGTTGACTCGTTGAATGAATTCAATCTTCCTTTTGTGAGTGAGGAAGTCTCTCATAAACTTGGATTATTTTGGCATTTGAGTGAGGACTTCCGCAAAAGGGAGATTGATGTGAAGTTGTTTAAGCAAGCTTACGAACTTAGTGAATTGCTCGTTGGTCTTTTGCTTTAGTAAACGACTGGGGTAAGGGACTAGAGGAGGTTTGGTTGGTTCAGAATTTTGGGGTTGAGTATTTTCTTGGTTATGGATATTTCTTTAGGGGGTGAATTGGGTTGATTTGGTGTTGGTTCGTTTTCAGATCCTACCTACCAGTTTTTTAAGTTAGTTATGTTTACTTGGTCCTTTGGGTTTGTTTCAGTACTAGTGGGTAAGGCTCCTTAAGGTCTCTCGGAGAAATTTTCGGCAAGTTAGCTTACTTGTTTTTTGATATCTTGCATGGTAGCCCTATGGTTCCTAATTTCGGCTTCGGTTTGTAGGAACCTTTCCGGGTACTTTTTATCGGATTCGGAGAAAAGGCGGGTGATGAGGTCCTCAAACTTTTCTTTTCCTCGTTGTTGTGGTTGGAAACCTTGTTGCTCATTTCGTGGTTGTTGAAAGTTGTGTCTTTGGTTTTGGTTTTGAAGGTTACTAGTTCCCGAATCCCTCCAACAAAAGTTGGATTGATTTCGCCATTCGGGGTTGAAGGTGTTACCTTGAGCACCCGATGGGTGAAGGCGATTGTTAAGTTAGTTTACCATTTATGTTTATTTTTCCCCATCTTTCATACAACTCATGTTTTCGGGGTGGCCCACCGCACCCTTCACAAGCCATAATTGAAGCATTTTTTTGATAATGTAAATTTTTTATTTTTGTAGAAAGAGCATCAATTTTGGCTTGTAAAGAGGTGTTTTCGTCCACTTTATGGGCTCTTGGGGCTATGGGTTTTGAGCATGCATAATTGAATGTTTGTATAATGATTACGTATAAAGCATAGTGATTTTTGTGGATTTAATAAGCATATATGTTGCACCCCCAAATGTATAAAGAAGAAAAGGGGAATCAAGTACACTCCTATTTTTTGTAAAGCTTCCTTTGGAAATCCCGTGAAAAGTTGGAAGGTTGGTGGATGGAACACTAAGTTATCCAACACGAGGAAACTTAGGTGTGTGAGTACTCGGATGTTTAAGGGAGGATTCGGATTCGGAATTAAAGTACGCGAAAGTATGTATATAAGAAAATAATTATTTAGTCTTAAAAACTCGTTCTTGACATTATAAATCCCGTATGGGTTGATGTGATTTCATGGGTCAAGATACCCATTAAAATCGTTAACAAGAGCTTCAAGACATAGATAATATAACCTATTATCATGACAAGTAACCATGTTGATCATCATCAAGGATTCGGTTATGTATATATATTTATCATATAGTTTATATAATAATTCTAAGCTAAGTCCATCAAAAATATCATAGATTGTCATATAAGTCATGCATGGAGGTAGGCGGATAACCATCCTTTAACCTCATTGTATGATTCACCAATACATAAATCATCACAAGGATGATTTGGATGGTATGAATGAAAAGGAAATGCACAATAATTAGTATACCAAGTAGCCAAATAATCTTTAACCCGGGTGAGCCGACACCGTTATAGAAAGAGTTAACTAAGTGTCGGAGGCTTGACGGGGTTATGTCACTTTCAATCTAGCAAACCACTTGGGATAGCAATTGAAAAACATCAAGTGAGGTGGTGGAATGAAGGTACGATATGCCAAGGCTTCCAAGTATTCACACCTATACGAAAACACAAGTCTTGCCATCAACTTCATGGCAAGCTCGGATGGTTTCATCACTTGTGGGTTGCATAAACCCTTGCAAAAACAGAAAGTTCAGAGGTGTTCGCACCTCTTAAGCTCATAAGAATCTATTCGTATCAAGTCTCCTAATCTTAGATAGGTTTAAGAACAAGTAGGCACAAGATTCAAACAAGTTTTAATCAAGAAAAGCAAGATACAAAAGTATAAATGAAAGTAGAATTTAATCCTACTTTGGACCTCAAATAGGGTGAGGTTTCACCTTAGTTTGCAAGGCAAGCTTGCGAAAACCTTCCTAGAGGTTATCCAAGTATAAAGAAAAAAACATAAGAAAATAAGAAGAAAAGTGAGCTAAAACTCACTTAGAATGTTTGCAACTTTCTGCCAAGTCTTGGAAATTAGAGAGTAACCAAGAAGATTTGAGAGTGATTTGAGTGTTTGGAGAGTGTATGGAGGCTCCCATTTATAATGGAGGAATTAGGGTTTAGGTAATATATGAAGCTAGTGGTGGTTGGGAGTTGGAAAAAGGGAAATGGAGCCGAAATTCGTGTATTTTAAAAGATTCTGCCAGACTTGGTTATTTTGCATGGCCGTGCGAATCAAGTGCACGGTCATGCGGATCGCGGATCGCAGGGTGGTGCACATCAGGTGCGTGGTCATGCGGATCGTAGAGTGCATGGCCGTGCGCCTCAGTTGCATCACCGTGCATCACCTACAGAATTTACCAAACTTTCTAGAATTTGCAGTTTGACCCATAGAGTTTGATAATTCAATAATTTTATGATAGAGACTCTTAATTTTGCATGTTTTTAGGTATTATCGTGTGATAAAGGATAGTATAAGTGTATGCTAGTATAATTTGAGTATCAAGAATGTATGTATAAGTATAGGCACATATAATAAGAATCGGTTAGCATATAAACGATTAAATTGTAAGTGTAACAAGCATGTATAAAGTATGAACTTTTATTACCATCAAAGTCTCGGATTACAAAGTTGGAGTTGAAATACGAATAAGATATGAGTACGAGTTTCCATAAATAGAAATAGGATTACTCTTTTTAAATAAGGAAAGTACAAAAAATGCGAAGCGTTACACAGTCCTCTTGAGAATATGAATTAATTTCACTCATTAATTTAGCCGTTTTAGCGGGAGGCAAATATTTGTATAGAAATTTTTGGGCTAGCTCATCCCAAGTGTGGACAGATCCACTTAGGAGGGTATTGAGGTAAGCCTTAGCTCGGTCTTTTAGTGAAAATGGGAACATACGGAGCCGGATGGCATCGTTAGAGGCTCCGTTGATCCGAAAGGTGTCACTATTTCCAAGCAATTGGTAATGTGCAAATGGGGATCTTTTGCAGGTAGGCCGTGAAAGGTGGCGTAATTTTGGAGCATTTGGATTAGGTGGGATCGAAGCTCAAAGTTGTTAGCATCCATAAGGAGGATAAAGATAAACCTGCTTCCTTGTTTATGTAACACATACACGAGTGCAGATCCAATTGTGTATGCAAACCAAAGCAATAGCACAATCAATATGACAAAAGATATATCTTCAAATGTTCACTATATTGATTTGTAGAGAGACCCAGTACATACACTCTTGAATAAACTGCTTATCTCTCTAAACAGTTTAGTTTTCTCTCTCTAGTGCGTCTCGTAGTCACTTGTGTCTCACGTCTAGCTACCAACCACTGAGAACTGCATGTCTGTTTATATAGGGCCAACACCTAGCAACAGTAAAAAGTATGTCACTGTTCGTACGAAGCACTACAAAGACACGAAGAACATTCAGACATGGTTGCTCGTACGAACAGGTTATGGCTCGTACGAATGAGTAAGTCATTTGTTAACATAGTCACTCGTACGAGCATACAATGACTCGTACGAACAGGTTATGGCTCGTACGAGCAAGCAAATTGCTCATACGGAGAACCTTTCATTCGTTCGAACAAACCAAATGTCATACCAAATCAAGATAGGAGGATATCTTGATGTGGTCAACATGACCAAACTTTACAGACACAACAAACAAAGACCGTACAATTACTGACGTAACTAAGAACAAGCGACAGACACAAAAGTGTATCAACAAACTCCCACTTGGATGTTGCTTGTTCTTCGGTCTTCATTTCTAATGGCCTGCTTTGGACTATGAGCTTCCAGCGTGAATATCGAACTAATCGAACCGAACCGAACTAAGTCGCATCCATAAATATGCATCAACAAACTCCCCCTGGATGCTGCTTGTGATGGTTCGTTCTTTATGTTGTCAGATCTTCAAATGTCTTCACGCGTCATAGTCAGGAGGTGCATTAGCAAACTCCCCCTTGGATATATGGTGTTGATAAGTGGTCAGCTATGAATTGATCTTCTAGATTCTCAGCTTGCATTCATGTTGTGTCTTTACTCCCTTAACTTGTTTTCTTCGAACTTCTCCTCTTTGCCTTTAGCTTCCTTGAATATCATATCTGCACACACAACAAAGCTAAACGCGTAATGAGAACAACCGTTAGGGATTTAATCAACCTTAGGGAATTTTCATTTTAAAAAGATTCATGAAGGATTGATTTCAATCAGAATTAGCAAAAGACACACATGAGACCAGCTTTCTTTCAACTAACATCTGACAATGCTTTAAAAGTTTTTAAGATTGTTTAATTTTAAATCATTAAACTTCAAAGCTTGTCAACTTCGACCATTTATGAAGATGCAATTGTTTTCCGGCTTTCAATTAGAATTTTAGGTAGGATAGACTTGAGTTCCAACATCGGTCAATCAAAAATAAACTAAAAGCAAAATATTTTTGTCTTTTATAAAATTTATATTAAAACTCACCTAAAACCTTTTTGTCTTTTTTAATTTTTATATGTAAAGACGGAAAGCAATCAAACAAGTAAATATTTAGAGAGATTTTTTTTGTGAATTTCGAGGGTAAGAGAATCATATTAGTATACGGTCATGTCAAAACACCCTTGTTGTTTGATTAATTAGTATTTAGAAAAGTATTCTATATCAATTATCGGTATTGTTGTCCACGTAAGCTCAATTTATTAGATGTACTCGCGGTTGGGGGATATGATTAATGTATGATTTATACTTACCGACCGGTGTCCAACCACTTCACGACACATTCCAGTATCAAGATATGCACGAGAGAAAATCTTACCGGTGAGTATACTGCTTATCATCTATTTTGACGTGTATGATGCGAGATACTCACTTATTTTGATTGAAGACAAGCCCTATGTGATTAAATCACTTATTAATGAGGAACTTGATTTTCAGATGCATGCAGGGCAAAGGAGTAAGTCTGTGAACAGGTTAATACCATCGTACCGGCAAAGAGACGCTCCCGCATAAAGCTGTGATATTTTATCACTTATTGTTGGGTGAATGTGATATTTTTATCACTTATTGATGGTCGTATGCAGTATTTACACGTATGTATGGTATCATGGAAGTTCTAGACTTGCGTCACCGTTATATTTCGGTAAAAGATTCAACCATGATACCTAGATGATAAGCAAGCATAAAGACTGCATATCTAAGAATCTCGGCATACTATCAAACGAAATTTCGTTACCAAGACTATTGGTGCATAATGTCTGTTGCCTACGTCTATGATATGTCTGTAATGTTTATAGAGTTTACACGTCAATGTTTGTTTGTTAAAAAGTAATTTTTTATATGTTTTGTTACTATGCTTCGTACGAAATATATACATGTTTCGTATGAGTGTCTTACTCGTACGAAACATTGGCCTGTACGAAATATAGTCAGTTGTTTAGCACGCACTTCGGTACGAGTCATGTCGACCTATAAATAGGAAAGTTGGTAAGGCGAAGCTCTGCAGTTTGTTTACTTGCGTCTGTATTTGAACGTCATTAATACAACTGAAGCAGTTAAACAGTAAGTACTATCTTGTTTGTCTTGTCTACCTCTCTAGCAATGAATTCCGCCTCTGCTAGTTGAGCGAGATCTGGTCGATTGCTCATTTCGGGAGCTCGATCCCCGTTCACAAGTGGTATCAAAGCCACGAGATCTGATCTACAGACAGACAACAAGTAGTTACAGACTACAAAGTGTTCAAGCTTGGATATATCTTCATCTTCCTCATTTTTCTGACTTATACTGGATTTTGGACGAATTTTGAATGAATTCATGGACAAAATGGACTAGGATTTTAGTAATTCAAGTTAATCTTCAATCTAATCAATCTATATCATAATTCGGACTTAAAATTGAACTAAATCATGTTGAAATCGATAAAATTTTTCAGTTTGGAGACTGAGTTATTTCGTACGAGTTTCGCATCAAAAACTGACTTATTTTTTGTACGAATTAGTTCAAAAAGTTCATAAGAACGAGTGCTAAAAGTTCACAGAATCTTACAATTTTTCAAATTTCAAAGAAATTCGTACCAATTTTAAACTCATACGAGTATCTTACTCGTACAAAATGTTTTGATTCGCACGAAATATTGTTTGTGGAAAAATCTAATTGTTTTGTGAACGTGTTTCGTACGAACAACTTGTCCGCACAAAGAATTTTACGATCTGATCAGTTTTGTTTTCGAGAAGTGTGTTCTTAATTTTTCACAGGAATAATGTCTGAGGAATTCTACAATGCTTTTGCCACATCAGTTGTAACCACTGCAGCAGCCCAAAATATCAATCTAGAGAATGAGATGGGAACAATGACAAAACCGCCAAAGCTTATGAATCTAAAAGGTTTTGATAGTTGGAGTGAAAGGTTTATGAAGAGTTCAAGCTAACCACTTTACTTGCTGGTTTGCAATCGATGCAAAATATATTGCACCAGTTGGTGAAAATGGTCTTGAAAAGACCCTTGCTCAATTCTCTGATGTTGAACGTGAAAGGTTTATCAACGAAAAGAAAATAATGAATATTCTTCAACAATCGATTAAAGAAGACATCTTTGCTTTACTGCAACATGATGATGATGCGCAATCTTTATGGAATGCTCTTCGACTCAAATTTCAAGGTAGTGCTCAACTTCGCAAAAGTAAAAGGGCATTATTAAGGAAAGAGTTCCATGTATTCACACTGATTAAAGGAGAAACGGTAAAGCAGCTGATTGAGCGATATTGTCATATGGTGGTTCATATGAAGAGAATGGGAATTGTAAAGACAAGTGAAGAGCTTGTTGACAAACTAGCCGATTCTCTACCATAAGGTGAATGGTCGACTTACTTAACCATACTAAAGAATGGTATTGAGTACAACAATTTCTCACTGCCTCGTTTCATTAAAAGGCTGGAGGGTCATGAATTAGAGATGCAAAAGATGGCAAAAAACAAGACTGTTCAAGTGCAACAAGATGTTAATCTTTATTTCAAAAACAGTTATGCTACTCAAATCCAAGCGCCAAAGATTCAGACCGCTTTTAGTGCATACAGTTCACCAAGCACACCACCAACTCAGACAAGTGGCTTCCAATCATTTCCATCAGTTGATCCAGATACACCTTCAAGCCAACAGTCTTCTTTCGGATCAAACCAACCTCAGAACAATCAAACTACTTCATCATCCAATGCAAATCAAATAGTTTTGCAATGCAACATTGCCGTTGACTTTGAGAATGCGCAAAATTTTGACGAAAAGACAGCAAAGCAACACATGTCTCTACTTGCTTCAGTTCTTGAGTCGTATGACAGCCTTGTTGCTGGGAAGATCGGAAATTCCGAAATGACACGTGAAGATTATGATCAAATTGATCAAGTTGAAATGGAGTTGATAGATATAAAATGGTGCATAAGCAACCTGAAACTAAAGATAAGGCATTGGTTGTTACACAAGAAGACGAAGGGTTTAATTTGAACAAGTTTATTTCAAAAGGAGAAAGTTTGGCGTGGTGGCTGAAATTATTGAGGAACTGGAAGAAGAATCGGGGGCATCTTTTGGTGAAGGACCTGATGATGACGATTATTACTATCATACCTCATCATTAGAGGAGGAGCTTTTAAATGGTCCATTCAAACATCTTTTGCCTAACAATGTTTTAAAAACTTTTGCAGGATATTTCGCACCTAGCCAACATTCGACAAATGAAGAGCAAAAGAAACCGGTTGAAGAAGTTAAAGATGATGAGAAAATGGAAATGTTGAATGAAGACATCATTAACGCTTGCATGGCCAATGGCAATGAGGTAAACAAGTCAACATCTGAGAGTGTGATTGAAAAACCTTGTTTAAAGTGTGTAGAGCCGTGTGTGAGTGTCTTGTAAAAGACAAAAGATTTGCTGAATTGCAAAGTTTAACAAACAATTTGTCAAGCGATTACAAATCTACAAAGGAAGCTATGACAAATTGAGTGCGTCTGTTAAAAAATATAATAAAGCACTCAGAGAAAATGACGCAATACTTATGATGCTTAAAGCAACAGTGATGGATAAACAAATGGCTATTAATATTCATCTAAACACTATTGTTGAGCTCAAAAGTAAGCTTGAAAATGTGAATTGAAACTGAATGGGTTAGCAATTTGTTAATCAGTTATTCCACAAGCTCATACGTCATAGATCACATTTTACCGAAAATTGAAAATACGGAAGAACCTAAAAATGGTGAAACAAAAAGTGCTAGTTATGATCGGGTTCCACCACCCATGTTGAACAGTTATGCATGCAAAAATCCATCTGGGGTGGAAAAGGCGCTAAATCTTAAATTGAAAACCGAATAGCTGCCTGCGGATATCGATGTAACTTACACTAAAAATGATGGTGAATGTGATTCTGAAGTGGTAAATAATATGGTTGAAAAAGTGTTAAAAAATAAATCTGAGGTGTCTGAGTCTGAACAATCTGAGAATTCAAAGTCTGATGATATATCAGAAAATTGTTTAAATGTTGATCCCAATGTCATAGTTTACAAAATGAAAGGGTCTGATAAACTATTTTCGGATGAGGACTTTCCGATCAAGAATGTGAAAAAGGATTGTGTAGATAAAATGTTCAAGCTTATGGAGGTAAGTCATGATGATTTAGATAAACATGATGCATCTTTCTATTCTAAATCAAAAACTGACGACCGACCCTACCATCGTAAAAATGGAGATTATCCGGAAAACAAACGAGCAGGGTTAGTTTTCCAGAAGCAACATAAAACCAACAGGTCCCAAAAAATTGAAATTTACAAAGAAAATCAATTTCTTTTGGGACAACAACAGGGAAAGAAAAGGAGGTCATAGGAACACAATCAAATGATGATTTTCTTAAAGAAAAATAGAAACAAAAATAGAAACAAGTTTTGGATACCTCTGTTCATAACGACAGAAGGACATGCTTTAAATGCAAAAAACTTGGGCATATCGCACGATATTGTTCAGAAGAAAAGTCAAAACTAGTTTCTTATCCGAAAAAGTTCACCAAGGATGAAAAACAAAAAGCACCCATGTTCATGCCGAAACAAATTCTTAAAAGAAAATATTGAATCTCATCAAAATGTTAAACCAACTATTCAACGTCAATCTAAATTTGAAATTGGTGAAACATCACACAAAATTCAACAAGTAGATTTATGATTTTTTGTTAAAAGGGCTAAAACATAAACACATAAATGGGATGCTAAAGTTGTGAAAATCAAATCATCCAAGGTAGAACAAAACCTTCTATATCAAACAAAACTGAGCTTAAAAAATTGATAAGAACAAAGTGGTCTAAAATTTGACATTCCAAACCCACCCAAGACCAAACAGGCTTGGGTTTCTTCGTTTAAATAAGTTTTGTTAATCATGTGTGCAGGGGCTCCAACGTTCGATATTGTCAAAATTGATCATGGATAGTGCAGCGTCTCGCCACATGACAGGAATGCTTGCGTCGACGTTAAAGCTATTCGTGGAGGATACGTAGGATTTCCTGGAACGCAGGGAGGTAGAATTGTCGGAGAAGGGATTCTCTCGAACGGAGTCGTATCGTTTGATAAAGTGAACTATAATTCTGAACTTGAGAACAATCCGCTTAGTATCTCGCAAATTTGTGACAAGAAGTTCACGACACATTTCAATGATAAGAATGTTTAATCTTAAAACCCGGTTTAAGGATTCCAGAAGAAAGGATTTTGATGCGAACTCCAAGAGAAAATGATTTATATGTTCTTGACATGAGCATCACTTCTACCATGTCAAAGAAAGTTCAATGTTTTGTTTCCAAAGCTACCGAGAAAGAGTCAATTTTATGGCATCGAAAAATGGGTCACATTCATCTCCGAAAGATGAATTTTCTTGTGCATAACGACTTAGTGGAGGGTGTTAGTCTGAAAAGTTTTCATCTATATGATGATTGTCTTAGCTGCAAAAAGGGGAAGCAGCATAAGAAATCACATCCGGGAAAGCTGTTGAATTCGATAAAGCTACCACTAGAAAGGCTACACATGGATCAATTTGGGCCAGTCAATGTCAAAAGTATTTCTGGAGATCTATACTGCCTTGTCGTTACAGAGGATTATTCTCGATTTCGTCGGTGTTCTTTCTGGACAGTACGGATGAAACGTTAGAAACTCTTATGATCCTCTTTAGAAAACTCAAAAAATTTATATCATTTGCCCATTAAGAGAATTCGCAGTGATAATGGAACGAAGTTTAAGAACAAGAAGATGCAAGAGTTCTGCAACGATAAGGGGATTCTCCATGAATTCAGCGCCCCCTATACTCCACAACAAAATGGAGTAGCTGAACAAAAGAATCGCACACTGATAGAAACTGCAAGAACAATGCTAGCTGATTTGAAATTACCGATCAATTTTTGGAGTGAAGCAGTAGCATCAGCATGCTATACCCTAAATCGTGTGTTGAAAGTTAAGCCTAAGAAAAAGACATGTTTCGAGTTACTAAATCAACTAAAACCCAACTTAGCATTTTTGGAACCTTTTGGATCACCGTGTACCGTCTTGGACCCGGCTGGTAAATTTGGAGCCAAATCCTTGGAAGGTTTCGTTGTTGGTTACGCTACTCCTCAAAACGTGTTTTCTTGCCAAGTCTGAATCAGGTAGTTCTAGCGCAGCATGTAGATTGTCAAAGATATACAACGCCCACGCAGAAACCTGGGGATCCATGGCTGTTTAATTACAATGGATTGTGGGATTCGTTTGATCTATCAGATGTGCCAACAGAAGAAGAACTTGTTATGTTATTTCAACAACATCAGTTATCTAATCAAGAACAAGTTCCTAGACCATTGGAGATTTCTGCATCGTTACCGGTCAACACGTCTGATGTTGGTCAAAGCTCTTTTGTTCAAATTCCTGTTCTTGCACCAAGTCAATACTGCTGAATCATCTGCCTAGCCAAATGCAGATACTGATTGTGATCGGGTACCAACTTTCGACGATGGAGGATCCAGTTCTGATGAGATCTGAACAGATTGAAAGCTTTTTGAAACAACAGGCTGATCACTCTAATGCTAGGAATAAAGCTTCTTCATCTGCACCAGTTGTCGATGAAATTCTAACAAATTTGCAACCACGAGTAGATGTTCCAACCGAAGTGATACCAAGAACACTTTCATATCATCCGTCGGAGGCAGCTTACAAACTTGAGTGCAAACTCGCAATCAGATCAATAAAGATCTAAGTTGTTTCTATACTAGTATTGCTCCACTTCAAGCTTGATTTTCTCATAGTTGTTTTGTTTCTAAGGTTGAACTGGGAAGCTGGAAAGACGCGTTAAAAGAAAAAAGTTGGATGGATGCAACATAAGAGGAGTTGCTTCAATTCCAGAAACTTGGAGTCTCGAAGCTTGTTGACCTGCCAGATCATCACAAAAAGATTAACACAAGATGGGTCTTCAAGTGCAAAAGAGACAATCGAGGAGTTGTGGTATGCAACAAAAAGCTCGACTTGTGGTTCAAGGTTTTCATCAGCAAGAATGGATAGATTATACTGAAGTCTATGCCCCAGTTGCTCGTCTTGAAGCGATTCGCATATTCTTGGCCTTTACTTCATGGAAAGGGTTCAAGGTGTACCAATTAGATGTTAAATCTGCTTTCTTATACGGAAAAGTGAAAGAGGAGGTGTACGTCAGCCAACCACCGGGGTTCGTTGATCCGGTGCACAAAGACAAAGTCTACCTTCTGAATAAAGCATTGTACGATCTTCATCAAGCCCTGAGTGCTTGGTATGAAACGTTATCGAGTCATCTTCTAGACAATGGCTTTATCAGGGGAACCGTAGATTCTACCATCTTCACAAAGAAGTAGATGGGCATTTAATCATCGTACAGATATATGTGGATGATATTATCTTTTGATCGATAAATGATAAGCTGTGTAAAGACTTTGAAGAAGTCATGAAGCGCAAATTTGAAATGAGCGCAATGGGGGTGATGAAGTTTTGTCTAGGGCTTTGGTTGATTAGTTGCCTGATGGTATTTTTATTCATCAGACAAAATGTTTTCATGAAATATTGGAGAAATTCAATATGACAGGAGCTAAACCAGCATCTACCCCGTTAGTTCCAAATCACAGCATTTGTCCAGTTCTTATTGGAAAAAGAGTTGACGAAACTTTATATCGCTCCATGATCGGATCTTTGATGTATCTTACAGCTTCTCAACCAGATATCATGTATCCAACGTGCATGTGCTCCCGTTATCAGTCTAATCCAAAAGAGTCACACCTGCTTGTAGTCAAATGTATTATGCGATATCTGAAGGGTTTTCTAAGCACCAGCCTGTGGTACCCTAGACATGATGATTTTAAACTTGCAGGATACTCGAATTCTGATTTCGGATGCTGCAAACTGAATACAAAGTCTACAACGGCCGGCTGCCAGTTCTTCGGAACCCGTTTGGTAACGTGGCAGTGCAAGAAACAAACTGCGGTCGCTCTCTACTTGTGAGGCTGAATACGTTTTGGCATCCAGTTGTTGTGCTCAGATTCTCTGGATACAGCAACAGATGAGAGATTTCGGTTTGCAATTTCTTGATACGCCTATATATGTAAATAGTCAGGCCGCGATCGATATCACTGAAAACTCATGCCAACACTCACGCACTAAACATATCGAGATTTGACACCAATTTATCCGTGATTGTTACGAGAAAAAGTTGGTGCGAATTGAGAAAATCCACACTGATGACCAAAAGGCATATCTTTATACCAAAGCTTTTGATAAAACAAAGTTTAATAATTTGTTGAAGCTAAATGGTTTAAAAAATATGATCTCAGGGGATGTATTTGAGGTTGAGTTTGAGGATGATGACGACCTAATGTGAATTTGTTATCGGTTAAACGTTTTTCTGTACATTCTTTCTTATAACTTCTTAAAAATCCAAAAATATGTTTTTGATTTTAGGGGGAGAATGTTTGAGGAAAATACAAAAACAATTTAAAAAACTAAAAAAGAGTTTTGTGTAAAAGAGCGATCATAGTAAATCATATATGATGGTCACAGTTTGCTAAAGAAATGTATTATTTAAAAGTAATTAAGCAAGTCTTACTATGGATATGCCAAAAGACTTTACTCGTTTAGTAAATTGTATTCAAGATATAAACCTAAAAAGCAAAACTGAATAACTTGTGGGTTAACATCTCTCGGATATATGGACTTAGTACTCCGAAATTTTGTTTGAGAGAATGCCAGATTCTGCGATACTAGGTCTTTATATTTGATTGATATCTGGGGTATTATTCGAGTTTTTCTGATTTTGCGTAAGCAATGGCCTAGACTCCTATAATACTTTCGCATTATTTCCCCAAAAGCTTCATGAAAATATGGTTATGTCTTAAGTAATTACGACATTTGTAGTACAAAAGATTCCTTAATGGAACACAACCTAAAGACGAGTCTTCATCTCTCTGTCTGTACGGAAGTACTAACCTGAGCTCTCAAGGTCCCGCACTCACCCTATATACAGATATCAATTTGATATATTCACCTGTAAAATGACATTCTGGGAATCTCGATACGGGTGTATATTCTGAGATGGGGAACACGGTTATTTCATGTTTCTAATATTACATTAACATATATTGACATAGTTGAGAAACGTGAAGAGGTTTAAATGGACAAACATATTGGCAATCTAGGTAAATTTGTTTAAAAGCTTAAAGGGTGTTTCTAGATCAAAGGTACTGATGACTTGTATATATGCTTGAAAAGATCCTCTAAAAACACAAAATTCACAAAAAATACGTTTATTGTTTTCGAAAAAAATCTCCAAACTCAAAAAGATTTTCAGTTTTCTTAGCTTGATACTCTTATTTTTGTTTATCGATGATAAAGACACTGACGGTTGGATTCATAACAACGTCTTGCTGAGGGAAATCTGAAATCATGGGTTGGGAGCTAATTTTTATTGAAAAGATTACATGAATGTCAATAAAGTTCATTAATTTGAAACTTTACATGTTAAAATAAATCTGTTTGGTCAAACATGGTCAACCAGGTCATTAGCTTGGACTTGGTAGTCAAATTGGATAACAATGGTCATTAACTTGGACTTGGTTAATCAAGTGGGTTTAAGAACAGTTAAAAATGATTGAAAATGAAAAATAAAAATAAAAATAATAAAAATCGAAAACATTCAAAGTTTTTCAGTATTGGTTCGTATAAAATAAGATTTCATACAAAACTCATCATTTCGGTGCGAAACAGGGTTAATTTGGTGCGATTCAATTGTGCGAAACAAGGATTAATTTGGTGTGATTCAATTGATTCGTATGAAACTAGTCTCTAGTATAAATACCCTTCGCTTCGCACCGAAAAAAGGTTACCATTTCAAGTTTACTGTTGAGCGATTTAGAGAATTTTGTTCGAAACTGATACTGAAATCTTCATTTCTTGGTTGTTTCTGCTTTTGATTCACATTGTTGAGGTTGATTGGCACACCTCTATCAATGGGAAAGGTAATTTTGACAAAATCATGTTGTTATGATGCCAAAATTTGTATAAATCAGACATAGAACTTAGATCTAGGGGAATTGGACCGGTAAAACTTAAAATTAACACCAAAATTGTTAAAATCGGCTCTAATAACCTGAAAATCGACTATCAATTTGTTAAAATCAACACGTTTGAGTTCGGATTATACTTGGACATTTTGGGACGACGATGAGTTTTGTACGAGGGAAATGATTCGTATGAAAAATTTGTCATGTTACTTGAAGTTTGTTTCGTACGAAACAATCAATTCATACGAAGAAATTTTAAAAGTTGAATTTCAAAATTAAATTGTGTGATTAATTCATACGAAAGAACCGGGTCGTATGAAATAGAGTTTGAAAAAAAAATTGTTTAACTTTCAAAGTAGTTCGTACGAAGAAAATGACCCGTATGAATGAAACTGATTTCAAACTTACATTTTTGGTTAAGTGTTTGATTCGTACAAACATCTGTTTCATACGAATAATTGACAAAAAAAAATTCTTGAATGTTTAATATTTTCTAACAGTTGTTTGTTATTCTTATGTACAGGCCAAGAAATCTACGTTCTCTTCATTCCACAATATTTGTTGTGTCACAGATGCATCGATTCCGGAGATTGCAGCATATCGAGATATTCTGGATTTTCTAACACAGATCCGACTGCCAAAAGCCTTAACACACAGACACACAGCATATCAATCTCATGTAGAATATTATTGGAATGAAGCTGAATACAGTATTGAAGATAACGCTATTATGTCAGCAGTGAAGATTGATGATGTTGATATTCCGGTAAACATTACTGAGGATCTAATTCGAACGGTTTTGGATTTTAAGGATAATAAGACGATCCGAAGGGTTTTTCTGAATACATGGTAGAGGGATGTTTTTTATCGAATGGGATATACGGAATTTGTTAACGCTGCACCATTCAAGAAGGGAAACCTGAGCGCACCATTTAGATATCTCACACATGTCATAGCTCATGGTTTAAGTCATCGGAAGGGTGGTTTTGACGATTTAGTTAATTATCAAATGTGTATGATTACAGCGTTAGTTTTCAACCTTCCATACAACTTCTCAAAAGTCATATTCACTCAGATTGTTCAAAACATTCAGAAAGAAAAGTTTCTGCAGTATCCGAGATTTATTCAGATGTTGTTATATTCTTACATCTTGATCTGAAGAAATCACAGAATGATATTCTAAGGCTCGAACATATGGATGTCTCGAAATTGCGTAAGATGAATGTGCATTTAAAGACTTCTCCAGTGGCAAAACTGTGTTTGATGCGATTCTCAACAAAGATTACATATCGCCAGCACCAGGTAAGTGGAGAAAAGATGAAAGCAGCGATGATGAAGAAGAGGTCAAAGCATTATCTTTGTTTGTTGCGAAAAGGAGCCCATGGTTTGTGAAAGATGGAGGAAAAGGTGTGAAATCCAAAGCTGCATATACATCGGTTCATAAAGAAAAAAAGAGAAAAATTACTTCTGCAGCTGAGAGTTCGGGTCTAAGAGATGAACCGGATGTTGAGGAAACTATTGAAGATATGGCTGAGGAGATCGAGCATCAAGCTTTTGGTTCTGACAAAGTAACTTAAAAAGTTCTATCATCGAGTACTGATTCAGAAGATAGACGAGCTGGTGAGAAGAATATAGCAGAAAAGTTAGAGAAGAAACGACAGGCTGAGTTAAACCGCAAAGCAGAGGAACGTAAACGTAAAGCAACAGGCGAGGATGATACGACTTACGTTCCCTCCGAGTCTGCCACTGAATCTGTTCTTCATACTCCAATCAAGAAAAAACAGAGAAGAATGAAGCGACCTGCTACTAGAGTATCTCCAAATGTTATTCTGAAAGAAACTGCTGCTGAGCCTATTATTGAAGAAAATGTGGATGAACCGTCACAGCATATTCCGTCTCCACCACAACCTGTTCAGCCAGAACTAGCTCAGCAACAACCTCAACCAGAGCCAGCTCCTCAACAACAATCAGTTCCTCAACCAGAGCCAGCTCAACAACAACCAGTTCCTCAACCAGAGCCAGCTCAACAACAACCGCAGCAACAGTCAGCTCAACAACAACCGCAACAACAGCCTGCTCAACAACAATCACAACCATCTCATCCGCAACAACCTCATCCAACGCAGCAGCCATATGAGTGACAATCCTTTTTTTGATGAGATTGGTTTAGATGATTTACCTGGAGGAGATGAATTTTGATTTGATGATCCAAGGGTTGATGATTTGCAGAAACAGGTAATGATGAATATTGTAAGGATAGTTGAATTACAAGAGCAAATCAATTAGCTAACTGCTGAAAAGCTCGAAATACTGGAACAGATCAGAGGGTTAATTGTTGACAAACAGCTGTTAGAAGCGATGTTGGTGAGTATTGTATTTGAGAATGAACGATTGCGATTACAGATGGCAGAATACGAAGAAGAGCATTTGAGGAATGATAGAAGAATGGATTTGTTTGAGAAGATTTTGGAAAAGAAATTGGGTTTGAATACTTCTGCTGAGATAGAACGATCAGAAGCAAGAGAGAGGGTTGCGGAAAGAGAACGTTTATCTAAGCAACAATCTGACGCCCAGGGGAAGGGAAAAGGAAACATAGTGGAGGAACCTGTGATAGACGAAACTGTGCCAGAAGCTGAGTTTGAGCCAGTAACATGTTGGGATATTGTTGTTTATGAAGAACCGAGAAAGTTTATCTTAGTAGGATGGCCAACAGATGTGGATATTGCATCGCTTGATATTACTCAAAGGCATCGGGATTGGCTGTTAAAGAAAAGGATTGAGAAAGAAAGTGAAGAAACTCCTGTAGAGATTGAAAAGGAAACAGAGTTAGAAGATACTGATGTTGATATTGATGATTCTAGTAGTTCGGATGATGATGATAATGATGGTAATGTTGGTGGTTCTGGAATTCGTGTAATCGATTCAAATGTTAATGAACCAGTAGACCTTTCTGAGTATTTTGATGATTCTGCAAATCAAACCACTGAAGAAGAAAAGACGAACAAAGCCGATGAGTCTGTTGATGCTCAGCAGCCAGGAATTTTCACAGAAAATGTTATATCTTCTGTTCCTGGCGTGCCAAAGCCATTTGTGTTATATCTTGAGCATGACGTAGATGAGGGAGAGTTTTTTTATAGCTACTCAAAGGAAGAAATAGCAGCAATGCTTGGCATTAGTGAAGAGAAGTTTGATTTTGATTTTGAAGACGAACTAAATGAGATAGATGTTTTTGAACCAAATGCAGGCAAATATGTACGATAACGTTGTCATCGAAAGTGATTCTGATGATGATGATAATGTTGCCAATCAGGGTACAAATGATTCCCCAACGTTTATTGATTTATTCGCAGCAGAAAGTTCTGAGATGTTACAAAGAAATGTATCTGAAGCTGCTAAAGAAAGAACCATTCCTCAGAAAATGTCTAAAGCTGAAATTGCTGAACAAAAGAAGAAATGGTTTCGTGTGAATCCAGCTGAGCGTAAATTTAAAAGACCCCTAGCATTCTTTACCAGAGATGCTGATATTTCTCTAGGGGATATTCTGAGCTGGGGATGGATTGAAGAGCTTAATGTGTATGCGATAAAGAGGGAGTTTGGTATCCAATACTTTAGATATTTGAGCGACATCAAAACATTGCCGTATTGGGATATAAAGGAGCTTGTTCAAACAAAGATGATAAATCTAAAGATGAAGTTTCATGACCAAAGGCTTTGGAGATTGATTAAGTTTGAAGATGTGCACGGTTTTACACATTGGAAACCTCACTATCCTCGTCGCATTATTAAAGTTGATCCAGTAACGAACGTGAAAGATGTTACATTGATTGTGAAGAAGCCGCATGTGATGAAGAACATGACTCTGATTAAAATGGAACAAGATTTCTTCAAGATATTCAAATGGTGGCACTATGATTCGAGTACAGGTGAAGCTATTATTTGTGTACATCCAGATGATGACTCTTAGAAAATCACTGAGGAATTATCCGAAGCCGTCATAGCACACAAACGAATATATGGTCTATGGTGAGGCATTCGAGTACTAGACCCGATGTGGCTAGTCAACTGTTCAAAGAAGGATATAGAATGTTTATTCTACAGTAAGTTAAGTTTTGAAGAGAAGGATAAAGAACAAGCGCTCCAATTTCAGAAGATCGTTAATGTGTGTTTTGCAAATGATATACATTCTGGTTCGGATTGGAAAACAACTTGGAGGAATCTCGAAAAGAAAGAGACAAAGAAAAAGGAGGAAAATAAAGCTCGAATTGCAGAACGTGCAAGAATAGCATCTCTAAGGAGCTTTCAGTTTGTGAATCGACCTCCTCTGACTGATCAAACACCAATTGCTTTTAAGGAGCGTCGCAAGCCAATAAAGAGATTTTTTGGACGTTAGAGTTAAATCTAATTGAAGTTTTTTGAAGACTATCTAGATTGCGGCAACATCCAAGGGGGAGTTTGTTGGTGCATAATGTCTATTGCCTACGTCTAGGATATGTCTGTAATTATAGAGTTTACACGTCAATGTTTATTTGTTAAAAAGTAATTTTTTTTATGTTTTGTTACTATGCTTCGTACGTAATATATAAGTGTCTTACTCGTACGAAACACTGGCCCGTACGAAATATAGTCACTTGTTTAGCACGCACTTCGGTACGAGTCATGTCGACCTATAAATAGGGAATGTTGTGTTAGAACTAAGTAGTGATTTGTCAATTGGTACGGCGAAGCTCTGCCAATTTGTTTACTTGCGTCTGTATTTGAACGTCATTAATACAACGGAAGCAGTTAAACAACAAGTAGTATCTTGTTTGTTCTTGTCTACCTCTCTAGCAATGAATTCCGCCTCTGTAGTTGAACGAGATCAGGTCGATTGCTCATTTCGGGAGCTCGATCCCCGTTCACAAAGACCATATACCAATGAATGGTTCCCACCTGGTCTTTAGTCGATTATGTTTATATCACCTTGTGCACACTTTAAAATGATTGTGAGCCTACTGATACATCAAATATAGAGCTACTTATCATTTTACATTTGAAGTTTAGAGGGTTTAACAGACCACTAATTTACCATCATTTTCTCTTTTTCTTGCAAGGAAACTCATTTTTGTTTTTTCTCATGTTTTTGTATTTTTCTTATTAGAATTTACTCCCCCTACAATGCAAAAACTAAATTTAAACCTTTAATTTCAACTTTTTGGATTGTCCTTAAGAAAAATATTTACAAAAACGATTTCCCAATGTGGATTAACTCATGTTTTACCTCGATGCCGTTTACCAAAATTTATTTAATAAAAATGATTTATAAGAATGTTTGAGAGATGAGTTGGCACTTTCGTAATTGGTGTGGACCATAATAACATTAATGAATGTCATATGGAAATAATCAAGTGTGAGGTGATATTCTAGATCAATATGTTTAGTCTAGAGTGTTGTACGAGATTTTTAGAAATTGTAAAGCAGCTTAAATATTGATAGAGATAGGAGAGATTAGAAATTCAAAACCGTAATTCTGCAATTTCATCGCGCATTGCCAGGAAACTTTGTGTTCTCCGCTCGATATCCACCCGGTGTGGATTTCAAGGTCGATTTTGTAGCTACTTCATATAACTGAGAAATCTCTTCACAACAACAAGAACATAAACCTCCAGGTCCGGCTGGTAAGAAGCAAATTGCATGTGGAGAAGCTTATACATGATGTTGTCGATATGTTTTTGCACCAGCAAAGGTCTTTGTCTTTCTCCTTGAGAAGTAGTGTGCGGTTTGTTCATCAACAAATTGCATGTGGAGAAACTTATACATGATGTTGTCCATATGTTTTTGCACCAGCAAAGGTCTTTGTCTTTCTCCTTGAGAAGTAGTGTACGGTTTGTTCATCAACACATTTTCTTCAATCACACCATGGAGTACACTGCACGATCATCTTGAAAGCTTTTGAACTTCTTGTGGAAGACATAAGACATGAACTTTTGATAATCTTCTGTCGTGCTGCAGGCGCGTAAATTTAATTGAATTTGTCCTGTGGATCTGATCCAAACCTTAAAAAAACACATTGTTGATTATTTTTCATCTTAGTGAAGTTATCATCTTCATTCACCAATCTTTCATCATTCATCGGACATCATCTTTTCTTTCTTTCTCTCCAACATAGGCAACCTCTCCTGAATATAACGATGTTTTATAGCCGCATGTCACCTATCTTGTGCCTGGATCCTCCATTATCAACAATTTTATGATTATGAAAAGTTCCTCCTGGAACATCCTGCACAATCATTAAAAATTAGTTGGAGATGGGGACCCATGCCTTCATTGACTTGGGTCGTCCGTCATCATCGAGAATTGGAACTTCTTTTTCTCGATTGTTTGGAATGGATTGTGATCCCCTTGAAATAATTACCTGTTTTGGTTTCCAAATCTGTTTTTCTTTCTCAATTTTAACATTTGATTGTGTTTGGAAAACCTTTGGTTTTAGAGCTTTTTCAACAACCTTTTGTTGTTTCGTTCTCTGTTTCATTTCTCTTTGTTTAACAAGACGAAGGTCCTGTTTTGATGAAACAGATTTAATATGATAATGTTTATCACATGGTGCGTCAATTTTTGCTTTTCCCTTTGTGAGATATGGACAATTTTTGATAATGTGTCCATACTTACCACACTCAAAGCATGATCTTCGCTCAACAAACCTCGAAGTATTATGAAAGTGATCGCCTGATGATGAACTTTGTGATATTGAGGTACTTGGTCCTACATTACAACAATTTCTGTGTTGTGTGTAGTTGTTCTGACTGTTTTTCTTTAAAATTTTATTTTGTTTAACAAAAATCCGTGTTGGATCTGTTTTCAAAAGATTCAATTTTATCAGTCCCTCGGGATTTCACGAGGTTCACTTTTTGAATTTTCTTCTTGTGCTGGCTCTGTTTTCTTTTTCTATTTCTTTGGTTAGCATGATTTTGCTTTCGTTGATTGTTTTGAGGTTTCAATTTTTGATTTCCGTATTTCTTTCAAACTTTTGTTTTTAGGAGAGGAGCACACTGAGTTACTGCAACTCTTGGGCTTGAATTTCCCAAATACTTAGTAGTTTTGAAAACTTTATCAATCAAGGATTGATTTACATTTGTGATGGGAAAATCTTTGTTTGAATAAAATTTGTTAGATCCAATCAACGTATAAAGCAAGTTCATGCTTTTACAGGTTTCAACATGAGCTTCAACAATCTTGACATTTTCAGTCACACACGGTTTTGTTGAGGGATCACATAGAATGTGATTTTCATGAGGTACATTTTCCTATTTTGTTACCGTGTCTGATTGCTTAGGTTTGTCCTCATCCGACTCATCATCAGAACTATCATAATCCTCAATAATGCGAGGATTTTGATTATTCGTAGACTTTAAGTCATTGATGTCATCCAGTTGACCTTGACTTGAAGATGTGCCCTTAGTGAACCTAGACCAGCTGTAAATTCATCTAGATCCAATGAAACGGTGGGTTCAAACTGAGGCATATCTTCATCATCTGGCGTTTTGGTGTAATTGTGCCTAACCGGAGGGGGACAAGCCTGATATCCTTTGCATTTTATATCACTGTTCTTCTTTTGAACATCGATGATGTGATCCAAAACATATCTTGTGTTGGAGTAACTGTAACTTGAATTTGATTGCATCATGTTCACACTTTGCACAGGCTAGCTCCTTTTTTGTTTCTTCAAGCATGTTAATATAATTGTTAATGGATGTTTGCTTTCACAAAACATTCTTTGATAATTCTGAAACATCCTTCTTTAAAGTTTCAATTGTTGATTTAAATTCTTTTTTCGTTTTTCTTAAGAGATGTGTTTGCCTCAGTGCATGCACTGTGTCATATCTACAATCAAGCTTTGATGATGTTTCATCATGTGATCAAAGTTACCTTCAAGTTGTAAGTATTTACCTTTTAAAGTTATATATTCAAAACACTTAGACATAATAGGTTTATCGAAACTTACCTGACTGGATTGGCAATCCAAGCGGGTCATGAATGCTGCATGAAGAGTGTAAGATCCGATTGATGAGAGATGTTTGGAAAACTCATCAGATGGTCTTTCAGTTTCATGTTCCAAATCTTCTTTGCTGCTATCCATCGATTAAGTTTCAGTGATCACCTCATCTACTTCAGCATTAACATCTTCTGATCGTTCTTCACTCGAAGTCGATTTTGCTTCATCTGAACTGCTGCTATCCCATGAACTGTCATCATTTCTAGATGATTCTTCATTGTTATCATTCTTTGCAATTTCGGCATATAATGCACTTCCTCCTCCACCAATGTTTCCCAACTGAATAGACTAATCACAACGTTCATCTGCTTGAACTATTGCTCTTTCCCTGTTAGTAACTTGATGTCTGTTGAAAGGATATTGATTCCCTTGCTGTGGAGGCTTCGTGCATTCTCTTTTAAAATGCCCATTTTCTCTATAGTTGAAATAAGTAACTTTCCTTTTGTCAAAACCGTATGGAGTATCCTTGCTGCTATCCAGATTGGATCATCCTGTTTTCTCCATAAAATCTTTTGCCCTTCTCACTGCACTCGAAAACGCCCATTTGATATCAATTAGCTCCATCTCCTCCTTATCGATTTGTGCATAGTCCTCACTGGTTAAATTGATGTTACCAATCTGTCCAGATACTAATCCGAAGTAGGAGCTCACCAAAGTGTTAAGAAGCTTAATGTGTTCCCGTGCAACTTCCACACTTACCTTAGAAAGATTTGATGTATCAAGTGTGATAGTGTTTGAATTGAGGGTTGAAAGTTTTTCCCATAGAAAGCTTGCTGTTGAACTTGTGGTGTAACAACTTGTGGTTGAGGAAGATATCCTTTTGGATCAAATGCTAGTTCATAAGCTTGAGGAGTTGAACTAATATCTTTAGGTAGAGGAAGAAAGGCTTTAGGATTAAAAGTTCATTCATAAACTTGAGCACTTGTACCAACAGAATGATTTGGTTTAACTTGCGGTTGAAAAGGATTTGAATTTACCATGGATGCTGTTTGAAGCTTTGGTTGTTGAACTGTACTTATTCCTGGGTTAATGCCCTCAAAATACATTTCTGGATTTTGTGGAACTACAAATCGTTTTGCTTTGCGAATTTCTTCTTCATTTTTGTTTTCAAGTTTCTGAATAAATTCGTAAATGCTGAGCACATCCATCACACCTGTATGTTTTAGCAATTCCATAAATTGACTCCACTTAGGTGGTAAAGCATCAGCAAAACGCATAACAATCTCCTATTGTGATGCAAGAACCTTGTAGGAGCACATCTCACTAAGCAAATGATAGAAACGAGTTGTCATATCATTTAGTGTTTCATTTTCCATAAACAGAAACCCTTTAAATACTTTCTTTAAAAGATCATGTTTAATTTTTCTCATTGCTGCATTTCCTTCTCCTCTTGTTTTTAACGCATCCCACAAGCTCTTCGTAATTGTACAATACATAAATTGATGATAAATATCTTTGTGAAGTGCTTGCGTAAGAATGGAAAAGGCCTTCTTTTCTAGATCATAGGCTCGTTTATCATTATCATCCAATTCGGCTAAAGAGGCTGAATTTGATACAACTTCTTCGGGAGATTCTTTATATGGAGAAATAAAACATGTCCACAATTTGGTATTCTTACCTAGAATATACGTATGAAAACGACTTTTCCATGAAGGATAATGTTCATATGATTCAACTTTGGTGGACGGTTGTTACTTCCAGTTTCACTCTCGCTAAGGAGAAGAGTTTGAACGCTTTGATTTTCATTCGTAACAAAAGCCCATTGACCAACGGTAATCATATTTGGAGGTATTAAAGATTTCGCCCATGAGGTTGCGTCTTGACTTGTACTTGTACTACACACCCAATCCCACGTATTAGTACTCATTATATTTTCTTGGTTATGAAAATTAAAAGGATTAAAGTTTAATTTTTGAAAATAACAATCTCCTTTTAAAAATCACAAAGTTTGAAAAACTGAAACACGAAAAACAGATTAAGTTGTTCTTCGTACGAGCAATGTTTCATGCGAGTGTTTGTCCTTCGTACGAACTAGATGTTTCGTACGAGGGGCACTCTTTCGTGCGAACGACTTTGTCTTTCGTGTGAACAAGATTCTTCGTGCGGATGACTGGTTTTTCGCACGAACAGTCTAGTTCTTCGTGCGGATGGGTTATTCGCACAAATTTTTTTCGCAGAGCAATCTTTTTGTAGGGTTGGTTGGTGAAAATTTTCCTTTTCTTGCACAAGCTGGTTTTCGAAAGTGGTCTGTTGTCTACACAATTTTGGTTAAAAAGACAAATATTCCATAATAGCTTTTCAGTTATAACAGTCAAGTCCAGAATGTCAGAGGTTTGGTCAACCCTACAACAATATTCAGGTGAGTTTTCCGGTGAGTTTCTCATGCAGATATGTTCCACTTGAACAAAAGAAAATTTTAAGAAAAACCAGATTTTAACATGTCTCCATGTGTTCTAACAAGGTTTTTATGAAAATTTTCTAGATACAACAAGTTTTAAGTTTGTTATCTTTTAAAAACATAAGTGTCATGCTGAAAGTTCAAGAACACTTCAAGAAACCCTCACAACTAGCTCAGACACAACACTAAGCTTGGTTTCAAACAAGGAAGAGAGCAAAAGCTCTGACACCACTTGTAGGTCCACTTGGAGGATCAAGATAAACCTGCTTCCTTGTTTATGTAACACACTCACGAGTGCGGAATTCAAGTGTGTATGCAAACCAAAGCAAAAGCACAATCAATATGACAAAAGATATATCTTGAAATGTTCACTATATTGATTTGTAGAGTGACCCAGTACATACACTCTTGAATAAACTGCTTATTTCTCTAAACACTCTCAGTGTTCTTTCTCTAGTGCGTCTCATAGTCACTTGTGTCTCACCTCTAGCTACTGAGCACTGAGAAATGCAGGTCTGTTTATATAGTGCCAACACCTAGGAACAATACAAAGTATGTCACTGGTCGTACGAAGCACTACAAAGACACGAAGAGCATTCAGACAATTGCTCGTATGAAGAAGTTATGGCTCGTACGAATGAGTAAGTCATTCGTACGACCAATCAATGCTCTTTGTTAACATAGCCACTCGTACGAGCATACAATGACTCGTACGAACAGGTTATGGCTCGTACGAGCAAGAAACTTACTCGTACGGAGCACCTTTCATTCGTACGAACAAACCAAACGTCGTACCAAATCAAGATAGGAGGATATCTTGATGTGGTCAACATGACCAAACTTTACAGACACCACAAACAAAGACCGTACAATTACTGGCGTAACTAAGAACAAGCGATAGAAACAAAAGTGTATCAACAAACTCCCCCTTGGATGTTGCTTGTTCTTCGGTCTTCATTTCTAATGGCCTGCTTTGGACTATGAGCTTCCAGCGTGAATATCGAACTGATCGAACCGAACCGAACTAAGTCGCATCCACATAAATATGCATCAACATTTTAAAAAGTGCTCAGATTCCTCTAGTGGTTATTTTATGTCTTTGTCAGAACTGGATGCACTAGGTTGAACTGCGAGCCTTGTGACTTATTCTTGATTTCTTTGATCAAAAACATAAAACTTTTCTTGTAAGAAGGTTTAACATGGCCGCATGCTGCAGGAACGGCCGGTCAAAAGTTTTTTTTGTTTTCAAGATCCCAAGCTATTGTAAGTTAGACACAGCCTCGTGGTGCACGTCCACGGCCCTGTGTCCGTTATTCTGTAACTCAGAAAACAAAAGCTTTTCTGTTTTAGCTCTGGGCACGGCCCATGTCTGATCTGGCACGACCCTGTGCTACAGTCTACAGAAAATGCCAAAATAATGAAATATCCTAAAAATTAAAAGAAAAGATAAAAATGGATTAGGCCGTTGATTTTAAATTTTCTTAAAATCCTTGAGTCCATGGAAATGGCGCCAAAAACTTGACGTGGTTCGAGCGAGTTATAAATTTTATTATATTTTTGGTACTTTTTACTCATAGATCAAGCTTTAAATTTATAAAACACGATCCAATACTACCAATCTACACACGTTAGGGCAAGTGCATCCATCGTGGACGTAGTATAGTGATGGTAAGATACCGAGGTCGTCCAAGGACACAAGAGCTTTTAATACCGGCTTATCGTTAACATCTAATCTAACTAATTTTTTTATCAAAGTTTTGAAAGTTTAAAAGATATGAAAGTGAAAACGAAAATGAAAAGGAAAACAAATAGACAAGAAAGAATCATTTGGTTCCGACTCCAATTTTACATAGTCGTTGATGTTTTCCGCACTTTAGGCATTTTAAGAGATTATTTTAGTTATAGTAATAGGCCCCTCTAGTGAAGGCGAAGTTACCCTTAACCTATTGGCCTGAGTCAGCAGGGATACAGTCCCGCAACGTCGGAATATTTGAAAATAATTAAGTAAGTTATTAATGATAAAAGTGGCAGGCACCTCTTGTGAAGGCAATGTTACCCTCGGCCATATTGGTCTGAGTTAACAGGGATACAGTCCCGTAAGGTCGGGTAAGTTTTAAAAGTAGTCTATTTATAAGGGCTTCAAGCCGTTCTCACTTCCCCCGATTTGATGCTATCTGCCTCAATGGAAGTCCTAATAAGCTTGAAGTAAGTCCTCACAGGATCTATACACTGAACGAGACAAGAACTTTACCTAAACACCCTTCTTACCCCCTTTTAGGTAGTTAACGCGCTTTATATAGACCGTAAAGACACGAATGAGTGAATCAATGAAACATGAAGAAATGTTTAAATAAAGCTCACTTTCAATATAAAAAAACCTCGTTATTAAAGTCAATAATACATACCCAAATAAAAATTTGCCAAAGATTGGAAATCAAAAGTAATACATTAAAATTTGTCTTCACCAAGTGATGTAAGAAATTTAGCCAAGCATGGCTTTTGTTTGACAAGAACTCTTACGATCAATCTTGGATCTCGAGACTACTACACACTCCAAAAGATGAAAGATGGATGATAGTAGTGGGTGTTGATGTTGTAGTGCTGGTGGACTGATGGCAAGTGTGAGAGAAGTGGTTTGCCAATAGATGCCTTTATCCAAAGCCAATCACCTCTATTTATAGCTGAAAACAAAAGGCGACCACGACCCTGTGCCCGCCTGGCACGGCCCCGTGGTATACTTTTTCTCTTCCTTCATTAACTACAGATGTCAGGACGTTGTACCAACACGCCCCAAGGTGGCAGAGCACGACCCCGTGGTCATTGTACTTGCTGTACTATATAAGATTCTACGAGTCTTAAAGTTAACCACGGCCCATGTTGAGGTGGCACGGCCCCGTGTTGGTCGTCTTTTGCTGTTGTATTTTTCTTTTGAGAATCTTTGACAACGCACAGCCCCATGCCTGGTAGGCACGGCCCCGTGCCTGAGCTTTTGTCTTCATTAATTTTGTTGTTTTGGATGTGAATGGGGGTTTGGCAAGTCGTGTCAATCCTCCTCCTTTGTATTTGTGTTGGTTTTGGCTGTTAATTTGCTTCTTCTATTCCTTTAAGCTCTTTTGATCCTATAACTTAAAAGTAAACAAAGAAACATGTTTTTTCCAACACTAGTACCAAAAAAGGGTTGATTTTATGCCTTGTTTGATCTCATTTATATGTTGCATTTTGCGTACATCATTTACGGAATCAACATTATGAAGACTCTTATATTCATTGACAACAAGGCGTGTCTTGGAATTATGAAGAATCCAATCCATCACTCGAGAACTAAACACATCGAGATTCGCATTCATGCGATTTGACAAGCGTACGAAAAAGGATAGTGGATACCACGCAACAGAATGCCGACATCTTCACGAAAGCCTTTGATAAAACTTGTTTCAACCAGTTGGTAACCTGGTTAGAAATGATTAATTTCCTTGAGTGGAAATGAACTTTGCTGAAATAACCATCTACATATATTTTGGTTAAAAACAACACACACCCGCTTTCCAAATATAAATGAGTATCTTAAACCGTGCCCATCAAAAAGATTTTCTATTTATTAAAACTTCATTTTCGAGCAATGGACATAAGAAAATAAAATTTTAAGGGGGTAGTTATCCAGAAAATACAATTTGAGCAACCGTTTGACACTAGTTTAAGAAATGATAGAACACTACTAACACTTTGTCTATTCTTGATAATAGAAAAAGCAAGGATAATCGTGGTGCCAAGCAACAACATGTTAGTAGATTCAGCAACACCATCGAGTAAACTGTGATTAGGAGACAAAAGATAAAGCTTACACAAAAAATCTGGATACCCACAATGTTGTGCATCTTGCGGGTAACATGTTGCCGCATATGGCTTAATGGTCTTAAATCTTGCGTTGACAAATTGCCAAAATCCGAGATTTCAGGTCTTTGTATTGTTTTATCATTTGGGGATATCATAGTTGCTCTTTGTTGCATCCAGATATATGCAGACCTATACATGATTATGATAAAAGCGCCAAAGAGGCCAAAAAACCCTAAAATTGAAAAGGCTCAATTAAACGAGCCAATCAAAATAAATCGTAAAACATTGAGGTATCTACCTAACCCTGGTCTGGACAACATTGGTCACTTTGACTGTGTGAATGTGCATACATGTTCACCAATGCGCTGAGCTTGTATCTCTTAAACGAATAAAAACAATATACTCACCTGTTATGAGGAAGCTTTTTGCATACCTTGATATCGGGGTATTTCCTGACATGAGAGCCACGGGCATAATATTCTAACCAACTAGCTTGAGTGGGGCATAATATTCTAACCAACTAGCTTCAGTAGGGCCCATTTAACATCTCTAAACACAAGAACCGACTTCTGTATTAACATTGATCAATGCACACAATTGATTACAGTATAAGGAAATTCGACACTAACTCGCATCTGATGATCATATCATACAAGTATTACTCGGTGATCCAAACATACGCTTTGAGAAATTGGTTAAATTTGGGTTTTGGGGTTTATCAAGAAATCTTTGAAGGCAACGGATATGATGAACTCAGTGTAGTTAGACAAGACGATGGGTCGCATATTTATGTCTCGAATGCGAGTTCAAGCAGCCGGCGTAATTGACATCTACACCGGTCAATCAATGTTGGTGCATAATATCTATCGCCTACGTCTAGGATATGTCAGTTATGTTTATAGGGATTAGAATGGCAAATATTATATGTTTATATATGATTTATATGCTTTGTTAGTGGGTCGTACGAGTGACACCTTGTCACTCGTACGAGGCACCACTCGCACGAGTCAAACACACCTCACTCCTATGCGAGTCATGTTGACCTATAAATAGTGGAGCTTGAGTGTTGTGTTTGCCATATGTTGGTGTGTGACTACGGTGAAGACCTGTCTAAGTGTTTATTTGTCTTTAACCTTCACGTTTATTAATACAAATCAATGCGTTTAAGCAATATATCTTTCTTGTTTGTTTGCCCAACTCGCTAACAATGAATTCCGCCTCTTTTAGCTGAGTCAGATCAATCCGGTGCTCATAAGAGGAGAGCCGATCTCCTCTCACAAGTGGTATCAGAGCCTTGAGGCCTGATCTGAGGACAAACATCATGTTTTTGTAGACAACCAACAGTTTCAGCAGTTGCAGATCCAGATTCAACTATTGAACATTTTCTACATCTACTCTTTTTCTTACAAGTCTTAGATCTAGACGAAGTCATGGACGACTTGGACTAGGATTTTAGTATTACAAGTTAAAATCAACTCTAACTAATCCTTGGAAATTTCGGATCTAAAATCAAACTAAATCATGTCGAAAATTGAAAAAATCATCCGTTTGGTGACCTGATCTGACTCGTACGAGTAGAGAGATAACTCGTACGAACGGCCATCCGTCAAATTAGACACTCGTATGAACAAGTAAACATGTTTTCTTAAAATCTACAAGTTACATACCTGTCATTCGCATGAGTAAGTAATTCGCACGAAGAAGTCACTCGCACGAGTAACTCTTTCTTTCGCACGAGCATCTCGCTCGCATGAACTCTTGAGTCGCATGAGTATCTTACTCGCACGAGCTGCAAGTCATTCGCAAGAAGAACATTTTAAGAAATTTTTCTTAAATTTCGTATCTCTTGTCATTCTAATCAGTGTTTTTCGAAAGGTGTGTTTCTAAAGTTTTGTAGAAAAATGGATGAAAAATTTTACAATGTATTTGCTGCTTCAGCAATTACAACCATCGCAGAACAGAGTATGAATCTTGAAAATGAAATGGGTACCATGACAAAGCCTCCAAAGCTCATTAATTTAGAAGATTATGACAGCTGCAGTGAAAGATTCATAAACTGGGTTCAAGCGAATCATTTCACGTGTTGGTTTGCAATCAAGTCAAAGTACATCGCACCTACTGGTGAGAATGGTCTCCAGAAGACATTGACTCAGCTGACGGATATGGAAAGAGAGAAGTTTATCAACGAGAAGAAGATGATGAACGTACTGCAACAGGTAGTAAAAAAAGATATCCTGGCATTGCTTCAACATGATGATGGCGCTCAGTCACGGTGGAACGCTTTAAGGCTCAAATTTCAAGGAAGTTCTCAGCTTTGAAAAGGGAGAAAAGCATTGCTAAGCAAAGAGTTTGATATTTTTAACCTGATGAAAGGTGAAACTGTTAAGCAACTAATCGAATGTTATTGTCATTTGGTGGTTCAAATGAAGAGAATAGAGATCTTCAAGACTAACGAAGAATTGGTTGATAAACTGGCTGATTCTTTGCCAGAAGGTGAGTGGACGACCTATCTGACTATTTTGAAGAATGAAACTGAATACAATAACTTTACATTACCAAGATTAATTGAAAGATAGAAGGTCACGAGCTTAAAATGCAAAAAAGGGTGAAGGACAAAGGCACTCAGATGCAGCAAGATGTGAACCTGTACTACAAAAATAGTTCCGATAGTCACATATTCAAACCTCTTTTAGCACCAACAATGCTCCAAGTCCACCTTCAAATCGGTCAAGCGGGTTTCAGTTTTTCCCTCCTCAAGCTCCTCAATCTGCACAAAGCTCAAGTAATCCTTCACCTAATCCAAATCAGCGAATTTTTCAATGAAACATCGTTGTCAATCTCGAGAATGCAGAGGATTTCAATGAACACAATGCCAAACAACATATGGCTCTGCTTATATCAGTTCTTGAATCCTACGAAAGTCTAGTAGCAGGTAGAATTAGAAATCCTGAGATGTCGAAAGAAAATTATAATCAAATAGATCCAATTGAGTTGGAGCTGATTAATATCAAATGGGGCATGGCGTCGGTAGTCCGTAGAGCTCAACGCTTTATGGAAATCACGGGAAGAGATAGTTTGGGAGGTCTAGATAGGAAACTTGGTTTTGACAAATCTAAAGTTACATGTTTCAAATGCAGTAAAAAAGGACATTTCAAGAGGGAGTGCTTGAGCAGATAAGTCAAAGGCAACCAGAATCCATTCACAGGTGATTATTATAAGAGAGCTATCTATCATCGACCCCAACCACCTCAGACAAGGCTAGTTCAGATTGAAGATGGTCCATCCAATTCTAAGGATAAGGCTTTGGTGTAACCTAAGAAGATGAAGGGTTCAACTGGAATAAATACATTTCAAAAAATGAAAGCCTTGCTTTGGTAGCAGATATCTCTGAAGAACTAGATCAAGAAAAAGAAGAATGTACTGAGGCATCTTTTGATGAAGCTCCTGAAGAATATTACAACACATCGTCAGAAGAAGAGGAACTATTAAATAGTGCGTTTAAACATCTCTTGCCTAATGACATTCTTAAAACTATTGCAAGTTATTTTGATTCCAGCTATCAATAGCCTTGTGAAGATGAGAAGAAGCCTGAAGTACAAGAGAGGGTTGATGTGACATTGGAAAATCGGAATGACAAAGCTCTTATGGCAAATGTGAAAAAGGTAAATGTGTCAATGAATGAGTCGGTGAAAGAAACACCTTGCATGAACTTCAAAGAGCCATGCACTGAGTATGTGAAAAAAAACACGATACAAGGAACTAAAATATCATACAGATAATTTTTCAGGTGATTATAATTTAACAAAAGAAGCTTCAGACAAATTAAGCAAAACAATTAAACAAAAAATTGATCAGAGAAAATGACAGAACACTTTCGATGCTCAAGGCAAGTATAATGGACAACAAATGGCCATTAATATTCATTTAAATACAATTGCCGAGCTAAAATGTGAACTTGAAAAATGAAAATCGAAACAGAAAGGGTTAAGAAGTTGTTAATCAGTTATTCTACAAGTTCATATGCCATTGATCACATTCTTCCAAAAACTGAAAGAAGGGAAGATAATCAAATTGATAAAAACAAAGATGCAAGTTACGATCGTATTCCACCACCCATGTGGAATAGCTATGCTAGTAAGAAACCATCGGGGGTGGAAAAGGCGCTCAATTTAAAACTGAAAACTGAAAAGACAAACAAGTTGCCTACGAACATTGATGTAACATACACCAAACCAGAAAAGGAATGTGATTCTGACGTGTTTAAAACTATGGTTGAAAATGTTCTGAAGAATGAGTCGGACAAATCCGAATTGGATGGTAAAATCATCAGAAAATAGTTTAAACAATGATCCAAACGTCATCGTATACAAAATGCACGGATCTGATAAACTATATACCTATGAGGATTTCCTAATTCAGAGTGTCAATCTAGATCGTGTTGATAAGTTGTTCAAGCTTGTTGAGGCGAGCCATTCTGACTTAGAAAAACGAGATGCATCATTTTATTCTAAAGTAAAATGTGTCAACAAACCCTACCATTAGAGGAACAGAGACTATCCTGAAAACAGGAGAGTAGGGTTGGGTTTTCAAAAGCAAAGAACAAATAACAAGTCTCGAAAGCTAAATTTTGAAAAGAAAATCAATTTCGTCTATGGGACAACTACTGAAATGGAAAAAGAGATCATCGGTAAACAATCCAATGATGAATTCAAGAAGGAGAAAGAGAGTAGAAAACGGGATTTGGATTCCTTTGTTAGAAAAGATAGTAGGACGTGCTACAAGTGTAACAATGTTGGGCATATTGCACGACAGTGTTCTCAAAGAAATCCAAAACCTGTTTCCAACTCTAGCAGATCTACCAAAGATGTAAAGCAAAAAGCAACCAAGTTTGTACCAAAATAAATTCTTAAAAGAAACATTGAATAAACTAAAAAAGTAACATTAACGATTTATCTCAATTCAAATTTGAAATTGGTGAAACTTCCATCAAGAATCGTCAAAAGGACTCAAAGTTGTATTCTAAAAGGGCAATTTCGAAAACACAAACTTGGGTAGCAAAAGTCAAACCATCTTCAGTAGAACAGAAACCACCTATTCCAGCCAAAACGGAGATCAACCAAAATGTCAAGATCAAAGTTGGTCCAAAATTTGATATTCCTAACCCACCCAAGACCAAGCAGGCTTGGGTTTCTCTGTTTAAAACGATTTTTCCGCATGTATGCAGGGGCTCCCGAGATCGATCATGTCAAAATGGATTATGGACAATGGAGCTTCCCGACACATGACTGGGATACTTGCGTTGTTACATGACGTCAAAGCTATCCGGGGAGGTTATGTTGGTTTTGCCGGGACTCAAGGTGGAAGAATTGTGGGAGAAGGTATTCTTGCAAATGGAGTGGTTTCTTTCGACAAGGTGAACTACATTGCTGAGTTGGAGAACAATCTACTGAGCATTTCGCAAATCTGTGACAAGAAATTCACAACACACTTCAATGACAAAGAATGCTTAATTCTCAAGCCGTGATTCAAAATTACTGAAGAGTGAATCCTCATGCACGCTCCACGAGAGAATGATCTTTATGTCTTTGATATGAGCGTTGCATCCACAACGTCAAAGAAGGTTCAATGCTTCGTTTCTAAAGCGACCAAGAAGGAGTCAATCTTATGGCATCGAAAGATGGGGCACATACACCTGCGAAAGATAAATTATTTGGTGCACAACGACCTAGTGGAGGGTGTTAATGTGAGCTGTAAGAAGGGAAAACAGCATAAGAAATCACACCTAAGAAAATTGCTTAATTCTATAAAGCTACCACTAGAAAGGCTTCATACGGATCTTTTTGGGCCAGTAAACATGAAAACCATTTCTGGAGATCTATTTTGCCTGGTCGTGACAGATAATTTTTCAAGATTCTCATGGGTTTTCTTCTAAGAGCAAAAATGAAATGTTTGAAAAGTCTTATGATTCTCTTTAGGAAGCTTGAAAACCTGTATCACTTGCCTATCAAGAGAATCCGCAGTGACAATGGAACTGAGTTCAAGAACAAGAGGGTGCTTGATTTCTACAACGAAACGGGATTCTTCATGAATTCAACGCTCCCTGTACTTCTCAACAAAATGGAGTAGCTGAACGTAAGAATCGCACTTTGATCGAGACTGCCAGAACAATGCTCGCTAATTCAAAACTTCCAATTAGTTTCTGGAGTGAAGCAGCCGCATCTGCGTGTTACACCTCAACCGTGTGTTGACAGTCAAGCCTCATAACAAGACCTATTTTGAGTTGCTGAACCTCGCATTTTTTAAGACTTTTGGATCGACATGTCGTGTTCTGGACCCGGACGGTAAATTTGGAGCCAAATCCTTGGAAGGATTTTTCGTCGGTCATGCTAGTCAACAAAAGCGAATCTTTTTGCCGAGTCTTAACCAGGTTATCTTGCACAGCATGTTGATTGTCAACGATATACTGCGCCAACGCAGAAACCTGGGGATCCATGGTTGTTCAACTATGAAAGTTTGTGGAATTCATTTGACCTACCAGAAGTACCATCAGAAGAAGAACTTGTTATGCTCTTTAACAGCATCAAATCTCTAATCAAGAGCAAGTTTCTAGACAGTTGTTTCACTGTCACTTCCTGTCTCTAACATTTTCGATGTATACTCTTCAAGAATTAGTCTCTGTACCTATTTTGAACACTGCTGAATCATTTGCCCATCAACCAATTAATGCCGACTCTGATCATGACCGACATTTGATGACGGAGGAACCAGTTCCAATGAAGGTTCTGAGCAAATAGAAAGCTTTTTGTATTCCCAGGCTGATCAATCCAATGTCAGAAATGAAGCAACATCTTCTACACTAGTTGCTGATGAAGTTGTCATGAATTTGCAGAGTCAAGTAGATGTTCCAAGTGAAGTAATGTCAAGAACACTATCTTACCATCCGTCGGAGAATATCATTGGCAACTTAGAAACCGGGGTGAAAACTCGTAATCAGATCAACAAGGATCTAAGTTGCTTTGATACTAGTGTTGCTCCAGTACAAACAAGACTTTCTTACAGTTGTTTTGTTTCACAGGTTGAACCAGGAAACTAGAAAGACGCTTTGAAAGAGGAAAGCTGGGTGGATGCAATGAAGGAAGAGTTGCTTCAATTCCAGAAACTTGGTGTCCGGAAGCTTGTTGATCTACCGGATCATCATAAAAAGATTAATACTCGATGGGTCTTCAAGTACAAGAGAGATGACAGAGGTATTGTGGTCAGAAACAAAGCTCGGCTCGTGGTTCAGGGTTTCCATTAGCAAGAAGGGATAGACTAAAATGAAGTCTACGCCCCTGTCGCTCGTCTTGAAGCTATTCGCATATTCTTGGCGTTTGCTTCTTGGAAAGGTTTCAAGGTATATCAATTGAATGTCAAATCTACTTTCCTTTACGGAAAAGTCAAAGAAGAGGTGTATGTCGGCCAACCACCGGGGTTTGTCAATCCGATACACAAGGATAAAGTCTACCTTCTGAACAAGGCGTTATATGGTCTCCACCAAGCCCCGAGAGCTTGGTATGAAACGCTTTCAAGACATCTTCTAGACAACGGCTTTCTCAGAGCAACTGTACACTGCACCTGATGTATAAGAATTTATACATCTTCTAAACGTCAAATATTCCCCATTTACGCGAGAACTCGTTGTGTTTTCATTGATCTTGATACTCATTTGAGTTGTTTGTGAAAATGCAGGTCTAGGCTTTGGCCAGTGATGAAACGAAGGCTTTTGGAGCAATTTGAAGCAAAATGGACCATTTCAGCCAAACTGCCAGATATGGCACAACCGTGCCAACCATTGGCACGACCGTGCCAAGCCTCCGGACACCGGCAATGTCACCAGCACTAGCATCAACCTAGCAAACCAAACCAGTACAACAACTGGCATGATCGTGCCAACCGTAAGCACGACCGTGCTCGTGTCATCCCAGCTTCTGATTAGCTCATTTCCGAGATCGATTTAGTCATTGCCGAGTACATTGCTGATAAGCACGATCGTGCCACCCTTTGGCATGATCGTGCGACCTCGGGGAAATTTTAGTGGGATCTTTCCGGATTTGGTAGCAAACATGGTCAACAACCATAAAGGTGTTTGGAATTTACAAAGCACGACCGTGCCAGCTCTCCAGCAGCATATATACGTGGTTTCAGCTCATTTGGAAGGGAGTTGGAGTATTTTGGTGAACTTTTCTCTTAAGATTCTAGTCTAGGAAGCTTGAAGAGTGAAGAAGGAGCCTTGAATAAGGTTGTATCACTGATCATCAAATCAATTTATCAATTATATTGTCTTAAACTTTAGTATTCCACTTGTTAGTCATGAACAATTTACATTATCTTGCATTTGATTTAGTTATCATGAGCCTTGAAGGCTAAACTTTTGTGTTGCTTAAACAATGTTGAAGCTGATGAATATTTGATAACATGGAAATAGATGTGGTGATTGTTGTTTACTAATTTTCATAATGATACTTGATTTTGTTCTTGGAGTTCATATGCATGTTAAAGTCTTTGTTCTTGAATGTTTGGTCATAAGTATTTACATGTTGTGTTGGAAAGCCCATGTAGAGATTATGATGGTTGAATCTTGTTAACTTGTTGATATGATTCATAGCATGAAACTAGGAATGGTAATTGCTAACATGATTAGACTAGTGATTTGAATATGTGTATGAATTCTTGTATTTAGATTTGGAAAAATCATGTGAATGTTTATATGGATTCTATAGTTTGTGTTTTGTGTTGGGTTAATGATTTAGGCCAAGATTGTTATCTAGCATGACCATGCTTGTGATTCATATCAAGAACATGTTGAAGGTGCCATTTACTTGAAACCAAGTTAGGGTGATTAGTGTGTTGTTCATATTAGTTTTCCTTAACTTGTGGAGTTAGAAGTTTTGACAAACAAATAACTCATTATTAAAAATTAACATCAACTTAGCAAGTGAAATTAAAAGAATGGATGTTTGGTGATTAGAATATTGTTCATTATAATTTTCCAAGATTTATAAAACTAGGAAACCTTGAATGGAAACTTAGTTGACCTTAGAACTTGCATCATCACTAGTTTTCCTTAAATGTTGTCATATGTTCATTAGTGGATACTTAGTTTAAGCAACCTTTCTTAGTTATGGTTCTTTCTTGAATTAGTTAGTTAATTGTTATTTTTGCATGATAGTTTAAAACAAGAAATCAACTCATCTATCGAAAAAGGCTTAAAAGTAATAAGGGTTTACCGAGACACCGAGTCCACGGATTGATATCCGCTTCTTACCAACTGACTATACTACCACTTGACGGGTACACTTGCCCTTTATGTGTGCAGATAGTTTTAAAGTAAAAACCATTTTTAAAACTAAATTTGTGTGAAAGGAATTATAGAAATAAAATTATATTTAATTCACGCACATCAGTACCCTCTTCACAAAGGAAGTAGATGGACATCTGATTTTGGTACAAATCTATGTGGATGATATTATCTTTGGATCGGCAAATGATAAGCTGTGCAAAGACTTCGAAGAAGCCATGAAGAAGAAATTCGAAATGAGTGCTATGGGGGAGATGAAGTTCTTCTTAGGACTTCAGGTTGAGCAATTTCTTGATGGTATCTTCATTCATCAGACGAAGTATGTTCATGACGTGTTAGAGAAATTTGACATGTCAGGAACTACACCAACATCAACTTCATTAGCCCCAAACCACGACATTTGTCCAAAAGCTCATGGAGTCAAAGTCGGTGAAACATTATATCGCTCCATTATCGGATCCTTGATGTATCTCATAGCTTCAAGACCTGATATCATGTATTCAACATGCCTATGCGCCCGTTATCAGTCCAATCCAAGAGATTCGCACTTGTTAGCCGTCAAACGAATCATGTGATACTTGAAAGGATGTCCAAGCACCGGCTTGTGGTATCCTAGATATGACGACTTCAAATTTGCGGGTTACTCGGACTCTGATTTCGGCAACTGCAAGCTTAATGCCAAATCTACTACATCTAGTTGGTAGTTGTTCAGAACATGTTTGGTAACATGGCAACACAAGAAACAAACCGCGGTCGCTCTCTCTACGTGTGAAGCTGAATACGTTTAAGCATCCAGCTATTGTTCCCAGATACTCTGGATACAACAGCAGATGAGAGACTACGGACTACAATTTCTTGATACGCCAATTTTTATAGATAACAAGGCGGCTATTGATATCACCAAAAACCCTGTTCAACACTCACGCACTAAACATATTGAAATTCGACACCACTTTATCCGTGATTGTGATGAGAAAAAGTTGGTTAGAATTGAAAAAATTCACACTTATGACCAAAAATCAGATTTTTACACCAAAGCATTTGATCAATCAAGAGTTAAAAATCTTTTAAAATTAAATGGTTTAAGAAATCTGACATCAGGGGATATATATGAGGTTGAATTTGAGGATGACGAGGACTTAACGTGATTCTCTTCGGTATGACATGTTTTTCTGTAAATATTTTTTCTTCAAAAACTAAAAACTAAAAACAAAAAATATGTTTTTGATTTTAGGGGGAGAAAAGTTAGGAAAAATACAAAAACATTGAAAAGAGATAAAAGAGTTTTTGTGAAAAAAAGAGGAGACTACATTAGAAAATTATCACAGTCTGCTAAAGATATGGAATGTTTAAATGGGTAATTAAACAAATCTTACTGATGATGTGCCAATAGGCTTCACTCATTCAGTAAATTGTTCTTCAAGATATAAACCTAAAAGAAAAACTGAGTAATTTGTGGGTCGACATCTCTCGGATATATGGACTTGGTACTCTGAAATTTCGTTTGAGAGAATGTCAGATTCTGCGATACTAGGTCTTTATATTTGATCGATATCTGGGGTATTTTCCGAGTTCTTCTGATTTTGCGTCGGCAATGACCTAGAACTTGTATAATACTTTGCGCATTATTCACCTCCAAAAGCTGCACAAAAAATGAGTATGTCATAAAAATTTACGACGTTTGCAGTTCAAAAGATTCGTTGATGGAACACAACCTAAAGTCGAGTCTTTATCTATTTCTCTGTATGGAATTACTAACCTGAGCTCTCAAGGTCTCGCAATTCATCCTATTTACTTATTCAGTTAGATATATTCACATGTGAAATGATATTTTGGGAATCTCGATGCGGGAGTATATTCTGAGATGGGAAACACAGTTATTTCATGTTCCTTAATCTTACCTAACATATCTTGAAACAATTGAGAAACGTGTAGAGGTTTAAGTGGATAAGTATATTGCAATCTAGGTAAATCTGTTTAAGAACTTAAAGTTACTACCAAGATCAACGGTACTTGTGATTTGTCTAAATATCTGATATGATCCTATAAACACAAAACTCACAAAAAATTATGTATGTAAATACACCTTTATTTACTTGTTCTTTCTTTTCGGAAAAATCCCAAAAAGATTTTCAGTTTATTCTTAGCAATCTATCTTAGATTTTAATCTACCGATGATGAAAAACCGTTAGTCCAAGTCAAAGCGATAGTTGCTGGAGGAAAGTTGAAGTCATGGGCTGGGAGCTAATCAGAAAAGAAAGTATCCTCAAACGTCAAAAAAAGTTCATTAATTTGAAACATTAAATTTAAAAAATAAATATGTTTTGGTCAAAAAAATGGTCAACCAAGGTCATTAACTTGGACTTGGTAGGCAAATCGGTTAACTGAGGTCATTAATTTGGACTCAGATAACTAAGTGGGTTATAAAAACACATAAAATTTCACAAAAATTTAAAGAAGAAAATCAAAGTACAAGGAACTGACTCGTATGAGTGAAATACTAACTCGTACGAGTGATAAGACTCATTCGTGCGAGGCATAGCTCATACGAAAGGTATTTAGAGAGTAATAAAGGGCTTCTCATTCGCACAAGTCACACTATTGACTCTGTGCGACTGAAAGTTTCACACTTGTTCTTGATCGATTTACGTATCTTTTTCTTTGAGGAGGTTGATTAGCACACCTCTTACGATGGGTAAAGTACTACTACAAGTTTTGAGCCGTTATAATGACAAAATTGGACCAAAAAGGACATAGAACGTAGATTTAGGACAATCGAACCAGTAGAATATAAAATTGAACTCAAATTTGTAATAATCGGCCCTTTTAACCTATAAGTCAACATTTAATTTGTTATAATCTACATAATTTAAGTTCGGTTTGATAAGTTGTTATGTGGTGCGATTCGCAACTCGTACGAATCATCACTCGTACGAGTAGGGGTTTCAAATGTCTGATTATCATATTCACTCGTACGAGTGATCATTCGTACGAGTATGTCCTTAAATGTTTATATCTTTATGACTCATACGAAGCATCACTCGTACAAGGAAGTTTGTTCAAAATCCTTAAAATTTGTTAAGTATGATTTTCAATTCGTACGAAGAAGTGGCTCGTACGAGTGGGTTTTGATTCAGACTTGAATATTTGTCTAAGTATCTAACTAGTACGAATGGTGACTAGTACGAGTATATAACATTTGAAATGTTTGAAAATTTTTCTAAGTGTTTGTGATCATTGTGTTTGCGGATCAAGAAGTCTACATTTTCACCGTTCCACAAGGTTTGTTGTCTTCTGGATGAGACTATTCTAGAGAGCAGCATACATAGAAGTTTTAGATTTTCTGAGCAGGCTACCTATTACAAAGGCCCTTACAGATCGTCATACATCATACCAATCTCATGTTGAATATTTTGGAATGCGGCTGAATACAATGAAGATGAGAATGCTATCATATCTATTGTGCGTCTCAACAATGAAGATATTGAAGTCAAGATCACTGAAGATCATATTCGTACAGTGTTGGAGTTTAATGACAGCGAAGACGACCCGACCGGTTAGTTAGAATATATGGTCAAAGGGTACTTTTATAGAATGGGTTACGTTGCATTCGTTAATGCCGCTCCTTTCAAGAAGGGAAATCTAAGTGCTCCTTTTCGTTACATTGCACACTACGTTATACATGCCCTCAGCCATAGAAAGGGTGGATTTGATGATCTTATTGACTATCAGATGTGCATGATAACTGTAGGTCCACTTGGAGGATCAAGATAAACCTGCTTCCTTGTTCATGCAACACAAATACGAGTGCGGAATCCTCGTAAGAATGCAAACCAAAGCAAAGTAAGAACACAGGATAACCAAAGATTCAATATCTTGATTAACTGAAGAGAACTAGTACAAACATATACAAACAATGCTCATATAGACTCATGCAACACTCTATGTGCTCTTGCGGCTCTCTCTAGTATATTGGTGTCTCACTTACTCGACCAACCACCAACTAAGAAGTGCATGTCTACTTATATAGTGTCCATGCTCAGCAACTGTACGAAGTACGTTGCTAGTTGTACGAAACACTAAAATCCACGAGAGATATTCTCCAAGTATGCTCGTACGAATGATGTGGCTCGTACGAAGCATTAACTTGCTTCGTACAAATCAAATTGGAACTTGTTTCTATGAACTCATTTGTACGAACAGTATGTGGCTCGTACGAGCAACACTTGGTCGTACGAAGCATTTCACTCACACAAAGAGTTTTCCTTTGAGAACGTTCCACATACATGACGTACACAAGATTCAACACTATGCACACATGCAACTGCTTAACACAGACAAACTAAAGGTCGTACTAAACCAAGATAGGAGGGTATCTTGATTTGGTTGACACGACCAAACTATACAAACACTGTAAACAAAGACCGTACAATTACAGACGTAACTAAGAACAAGCGACAAACACAAAAGTGTATCAACAAACTCCCCCTTGGCTGTTGCTTGGTCTTCGGTCTTCAGTCTTCGGTCTTCATACTTGAATGGCCTGGAGTATCAAAAAATCCCCCTGAAGATCTACTATCAGGTCTTCAAACTGTTAGAAACATCAAACCTTTCATGTTTCCTCTTGATTTCTGCTTGAGGTAACTGGATCGGTCACAATCTGTTGTGCATTAGACTCTACCACTAGAGTTGATGCAGAAACGTTTGATTGTGAGGATGAGGCCGAAGCATCACGATTGCCAGAGTTTTCACTAACCGGATAATGCTGTTGTTCGATCTCCTTTGCTTTGCATCTCTCATTCCATAGAATGTTCACTCGCTTTCTGCTCATTTCAAACACGTCTTTAATACCATTTAAGCCTTCAACCAGTGTAGCATTTCGAGAATGATACCATTCTTTCAAGTCATTATGCTTAGCAGTTAATGTTTCCGCAGATCATTGTACTGCTGCACTATGTTCTTTCAGCTTGTTTATCTCAATCCCCTGAGATTTATCAGCTGCCCTCATCTGTTGTAGCTGAGTTGCTCTTTCAGCATCTGCAGACTTCAGTCGCTCATTTTCCTTTCTTAGCTGTGCAATTTCAGAATCCTATTTGCTAACAGTCTCTTTCAAAGAATTTATCTCCAACTGTTGTTTCACAACTGTATTCTGATTTGATGATATAAACTCCGAATGTTTGTTAATCTGGATTGCCGCAGCTTACAACCGAGACAATAGAAAATCCACTTTCTCATCCTTTACCGTTTCAGAGAACAAATGACTGCTTTGTTTTGTATTTTAGTGAGATGTAGATTGGGATTGTTGAGCTGAAGAAGTAGTAGGTTGAGGTTGAACTGGAGTGTCTTTAGATGAAAGTGTTTCAGTTGCTATTGTATTGTAAGGTTGTGGTTCAGAAGTTGTAGTGGGTTCCATCATTACAGGTTCAGTCTCTTCTGCTATAACAGTAGGCTGGACTTCTGCAACTGGTTCACTAGCACAATCATTACCAACACTGTCATTGTCATAATCATTACCCTTTCCCCTTTTATGACCCAACTTTTCTTTGATTATCTTTTTCAAAGTTGGTTCTTCATTATCTGAATCACTGTCATCTGGCAGTGTCGTTTTTTGGTGCAACATATCTATCATTTCAAGAAAACCTATCAACTTGCGAGGAGGCGTGCTTTGTTGTAACATTTTGCTGCTACACCCCTAAAGATCTTCAACGAATGTTCCATCATAACTTCAATTTTTAAAACATCGTTGTCGTTCTTTGAAAGATTCGGATGTTGTACATTCAAAATCATTTGGAGAAATCGAGGATACATCCAAAACTTGTTTCCACCATATCCGGTTCTTCTCATGCTTTCCTTCATGTTTGCAAAAATATACTTTGAAACACTAAACGGTTTATTCAATGTCAAAGCAATCATCATTCCAACTAAGTCCTTATTCGCCATGTCATAACCACTTCGTCTGTTGCTCAAACACTGAACTAAAACATGTAGAAAGAACTTGTGTCGGAGTGGCAACCATTGTTTAGTTGTCCCACGAGAAAATCTCCACCACATTTCACTCTAAGTAAACATCCACGTTGACAATTCAATGATACTGAGAATGGAGCTTTAGGATCCTCACCAAGCTGCAATAATGAGTTAATGGTTTCAACAGAGACATATACGTTCAAGTCATTTACTTTCCTTCGGATAAGTTCCTGCCCATTTCTTCAATAACTGTAGCTGAAGCCCAAAATTCCTTGATCAACGTTTTGTATACTGATGTCTTGTACGTGAGAGCATAATGTATCCTTGAGTCACGCAAAAACTTCATTATACCGTTGTACCAGCAAATTTGTCTTCCAGATCCAAGTAGGCCACCATGTTATGTCTCGGTTCAGACATAATTTCCACTTCTGACTTGTCAGTCCTCTTTGTTGCTTGCTTTCTTTTATGTTCTTTTTGTTCCATTCTGTACACATAAGTTAAATAGGATAAGAACACAAATTTATCAGGGAATATACATAGAAGGTTTTATTTCAAACTTTCTCTATGTATAAATTCCTTGAACAAAGAATTACTTACTCATACGAATAACAACTTATTCGTATGAAGAACAATTCATTTTCACAAACTTTTGATTAAAACTAGAAATTAATTCATTCGTACGGATAGCTTAATCATACGAATGATGAGTTATCCGTGCAAATAATATATCATTCATACGAATCTTAGTTCGTACAAACAACTTCAAAGGAAGTTACTTGTTTTTCGTTAAAGATTCTTCGTTTTAAAGTTTGTTGTTCTTGTCAGTTACGGTCACATGGTCAGATAATGTTTTAAGTTGTTTATCATCAAAGTAAGCCAAACATTTTTAAGTATACCTTAAAGAAATAAAAAAAAACTTGAAGGGAAGTGTAAAAATGACGTGAGCTAAGTGAAAGTGAGGTTCTACCAAAGAACTTCATCACCTTATATACCACATCAAAAACACGAGTGCGAAACAACCTAGCTTCGTACGAAGCACTGAATTATACAAAATTCAATGGTCATTCATACGAAACACGATGGTTCGTACGAATGATCCTGAATTCGTACGAGTCCAGGGCTTTCACAAACTGGACTTTCAGTTCTTCGAGAACCTTAGGTCTTTCGCGGGCATGTTTAAAAACTTTGCACATATCCACACTAAACACACAGTTAAGTTAAGAAAAGTGCTTGTTAAACAGATTTTGTTCTTTTGATATAAGTTAACCGTTGTAAGAAAGTACTTTTGTGAAGTTGTGATATCAAACCGAATGGTTTTCATGGCGTATCTTGGTAGAAAACTTTTGAGTTTCAACTTTGGCTAATTCAAAAAGAACTTAAGTTAACAACAAAGTAAACTAAACAAAAATTACTACTTTAACAGATAAAAGTAAACTATATATTACTAGACAATCTTTTTCAGAGTTTCAAGGTAAGAGAATCATACCAGCTTTTAAGCTTGCCAAAAACGAGTTTTGTTAAAAACATCAAATTAAATAAATAAGCATTCTACTATGATTATCGGTATTGTTGTCCATGTAAGCTCAAAGTATCAGATGAAATCTTGACTAGGAGATATGATTAATGTATGATTTATACTTACTAGCCGATGTTCAACCACTTCACGACACATTCCCGTATCAAGATATGCACGAGAGAAAATCTTACCGGTGAGTATACTACTTATCATCTGTTTTGACGTATATGATCTGAGATACTAACTTATTATGATTGAAGACAAGCCCTATGTGATTAAATCACTTATTAATGAGGAACTTGATTTTCATATGCATGCCGGGCACAGGAGTAAGTCCATGAACAGGTTAGTACTATCGTACCGACAAAGAGACGAACTTAGCTCCCGCATAAGTTGTGATATTTTATCACTTATTTATGGTGGATGTGATATGTTTATCCCTTATTGAGGGTCGTATGTAGTATTTACTCGTATGTATGGTATCATGAAAGTTCTAGACTTGCGTCATCGTTATTTTTCGGTAAAAGATTCAACCATGATGCCCAGATGATAAGTCAGCATAAAGACCGCATATCTCAGATCCTCGGCATACTATCAAACGAAATTTCGGTACCAAGACCATATGCCAATGAATGGTTCCCACCTGGCTTGCAGTCCGTTATGTTTATATCAACCTTCATATTTTAATCTGATTGTGAGCCTACCGATACATCATTAGTTAAGCTACTTATCAATTTTCATTCTTTGTTTTTTTACTGTTTAAGATAGATAACTAGTGTATTTCATCATCTTCAACTTATTTATCCAAGAAACTCATTTTTTTATTTTAGGTTTTTCTATTGTTTTTGTATTTTTCAGAATTTTTCTCCCCCTTAAATAAAGAAGGTAATAAAAACTTAACTAGATAAATAGAAGACATACTTTTGTAGTTTTGTATTTTCTCATGTTTTTGTATTTTCTTGAAATATTCTCCCCTAAAATATAAAACTAAGAGAAAATAGAAATCTTTTTGTCGTTTTTAGAATGGAAGAAAATATTTACGAAAAGTGATTAGCCAAGGAAGATTTACTCGGGTTTCACTTTGATGCCATTGACCAAAAGTAGATAATCAAAGCGAGATTTGTCAAAAGCTTTTGTAAAAAGGTCGGCACGTTGGTGATCGGTGTGGATTTTAACAACACTGATAAGTTTCTTTTCATAACAATCTCGTATGAAATGATACTTAATCTCAATGTTTTTGGTCTTTGAGTGTTGGACAGGATTACGAGTGATCTGTAAAGCAGCTTCGTTTTCAACAAAATAGGAATAGTTAGAAATTCAAAACCATAGTCCCGCATCTGTTATTGGCTCCATAAAACCTGAGCGCAACAACTTGAAGCCGAAATATACTCAGCCTCACAGGTTGATGTAGCTACACAAGTCTGCTTCTTGCACTACTACGTGACTAGGCGATTTCCCAAGAATTGACATCCCGCTGATGTTGACTTTGCTGTCAAATCAAAGTCATCCTTAGGGTACCAAAGACTAGTGTCTGGGCGACCCTTCAAATAACGAAAGATATTTTCATATCCATCAATTGAGAAACCTTCGGACTGGACTGGTAGCGAGCTAGAAGACATGTTGGGTACATTATATTGGGTCTTGAAGCAGTAAGATACATAAGAGATCCGATCATAGCACGATAGACAGATGGTTCCACATGTTCACCCACTCTGTCTGGAGTAATCCCATGATTCTAGTTAATAGAGTTCCTAAAGGCTTTTAGTCTTCCATTTGAAATCGTTTGAGAATATCCCCAACGTACTTGGTTTGATGGGTGAAAATCCCTTCCTTAGATTGTTGAACCTGCAATCCTAAAAAGAAAGTCATTTCTCCCATTGTACTCATTTCGAACTTCTCTTGCATAACCTGCTCAAATTCTTTGCACATCTTCTCGTTAGGCGACCCAAAAATAATATCATCAACATACACCTGCACCAACAATAAGTCCTCATTTTGTTCCTTGATGAAGAGAGTACAGTTGATCAATCTACGTCGGAAACCATTCTTCAGAAGATAAGAAGACAATGTTTCATACCAAGCCCATGGAGCTTGATGTAGACCATATAGCGCCTTATTGAGAATCCAAACCTTATCCGGATGGATTGGATTTACAAAACCAGGCAGTTGCTCAACATATACTTCTTCTGCGAGCACACCATGAAGAAAGCACTTTTCACATCCATTTGATAAACGGTAAACTTCTTGTAGGATGCATAAGCCAAGAAAATTCTTATGGCCTCAAGACAAGCTACTGGTGCATAAACTTTACTGTAATCAATGCCTTCAACATGATTAAAGCCCTAGATGACCAATCTTGCTTTGTTTCTCACAAAAACACCTTGGTCATCCTTCTTGCATTTGTAAATCCATCTGGTCCCAATCTTCTTATAGTTGTCAGGCCTGTCAACCAATTTCCACATGCCTAACTTCTGAAACTGCTGAAGTTCTTCCTGCATAGCTTCAATCCAAGAGTTTTCTTTCATAGCCTCCTTCCAAGATTTTGGTTCAACTTGGCAATAATAGCAGGCAAAAGACCAATCATTTTGTTCCCCAGATTCCCTAATAACCGAATACAAACCAGCATTCTGATTATTCCTGAGCTGATTACGAGTCTTCACACCACTATGGACATCTCTGATAATATTCTGCTGAGGATGGGTATTATGAATTCGAGTTTCAAGAACATCGAGAACTCGAGAATTTATACCCAAGTTGTTGATATTCAGATCAACAACTAATTCATTTGCTGGATGAGATGAAGATGTAGATGCATGACATTCAGCCATCCCTATATTCTGAATATTTGACGTAACATCTGAAATTCCAGGAACCGGAGCCGAAGTAGCTTCATTTGCATCATGGAACTCATCGTCTTCTTATGAAACATTATAGTCAGCAGCATCTTCAAATTCCTCATTCTGAACAAGATTGTTAACCGAAGTAGACACTTGAGAGTTAACAATAATTGGTCTAACTAATGATGAGTCAATTGCAGCGTAAGTTTCTAGTAACATTTGAGCAGCTGTAGAGGCATCATCAAAAGTTGGCAGATTAAAGGAGTTAAACAGCCATCATAGTCAAACACCCAAGGAGCACCCGGAGCTCTTACTGAATCAATGTATCTTTGAACCTTGACTTCACCCCATTCTTCAATCTTCTTTGTTGACAAATTCCACACCCTGAAATTTGGAGTAGCATATCCAAGAAAGAAATCTTCGATAGCCTTCGGACCAAATTTAGCATGTGGATCAATCATAGTGCATGGAGCTCCAAAAGGTTCTAAGAAAGAAACATCCGGTTTCCTTTTATGTAACAACTCGAAACATGTCTTCCTGTGTCTCTTCACCGTAAGAACTCTATTCATCGTGTAACATGCAGTAGCCACAACTTCTCCCCAGAATTGAACAGGAAGTTCTGATTCTATTAGCATGGTTCTTGCTGTTTCAATTAAAGTTATATTTTTCCTCTCAGCGACACCATTCTGTTGTGGAGTGTATCGAGAACTGTATTCATGTAGAATGCTTTAGAAGAACATAACTCGTCCATAACTTGATTCTTGAATTTGGTGCCATTGTCGCTTCTGATTCTCCTTATCTTCAAATTGTACAAATTTTCAAGCAAAGTTAGGAGATTCTTGAGGATTTCGAGAACTTCACTCTTATGTGCCAACATATTTACCCATGAAAATCTGGAGTAGTCATCAGTAACTACTAAACAGTATGAATCACCAAAGGTAGTCTTGTGTTTTATAGGTCTAAAGAGGTCCATATGAAGACGTTCCAGAGGCATATTCACTGTATTGATTTTCTTTACAGGGTGAGATTTTCTTGCTTGCTTTCCTTTCTAGCACAATACACAAACGTATTGAAGATGAAAATTCTTGACTGGTACACCATTCACAAGATTTTTTTTTCACCAAATAGTTTATCTTCCTCAGGTAAATGTGTCCCATTCGTTTGTGCCAAAAGATTGATTCCTTCTCGGTGGCTTTTGAGACAAAACATGTGACTTGTGTAGACGTGGTAATAGCTTGGCTCATGTCAAGAATATAAAGTCGTTGATTCTTGGAGCTGACAAGAGGATCCATTCCTTGGGAATCTTGAAACTAGGTTTCAGCACATAACATCTGGCATCATCAAAATGAATCGTGAACTTCTTGTCGCATATTTGAGAAACACTAAGAAGATTGTGATCAATTTGTCGGACATAATTGATCTTGTCAAAACTCACAACACCATTGGAGACCATTCCTTCTCCAGTGATGTATCTGCCTTTATCACCAGCAAAAGCAATATAACTACCCCTAATGCTTTTCACATCATAAAGCAGTCGTAAGTCGCCTGTCATGTGCCTCGATGCTCCACTGTCAACAATCCAATGACTATTCAAAGTTCCTCCTTGAACTCCCTGCACATATCAAAAACCAAATTAGTTTGAGACGGGGACCCAAGCCTTAGTGGTCTTGGGTCGACCCTTATCATAAAGAAATGTGATTTCTATTTCTTGATGATTTGCAAATTGTGTGCCTCCTCTTGAACCATCACCGGTCTTAGGTTTCCAAGATTTTTAAATTTACCAGAATGACTATTATTTACCGTTTTAACAAATTCTGGTTTTATTAAATTTGAAGATATTGGATTCCTTTCTGAAGATTCCGGTTTTAAAGCCTTTTCAGTTACTTTTACTTGTTTACGTCTCTATTTCTTTTCTTGTTCTTTAACAATCCTTTTGTCTTGTTATGGAGAAACAGATCGAAGTTGGCAAGTTGGTTCAAAAGGGGCTTTCTCAACAAATATTGGCTTTGCTGGGTTTGGAAATTTCTTGATAATGTTGTCAAACTCTCCACATTTGAAACAAGTTCTCCTTTCAACAAATTTAGAAGATCGTGTTCCATAGCTTGATGTTGAACTTGTGGGTCTTGAGGTATTGGGTTCATTTTCATCACACCCATTTGTATGTTGGGTGTAATTGTTTTCACTTTTACGTTTCAAAATCTTGACCTTTTTTTACGAAATCTACATTAGACATGTGTTCAAAAGTCTGGACTTTATCATTACCCTTAGAACTCACAGATTTAACATTTTTAAGCTTCTTCTTGTAGCGAGTGCCTTTTGTCTCAACCTTTGGTTGTGGTACTCTAGGCTTTTCAACTTGCTTTTCTTGGTGTTTTAATCTTGAACTTGATAACTGTTGTGACTTAATCGGGTTTTTCTTTTCCAAAAATTTGGTCGTTGTTTTTTCAAAAACTTGATCACTGGAGGTTGGATTTACATTTTTTATTGGAAAATCTTTGTTAGAATAGATTTTCTTGTCTCCAACCAAAGTGTACAACACATTATCATTTTTATCTGTAGACACTTTTGTCTTGACAGATTTCTTAGAATCGTTCTCTTGATTTCGACAATTTTAAGACTGGGAGTAGCAGACATTTCTATTCCCTTTTCTTCATCAAGAGATTGATCCTGATCAATTTTCTCCGACTCATCATCTGATGAATCATCCTCCTCTGCTATAGAGGGGTCCTGATTAATAGCTGATGATGAGTTCTTGGACTTTCTTGATTCAACCGAGGAATTGTCTAGCTTGAACCCTAGTCCTGCTGCAAATTCTTCAGGATTAAGAGGTACAGAGGGTTCAAAGCGTGGCATTTCCTCTTCATCAGGCAATTTGGTATAGTTGTGTTTCATCGGGGGTGGACACGACTTAAACCCAATGCATTTAACATCTCCTTTTAGCTTTTGAACATCAATGATATGATAAGGCACATATCGGGAGTTAGAATAACTGTCCAATTTTATCTTGATCGCATCATGTTCGCATTTGGCGATGGCTAACTCTTTCTTTGTTTCTTCTAGGATATTAATGTAGTTATTAATTCCTGTATGTTTATTCAAAATTGTCTTTGTCAATTCAAAAATGCTTTTCTTAAGTGTTTCTATTACAGATTTGAATTCTTTTTCGTTTCGAGTTAAAGCCAAGTTCTCCTCTTTGCATTTAGATAGTTCAACAACTAAGCTTTGATTATGACTGTTAATTGTTTCATATTTTGTTTTTAATTCAGCACAGTCATTGCAAACTTTAGGTGAGTCAGAATTTACCTGACTTGTCGAACCGACAACATTTGCCATGAAGAGTATGATGAGGAAAGGCTAAAGAATTTTTCTGTATCCTTTGATGCAGCTTCAACTTTCTTCATCAAACCCACCTTTTCACTCTTCATCTTCTCTGCGTCTTTCAGCAAGTTTCTGACCTGAGCATTACTTCCCTCTTTGATATCCAAATCAGATCCATAACCACCTGCACTTGAGCATTCTTCATCAGAGTATACCCTGAAGCATCATCATCATCTGAACTATCAATGCTGTGAACATGTTTGATTTGACTGGTGATCTTAGCATAACATGCAGTTCCTCCGTTATTCTAAGTTCCCACATGTACTGACTAATCGCATCATTCATCAGATTGAACTACCAAAGCTCTGTGTGTGTTGTTTGAAGGTCCTGATTGATTGGTATTTTGAGTTGCCGACAGCTACTATTCTTCTATCATTGTTGACTTGAGTTGTGTTGGATGGTTGAGATTGATTTCAGAAGGGGTTGTGATCTCCTTGTTTGTTGGGCCTCGTGCACTCACGTTTGAAGTGACCTCTTTTACCGCAGTTGAAGCAAGTAACAACGTTTTTATCAAAACCATATTTTTTATCCTTCTTGCTTTCCAAACATGTTCTTCCTGTTCTGCTCATATAATCCTTGGCTCTTCTTACCGCACTAGCAAATGCCCACTTAAAAACCATCCGCTCCATCTCATCTCGGTCAATTTGTTGATAGTCTTAATTAGTCAAATAGATGTTTCCTATTTGACCGGCGACTAATCCAAAATAGACACTAACCATTGTGTTTAGAAGTTCCATATGTTCCTGTGCAACTTCTACACTGACTTTTGAGAGATGTGACGTGTTAAGCCTGACTGTGTTGGGGTTTGCAGGTTGAAAGTTGTTTCCATAGAAAGCTTGTTGAGGAGCTTGCTATGGAACTTGAGGTTCTAAATCTCGTGGTTGTGGTAGAAAGGCTTTCGGATCAAATGCTTGTCCATAGGCTTGAGTACTTGAGCCTGCAGACTGATTTGTTTGAACAGTTGTGGTAGAAAGGGGTTCACGTTTGATACAAACTTGGTTTGAAGCTTCGGTTGCTAACTTGCACTAATACCTGTATTAATTCCTCCGAAGTACATCTCAGGGTTTTGTGGAACAGTGACTCTTTGTGCTTTTCGAAGTTCTTCTCCATTCTTGTTCTCTAATTTCTGCACAAATTCATAAATACTGATTGAGTCCAAAACACCTGTATGTTTTAATAAGTCAATGAATTGACCCCATTTCAGCTGTAACGCGTCAGCAAAATGCATCACAATCTCTTGCGGAGATGCTAATACTTTGTAAGAGTACATTTGGCTAAGCAGATGATAAAAACGTGTGGTAATATCATTCAACGTTTCATTCTCCATGAACATAAAGCCTTCAAACGCCTTCTTAAGTAGATCATGCCGAATTTTTCTGGTTGCAGCATTACCCTCTCCTCTTGCTTCCAGCGTATCCCATAGATTCTTGGTGGTGGTACAGTACACAAACTGATGATAAATGTCTTGGTGAAGTGCTTGTGTAAGGATATCAAACGCCTTTTTCTCTAGATCATAAGCCTTCTTGTTGCTTTCATCTAGATTCGCTAAGGAGGTTGGATTCGATCCAGCTTCTTCGAGAGATTCTTTATAGGGTGTAGTAAAATATGTCCACAATTCTGTGTTTTGACCGAGAACATAAGTGTGAAAACGACTTTTCCACGAAGGATAATCGTTCATATGGTTTAGCTTAGGTGGACGATTATTATACCCCGTTTCACTCTCACTCATCAGAAGAGTCTGAATACTTTGAATCTGATTTGCTACACACGCCCATTGATTTGCAGTAATCATGGCTGTATGTTGAGGCATCAATGATTTAACCCATGAGGTTGCGGAGCTTTGCGAAGAGTCCTGATTTGTGATTGAACTACTGCTCCAATCCCACGGATTTGAACTCATTTTCTTAATTATGAAAGTTAAAAGGTTTAAAGTTTAATTTTTTAAAATAAAAAGGGTCCCTTTTAAAAATTCACAATTTCAAAAATCACAAAGTTTGAGAAATCACAAGATTTGAAAAACAGAAACACAAAAGGCAAACTTAGTTGTTATTCATACGAACAACTGTTTCGTACAGATGATGTGTTCTTCGTACGAATTAAGTGTTTCGTACGAGGATGCTACTTTGTGCGAACAGCTAAGTCTTTCGTGCGAACCAGGTTCTTTGTGCGGATGACAGGTCTTTCGCACGAACAGTCTGGTTCTTCGTGCGGATGGTATTTCACACAGAAGTTTTTCGTGGAGGAATCTTTTTGTAGGGTTCTTGTTGGTAAAAACTTTCCTATTCTACACAGACTGGTTTTCGAAAGTGTTCTGTTGTCTACACAATTTTAGTTAAAGAAGACGAACATTCTATCAGCTTTTGAGTTTTAATAGTCAAGTCCAGAAACGTCATAGATTTGGTCAACCCCACAACAATATTCTGGTGAGTTTCTCCGGTGAGTTTCTTCTGCAAGTGTGTTCAACTTAGATGAAAATTTTAAGAAAAACCAGATTTAACATGTCCCCATGTGCTCTAACTAGGTTTTTATGAAAAATTTTCTACATACAAAAGGTTTTAGCCAAGTTTTCAGTTAGTTATCTTTCAAAAACTTAAGTTCCTGCTGAAAGTTCAAGAACACTTCAAGAAACTCTCTCAACTAGCTCAGACACAATCACTAAGCTTGGTTTTGGACAAGGAAGAGAGCCAAAGCTCTGATACCACTTGTAGGTCCACTTGGAGGATCAAGAAAAAGCTGCTTCCTTATGCATGCAACACAAATACGAGTGTGGAATCCTCGTAAGAATGCAAACCAAAGCAAAGTAAGAACCCATGATAACTAAAGATTCAATATCTTGATTAACTAAAGAGAACTAGTACAAACATATACAAACAATGCTCATACAGACTCATGCAACACTCTCTGTGCTATTATGTCTCTCTCTAGTATACTGGTGTCTTACTTACTCGACCAACCACCAATTGAGAAGTGCATGTCTGCTTATATAATGTCCATGCTCAGCAATTGTACGAAGTAAGTTGTTGGTTGTACGTAACACTAAAATCCATGAGAGATATTCTCCAAGTATGCTCATACGAATGATGTGTCTTGTATGAAGCATTAACTTGCTTCGTACGATACAAGTTGGAACTTGATTCTAGGAACTCATTCGTACGAACAGTATGTGGCTCGTACGAGTAACATCTTGCTCGTACGAAGCATTCCACTCGCACAAAGAGTTTTCGTTGGAGAACGTTCCACAGACATGACGTACACAAGATTCAACAGTATGCACACATGCAACTGTTTAACACAGACAAACTAAACGTCGTACTAAACCAAGATAGGAGGATATCTTGATTTGGTCCACACGACCAAACTATACAGACATTGTAAACAAAGACCGTACAATTACAGACATAATTAAGAACAAGCGACAGACACAAAAGTGTATCAACAATAATAGCACTAGTTCTGAACCTGCCCTACAACTTTTCAAGACTTGTCTTCTCTCAGATGGTATTGAATATACAATGCGAGAAGTATCTTCAGTACCCGAGATTTGTACAAATGCTGCTAGATCATCTACATCCAAATCTGAAGAAGAAGGATGATATTCTAAGAATTGAGCATATGGATGTGTCTACATTAAAGAAGATGAATCTGCATCTAAAAGCCTTTCCCAATGCCAAGCCTGTTATTGGGGCTATTATCGATAAAGATTATGTGGCACCGCCTAGGGGAAGTAGCGAAAAGATGAAAGTGGGGACGAGGCTGAGGAGTTAGAAGCGTTAGACGGTTTTGTTGCGAAAAGAAGCGCGTGGTTTTCTAAGGTAGATAAGAAGGGGGTAAGGGGACAAAACGGAAACAAACGGATACATCTTCCTCCACTGCCCCTCAAAAGAATAAACGTGCATCTGCCGACACAAGTTTGGTAGACGAGTCAGAGCCAAAAGAAAATGTCGAGACATTGGCTGCTGATATAGAAATAGAGGCGTTTGGTGTAAAAGAAGGTATAGTTGAAGAGGCATCCTCTTCTAGTACCGATGAAGAGGATAGGATCGCTGGAGAAAGAGAGAGAGCCAAAGAAAAAGAATTAGAAAGTTTGGTTGAAATACAACGTAAAGCTGAGGAAAAGAAACAAAAAGCGACAGGGGAAGATGATACTACTTATGTGCCTTCGGATTCGGACAGCGACACCCCAATTTGCAAATCGTCAAAGAGGTCAATTAAACGTGTGAAGAGGCCAGCGGTTAGAAGTTCTGACTCTCTGAAAGCTCGATTAAAGAAAAAGTTGATGTTGCACAGAATGTTGAGTCTACACCACAACCGCCACCATCACCAACAACACAACCACCACCATCACCACCTCCTCAACCAACTCTACAACCACCATCATCTCCACCACTACAACCACCATCTCCACCACCACAACCAACCTCTCAACCTCAACCTACTCAATCTCAAACCCAGTTCTCAACAGGATCCAGACATGAAGATCAATTTGACTTCGACTTTGGAGATATTCCTGTGACAACCGTGACGAAAACAAGTAAACCCTAATCTGTACGTACGACTTATACGGATAATGAAACGATACTAAGTACGACTTAACGAAACGAGGTAGTTACGGTTAACGAAACGCCTTTTTTTTAACAAACATGAAAACAACCCAACATGCATTTTATGGTCAGTCAAGCCTAAAACAATACTTATCGAACACTAATATAATGTATTTTAAGCAAATACGTGAAAGCGTTCAACTTTTCGTTAAAGAGGAGTTAGTATTTTTAAAATTGCGCGTACGTTTACCAAACTGACGGGTCGAATGGCAATTTAGCCTTAACCGAAAGATAGTAGTATAAGAGCTCGTTTAATAATAATCATAAAATATATTATATTTGGCCTCACTCCGTTTTAAACAAAACTTAGGTCAAAATGCGAAGAAAAATAACCTTGTCTCAATGGCATATTAATAATTTTATAATATACTATATTTTGAAAGTTATACGAGTAAAATGAGTGAAGCAGCTGAATTAATTATAAAGTTAAAATAATAAAAATACAATGTCAACCGCCTTTGCATTTGATCTGATCGAATACTCATCCTTTAATTCCTTTTCTTCAATATTACCCAAAGATGAAACTGTAAACTTTTCTAACTTCTGCCTTACAATTTCAACAAGAACCGAACATAAATTTGAGGTACAAAGTCTAATCTCTATGTATTTAGTTACTTTTTGTGATAAAACTAGTAATAAACAAAATTAACTTAATTTGAAAATAACTTAATTTGATCCATGAATATTTGATGTCTTGGACCATTAAGGCTGTGGAAATGTGATACCATATAACAAGATTATACATGTTTGATGATACAAAAACTCGGATTATGGATCAAAACTCCTACTTATTCGACAATAACCGAACAAATCAAATCCTAAGCGAAAAAGATTGGATTTAAGGCTTGATTGACAAGGTTTTTGCATGTTTGTGTTGTGTATGGTGTATAGGTACTGATCCTAGCTTAGAACAATCTTTTGAAGGGTAGAGACCGCTCATTTGATCGAGAAACACAAGGTATAACACCCGAAAACTGAAACTAGTAGCCATAAACTTAGTTTTGTGTAACTTTTGGCGTGGGTATTGTTAGCACTCGAAAACTTACAGGATGCTCATCCATGGTGACAGTAAAACTCGACTAAAAATTTAAAATTATTTGAATTTTTTGTGACTTTTGGTGAATTTTTAACTATTTTAAAGGAATAAATTCGGATAAAATGCTAAACAAGCTCAATAAATCACCAAAAATTATAGGGATGTTGAATTTAATGTGTACAACATTCTGGAAAAGTTTGGGGATCATTGACTGAGTTTGACATGTGTTTCAAAAATCGCGTTGTCGCAAAGTTTCGATAGCCGGAAAAGCTGTATAACGAATTCAGAAAAATCTCAAATTTTTCTAGGAGGTTCCTAGAAATATTGAGACACTTCTGTAAAGTTTTGAGAATTTTGAAAGTCGGATCATTCTGGATGTAAATTGTTAGGTTAAAATACAGTTTCTCATGATTTTATTAAAATTAATAAATTAGTTTTATAAATTCTGAAAATATTTTTCCAGAATTTATATATTTTTACCAACTTATATAAAAAATTTTAGAAATTTATGAAATATATAGATTGAGTAATGATATTTAGAATTATAAAGATTCTTATTATTTTATACAAAACCAGAAGTTGTAAACGTAAAACGAACCTGCTGGGACAGCGAACTGACCAACGACTATGTTGACAATAAGTGGAACACCAGAGTCATTCTGGACTGTTCCGGGGCAAAATGAGTACTTGGGGTACATTACACGCCAGTTTGGGAGACTTCCCGACGACGAAAAAGGAAACTTTAAATCGGGCAACCTGGGATCCCCAAACAACTGAACTCCCTTAATATAAAGTTAATCATTTTTAATGAGCAACTCATTAGTACAATCCATATGATCATACCACTTTCCGAACATCTAATACAAATGACTTTGACTGGCACGCAAAACGGTTCCCGAAACCCAAACTGAAATCTGACACTAAGATAATACCCACAGCTCTACTATTAGGATATAGGTCGAGTCTCAGATGATTATCCTCATCTGAGCCATAGTTATTGCACTTACCGAATTGAAAACTATATTCGGTAATAATCAAACACGAACTGATGTCAGGACCGAAGGGATAGAGCATTGATACATACCCATCCTGTGATAGTCGTGCTATATACTAGGTGAGTTTCACTACCCCGCTTTCAAACTGTTTTACTTGGGGTGAAATTCATGTTACAAACGGACATACTTGTACACACATACATACATGTTATGATGTGAATTATCTGAGTTACAAGAACACACGAAAAGTACCCACAAACACTGTGAACACACTATGTGGTGTTAGACATAGCTACTTGGGGTGGTAAAGTGTTGAGGTGTCGGTTGTGGGCACGATACTCGAGAACAATCAAGGTTTCACTTGTGGGCTTCGTATAATTTTATGTCAAACATGCAAAATCAACCAGTTCAAACTAAACTGTGAAATACTCTAAAACAGTGAAATTCACCAGCTATTTGTAGTTGACCGTTCAAACTTAACATGCTTTTCAGGTAAAGCTAAAGAATAATAACGTTAAGTGCGTATGGGTTTCAAGTTTTGATGATCGAATACTATTGTACATAGAAGCATGCTTAGCAAAGACAACCGCTTTTGGGACATTAGTGACTGTACAGTGAACCTTAGTGTGTAATCAAACGTTGTAACAATACTTGTGTTGTGTAATAAAGTATCTTTTTAAATAACGTATTCATACCATGTATCTGTTGCTCCCCGCATGTGCTTCCGCTGCTAGTCGTGGTGTGACAGAAGATGGTATCAGATCCATCGGTTATAGCAAAGTAGGTATTCCTAGAGAGCCTAGACTATAATCATAAGTGTGACTCACCATAGTGAAAACCTATAGTAACCAATAAAAGGATGGTTATTACCAGGATGGCCTTGTCAGGAAAATAAGTTATTGTGGTCCGGAACATAATAACTTATCTGCGTGTACTTGGGCATTCTGAGAACACCATTAAGGAAGGACAGGAAGCGAACACAAATACAAACACAATACATACATATATATATGTATATATTTGATCTTCGATACAAACGTGTGCTTATGTGTATAATTTGTGTATGTTCGGTACCCACACTTCACATAATTAGAATATATTATCGTAATTTATTTAAACTATATAGGTACGATGTCGAACTAACTCAGTTAGTGTTCTGAAGAGGATCCATCGATGGAGATGGTAGAGGATCCAGAGGAGATGGAGTCAGGGTCTGTGGAGGAGGAGGAAGAGGGGGTGATAGGATTCGAGCTCCCCAGCAACGAACCTGACTTATCAGGTTACCGTTGGGATAGCTACCCACCCCAATCCCAGTTAGACGAGGGACCTAGGCTACTAGTTCTTACCACTGTCTACCTCACCGTTAGCCTGTTGCGGATGAATATAGCCACACATCAGACCCATATTACCATCCCGCTATGGCTAGGCGGAGTCCTACACCAGTTACTATCCCACGATTTCCTACCTCGCGCACTCCCATCTCTCTTGGTTCACCACCTCCCCACCAGCTGCTCGTTTTAGGCAGACGACCCGTATGAGAGTCCCAATGCCAACCCCAGCCTTTTCTCCGGTTATCCGTACTCCACCTCCCTCTCCAGTGGCACATACTTTATCGGACCTGGGATACTGTTTGACCGCCTTATTCCTAAATCCGACACCCTCACTAGAGCCTCATTCCCCATACCATACTCGCGAGCGGGGAGAGCCCTCCCGCCCGGCAGAGGAGCCTACCCCGCCTGTCTGGGGCATACCAGTACCACCTGAGGACCAACCACCCTCCCCCCAGATCCTCCATTGGGTCGGACATCTATATGACCAAATAGTAACGTTTACCATTACACGAGCAGAGGAGGCTCACCATAGGAGTGTTATGTACGGGTGCATCAGTAGCACTCAACAGGCAGTGATGGCATTTCAGCAATCTTAGGGGCAGGATAGTTATTGGCAGGGACGTTCCCAGACCCTACTGTATATATGCTTGGAAATGATTGCACTGTTAGCGATAGGGTTCGTGTGGTTTGCACTTCAGTCACATCGGTAGAGGGAGTAGTTTCTTATGTATATATAGATCTTTTGATCTCCTATCAAGCACTAGGCAACTGTATGCCTATGTCGAGATAGAGTTGTATGATATAGTATGTTACTAGTACTCGATGGTGATAGTATGTGTGTACATCACGTGATGACAAATTTTGACTAGTACATTACTAACATAAATCCTTAGTGGATTAGGTCTGTGTGCCAATTTTGATTATTGTACAGCGGAGTTTATATGTATAATAGTGACTGCTGTTTATACGTGCTCATGTGTTATGAGATTATTAACAATTTTGATCAAACGCAATCTGATATGTGATACATGTATCAATATATACATATTTTTTTATAGAATGGCCTCAACGAGCAAATAACCTGACAGAGGCAGACACCACACAACTAATAACCCAACAACTACAAACTGTTATTCCAACAATAGTAGCCCAAGTTACGGCGAGCATTAAAACAAATGCACAAAACCCGCAACCTAACCCGAATGTGGTTCCGGTTGGTCAAAACGATGTGGTGCAGAGGTGCACTTATAAACAATTTATGGAAGGCAAACCTATAGAGTTCAACGGTACGGAAGAGCCAACAGGGATTGTTCGATGGATCGAGAAGACACAAGTAGTTATTAACATCATGAACTGTGCGGAGGAGTGTATTGTGAAATATGCAACTTCTGCATTTATTGATTACGCTTTGAACTGGCGGAATACCATCGTTCAGACCCAGGGATAGGAAGTCATTGCCCATATGACATGGGATGAACTTAAAACACTTTCGATGACTCACTTAATCCAAAAAGTGAAATACAAAAACTGGAACATGAATTTTGGAACCTACAAATGCAAGGGGCGGATCACGTGGGGTATACTAATCATTTTAACACTCTTGCTCGTTTATTACCAGATATGGTCAGACCCGAATCAAAATGAATTGAACGTTATATATGGGGATTGGCCCCAGAAGTCCGAAGCATTGTTAACTCAGTAGAACATTTGACGAGGGAAAGTGTCATGTCGAGGTTTGGCACGATTATATTTGATATGGTAAGGAGGAATATATTGAAGATGCCCGGAGAGTCGTCTGGCACTAAAAGAACCGACTATGACTATAAGCCACAGGGATCTCAACCGCATAAGCGTATTCGTTCAAACAACCAAAATTATGCAATGACTACCTCAGATTCGAGACCCGATAACTATAAAGGACCATGGCCAAAATGTAACAAATGTGGTTACCATCACCTGGGCGAGTGCCGAACCGTAACCTGCAACAAGTGTCGAAAAGTGGGGCATTATGCCCGTAATTGTAGAACACCCGCTGAACAAACAAATCTTCCGAACCAACCTACTCGTTCCCAAACCAACCGACGCCAAACAAGTCAACAACGACCACCTCAACAAAACCCACAACTAACCTACCCTCGCACCTGCTACGAGTGCGGCAGTACGGAGCATTTTAAATGAAATTGCCTGAAGATGAATCAAGGATCCACCGGAAAGACAAACCAAGGGCAAGCCTCAACTTCCAATCAAACTCAAGGACGCGTGTTTGTTATAGGATCCAGTGACGCACAACAAGATTCTAACGTAGTGACAGGTACCTTTCTTGTCTCTGCCCAGTATGCTTCCGTGTTATTTAATACTTGTGCAGATAAAGCTTTGTTTCTATTAACTTCCTACCATTATTAAATATGCCGGCTAGTGAGCTAACCCTATTCTATAGAACTCGCTAAAAGTAAACCTATAACTAGTTACCAAATTATCCGCGACTGTCCCTTAACCCTTAACGATCACCTATTCGTCATTGACCTTCTACCTGTAGAACTTGGGAGTTTTGATATAGTAGTGGGAATAGACTGGTTGTCCAAGTACAAGGCGGAAATTATTTGTGAACAGAAGATTGTTAGGATTCCTTTCCCTAACAATGAAGTGATGATGGTCCAAGGAGAAAAATTTGGCGCAACAGAAGATTGTTAGGATTCCTTTCCCTAACAGAAGATTGTTAGGATTCCTTTCCCTAACAGAAGATTGTTAGGATTCCTTTCTCACCTCATAGTATTGAAGTGCCTACGACTGCGATGCGCGGTGTATATGGCAAATGTGGCAGTTGTGGTACCAAAGGAAAGACGTATTGAAGACATTCCAGTTGTACGTGACTACCCTAATGTTTTTCCTGAAGAACTACCTGGATTACCACCCAACCGACAAGTTGAATTCTGTATCGACTTAATTCTCGGAACAGCTCCGATCACCAAGGCACCTTATCGCCTTGCACCTTCCGAGATGCAAGAGTTAGCCATCCAACTGCAGGAGTTGTTGGATAAAGGCTTTATTCGTCCTAGCTATCCCCTTGGGGAGCACCGGTATTGTTTGTCAAAAAGAAGGACGGGAGCTTTAGGATGTGTATAGATTACACGGAGCTGAACAAGGTTATGATTAAGAATCGATATCCGCTTCCACGGATTGATGATTTGTTTGATCAATTACAAGGAGCCTGTTACTTTTCAAAAATTGATCTCAGATCGGAGTATCACCAAGTAAGGTTCAAGAGGAAGATATCCAGAAAAAAGCCTTTCGAACTAGGTACGGCCATTAAGAATTTCTAGTTATGCCTTTTGGGCTAACCAGGGAAAGCCAGGGAAAGAAGAGAAAACTAGGCTGCTGAAGAACAAGAAGCAGAGGTTGAGGAAGATCCTCAGTTGGCACGAAAGCGAAAAGACAAAGGGAAGAAAGTAATTAACAAGGAGCTATCAAAGAAAAGCAAGAAAGACACATATAACCCAGAAAGAATTATGGGTGATAGCAATCGTGTTGGGTCGACGAGAGAAGAAATTAAAAGAATGCACGCCATTCACGCTGTAAGAGAAGCCGAGAAAAGAGAATGGAGGATGAAGAGGAGAGAGATGACCGAGTCTGAGACACCATTTATTGAGACAACCAAACAAGAACAGCTAGATCAGTTCATAGAATGTTTGCTTGTTGATCCTACAAAAACTACTCCGAGCAAGTCCCTAGTGCACAAAAAGAGAAAAATTGGTGCGGGATCTTCTGAAGAAGCTCCATCCAACCCAACTTCAACCACTGAAGCACCTCCTCAGCATGCTCCAGCCAAACCGCGTCCTTTTCAAGAACTATATGATCGATTGTCAAGATTTTGGGTCGTATCCTACAAAAGAATTCTGCTTGATGAAGAATCAGGTTAACGACACCAATGTTCTTAGAGAGAAACTAAAGGAACAAAGAAAGAAGAACAAAGATCTACACAAATTTTTGTCAAATCAACAAAGTTTCTAAAGTTTCAGCATGAGGGAATGGTCAAAATGCATGAAATGCTCGAAGATTTATATGTCACAGCCAATCGAGAACCGAAATACACTGGTGAAGATCTTTTTAACTTTGAAAAGTTCAAAGAAGAGGAAGAAAAACGCAACATGGTGATGGATGAAAAGAAAAAGAAAAAGAAAAGAAAAGACTTGAATCAGTCGTGAATGTAAATGTAAATGAAGATAGTGAGGAAGAAGAGGTAGACAAATTTGAGATGCCTGCCAAGTTTATTGAGTGGAGTTTAGAGGATTATGTTGTTTATGAAATGGATGGAGGAGAGAAAGTGACTCCACAGCACCCTGAATGGTTTAAGAAAGAGCACGCAAAGTTGCTAAACTTTTACCAAGTTGTAACCTTTGAGAAAACCGAGGCAACTGACATAATTATAAGCTAGAAATACTGCAACTTGACAGGGTTATTCATTGTGAAGTAAAGAGGAGTTTTAATCCAACATTTTCGAACCAGAAATAACAGGCAATGTTTACCAACTTGGGGTGTTCGCGAACTCAGTAAACATGATGATAAATCCCATAATAGCAGCATTGGAGTAGACTTTGAAAGACTTAAACTACAAGAATGTTTGCATGGATTCACCGTGTTCAAGCCTCAACGCCCAAGAAGACAAGTCTCGAAAACCACCAAAGACCTAACAACTGGAAAATGCAAAGTTACATGGGTAATTAATCTAGGTAAGGTGGTTACCAGGGTAAAAATTCCTCCAAAACATCCAGTAATGCTCACCAACTTCAAGAAATGGTTCTATGAAGGACAAACTAGAGAAGTAGTGATCAGATTGAATGATAATGAAGACATCAGGATTCTTGATCCAGTGGACGTGTTCATGTTTTGCCTATCCGACCTAAACATTCTCTATGGGTACAAGATACATGTCGGAGCTGGAAATTAATATCTAGAGGAGGGTATGCTCTTTGAACGAGTAGTAGAAGGGCCGAGAAAGAAAGAGATGATGGAGATTCTGGTAAGAATTGAAGAGCAAAAGGAGTAGGATGAAGCCAAAAAGAAGAAAGCTGCCAGAAAACCTATTGAACCACAACCATCCTTGTCTCAAACCAAAGATCCCTCATCAGAATCTGATGTTCAAGTCATACCACCACCTCTGACTTCATCCACATGTGAAGTCACTACGAAGGATCCTAAAACATGTGAAGTTGTGTCTACTCAAACTACACCTACATCAAACGAACAAGATGCCACTGCAAAGCACGGAAGCCCATGACGAAGAAAGTAGACTCTCAAGTACACAACGGTCTATGGGGATATTATTGGGAAGTTTTGAGACCGTTTGTATTTGAGTTTCAGAGTTTGTAGCTTAATTGTAATAGTTAATCAAACTTGAAAGGTCAAAATTGTAATTTTGAGATTAAGTACTAGTGGCGGCGTATTTGTCCTCCCAGCGTATTTAGGTCAGTGGCTATATAATAAATGGATGAATCCTTTGGCTCCAAGTTTCTTGGACCAAGGTTATTTTGTTATCATCTTTGTGCATTTGTGTCTGATTTACATGCTTCAAATCAATATCCCGGATCTATGATTGTTATCATCATTATGGGATTACATCTTGGACAAGATTGTTCACCTTCAACTTAGTTTTCTTTGTGTTTTCTTACTTATATCATTCAAACAACCTAGTCTATAGGTGTTTGGGTGTTTGTCAAAAACCATCAATGTGATCCAAGACTATTTTGGGACACACACACACACATATATATATATATATATATATATATATATATATATATATATATATATATATATTATAGAAACGGGATCAAGAGAAAAAGATTTGAAGTGTGAAAACGGTGAGAACGGATCATGGCCGAACACGTGTCAGTGGGGCGCTAAATGATATGAGGGGTACGATTTTCATTGTTCAAGTCCGCTTAATAGATGGTGTTGTAATTCATTTTAAAACTAAAGTCCATCAGATATCACATGTTCTTCTTTATTGTTGTTTCTATGGTGTTTTATATCAAATTTAATGTCAATGCAATATTTTTGAAAAATGTCGTTATGTCCTTCAACCTAGAATCAATATTCGGCGTTTTCATTATTTAGAACTTACCAATCGCGTTTTACACCTTGTTACGCGTATCTGAATTATGGCGTTTTCATTAACATGTTTTACAATAAATCTGTTATGCTTATTGTTAAACTAATGGTTTGTTCATTATGGCGTTTTTACCTTCTTCCCTCTCAGCAGCCACTTCATTTATAGATCTGTCAAGTTGAATTAATCTCTTATATCTTATAAAACTAAATATCTTGGTATTCTTGGCGTTCCTAAATTTATTATATTTCATTAATAATTCAAAAAATTACAACTAACACGAAATCAAAGTAAACTAATAGTCTTCTATGGATGGTATTACATCAGAGATGTACCCATCAGTTTGGTCATCACTTTCTTTAGACTCGTCATCATTATTTATTTCATTGACATATAACGCCATAATCTGGTTTAGCATTTTTCGCATCCTATATTTATATATCATCGTGGATGTTGCATTGTTCGAAGGTGCTCAATCACAGAGTTGTTCAAGAAGGTTAGCTTATCTGTGTTTAGCACTTCGTCCATCGCCAATGAATAATCCACCCCGTCTTGATAAATCACTTGCACCATTCTTGATGGTTTATCGAAACTCCAACTGGTAAGTGTTGGTAGATAATTATTGTCATCATGATCATCATCTGCTAGAAATTTTTCCTTTCAAAATCGTTGGCCCTTGGAACCCCAAGGGCTAGAATATCCCTCTAAACGACATCATCCATACTAAGTATTACCTTGATGGTCTTGACCTTCACCCTTCTCTTGTCAAAGAACTTTCCGACGAAATGTCTCTCTGACCTCTGAAATCTCCATGCAATTTGTGGTGTGTTTAGACAATTTGTGGAGGGTTAAGTTTGTTTACATGTTCTACTTATATAATGACCTTTTTTGCACAAGTTAGATATATGTTTTTGGCGCTAAAAAACAAAGTAATTATATTTTTTGATGTATATATTTTGTATATCTTGTCATGTGATGTAGGATGCAAACCTATAATGTGACAGGTAATTATGGGGTTTGAAAATATAAAAAAATTAATTGCCATGGTGTGGTTTTTAATATAATAAATGTTAGTAATAAAGTTTCTGTCATTTCAGTTACTGTTTATAGTTACTTTTTATTCGACTTTATCTGTTAAGGTTGTAACACGTCGTATCTTTTAAGTTTTGCATTTTGTATTTTAATTGTGTTTTATAGATAAAGATGGAAAATTAAACTTTTGTAAGGCACCCTTTTGTTATATTCTCTTGCACCTTGTTTTATACATTTTAGTAATTATTTGAAGTTTTTAATAATATGTGATTAAAGGAATTTTACTATAGTTTTAGTGTATGGCGTTTGTGGCATTTGGCATTTTATAAATAATTAAAGAAATAATGTATTTTATTAGCTGAAAATTAGATAACAAATAACAGAAAATGACACCCAAAAAAATAAAAAAGAAAAAAACATAAAAAATGCTAATCCAATTTCTTATCTAAATCTTCACTACTATTAGTCTCTTCTTCTTGAAATTTTTGTCCCCTGATCTTTTGAATTCCTTAGATAGGTGCCTTTTTCCCTACACAGCTGAAACGCCCTGCTCTAGAGGAACTAATCATTCAACATAATATGGCATTTTGGTTTTTAGTGTGATCTTTTGTTGTTGATTGTTGAAGTGGTTTTGTGGATGTTGGAGACATAGATCGATGTTGTATTTGTGGATACTATTATTGAGGTGTGATTGTGAGTGGGTTTTTCGCTTGTTTAGACGGGATTTTATTTTAATAAATGTTTGTCTCTTTTTCTTGAAGATTTGTCTATCTCATTCAGCAAAATCTTAGTGAGTTATCCCCCTCACCTAAGAATCCATTCAGCGAAACTTTATGGAGAACAATATTGAGTCTCCAAGAAACGACTTTTGCCATCTGTGGTTGTTTAAGTTTTTTGGTATTTTAAAGTGAATGGTTTGCCATGAAAACATTGCGTTTGTTTTTTGGGTGTGATCAATGGAAGTTCCAAGATGTTTGTTTATATAAAAGTTTTTTGGCACGTAGTTTAGGCGGGATTTTATTTTAATAATTGTTAATAATAAAGCATCTTTGGCTTCAGTTACTTTTTGTAGTTATTGTTTATTCAGTTTTTTCTGTTAAGGCTGTAACACGTCCCATCTTTAATGTTTGCCGTTTTGTATTTTAATGGCGTTTTATAAATAAAGATGATAAAATACACTAATTAAATTTTTGGTGTTTTGCAATTGTGGTATTTTGGCGTTTTATAACTAATTGGAGAAATATAGTATTTTATTATTTGAAAAGTACATAAAAAACGAAGAAAAAATTACACAAAAGAAAAAAAATTTAAAACTCCTTGTCAGAAGGGATTTTGTGTGAGAAGTATCCATCACTCCCCTCATCTTCTTCTTCGGATTCTTCTTCTAGTTTATCATCCAAGTCATCACTTTCAATTTCATTGGCCTCTTGTTCTTGAAGAGTTTGAAGCCTCCATTTGAATTGTCATGCAACAACGCGAGTTTTATGTTCATGTCTGTGTTCAAACATTTTGAATTGTGTAACTCCTCCATGAACCTATATATATATGTATATATATATATAACAACGCAATATGTTCATGTCTGTGTTCAAACATTTTGCTAGGATTTTACCTCTCATTTGATCATCCTAATTCATTTATAACTCATCTTATTTTTTCTCACTTTAATTAATTAGTCAACTAATAATTAATTATCCTACATATAACTACAAAACCAACATATAACAAAATTTTCCTACATATACCCTACACATTATAAAATTTTATTCTACACACGTCGAAAATTATCCTACACACCTCGAAATTTTTCCTACACATGTCAAAATATATCCTTCACACCTCGTAATTCATCTTACACATATTGTATTTTATTCTACACTTTAAATTAAGTTGTTTTTTTTAATTTATAAGAAAATGTATATTTTAAAAAAGAGTTACAAATTTAATTTACTTTGTTATTAAAAAGAAAGAATACAAATTAATTATCTATGTAAGTTTACCATTATACCCTTAAAATAAAATAAAATGCAAATATTAAATAAAGTAAAATGAAACATTCTTATTTGTTGAAACTTTTTTTCTTCTTATAAATAATTTCTTCTCATTGAAATAAAACTCACTTGTGATGAGAAAACCCAGGAAACTCTAAGCTCCTGACATTCATGTAATATATATTGTCTTTAAGCGTTTTGAGCAAAAAAATCAGAAAATCGCTGGCCAGATTTTTCTTAAAAGAATAACAAGTTTTTTGTTGGCATATGTTACATTCATGTGTAACATATGTTACAGTCGCATTGTACAAAACTTGTTTATTTTTTTAAAAAAATACTTGGCGCTTTTTAACTTTTTACTCAAAACTCTTAAAAACATGTATATTACATGTGTGATTTTTCAAAATAAAAAAATGTCTGGAGGTTAGAATTTATTAGTTTTCTTAATTACAAGGGTTTTCTCCATATACTTAATATATATATATATATATATATATATATATATATATAATAGGAACGAGTGAAAATGAGAACCACCACGATTTGTAAGAACCGTGAAAATTATGCTATCCAAAAGGTTTTTCCAAAAATAAATTTTCTCAAAAATCATAAAAAATCACTTGTTTCGGCAAGAATTTTTTTTAAAAATGCCGCATACCCACATTTACATGAGGCGTAAAAAAATTATCTTGATACAAAATTTTCAACAGTGCGTAAAAAACTTGAATTAGTCAAAAGTACTGACTCGGCAAATTCTTTTACATTTTTTACAGATATGTTTATAATATTTTCATCTACATTTGTACAAAAATATTTGGCCCAACTAGCGGGAAGAAAAAGTTCTCACAGCTCTAACAACTCGTGGTGGTTCTCATTTCAACCAAGCCCTATATATACATCGACATTTGTACAAAAAAAATTTAGCCCAACTCGCACGAGAAGAAAAAATTATCACGGTTCTAACAACTCATGGTGGTTCTCATTTGAACCGAGCCCAATATATATATACTTTTACCGATGAAATAATTTATAAGAATCTATAAATACATATTTTATCAATTATTAAATTCCAAAAATGAAATATAAAAATAACTAAGTACAAGTTTAAAAGTATTAAAACTAATATACATGTATAATTATAAATGTAAAAATACGGTGTAAGTACCTAATTTAAAAGTATACAAGAAGTAAACATACACAGGTATACGTATAAATACTTGAATACACAAAGTATGATGTACATAAACAAGAACTTCATGTAACATTTATACTAGTACGATGTTAAAAATAATAATTTTTAATAAAGTATATCATTTAAAGATCTACTAATCTATATTTTGAAAACATATATATATATAAGAAAGAGCGTACATATACAAAGAAACTAATGTATAAACAAGAAAATAAACCAATACATATATATATATATATATATATGTATGTATGTATTTGGAGGTACATATATATACAAAAGGCATGAATATATATATTGTGATTTGGAGGTACATATATATACAAAAGGCATGAATACAGAGGTATATGAAGGGCTACACCCGTTCATACATAACAAGAGCATTATATATATGGGAAATATGTAATAACAATGAACAAAAGTAACCAACATATCAAATACAAACAAGGGTTCCAAACAATCAAATAAATACAAGTCTAAATTAAACATTCAAGATGAGCGACTTGTAAAAGGTCAAACGTAGAACTAAGTGTCTAACGAGATTAGAACACTTGTAAGTTACGTTACGTCACGTACACGGAACTCGGGGATTTCTAGTTAATAGCATGGAATGCTATTTGTGATTTCATGCCCCCCTTCTTTAACGCTTTTCGGTTTTTAACTTACAGGGGATGTACATGTTACAATGGTATGGTTAAGCTAATTAACACTAAGTGTAGATCTTGCGGGCAAACTGTGATTTATCAATTCTAGTCAATGGTCAACAAAGTTAAAGGTCCAACTCAAAGAAGTCAAAGATGATGAAGCATGATGGATTCCAGATTACAAGGTTAACTAGGAATAGTGGTTCCGAGTTTGATTACCTTGTCCGAATTTGTTATAATTACCTTGTCTGAATTTATCTGTCAAAATTCGGACACGGTAACTCTCTCCGAATTTGGTAGATAGTTTTTGTCAAATTTTAGTTTTAAATTCAGATGTTTGTCTTTGTGTTTGTTCAGTCCGAGTTTGTTAGTGGCAAACTCAGATTGGGTTATTTGTATTTATCCCGGAGAATAATGTTTTTCCGGTTTAGTCCGTATTCTATCTATATGTGTGTGTGTAGGGTAGGTTAGATTAGGGAAACTCTTGAGGAATCTTTCTAGAGAGCCTCCTTGGTGAGCTATGTGTGAGTCTAAAGGGAGAGAGACTATGTGTTAGAGATAGAAAGCTAGGGTTTAGATCATAGTGATCTAAAGCAGCTTGTGTAAAAAATGTATACTCGTTCGGTAATTTTGTGTTGATTGTTATGAATGAATGAATGAGTTTCTCCTACATCTTCTTCTCCATCTTCTACATATATGTTGTTTCACGTCTTGTTCAAATGCAATGTTGATGTTCGTCAACGATCCAGTGCTTTCACGGTGGTATCAGAGCATGGTTACCAATTCAAAATGGTCTAAAGCCTTAGGAATCACCATTGCTCTTGATTTGATGTTTGTTTTCGCCAAATATCATGAAGACGTGAATTTTTCAGAAAACTTGAAGAAATTTTGGTGATTTTTGTTCAAATATGAAGGAATTTGAGATGTGTTTGGAGAAGAATTGATGGGTTTTTGTTAGATCTATTTTTTAATTCATTTTGGTTATGTCTATATTTCTGCAAGTGTTTTTGTTGTAGTGTTCTAATTGCCATCTAAATTCATGTCTTCCAAATTTATCTATGACCTTTATGTGAAGTCACGTATCGGTTGATAATCAGGAAGATGTTCCAAACTTACAAGAAATTCCGAGTCTGTTTTGATTTGTGGTTGCAATCTGTCCGGATTTGTATCTATTCTGAAATTACCAGTTTTGTCCAAATTTGTGCTAGTATCTTGTCTGTATTTGTGTAATCCTTTTACTGTCCGAGTTTGTGAGATTAGGTCTTTTCGAATTTGTTTTAAATCTTCATTATTTTCTGAATTTACCTTACAACACTGTTACAGACTTACATGTATTTCGAATTTGTATTTTGTCCGAATATATGAGTTCAATTCGGACAAAAACATACCATATTAGGAATAGGACTAAAAAAATGTCCGAATTTGTGGGTTAAATTCGGAATCTCTATGTTAAATTTAGAATTCTATCTAAATTATGACTGACAAAATAAAAATAAAATAAATAAATTGTCCTAATTTGTTAGTTAAATTCTGATTTTATGAATTATATTCAGAATTTTGAGTTAAATTCGATTACTAGATTCTGGGTGTTCGGTTTTGGTCTGTACTAGAGTTTGGGACAATTTGGGACTTTTATCGGGAATTCAAGGAGAAACGAAGTGACGTGGCTTACACTTTGAAAGCTTACAAAGAAAGAGGGGAAGTAAAAATTTAAAATTTATTTGTAAATTTTTGAAAGCTCCTGGTGCGAAAGTGAAACAAGTTCGTGTTTAGAATCTTGAGATTAAATGAGGTTTAATCTCGCTGGTGCAGAAAAGTTTAAAACATGATACAATTTAGAGCTAGTGTGTGACTGATTTTCGTCGAGTTTGTTCGAGGATTGATCAAGTGTTGACGTGATGAAGCTAATTGTTCGTTTGGCAACTAGTTGAAGATTGAGCATGTAACACCTCGTAAAATCGTGTCCAATAGTATAGTGACACATGTCATAAGGACTAATAGGGACTGAAGGTTTCAACATGCTCAAACTAAACCGAGCCTCTAAGTGATGTCAACATGCATAAACCGAGCCTCTAAGTGACCATTAGTGTCAACATGCTAAAAACATAACCTCTGAGTGACCATTAGTGTCAACATGCTTAAACTTATCCTCTAAGTGACCATTAGTATCAACATGCTTAAACTTAGCCTCTGAGTGACCATTAGTGTCAACATGCCCAGCCTCTGAGTGACATCATAGTCAACATGCTTATACTAATCCTCTGAGAGATCCTTTACGAAGTTCTAACTCTCATATGAGCCACTGGTTGGAAGAGAGCGATTAACTCTGTAAATATGTAAAAGTTGGATAATGGAGGGGTTAAAAGTGTCAACATGTTAATTTATACCTCCTGAGTGACGTTTTAACGAATCGAGAGCTCGACAATGTCTGGGCATACTCCCGGGTACGCCAAACATTGGTTACAGAGGGCTAAATATGCAATAGAGGTGTTTTAGGAGGTTTAATAAGTTGAGGGGCTAAATGTGACAAAGTTTGAAAGTTCCCTTGAGGCGCTCGCGGGGCTCGAGAGACATTGGCCTTGTCTCTCGCGGGGCGCGAGAGGCTTGTGTCTGCAGAAAATTTGTTTGGCCTCCACACAAATTGCCAAAAACCATTTGATTCGAAATAAGGGACTTCCAAACTGCTTTGCCATGTTTTAGGATACTTGTAAGCTCCCTCTAACACCAATTAACACCTGGCATCACCTCCTTCAAGCTCTCCAACTATAAATAGGTGCAAAGGTTCACCACTTGAACTTGAACCTTTCTCAATCTTCACTCTATCTCCCTCCTCTAGAAGTTCCTAACTGAAAGGAGCATCCAACTTAGTTCTAATTCATCCTAGGAATCACTTGTAAGTGTTCCTATCTCATGCATGTTCGTTTATAGGCTTTTATAGCCAAAAGTTAAGCATTTTACGGAAAACGCCTTGACTTTCGGTTAAGACAATTATGGTCCAACCATTGTTCGTAACGAACATGGCTAAGTGATCGTAATAAGGTAGGTGCTAATCCCTATTAACGACACCTCCTAAAGATCACGTTTGCTAGACCAATTGACGGGTCAAAGTTTTATTATTAAAAGTCAAACAGGCTAGTTTTTGGAAATATTATAATCTGAGCTTATATATGTAATGAAACATGTTTTGACACTTAAAAAAGTTGGTAATAATTATTAGAACATGTAACAACATGTTCGGCTCGTCAATTTCAGTTCTAGGGTCGGTTCGCAACCGAAAGTCGCAAAGTTTGACTTTTTCTTTGACTTTCGATTCTGACCCGATTTACATTAGTTAGCTACTAATCTAAGATTGCACTGTGATCGTAATATAAAGTAGCATAACCCCCTGAGGTTATATTACATGATCATAATCAGAATCTGAGTTTATGAACAAGTTCTATAACTAGGCCATTTTGATAAAAATGCCCTTTTTATATAAAATAAGGTTTAAACAATAATGAACTTGAAAATGAAATACCTAATGATGTAACAACATAAGTAGGATTATTTGGGATGTCAAATCAAATTATAAACTAAGTTTATGAACAAGTCCTTGTATTATGTCGACAAATGACGATAAAGCCATTGTGGCGCGTAAAATGGTTTTAAATCATACTTTTTCATTTTCAAAACTTTTACACATAAACCTGATCTTAACATCAGTTTTTACTAAACTCGCACAAATTGTCATTTTACGACATAGGCGTCATTTCGGCGCATAGTATGGTTTTAAACCATATTTATCAACCAAGACTTGTTACCTACTGACTTATAATCTTATTGAAAATATTTTTACATTAGGTACATGATATAAACTCAAAATCCCAAATAAACTATCATACTATGTGTAAAATGACTAAAATGCCCCTTCGGTGCATAGTTTGGTCATAAATGATAAATTACACATATTATCATGTTCCTACATATATTATATCATAAATTAATTATTTTTCTAGAATACTTATGATCGTAACATTAAAATATATTCAAGTTCCTTTTGTATGGCATATAAATTACCGAAACGCCCTTATGAGGAATAGTTTCGTTTTAAAACCTTAACGGGCATATAAGCCGATAGCCTACTAGTATTACAACTTATTTAAAATATAATGGCATATAGAACTTCTCCATGACTTATCCGGTTACCCGATAGCGCTTATATGCACACGGTTAAGTATATGTAACTAGTTTACGGAAATTAGCCGAAACGGTTTAACCTTATCATTTAAGTCTCAAAATCTAGAATGCTTATGGTTTACCCATATTAAATAAGTCATAGTACTTGTTGGGTTTAAACTACATTCTATCCGGTCATTGCTTAATCTAGCATATTATAGCGTTTTGCTCCTTTACGCTAGTCGGTCTAAGTCTATGACTTAAATAAGACTTAGCATTTTAATTGGTTAGTTTATGCCATAATCAAGACTAGAGCCTTCCGATAAATGCTATCTGCACTTAGTTCATTTTGTGTATGGTTGATATATTAAATCTTGCTTTTAAGCCAAGACTAGCTCAGGTAAATACTCTCGACTTATTACCTCTATAGGGGCTTGGGTTATGGTAAACTATTACCGCTTGGTCGGAACTAGGATCAATCGAATGTCGTATTGTGGCTAGTAAATCCGCATATTCCGTTTTAATCAGTTTTGTTTGATAACTTAAACGTCGGGGGTTAACTACCATGTCCTGGATATCCTCGGCTCATTACATTAGATAGTGGCCACGACCATTGCGAGGGGTGTAGGCATACACCTGACAGACGCTCATGCTAAATTATTTTTACCCACAAAGTTGGGATAACTCCTTTGTGAGTTCTTAAGTGGTGAGTACGTTAATCATTTCTTGGTCTCCGTACTGGGACCTGTATGTATGGACAAACATGTGAATCTGTTAACAAGGTTACAAAGTAACTTTCCCAAGTTATAAAAGATTTTGTGCCACGTGCACTTAAAATCATTTTTTTCAAATGTTTTCAAAATGAGTCAGTTGGGTGTATTTACCAGCGAAAGCTGACGTATTTTCAAAAGACTAAGCTTGCAGGTACAATAAGAAATAGGCTGGAAGCTGCTCGGTAGTGATATAAGAGGATCTAACAAATCCTTAGATCTGCCCTAAAGTCTTTTATATATTTTGTACATTTTACGATCCGCCTGTGGATCTTCCATTACAAGTCGTCTGTATATTATTTTTAGTACTTTGAACATTTCGGTTTGTAATAGTAATTTAAATCGAAGACTTCCGCTGTGTTGTGTTTGATTGACTATGATGATATCAACTTACGTCACGATATTCCCCACCCGGGCCCACCGGTGTTTTGATTGGTTGGAAATATGGGGTGTGATAGGTTGGTATCAAAGCCAACATTTGAGAGAATTAAATACTAGCCTTCTTGTGTTTAATCTCAAACTTACACAAAAGCACATTCCTTAGACTTCTAAGTCTAGGCTTTAACCTATGATTACTCATCTCATTATTAAGTTATTAGTATTGTTTTTAATTTGATTTTAATAGGAAAATGCCGCCAAGAGTACGAAGAAGAGGTAAAGGACCAATGAGGGGAGGACCATCAGGAAATATCCCTTCACAACACCATCACTCGAATCCCTATGAGGATTCGGGGGATTCCTGGCCGCTATCTAGACATTCACCTACTCATACCCAAAACTCGTACCACTCATATTATTCGCACCAATCACACCACTCTCATCATTCATATCATGATGAGTTTAACCCTAACCATTATTTTAACACATCCCCAGCTGATCAGAATCAGTTGGATCAACCCAACCCAATGAACGAAGACTCCGATCCAGAAATGTCGTCGTCAGGATCGCACGCACATCCCTTCGAAATAACTAGCGATTTAAACTCCTATGCCGGATCACCATACCAAGGTCCTAAAGAACGGGACCAATATTGGAACCAATTCACTTTTGCTAACACTCCTTCCCATCACTCCCCAACACCTCCTATATAAGAAGATGTTCATATGGAACCGGCAGAATAACCTCAGCTACCACCTGAGCCACCAAGGAGGAAATGTGGAGCACGTATGTCCGTACGTGCGGGTCAATGGTCGGGTTCGCTACCATCATTACCTAAACCCTACTCTACAATTCATGAGGACCCACAAATGGGTGGACCTCTAATGCTTCACCTAGAATAGAACCAACACCATCACCAGTGGTTCAACCACCATCATCGGGTTTTAATAACCCTATCCCTACATATCCGGATACATCTGGATATGGTCCTTTTAACCCATTTATGCCTGTAAGTTACCAGGCATTGTCGCATGAACCTTATATGCAAGAGGTCATGCATAACGCACTTTACCCGTCTCCTTTCCCGCCTGCTTACCCACCTACTAGATATCCAAGTTATGGGTACCAGTATCTTGTTATGCCACAACCTCAACCACAACCTCTGCCCCCACTTGAAGCCATCAATGAGGCCTTGGAACGAATGAAGGAAATGCAACAACAAGTGGAGGAGATGGAGAAGAAGACGAATAAGTTCTTCAAGAAGCTCTCCAAATTTGTTAAGGGAAAGAAGGACGAGTGAAGTCTCTTCTATTATATAGTCCCTGCGAGGACATTATTATTTCTTTAGTCCCTGCATGGACATTGTTATTTCTTATAGTCCTTGCATGGACAATTAGTTTATTTACTTATTTCTAATAATGTAATTTCTTATTGGCATTTAAATGAAATATTTTGGAATTATATATATGTATTCATCCTCTTCAAGCGAACATCTCGATTTTATTCGAAATTTATGCTCTGCTATATAATTCCAAAAGATCTTAATGGTTTTGATTAGCCAAGTGGCACATAGCACATAATTGGCCAGCTTATAACTGATATTTAAGGATAAAAGGGCCTTCTATCATGATAGTTAAGGGGAGTTATCCTTCTATCCAGAGGTAGTGGACTAGGTTCAAGCCTCCAAGTCGTTAAGGTCAATAAGACCAGGACTATTAATCAACCATTAAGGTACTCTAATGTTAACATTCAGGAATGTTCATACTCCTGGTAGTGTGACTTGAGGAACCACACTAACCGTCTAGGTGATTGACTATGTCCTAAAACCTATTATATAGCCTATATGATCAATATGATCCCGGCTAATATCATCAATATGATGATAATGATTAAACATCCATTAGTGATGTAAGCCAACATGCCATATTTTATGTCCATTAGTGACAGGCCAACATGCCATATTTTATGTCCATAAGTGACAGGCCAACATGCCATATTTTATGTCCATTAGTTACAGGCGAACATGCCATATTATATGTCCATTAGTGATAGGCCAACATGTTGTATTTTATGTCCATTAGTGACAGGCCAATGTACCATATTTTATATCCATTAGTGACAGGCCAACATGCCATACCTACATGTCCATTGGTTACAGGCCTAAGAGCCATGTTTTAACGTCCTTGGTGACAAGCCTATGAGTTGCATATAAATGTCTAATGATAATGACAGTTATGACATTAAGATCCACTGTCTAATAATATGGACTACATTCAAATTGTAATTTGCCTCTAATGGTCCTTTTGAGACCTAGGCCAAATATAGATAACATTCATAGAATGTTAAGCCTAAGAGTTGTGATTATATTCACACTAGTTTGATTAGGCGATGGATTTGTATATCCAAAATTTTAAAGCCAATATGGTTATTAATACCATGGCTAAGAGAAGTTTAATTTGGTGTTTAGAACCAAAGCTTCAAGAATTGCATACTCGGACGAGGCGAAAAGTAGCCACTGAGAGATTAACTCTAACAAAGGTGAAAATCCAGCCATCAATGATGATGATTTCCAAGCTCGCATTGATGTAGCTGTTGGAAAGGCCATAGAAAAACTTAAGGAGTCGAGCGCTACTCGCTCCAGACCTTTATCTATTCCACCATCATCAGCTCGAAAGGAGAGCTCTGTTCACTCTTCAAATGCGAAGAGTGAACCAAGAAAATTAGAATTTAATGATAGGTCCCGTTCTTCTAAAGACAGATGTACTTATAAATACTTCGTCTCCTGTAAACCTTGAGATTTCAATGGAGAGAAGGAAGCGGTAGAAGACTTAAAATGGCTTGATGAGATGGAGACAATAGAAGATATCAGCGGTTGTGCTAATAAGGATGTGGTTAAGTACGTATCATAGTCCTTCAAGGGTGATGCCCTAACATGGTGGAAGGAAATCGTCTAATCAACATGTAAGGTACACTTGTACAACCTGGGATGGTCCAAGTTTGTTGACCTTGTCAAGGAGACTTATTGCCCACCTCATGAGGTGGAGAAGATAGAGTCAGATTTTCTGACTCTCACAATGAAAAATTTAGACTATAGGAAGTATGTTTCTGACTTCAACTCCCTGTCTAGATTAGTTTCCTATCTAATTACCCCTAAACCCAAACGCATTGCGGGTTTCATTAATGGGTTAGCGCCCGAGATAGAGGGCATGGTAAAGGCTGCTCAGCCTAATACCTACAGGTTTGCTGTTGACCTATCTCTCTCCTTCACCTTAGATTTGGTGAGGCAAAAGTCAGTTAAAGCTGAGACTGACGAGAAAAGGAAGAGAAAGCATGGTAACTCCCAAAGATTTAATAAGATAAATAAAGGGAGATTTGGGTTCAGAAGGAACCAAGATAAGTCTGGCATAACGCCGACATGTAAAAATTGCAACCGTAGGCATTGGGGACAGTGTAGTATTGATTCATAGGCTAAACCATGTGGTATATGTAAGAAAAAGCGGCATAAGACCCTAGAATGCAAGGATCTTAAGAATGCCGTCTGCGACGGCTGTAATGAAAAGGGGCATATTAAGTTTAACTGCCCTAAGAACCCCATAAATAATGATGCAAAGCCTGGAGAGGCTAAGAAAGGGAATGCTCATGCCTTCCAGATGAATGCTAGGGTGGCCGTTAATAACAATAACGTCATAACAGGTACATTCCTCATCAATGATGTATATGCTAGAGTTCTTTTTTATTTGGGTGCAGATAAGTCCTTTGTAGACCATAAGTTTAGTAAACTATTAAATTACCCATAAGAACTCTAGACATAACTTATGAGGTAGAACTCGTTGATGGAACTTTAGAAACAACATCCTCCATTCTTGATGGATGTTTTATATCCATTAAGAATTATTCTATTCCTATCTTTCATTTGCCAATGAAATTGGCGGGGTTCGATGTAGTCTTAGGCATGGATTGGTTATCCCAAAACGAAGCCCGCATTGCCTGTGATAAGAAACTCTTCGAGATTAAAACCCCATCTGGTGAAATGATCACCATTCTAGGAGATTCACACTATGGATTGCCAGACAAGGTGTCGTTATTTTAAACATCCAAGTGTTTTGGGAAAGGTTGTGTCATTTACATGGCACAAGTAACTATCAACGAGCCCAAGCCAAATATTGGAGACCTTCCTGGTATCTCGGAGTATTCCGATGTTTTCCCCGAAGAATTACCAGGCCTACCTCCAGATAGGCAAGTGGAGTTTAGGATTGATATCCTACCTAGATCAGCACCTGTAGCTAGGGCTCCATATCGGTTAGAACCATGGAGATGAATTAGATGAACTTTTAGAGAAAGGCTTTATTCATCCTAGTTCCTCACCTTGGGGAGCTCCTGTTCTTTTCATTAAGAAAAAAGACGGTTCAATGCGGATGTGCATTGATTACCGCGAACTGAATAAGATAACGATCAAGAACCATTATCCTCTACCCAGGTTCGATGGCTTGTTCGACCAACTTCAAGGGGCTAGTTAATTCTCTAAGATCGACTTAAGATCAGGATATCATCAATTGAAGGTTAGAAATGAGGATGTTCCTTAGACTGTCTTCAGGACCCGTTATGGTCATTATGAATTTCTGGTGATGCCATTTACGCTCACAAATGCACCTGTAGCATTCATGGACCTCATGAATAAAGTCTGCAAGCCGTACCTAGATAAGTTTGTCATTGCCTTCATAGACGACATACTTTTCTAATCTCGTAAACAAGTTGTTCACGATAAACATCTTCGGTGCATCCTAGAACTTCTAAGGAAAGAGAAACTTTATGCTAAGTTCTCTAAGTGTGAATTTTGGCTTAGAGAAGTCCAGTTTCTTGGACATGTAGTAAGTGAGCGTGGTATCCAAGTGGATCCTGCCAAAATAGAAGCCATAATGAATTGGGAAGTACTCAAAACTCCATCGGGGATTCGTAGTTTCTTAGGATTGGTTGGTTATTATAGGAGGTTCATTGAGAGCTTTTCAAGGACAGCCACTCTATTAACTGCTTTGACCCGTAAGAATGTCAAGTTTGAATGGGGTCCAAAACAAAAAAGAATCGTTTGAGGTTTTAAAACACAAGTTGAGCAATGCTCCTGTGTTATCGCTACGTGAGGGTATTGAAGATTTTTCCGTTTATTGTGATGCCTCGCACATTGGCATGGGTTGTGTGCTAATGCAAAAAGGCAAAGTGATTGCTTATGCATCACAACAATTGAAGGTGCACGAAAAACATTACACCACCCATGATTTGGAACTGGATTCTGTTATATTTACACTTAAGTTGTGGAGACATTACTTATATGGCACGAAGTGTATTATATACACTGACCATAAGAGTCTCCAGCACTTGAGCAATCAAAGGGATTTGAACATGCGACAATGCCGCTGGATGGAACTTAACGATTATGATTGCGAAATTCGCTATCATCCAGGCAAGGCAAATGTAGTTGCTGACGCCTTAAGTTGCAAAGAAAGGATTAAGCCTATTAGGATTAACGCCAATAGCATTGAGCTCAGAAATAGCTTGAATGAGAAGCTATTAGATGCGCAAAAGCAGGCCTTACTAGAGGTTAATATTCCTAATGAGGGATTAGGTGGAACTGTTGATCAGTTAGTTCCTGGAAAAGATGGAATCCCTAAATTTAATGGAAGAATCTGGGTTCCAATCTATGGAGGAATTAGAGATCTAATCCTCCAAGAACCACATAATACGAGATACTCAGTTCACCTAGGTGGTGACAAGATGTATCAGGATTTGAAAAAGAATTATTGGTGGATGGGTTTGAAGAAATCCATAGCCACTTATGTAGCTAAGTGTCTGACGTGTTCGCAAGTTAAAGCCGAACATCAGAAACCATCAGGACTTCTACAACAACTTAAAATTCCCACTTGGAAATGGGAAATGGTAACTATGGATTTGATTACCAAGTTACCTAAGACCAAACGTGGTAATGACATGATTTGGGTCATTGTGGATAGAATGACCAAGTAAGCACATTTCCTGCCAATTAAAGAAACTTATAATTCTGACAAATTAGCTAAGTTATATGTGGACAAGATTGTGTCCCTACATGGTGTGCCGGTATCTATTGTATCTGATAGAGATACTAGATATACATCTCATTTCTAGAAAATTTTCCAACAATCATTTGGCATAAAATTAAACTTTAGTACGGCTTACCACCCGTAGATGGATGGACAAAGTGAGCGTACTATTAAGACTTTGGAAGACATGCTTAGAGCATGTGTGATTGATTTAGGTGGAAGTTGGGATGACCACTTACCCCTAATAGAATTCTCCTATAATAATAGTTATCATACGAGCATCAAGGCTACTCATTTTGAGGCCTTGTATGGGAGAAAATGTCGAACGCCCGTATGTTAGGCTGAAGTCGGGGAAACCCAACTATCAGGACCAGAGATTGTCTTGGAGACCACGGATAAGATTGTGCAAATCTGTGATCATCTCAAGGCTGCCCATGATAGGTAAAAGAGTTATGCTACCAAGAGGCGTACCTCTTAAGTTCCAAATAGGGGACAAGGTTATGCTAAAAGTATCACCTTGGAAAGGTGTAATGAGATTTGGAAGGTAGAGCAAGTTAAGCCCAAGATATATAGGACCATTCGAGATAATCGAATGTGTCAGCACTGTATCTTATAAGCTCAAGCTGCCAGAGGAGCTTAGTGGAATTCATGATGTGTTCCACATCTGTAACCTTAAGAAATGTCTAGCCAATGAGTCGCTAGCAATGTCACATCATGATGTGAAAATTGATGAAAACCTGAGGTTCGTTGAGAAATCAATTTCGATCGAGGATTGACAGGTTAAGAAGCTCCGAAGGAAAAAGATTCCTATAGTGACGGTTAAGTGGGATGCCCTTTGAGGACCCGAGTATACATAGGAAGTTGAGTCCACTATGCGACAAAAGTACCCACATCTTTTTGAATAAAATCTCAAGGTCGAGATTTCTTTAAAGGGGGTGAGGATGTAACACCTCATAAAATCGTGTCCAATAGTATAGTGACACCTGTCATTATCTTTATAATAAGTCCATTAGGGACTAATAGGGACTGAAGGTGTCAACATGCTCAAACTAAGCCTCTGATTGACTCTCTGATGTCAACATGCATAAACCGAGCCTCTGAGTGACCATTAGTGTCAACATGCTTATAACATAGCATCTGAGTGACCATTAGTTTCAACATGCTTAAACTTATCCTCTAAGTGACCATTAGTATCAACATGCTTAAACTTGGCCTCTGAGTGACCATTAGTGTCAACATGCCCAGCCTCTGAGTGACATCGGAGTCAAAATGCTTATACTGAGCCTCTGAGTGATCTTTACGAAGTCCTAACTCTCATATGAGCCACTGGTTGAACGAGAGGGATTAATTCTGTATCTATGTAAAAGTTGGATAATGGAGGGATTAAAAGTGTCAACATGTAAATTTATACCTCTGAGTGACCTTTTTATTAACCGAGAGCTCGACAATGACCGGGCATACTCCCGGGTACGCCAAACATTGGTTATAGAGGGCTAAATATGCAATAGAGGTGTTTTAGGAGGTTTAATAAGTTGAGGGGCTAAATGTGACAAAGTTTGCAAGTTCCCTTGAGGCGCTTGCGGGGTGCAAGAGACATTGGTCATATCTCTTGCGGGGCGCTAGAGGCCTGTGTCTGAAGAAAATTTGCTTGGTCTCCACACAAATTGCCAAAAACTATTTGATTCGAAACAAGGGACTTCCAAACTGCTATGCCACATGTTAGGACACTTGTAAGCTCCCTCTAACACCCCTTAACACCTGGCATCACCTCTTTCAAGCTCTCCAACTATAAATAGGTGCAAAGGTTCACCACTTGAACTTGCACCTTTCTCATTCTTCACTTTATCTCCCTCCTATAGAAGTTCCTAACTAAAAGAAGCATCCAACTTAGTTCTAATTCATCATAGGAATCACTTGTAAGTTTTCCTTTCTCTTGCATTTTCGTTTATAGGCTTTCATAGCCAAAAGTCAAGCATTTTACGGAAAATGCCTTGATTTTCGGTTAAGACCACTATGGTCCAGCCATTGTTCGTAACGAACATGACTAAGTGATCATAATAAGGTAGGTGCTAATCCCTATTAAGGGCATCTCCTAAAGATTATGTTTGCTAGAACAATTGACGGGTCAAAGTTTATTATTAAAAAGTCAAACATGCCAGTTTTTGGAAATATAATAATCTGAGCTTATATATGTTATGAAACATGTTTTGACACCTAAACAAGTTGATAATAATTATTAGAACATGTAACAACATGTTCGGCTCGTCAATTTCAGTTCTAGGGTTGGTTCGTAACCGAAAGTCGCAAAGTTTGACTTTTTCTTTGACTTTTGATTCTGACCGATTTAGATTAGTTAGCTACTAATCTAATATTGGATTATTATTGTAATATAATGTAGCATAACCCCCTGAGGTTATATTACATGATCATAAACAGGATATGAGTTTATGCACAAGTTCCATAATTATGCCATTTTGACAAAAATGCCATTTTTATATTAAATAAGGTTTAAAGGATAATGAACATGAAAATGAATTACCTACTGATGTAATATCATAAGTAGGATTATTTGGGATGTCATATCAAATTATAAACTAAGTTTATGAACAAGTCCTTGTATTATGTCGACAAATGACGATAAAGCCCTTGTGGCGCGTAAAATGGTTTTAAATCATACTTTTTCATTTTCAAAACTTTTACCTACGGATATGTTATATTAAATAACATATCTAGGACATATAAACCTGATCTTAACATCAGTTTTTACTAAACTTCGCACAAATCGTCATTTTACGACAAAGGCGTCATTTCGGCGCATAGTATGGTTTTAAACCATATTTATCAACCAAGATTTGTTACCTACTGACTTTAAAACTTATTTAAAATATTTTTACAGCAGGTACACTATATAACTCAAAATCCCAAATAAACTATCATACTATGTGTAAAATTACCAAAATACCCCTTCGGTGCATAGTCTGGCCATAAATGATAAATTACACATATTATCATTTTCCTACTGATATTATATCATAAATTAATATTTTTTCCAGAATACTTATGATCGTAACATTAAAATATATAAATGTTCCTTTTATACGGTATATAAATTACCAAAACGCCCTTATGAGAAATAGTTTCGTTTTAAAACCTTAACGGGCATAGAAGCTGATATCCTACTGGTATTACATCTTATTTAAAATATAATATCATATAGAACTTTTCTATGATTTATCCAGTTTTTCGATATCGCTTATATGCGCACGGTTAAGTATATGTAACTAGTTTACGGAAATTAACCGAAATGGGTTTAACCTTATCATTTAAGTCTCAAAATCCATAATGCTTATGGTTTACCCATATTATACAAGTCATAGTACTTGTTGGGTTTAAGCTAAATTCTATCCGGTCATCGCTTAATCTAGCGTATTATACCGTTTTACTCCTGTACGCTAGTCGGTCTAAGTCTATGACTTAAATAATACTTAGCATTTTAATTGGTTAGTTTATGCCATAATCAAGACTAGAGCCTTCCGATAAATGCTATCTGCACTTAGTTCATTTTGTGTATGGTTAAGATATTAAATCTTGCATTTAAGCCAAGACTAGCTCATGTAAATACTCTCGACTTATTTCTCCTATACGGGCTTGGGTTACGGTAAACTATTACCGCTTGGTCGGAAATGGGATCAATCGAATGCCGGATTGTGGCTAGTAAATCCGCATATTCCGTTTTAATTAGTTTTGTTTGATAACTTAAACATCGAGGGTTAACTACCGTGTCCTGGATATCCTCGGCTCATTACATTAGATAATGGCCACGACCATAGAGCAGGGTGTAGGCATACACCTTACAGACGCTCATGCTAAATTATTTTTACCCACAAAGTTGGGGATAACTCCTTCGTGAGTTCTTAAGTAGTGAGTACGTTAATCATGTCTCGGTCTCTGTACTGGGCCCTGTATGTATGGACAAACATGTGAATCTGTTAACAAGGTTACAAAGTAACTTTCCCAAGTAATAAAAGATTTTGTGCCATGTGCACTTAAAATCATTTTTTTTCAAATGTTTTCAAAATGAGTTAGTTGGGTATATTTACCAGCGAAAGCTGACGTATTTTCAAAAGACTAAGCTTGCAGGTACAATACGAAATAGGCTGGAAGCTTCTCGGTAGTGATATAAGAGGATCTTGCAAATCCTTAGATCTACCCTAAAGTCTGTTATACATTTTTGTACATTTTATGATCCGCCTGTGGACCTTCCGTTACAAGCCGTCTGTATATTATTTTTAGTACTTTGAACATTTCGGTTTGTAATAGTAATTTAAATCCAAGACTTCCGCTCTGCTGTGTTTAATTGACTATGATGATATCAACTTACATCATGATATTCCCCACCCGGACCAACCGGCGTTTGGATTGGTTGGAAATCCGGGGCGTGACAGAGCCTTTATCATATGCCGGTTAGAGTAAAGAAGATTAGTCTTCTTGGTCCCTCTTCCAAGTTGGTGACTAGTTGGATTCTCAAAACAATTAGGAGGTTCTTATATTGAAGGGGGATTGAAGAAGAAAGTCATCGGGTAATTGGTGGATTTGTGAAGATACGAGATTGGATCTTGAACACTCGAGATGAAATGTTTTCAGACACTTGGTTGAAGACTTTGATCAAGATTGTGGATGTACTGTTTCAAAGTTCAGTTTGTTATTAACTTATCAAACTGAACTTCATGTCTTTGCGGAATTTGAAGTGTTCGACGTTGAGCTTTGGAAATCTGATGCTTCGTTCTTATGTTGGTTAAGTTTGAAGATTAGGGATCGAGCAATGTTCTTACATTTGGTTGTAGGTTAGCTCGCATTAACTTGATCTGGGAGTAGTTTGAGGGGAAGGATCAGTAGTGCTTGATGTTGGATTATTTGAGTTTCTTGAAGCGGCCATTTATGAGATCATTAGCAAGTCCTTTATTAGAAAGGTTGAAGATCGTTGTGCTCTGTCGGAATGATCAGGTCTCTACCAAAGTTGAAAGTAAACATGATATCATCAGTCAAGGGGGAGTCTGTATGTGTAGTACCTGGTGACAGAAGATATCAGTGTTAGATAAAATTGATAAGCAGCAGTTAAGGGGGAGACTATAAGTGCAGCTCATGCCATGTAATTGTGCTTTATCAGTTCTAGTCAACTGTCAACAAAGTCAAAGGTCCAAGTCAAAGAAGTCAAAGATGATGAAGCATGACAAATTCTGGATTACAAGGTTAACTCGGAATAGTGGTTCTGAGTTGGATTACCATGTCCGAATTTGTTATAAGTACCTTGTCCGAATTTACCTGTTAAATTCGGACTAGGTAACTCTGTCCGAGTTTGGTAGATAGTTTTTGTCTGAGTTTAGGTTTAAACTCGGACGTTTGTCTTAGTGTTTGTTTAGTCCAAGTTTGTTTGTGGCAAACTCGGATAGGGTTATTGTTTTATCCTGGATAATAAGTTTTGTCTGGGTTTAGTCCCTAGTATATATATATATATATGTGTGTGTGTGTGTGTGTGTGTATGGTAGATTAGGGCAACTCTTGAGGAATCTTTCTAAAGAGCCTCCTTGGTGAGCTCTATGTGAGTCCAGAGAGAGAGACTATGTGTTAGAGAGAGAAAGCTAGGTTTTAGATCTTAGTGATACAAACCAGCTTGTGTAGAAGATTCATTCTCGTTCGGTAATGTAAATCTGTGTTGATTGTTATGAATGAATGTGTTTCTCCTACATCTTCTTCTCCATCTTCTATGTTTATGTTGTTTCACGTCTTGTTCAAGTGCAATGTTGATGTTCGTCATTGATCTAGTGCTTTCACATTAATGGAACAAACATAAGATCATGTGTGAATAGGATAGTATCAAGGGGCCATTAATAAATAACCAAGTATTGAGAAACAAAAGGGATAGATCTATTGGGTTTTGGCGAGTCCCACTCTTATCGGCACAGTTCACTTCGATAGATTGCTTTTGTGTCCAAAACGAGTGTCGTAAACACAAAAAAAATTGTCTAGGTTTAGTTGCCCTCATATGTCGTCACACATATTAATGTCCTTGCAAAACATTAATTATCAACGATTTCATTAAGGCTTACATACTGGTTTTCAATACTTCAAATGTTTTAAAAATTCATTTGATTCAAAACAAACGCATGAACTCGCCAACTTTTGTTGACGTTTTCAAACTTAAAATGTATTTCAGGTAACTAGTGGGCTGCATTTGGAAAACGAGTTATGAGGTTAAGAAGTCAAAAGATGTCATCCACTTTTGATAGGCTAAGGTTCACATGTCACGCCCATGTGCGAAACATGGAATATAAAGTCTTGTTTGTTTTAAGAACTTTGTTTTGTAAAGTTATGTTTATTTTCAAACAATGTAACTTTATCTCTTTAGTTGTCTTTCTTTTGGAATAACATGTATGGATGTAAACTTGTTTAATTAAATCGTATGGATGAACATCTCACTATGTTAATTCATTTTGATGTTTACTTGATTAAATGCAATGATTAGTGCTTTGATCACACCTCGCGCTTCCGCTACGAGTAGCTGTGACAGTTTACCACCCAACTTCCACCAAAATAGTCTAGTTTTCACGTCGGTAGTTTGCCAGAAAAACAAGCTTCGCTAGAATCCTCGAACTCACCGGAACACGCTTAAACTCGCAACCCATAAGTCTTACTTCTCATCTTTCCAACCGGTTTTCATAGAGGATCAAACCGATAGAAAATACAAAGTGCATGTTAGGTCAAAGAACTGTGAGACTGAAGCATCAAATATACACAACAGTCTATGGTAGTTAACTGGGGTTAACTAGGTTAGTTTGTATTAGGTTTGGACCTTTATAGGTCTTTTGGGCATGTTATAGGCCATGTGGGCCAGGCAAGCCCATTAGGGTTATGCCTTACCCTAGGTATATAAGCTAAGCTTATGTCATTTCCTAGGGTTAGACCTTTGGAGACTTTTAGGTTTTCTCTGGAGAAACTCCATCTTGTACCAGACAGTTTTGCTTATTCAAGTAATAGAATCGTGTGCAAGGTGTTAAGTGAATTCGTATTGTTCTTCATCATTTCAGGTTTTCTTGAAGATCATCAAGTTTGGATTCCGCCCATCCTTGGTGATTGTGTGATATCAGTGTTAGATCAGGATTAACGGGACTTACAAGTGGTATCAGAGCATGTTGAACCTGTTTTCCAGGCTCAGATCTGATATTACAAGATTCTGTTCGGTTTTATGCCGAAGAACACGAAGAACACAAAGAAGATTCAAGCATTTCAGATCAACATTCAAGGATTTCGGATTTTCTGGTTGTATTTCGGATTGAAATCTGCTGCATTTTGGATAAAAATCTTGAATTTCTGTTAGATTTCGGATAAATCTTCAAGCATTTCAGATTTTCTTCAAGGATTTCGGATAAATCTTCAAGCATTTCGGCTTTTCTTCAAGGATTTCGAATAAATCTTCAAGGATTTCGGATAATCTTTAAAGATTCTGGATTTGTAACTGTTCCGAATTCGGATAGACATTCATTCCGGATTACTGTTCCGGATTTTGACTGTTGCTGTGTATCTAATAGCATTCCGGATTACTGTTCCAGATTCCCATTCCGGACTGAAATAGTGCATCTCGGATTCCATCTCGGATACTGTTCCGAATCACCATCTCGGATTACCATCTCGGATCACTGTTTGAGATTCCATCTCGGATTGTCAATCCGAGTTACTGTTCCAAATTTGGTACTGTTCCGAGTTGTGCCCAAAAAGGTGGAAAGTTAACCAGCTGACGTAACCGGAGTTAAACGTTTTCATACACAGAATTTGATCCTTAGACAATTTTAACAAACCGGTTGCACGGCTAGACTCGTGTGATTTTTAGGGAAAAAATAGAAAATTAAAAATCCAAAAATAGAGTGTTTTATTTGTTTTATTAAAAAATTATTAACCGTTCTTGAAGATTTGACTAATCATCAAAGGATGAAAGAAATTTGAATTTCGATCTGAGTACAAGTACTTGGATGTACCAAGTGTTCATGTGGTACTCTCCCTGTTGCATAAGAATGTTTGCTTATAAATTTCTGAGAATGTGCAGATCTTGATTTAGATCAAGAAACAGGGGTTGCTGAAATTGAGATGCTGTTATTTGCCGACAAAGCATGAAGCATCACAACAGCAAAGTGTACCTGAGTCAGAAGAACCAGATGCCAGTCATCGTCTGACAGTGACAGTACATTTGAAGAAGTACCTGTGAACTTGCTTGCTTGTAAGAGAAAGATTGAAGAAGAAAAGAGCTTCTGAGGTTCCTCCTCTCACATTCTTTTGACAAAGATGTTTCAAGCAAAGCTGATCGAGATCCTGATATGAAGCTAACCACAAGAGTTGAAGAAAGAGACCCAGTGTTGAGAGTTCGTTGGAGAGTGAGGTCCTAAAAGTATGAGACTGACATCCACAACACTTATGGCACGACGACAACCATAGATTCTGTTGAAGACGTTGCTGAATTTGTAGTATGAAGACAATTTGATGCATCAGTCTAGGGGGAGATTGTTAGGTCCTAGAACTGTGAGACTGAAGCATCAAATATACACAACAGTCTATGGTAGTTAATTGGGGTTAATTGAGTTAGTTTGTATTAGGTTTGGACCTTTATAGGTCTTTTGGGCATGTCATAGGCCATGTGGGCCAGACATGCCTTATCCTAGGTATATAAGCCTAAGCTTATGTCATTTCCTAGGGTTAGACCTTGGAGACTTTTAGGTTTTCTCTTGAGAAACTCCATCTTGTACCAGACGGTTTTGCTTATTCAAGTAATAGAATCGTGTGCAAGATGTTAAGTGAATTCGTATTGTTCTTCATCATTTCAGGTTTTCTTGAAGATCATCAAGTTTGGATTCCGCCCATCCTTGGTGATTGTATGATATCAGTGTTAGATCAGGATTAACGGAACTTACAGTGCAAATGGGCTGTGTTGATTCTAGGGGTTCGGTTAGGGAATGAGTTGGGGAAAGACGACAATCATCTAAGTAGTTTAAAGGTTTTAAGAAAAGAAAATAACACAAAGATGGGTTGGTCTGCTTTTTTTCTCATTTAACTGGTTGGTCTGCTTTTTTTTTTTAATTTAACTGTTTTGTGGTGTATTATGATATATTAAGCTATTCTATATGAAACAATATATTAAAAAACTTTATATATGACAGAATCCATAGTTCTGTTTCTTGTAGAAATTTACATATATGAATTAATCTTATAAAAGATAAGTATGTAATATACTTATTATATATATAAAAGAAAATTATTTTATTTAATTAAAACGGAATATGATAACTGAAATTTATAAGCATTTAGTTAAATAATTTAGTTTTATATAATTTCACATATACTTAGTTGTTTGAAAAATAAAATTCTACGTGTTAATTATCTTATAAATATTTTAAGGTTACATATTTAATGAATTTATTTGTAATGGTACGTTGTTAGGAAAGCTCCTAAGCTTCCAAGAGCTAATGTATCTCGGATTTCATCTGAATTTCTCAGGAACTAGGAAGCCATCATGACACAAGACGTAACTTGCGAATAATTAAAATGTATAATCCATATAATTAGTTGTGTTTTGTATAGCATATTTAGTGCTTTTTATTTAATTGTTTAAGGTAGTTTTCGCAATTTGAAGTTTCCTCATTCATCTTGCACTTATACCAAAAAATTACAAAACGCAATCCGTGAGTAGATATTTTCTAATTCCCCTTTTTTTCTCATTTAACTATTTTGTGTTGTATCATATGTGTTATAAAGTGGCAGACCCAGAAATTTTTTTAAGTGGTACTAACGACGAGTTTAACCAAATTTTTAAGTTGTGCAATCGGATATTACCCTATAAAATACACTTAATTTTTTTCTAAGGGGTGCACCCGCCCACCCATGGCTCAACCTAGGTCACCCCTGGGTGTTATACACATTTATTTACTTCTTCAAGTTTTCATTATTCAAATACATGCAAAGTTCAATTTATCCATTATGTGGTAGTTGTAATTTGTTCATTGTCTGTGTCACTAACCATTATCGTTATAATCAGGTGTCGCTAATCATTATTCAAATAGATCCACCAGGCTGACTAGGTTCTCCAGGCAGCTCATCGTAATGATTAGAGGACACCTCTGATCGTTCACTTCAAAGGTGACACGTTCCCTCCCAGTTTGATCAACGGTCGAACTTCATCTTCATTTTTTTTTCTGAAAGTGAGGGAAGGTATAATTTTTCTACAAACGGAAAAAAATAAGCAAATTTGACTCGGCACAACCTAACGGTACATCCAATACCAATGATTTGTGCTTAAAATGCGTTGCTAGATCTCTAATCTAAACTCAAAACCTGAATCTTTATGTTTTGAAAACTCAAACGATCGATCAGTATTTTTGCTGGCCATGGGTTGTACCCTAGTATCACCACATCATTTAGATTCGTCCATCAGTGGGCTTGAGTCTCATGTTTTATATTTAGTAAAGTTGTTACATTTACATTGTCATGTTGGTTGATTTGTTACGAATTATTTATTTATTATTAACATTTATGGTTATCATTAAATTACAATTGGATTCGCATGTTAACATTTCCAAAAACAAATAAACAAAAGGTGTTTTATTTAACAAAATAAGATTTACAACCCATGATATAGGTAAACAGGGTGAAGATAGGATAAGACCTTAGAAAATAAAACGAATTATGTGATGTATTGTTTGATTTTGGAGGATTATTTTTTAATGATATTGTGACATTGTTTTAATTTGGATATAAATAATATTTCAACTTTTAAATATATGTCATATGAACGATTAATCATGTCTCAGTCATTAATTTGTTATAGGTCAGGGTGTGACAATTTATATATACGATAAAGTTTTTTGACTAGTTAATTAGAAAGATAATGACTAAAGATTACGTTATATACAAAATAATTAATGGCCACATTAAATCTTCAAAACACCCTTTTAATATTAAAAAAAATTAAAATATTACACCATTTACAAAATTCACACCATCATTTATGACTATTGATTTTACTGGTATACACGTCTTTCTGTTCGCATATTAAAAATCTTCTTAAATATTTCTCTCATATATACATAAGACTAAAGTGGACATGAGTGGACAAAATTAACACTATTGACTATTGATTTTACCACTTTAGCATGTTTTCGACTAAAGTGGACATGAGCTTGGCACACCATTATGATGTATTAGACATACAGTTTTAACAGGAGTATTTTGGGTTGGCAAAACTTATTACAACAATGGAGTTAAGACTCAGTCGCTGTAATGTAACGCTAGACGTATCATTGTTATATGTGGATGTACTATTCGTCGCCAAAATCTATTCGACCTTGCAAAAAATTGGTTTTCATAAAAATAGAAGGAATAAGAGATTTTAATAATGTTAACTATTGCCCTTTGACCGATAAGAGTCTCAACTTTAAAAATTCTCACTGATGGTCACATCTATTAACATATTGGCCTCCAATTGGCCCTGACTAACAAAACCTTAAATAGTTAGACTCCGGTCGCTGGTAACTCATTTTTGACTGGAAAACTCAACCTTTTCGTTCCAAAACTCTTTATAACCTTATTATGGACCTTTAGTAACCTTTTCTAGTAAAAGCTTCAATTATTGATGTCCCCAGAAAAACTTATTTTTTGTCGAAAAAATCAACTTTTTGGCCGGGAAACTCAAAGTTTTCGTCCCAAGCCTGTTTGTAACCATAGATCGGACCTTTAGAATTCATTTTTCGTGCAAAAACGTTTTTCAGGCAATCAGAGACTAACGGTAGTAGTTATGTTCGTCAAAGTCCACTGAATGCCAATATGTGAAAAGATGGGACTCGCAGTGGAAACTTTTAAAGTTGAGACTGTTGTCAGCTAACAAGCAATAGTTGAGATTATTAAAATCTATTACTACTTAAAAAAACTATTAAGATTATTTTTATGTTAATATGAAAAACGTCTTAATTAAATTAATGCAATATATATAAGCGTATATAAGTTAGTTTACTCTTAAGAGATTTGTGAAAAGTATAAACGAAAAAGAAAAAAATCAAAGTTGACTTGAGTTTCTTTTGTCCTCCAACCATACATAACGTTCAGTTTACTGAAGTATTTGATGTATGATTTTCATTTTTTTTTTCATCGAAAAATTTGAATTATTAATGAACCACTGTAGTATTATGATGTCATCAGCGAAATTACAAAATCATATCCATCTTTACTAGGAATAATGCATATACACCAATTCAAGAGGAAACCCGACAAATATAGGAAAACCCCCTTATGGGAATCGAACACAAAACCTATTAGTCTCAAATTCTTATACCACCCTCAATATGCTACTAGGCTATAAAACCATGGGCATGATTTAATTCTCTTTGTAAATTTTATAGTTGTGATAGCTATTCTTTATTATTCCTGCAAAGAATTAGCTTTTAGATTAAAACAAACGCCAGTTTTCACCATATAATCCTTTTTACGCGTTAGATGAGATAGATATCAAGCAACTTGAACATCAAGCAGCTTGTCTCTTGATCTTGATAAGTATGTCTTCAGCAAAAGATGATGTTATCCGACCCACTGCTAATTTTCCACTCGATATTTGGGGAGATCAATTTCTCGTCTTTAACCAGGTAGGCCATATATAAAAACTTATTTTAAGAACATTTCTGAGTGTGAACTTCTTTAGTAACAATATTAATTCATTCTTTAACTTCATTTTTGGAAGATTCAAAAACACATTTTGTAAATATTTATTCCCATTGGGGCAACATTGATCTTGTTCTTTGATGTATATGAAGCAACAAGAGCAAGATGGAGTTGGACATGTGATTGGAGATCTGAAAGAAGATGTAAGCAAAGAAATATTGACAAAGATGAATATCCCGAGTCAACATACTAAACTTTTAAAACTAATTGACGCAATCCAACGCCTTTACATTGCGTATTATTTGAAGACGAGATTAACCAAGCATTGCAACACATTTTTGATGCATATGGAGATAGTGGACGGGCGCTAGCACTTCCCTTTGCTTTCGGCTCTTGCGACAACAGGGATTTTTCGTTTCAAGTGGCTAGTGGTGATAACTTCATTTTGAATATTATGATGCAACATATATATTGATGTCTTATATATATGAATTAAAACAGATGTATTCAATGAATACAAAGACAAAGATGGATCTTTTCAGGAGAGTTTAAAAGATGTTCACTAGTTACTTGAGTTATATGAGGCATGCTATCTGAGGGTTCCTGGGGGAAAGGGATACTAGATGAAGCTCTTGCTTTTACAAAAACTTGTCTTGGTGACATAGCAAATGATCATGTTTTGAGAAACTCTTATGGTTCTACCAAGATACAAGACACGCTGAAGCGACCTTTGCAGAAAAGGTTACCAAGACTAGAGGCCGTGCGCTACATACCATTATATGAATAGCAACCTTCTCGTGACGAGTCTTTACTAAAACTTGCCAAATTAGAATTCAACCAGCTTCAATCACTGCACAAGAAAGAGCTTAGCCATATTTGCAAGTATAAAATTATAACTTCTCCCTCCTTATTTCCTTCTTCAACGCATCTAGATTAACCATTGACGTGGGTATGAATATATTGCAGGTGGTGGATGGATTATGATATTCCGAACAATCTACCTTATGCTAGAAATAGACCGGTTGAATGCTACTTTTGGGTATTAGCAGTGTACTTTGAGCCACAATATTCTGTATCTAGAGTATTCTTAGCAAGATATGTAGCTCCAATATTGTCACACCAAAGAGATGGTGGACAAGTCATCATAATATGTAGCTCATGCAATATAGATGTAATCCATCGTAACTCAGAAGTTGTATGAGCAAGAGCACAGTACTCGACCTAGCAATTGTATGTTGTTTATTGGAGCTCCAATTAATGAGGTTGAGCACAAAAAACACAATAACCTATGGTAAAACATAGGTCATCGGGAGACCCAGCCAGTAAGCATCGCTATAAGCATGTAAGTCAACACAAGTAGACCGACATGTACATAACCCATGAGAGATAGACCCTTAATATACCGCAAAATCCATTTGACAGCAACCCAATTTCGATCACTAGGTGTTTAAAGAAATTGTGACACCTTACTAACCGCATAAGCAATCTTTGGTCATGTCAACACAGGATACTTTAATGTACCAACAGTACTCCAATACATCGTAGGGTCAGATAAAGGATCACCAATATGTCAAGAAAGTTGTCTACTGGAAGAGACAGGAGTAGATAATGGTCGACTACCAGCAAGACTAGTACGCTGTAGTAAATCAAGTAAGTAGCGTTGCTGAGATAAGTGTAAAACTTCCTCAGAAAATGTGGCTTGAATACCAAGAAAATATGACAACTGTCCCAAATCCTTAAACGCAAACTGAGAATATAAGCACCCAATCAAGCTAGTAACAAAATCAGAAGAGCTCCCACTAATAATGATGTCATCAACATAGATCAAGAATAAGAAAGTATAGAATTCTGACTATAAACAAAGAGAGATACATCTGAAAGACACTAGTTAAAACCATCAGCAACAAGAGCGGTGGATAGCTAGGAAAACCAAGCTCTACCAGCCTGCTTTAGGCCATAAAGTGCCTTTTGAATATGACAAACATAATGTGGTCTCGATGAGTCAACAAAGCCTAGAGGTTGGGTCATATACACAGTCTCAAAAAGATCCCTGTGTGAAAACACATTGTTGGCATCAACATAACGAATAGACCATTCTCGAGAGAAGACGACTAAAAGAACTAGGCGAATAATAGTATGTTTGACCACAGCTTTGAAAGTCTCAGTGTAGTCAATACCTTAGTCTGATGAAAGCCCTTGGCAACAAGCCGGGATTTGTAACGACTGGTTGATCCATCATGATTATGTTTAATCTTGTAAACCCACTCACAAACAACAATGTTGGCTTTAGTCGGAGCCTGAACCAGACGCCAAGTCTGGTTGGAATAAAGAGCATTAATCTCAGCACGCATCGCATCCCACCAAACAGAATACTATGAGCCTATCGATATGCAGAAAGCTTAGTAGTGGGAGTAGTAGATACATGAAAATGAACATGATCAGGAAACTAGCGTGGCTATCATGTATGATCACGAGATCTATAGGTCCACTTGGAGGATCAAGATTAACCTACTTCCCTGTTTATGTAACACAAATACGAGTGCGGAATCCTCGTAAGTATGCAAACCAAAGCAAAGTAACAAACACCGTATAACCAAAGATTCAATATCATGATTAACAGAAGAGAACTAGTACAAACACATACAAACAATGTTCATACAGACTCATGAAATACTCTTTGTGCTCTTGTGTCTCTTTCTAGTGTCTCACTGATGTCTCACACAGCTCTCTAGCCCACACTGAGAAGTGCATGTCTGTTTATATAGTGTCCACACCTAGGAACAATACGAAGAATGTTGTTGGTCATACGAAACACCATAAGTCACGAAGGACATTCTCCAAAAGATGCTTGTACGAACGACCCATGGCTCGTACGTATAGGAACTTGCCCATAGAATCAAGCAAGATACTTGTTTAGATGAGTTCACTCGTACGACTAACAAGCCACTATTACGAATGGTGAGTGGCTCGTACGAGCAACATCTTGCTCGTACGAAGCATTTATCACTCGCACTCAAAGTGTTCTTTGGAGAACGTTCCAACAGACATGACGTACACAAGACTTGAAAGTATGCGCACATGCAACTGTTTTACACAGACAAACTAATCGCCTTACTAAATTAAGATAGGAGGATATCTTGATTCGGTCGACACGACCAAACTATACAGATACAGTAAACCAAGACCGTATAAGTATAGACGTAACTAAGAACAAGTGACAAACACAAAAGTGTATCAACAAACTCCCCCTTGGCTGTTGCTTGGTCTTCGGTCTTCATTCCAAATAGCCTGTTGTATCAACAAACTTCCTTTGAGAATCTTCAATCCAACGTTGAAGGATCGGGTCTTCAACATTTTCAAGAAACATCAAACCTTTCATGTTTCCTCTTGAGTGCTACTGGAGGTAACTGGATCGGTCACGATCTGCTGTACATTAGACATTACCACTAAAGTTGATTCAGATTCTATTGTTTACGAGGATGAAGCCAAAGCATCAGGATTGCCAGGGACTTCTCTATCCTAATCATGTTTACATTTGATTTCTTGTGCTTTGCATCTTTCATTCCACAGAATGTTCACTCGCTTTCTGCTCAAACACGTCTTTAATACCATTAAAGCCTTCAACCAGTGTAGCATTACGAGAATGATAACATTCTCTCAAGTCGTTATGTTTAGCAGTTAATGTTTCCGCCAATCGCTGTACAGCTGCACTACGTTCTTTCAGCCTATTCAACTTAATCCCCTAAGAGTTATCAGCTGCTCTCATCGATTGTAGCTTCAGCATCTGTAGCCTTCAGTCGCTCATTTTCTTTTCTTTAACTCTGCAATTTCATAATCATGTTTGCTAACAGTCTCTTTCAAAGAATTTATTTCCAACTGTTGTTTGATAACTGTGTTCCGATTTGAAGATATAAACTCCGAATGCTTGTTAATCTGGATTGCCGCAACTTGCAACTAAGGGAACAGAAAATCTACTTTGTCATTCTGTTCCATTTCAGAGAACAAATGACTACTTCGTTTTGTATTTTGTTGATGAGATGCAGACTGGGATTGTTGGACTGAAGAAGTAGTAGGTTGAGATTGAACTGGAGTATCTTCAGTCGAAGTTGTTTCAGCTGCTGTGGTATTTGAGGGTTGTAGTTCAGGGGTTGTAGTGGTTTCCGACATTACAGGTTCAATCCCCTCTGTTGTAAAGGTAGACTGGTCTTCTGCAACTGGTTCCAGTATAGTTTCCTGATGTGATGTTGTATGTTGTGTGATTTCAAGTTGTGCTGACGATGTTCCCGTAGCCTTTTTGCTTTGTCTCTTTCTACCTTTATCACCACCTTCAGTACCTACATCACTTACACCATCATTACCAACATTATTTCCATCATCATCATTACCTTTTCCCTTTTGATGACCAAACTTATCTTCGATCATTCTTTTCAAAGTTGGCTCTTCATTATCTGACTCACTGTCATCATGGCGCCACTTGTCGTTTTCTGGTGCAACATATTGATCATTTTCCAGAAAACCGATCAATTTACGAGGAGGTGTGCTTTCCTTGTAACGTTTACTGCTACACCTCTAAAGATCTTCAACGAATGTTCCATCATAACTTCTACTTTTAAAACATCGTTGTCGTTCTTCGGAAGATTCAGATGTTGCACATTCAGGATAATTTGGAGAAAACGAGGATACATCCAAAACTTGTTTCCACCATATCCGGTTCTTCTCAGGTTCTCCTTCATGTTCGCCAAAAATACTTTCAAATACTAAACGGTTTGTTCAATGTCAAAGCTATCATCATTCCAACCAAGTCATTATTTGCCATGTCATAACCACTTCGTCTGTTGCTCAAATATTGAATTAGAACATGTAGAAAGAACTTGTATCGGAGTGGCAAGCATGCTTTGTTTAGTTATCCTACGAGAAAATCTCCAACACATTTCATTCTAAGCAAACATCCACGTTGACACTTCAACGATACTGAGAATGGAGCTGCAGGATCATCACCAAGCTGTAATACTGAGTTAATGATTTCAACAGAGACATCTATGTTCAAGTCATTTACTTTCCCGCGGATAAGTTCATGCCCATTCACTTCAACAACTTTAGCCGAATCCCAAAATTCCTTGATCAACGTCTTGTATACTGTAATCTTATGTGTGATAGCATAATGTATTATTGAGTCGCGCAAAAACTTCATTATACCATTGTACTCAGCAAGTTTGTCTTCCGGATCCAAGTAGGCTACCATGTTATGTCTTGGTTCTGACATAATTTCCACTTCTGACTTATCAATTCTCTTCGTTGTAGGTTTTCTTTTATGTTCCTTTTGTTCCATTCTGTAACCATTAGACAACAAGGATAAGAACATAAATTCATTAGGGAATATACATAAAAAGTTTTATTTCAAACTTTCTGTATGTATGTATTCCATGGACGAAGAACTACTGACTGATACGAATAACAATTTATTCATATGAAGAACAACTGATTTTTACGAACAACTGACTTGGTTAAACAAGTGATTTACTCGTATGAGTAACTGGCTCGTACGAGCGACATGTTACTTGTGCAAGTGGTATTTCACTCGTATGGATATTGTTCGCGGAAACAACTTCAAGAGAAGATTATTCATGAGGAACTTGTTTTTAGTTAAAGATTCTTCGCTTAAAGTTTGTTGTTCATGTCAGTCAAAGTCACATGGTCAGATAATGTTCAAGTTGTTTATCTTCAAAGTATGCCAACGTTGTCAAATATACCTTAAAGATATCAAAAACAACTTAAGGAGAGGTGAAGGAATGACGTGGGCAAGGTGAAAGTAAAGTTCCACCAAAGAACTTCACCACCTTTATACCACATCAAGATACTCGTGCGAACAACCTTAGCTCGTGTGAAGAACTACAATAGTACAAGACCCCAGTGGTCATTAGTACGAGGCACAATGGCTCGTACGAGTGATCACTTATTCGTACGAGTCTAAGTTTTTCAAAAATGGACTTTTAGTTCTTCAAGGACCTTAGGTTTTTTATTGACTTGTTTAGATCTTTGCACATATCCACACTAATCACAAATTAGCTTAGGAAAAGTGCTCGTTAAACAGATTTTCTTCTTTGAGTTGAGTTTACCCGTTGTAAGATAGTACTTTATGAAGTTATGATATAATAACGAATGGTTTTTACGGCGAATCTTGGTAGAAAACTTTTGAGCTTCAACTTTGGCTAATTCAAAAATATCTTAATTTAACAAAAGAGTAAACTAAACTTAAAATAACTACTAACAGGTAAGAATAAACTATAAATTTACTAGGCAATCTTTTTCAGAGTTTCAAGGTAAGAGAATCATATCAGCTTTTAATCTTGCCAAAAACAAGTTTTGTTTAAAACATCAAATTAAATAAATAAGTATTCTACTATGATTATCGGTATTTTTGTCCACGTAAGCTCAGCTTATCAGATGTAATCATGATTAGGTGATATGATTAATGTATGATTTATACTTATTAGCCGGTGTTCAACCACTTCACGACACATTCCCGTATCAAGATATGCACGAGAGAAAATCTTACCGGTGAGTATACTGCTTATCATCTGTTTTGACATATATGATGTGAGATACTCACTTATTTTGATTGAAAACAAGCCCTATGTGATTAAATCACTCATTAATGAGGGACTTGATTTTCAGATGCATGCAGCAGGAGTAAGTCCGTGAACAAGTTAATACCATCGTACCGACAAAGAGACGAACTTAGCTCCCGCATAAAGCTGTGATATTTTATCACTTATTTTTGGGTGGATGTGATATTTTTATCACTTATTGATGGCGGTATGCAGTATTTACACGTATGTATGGTATCATGGAAGTTCTAGACTTGCGTCACCGTAATTTTTCGGTAAAAGATTCAACCATGATACCCAGATGATAAGTCAGCATAAAGACCACATATCTCAGAACCTCGACATACTATCAAACAAAATTTCGGTACCAAGACCATATGCCAATGAATGGTTCCCACCTGGCTTGCAGTCCGTTATGTTTATATCAACCTACACATTTTAATCTGATTGTGAGCCTACCGATACGTCATTAGTAAAGCTACTAATCAATTTTCGTTTTATGTTTTTTACTATTTTTGACAGATCACCGGTGTGTATCATCATCATCTCTTATCTATCCAAGAAACTCATTTTTTTATTTTTGGTTTATCTATTGTTTTTGTATTTTTCTAAATTTTTCTCCCCCTTAAATAAAGAAGGAAAATAAATGAAAACTTAACTAAATAAAAGACATATTTTGTACTTTCTCATGTTTTTGTATTTTCTTGAAATTTTCTCCCCCTAAAATATAAAACTAAGAGAAAATAGAAAATCTTTTTGGAGTTTTAGATTTTAATAAAATATTTATGAAAAATGATTAGCCATGGATGATTCACTCAGGTTTCACCTTGATGCCATTGACCAAAAGTAGATACTCAAAACGAGATTTATCAAAAGCTTTGGTAAACATGTCGACACGTTAGTAATCGGTGTGGATTTTAACAACATTGATTATTTTTCTTTCATAACAATCTCGTATGAAATGATACTTAATTTCAATGTGTTTGGTTTTTGAGTGCTGTACAGGATTACGAGTGATTTGTAAAGCAGCTTGGTTATCAACATAAATAGGAGTAGTTATAAATTCAAAACCGTAGTCGCGCATTTGTTGTTGGATCTATAGAACCTGAGAGCAGCAACTAGAAGCCGAAATATACTCAGCCTCACAGGTTGACGTAGCTACACAAGTCTGCTTTTTGCACTACCACATGACTAGGCGATTTCCCAAGAACTGACATCCTGCTGATGTTGACTTTGCATCAATCTTGCAGCCACCATGTTCAGAATCACTGAATGTTGTCAAATCAAACTTATCATCCTTAGGGTACCAAAGACCAATGGCCGGGCAACCCTTTAAATAACGAAAGATTCTTTTCACAACCATCAAATGAGAAACCTTTGGACTGGACTTGTATCTAGCTAGAAGACATGTTGGGTACATTATATCGGGTCTTGAATCAGTAAGATACATAAAAGATCTGATCATAGCACGATAAAGAGATGGTTCCACATGTTCACCCATTCCGTCAGGAGTAATCCCATGATTTTAAGCTAATAGAGTTCCCAAGGGCTTTGAGTCTTCCATTTGAAATCGTTTGAGAATATTCCCGACGTGCTTGGTTTGATATCCCTTCCTTAGATTGATGAAACTGCAAACCTAAAAGAAAGTCATTTCTCCTCATTGCACTCATCTCGAACTTCTCTTGCATCACCTACTCAAATTCTTTGCACAATTTCTTGTTTGTAGACCCAAATATAATATCATCAACCTATACTTGTACCAGCAATAAGTCCTCATTTTCTTCCTTGATGAAGAGAGTACAGTCAATCAATCCATGTCGAAAACTATTCTTCAGAAGATTGGAAGACAACGTTTCATACCAAGCTCGTGGAGCTTCATGAAGATCATATAATGCCTTATTCATAAGCCAAACCTTGTCAGGATGGATTGGATCTTCAAAACGAAGCAGTTGCTCAACATATACTTCTTCTTCAACCACACCATGAAGAAATGCACTTTTCACATCCATTTGATAAACGGTAAACTTCTTGTAGGACGTATAAGCCAACAAAATTCTTATGGCCTCAAGACGAGCTACCGGTGCATAAACTTCATTGTAATCAATGCCTTCTACCTGATTAAAGCCCTGGACAACCAATCTTGCTTTGTTTCTCACAACAACACCTCGGTCATCCTTCTTACACTTGTAAACCCATCTTGTACCAATCTTCTTGTAGTTGTCATGCCTGTCAACCAATTTCCACACGCCTAACTTCTGAAACAGCTGAAGTTCTTCTTGCATTGCTTCAACCCATGAGTCTTCTTTCATTGCCTCCTTCCAAGATTTCGGTTTTACTTGGCAAACATAGCAGGCAAAAGACCAATCATTTTGTTCCCCATATTCCCTAATAACCGAATACAAACCAGCATTCTAGTTGTTCCTTAGCTGATTACGAGTTTGCACACCACTTGGACATCTCCTATAATATTCTGCTGAGGATGAGTATTATGAATTTGAGTTTCAGGAACATCAGGAACTCGAGAATTTATACCCAAGTTTTTTATATTTAGATCAATAACTAATTCATTTGTTGGATTTGACGAGGATGTAGATGCATGACCTTCAGTCGTCCCTAGATTCTGTATATTTGACGTGACATCTGAAATTCCAGGAACCGAACCAGAAGTAACTTCATTTGCATCATGGAACTCATCATCTTCTTACGAAACATTATAATCAGCAGCATCTTCAAATTCCTCATTTTGAACAAGATTGTTAACCGAAGTATACATTTGAGGGTTAACAATAATTGGTCGTACTAATGACGAGTCAATTGCAGTATCACTTTCAAGTAACATTTGAGCAGCTAGAGATGCATCATCAAAAGTTGGCAGAATAAAGGAGTCAAACAGCCCATCGTAGTCAAACATCCAAGGAGCACCCAGAGCTGTTACTAATTCATTGTATCGTTGAACTTTAACTTCACCCCATTCTTCAATCTTTTTTGTTGACAAATTCAACACTCTAAAATTTGGAGTAGCATATCCAAGAAAGAAACCTGTGATAGCCTTCGGACCAAATTTACCATGTGGATCAATCATAGTGCATGGAGCTCCAAAAGGTTCTAAGAAAGACACATCCGGTTTCTTTTTATGCAGCAATTCGAAACATGTTTTCCCGTGTCTCTTCACTGTAAGAACTCTATTCATTGTATAACATGCAGTAGCCACAACTTCTCCCCAAAATTGAATAGGAAGTTCTGATTCTACTAACATAGTTCTTGGTGTTTCAATCAGAGTTCTATTTTTCTTCTCAGCGACACCATTTTGTTGTGGAGTGTAATGAGAACTGTACTCATGTAGAATGCCTTTAGAAGAACAAAACTCATCCATTACATGATTCTTGAATTCGGTGCCATTATCGCTTCTGATTCTCCATATCTTCAAGTTGAACAAATTTTCAAGTAATGTCAGGAGATTCTTGAGGATTTCAAAAACTTCACTCTTGTGTGCCAACATATTCACCCATGAAAATCTTGAGTAGTCATCGGTAACTACTAAACAATATGAATCACCAAAGGTAGTCTTGTGTTTCATAGGTCCAAAGAGGTCCATATGAAGACGTTCCAGAGGCATATTCACCGTATTAATCTTTTTCACAGGATGAGATTTTCTCGCTTGCTTTCCTTTTTGGCACGATACACAGACGTCTTATAAATGAATATTCTTCACTGGTACACCACTCACAAGATTGTTTTTCACTAAATAGTTCATTTTCCTCAAGTGAATGTGTCCCATTCGTCTGTGCCAAGAGATTGATTCCTTTTCGAAGGCTTTTGAGACAAAACATGTAACTTGTGCAGATGTGGTAATAGCTTGGCTCATATCAAGAATATATAAGTCATTAATTCTTGGAGCCGACAGGAGAATCCATTCTTTGGGAATCTTGAAACCAGGTTTTAGCACATAACATCCGGCATCATCAAAATAAACCGTGAACTTCTTGTCGCAGATTTGAGAAACACTTAGAAGATTGTGATCAATTTGACGAACATAATGGATCTTATCAAAGCTAACAACTCCATTGGATACCATTCCTTCTCCAGTGATGTATCTGCCCTTGTCTCCAGCAAAAGCAACATAGCCTCCTCTAATGCTTTTCACATCATAAAGGAGCCTTAAGTCGCCTGTCATGTGCCTTGATGCTCCACTGCCAACAATCCAATGACTATTCATAGTTCCTCCTGGAACACGCTGCACATTTCAATACCCGATCAGTTTGAGATGGGGACCCAAGCCTTAGTGGTCTTGGTCGACCCTTATCCTCAAGAAATGTGATTTCTATTTCTTGATGATCTTGAAACTTTGTGCCTCCCCCTAAAACATTACCGGTCTTAGGTTTCCAAGATTGTTGAAATTTACCAGAATGACTATTATTTACATTTTTAACTACTTCTGGTTTTATCAAACTTGAAGAACTTGGTTTCCTTTCTGTAAAATCTGATTTTAATGCTTTTTCAGTTATTTTTACTTGTTTACGTCTCTGTTTTTCTTCTTGTTCATTAACAGTACGTTTATCCTGTTTTGGTGATACAGATTGATGTTGGCAAGTTGGTTCAGGAGAGGGTTTCTCAACAAATCTGGGTTTTGCTGGGTTAATATAATTTTTTATTCTGTGGCCAAACTCTCCACATTGAAAACATGTTCTCCTTTCAACAAATTTAGGAGAACCTGTTTTATGATTTGATATTCAACTTGTGGGTCTGGAGGTACTTGGTTCATCTTTACACCCGTTTGTATGTTAGGTGTAATTGTTTTGACTGTTACGCTTTAGAATCTTGACTTTGTTTGCAAAATCGATATTAGACATGCCTTCAAAAGTCTCGACTTTATCAGTACCAGTTGAACTCACAAATTTTACATGCTTTCATTTCTTCTTGTAACGAGCGCCTTTAGCTTCAACCTTTGATTGTGATACCTTAGGTTTTTCAACTCGCTTTTCTTGTTAATTTTATTTTGAAATGGATAATGGTTGTGACTTGATTGGGTTTTTCTTTTCCAAAAACTCGGTTGTTGAATTTTCAAAAACTTGATCAATAGAGGTTGGATTTACATTTTTGATCAGAAAGTCTTTGTTTAAGTAGATTTTCTTGTCCCCAATCAAAGTATACAACACATTATCATTTTCATCTATAGAAGCATTTGTCTTGACAGATTTCATAGGATCGTTCCCTTGATTTTCAACAATTTTCTCACTAGGAGTAGCAGAAATTTCTATCCCTTTTTCTTCATCAAGAGATTGATCCTGATCAATTTTCTCAGACTCATCATCTGATGAATCATCCTCCTCTGTTGTAGAAGGATTCTGATCAACGATTGATGATGAGTTCTCTGATTTTCTTGATTCAACTGAGGAATTGTCTAGCTTAAACCCCAATCCTGCTGCTAACTCTTCAGGATTAAGAGGTACAGATGGTTCAAAGCGTGACAATTCCTCTTCATCAGGCAATTTGGTATAATTGTGTTTCAACGGAGGTGGACACGATTTATACCCAATGTATTTGACATCTATTTCAGTTTTTGAACGTCAATGATATGATCAAGCACATATCGGGAGTTAGAGTAACTCTCCAATTTTAGCTTGATCGCATCATATTCGCATTTGGCAATGGCTAACTCCTTCTTAGTTTCTTCAAGAATATTAATGTAGTTATTAATTCCTGTTTACTTGTTAAAAAATGTCTTTGATAATTCAAAAACGCTTTTCTTAAGAGTTTCTATTATAGATTTGAATTCTTTTTTGTTTCGAGTTAAAGCCAGATTTGCCTCTTTGGATTTTGAAAATTCAACAACTAGGTTTTGATTGTGACTGTTTATTGTTTCAAATTTTATTTTTAATTCAGCACAGTCACTACATGTTTTAGGAGAGTCGGAGTTTACCTGACTTGTTGAACCAACAACATTAGCCATGAAGGCAGTATGATGAGGGAAGGATGCACTATTTGTAAAATTTTTCTCCATTTTCTTTGTTGCAATTTCAGATTTCTTCATCACACCAGCCTTTTGACTTTTTAGCTTTTCTGCTTCTTTCAGCAATTCATTGACCTCAGTATCAGTCTTTCCCTAATATCAGAATCGGATCCATAACCACCTACACTCGAGCTTTCTTCATCAGAACTACCATTATATCCCGAACTATCATCATCATCAGAATTCTCAATGTTGTGAACATGTTTGATTTGATTGATAATCTTGGCATAACATGCAGTTCCTCCTTGATTCTCGTTTCCCAATTGTACTGACCAATCGCATCCTTCATCTGCTTGAACTACAAGACCTCTGTTTGTGTTGTTTGAAGGTCCTGACTGGTTGGTGTTGTTTGGGTTGTTAACAGCTACTATTCTTTGATCATTGTTAACTTGAGTTGTATCGGATGGTTGTGATTGATTTCGAAAAGGGTTGTGATTTCCTTGTTTGCTGGGTCTAGTGCACTCACGCTTGAAGTAACCTTTTTCACCATAGTTAAAGCAAGTAACATCATTTTTATCAAAACCATACTTTGTATCTTTCTTGCTTTCCAAACTTGTTCTTTCGGTTCTGCTCATGTAATCCTTTGCTCTTCTGACCGCACTTGCAAACGCCCATTTGATATTCATTAGCTCCATCTCATCTATGTCTATTTGTTGGTAGTCTTCATTAGTCAAATTGATGTTTCCAGTTTGACCAGTGACTAATCCACAATAAGCACTAACCATGGTGTTTAGAAGTTCCATATGTTCCCGAGCAACTTCTACACTGACCTTGGAAAGATGTGACGTGTCAAGTCTGACTGTATTGGGGTTTGTAGGTTGACAATTATTACCATAGAAAGCTTGTTGAGAAGTTTGTTGTGGAACTTAAGTTGTGGTAGAAAGGCTATAGGATCATATACTTGACTATAGGTTTGAGTACTTGAGCCGGCAGATTGATCAGTTTGAACTCGTGGTGGTAGAAAGGGGTTAACATTTGACACAAACGCGGTTTGAAGTTTTGGTTGCTGAATTGTATTGACACTTCTGTTAATTCCTCCAAAGTACATCTCAGGGTTTTGTGGAACAGAAACCCTTTTTGCTTTCCGGATCTCTTCTTCATTTTTTTTATCCGACTTCTGAACAAATTCATAGATACTGATCACATCCAGCACACCTGTATGCCTTAGTAAGTCAATAAATTGACTTTACTTTGGCGGTAAGGTGTCAGCAAAACGCATCACGATTTCCTATGGAGATTCTAACAGTTTGTCTGAATACATTTCACTAATCAGGTGGTAGAAACGTGTTGTCATGTCGCTCAAAGTTTCATTCTCCATGACATGAAACCTTTAAACTCCTTCTTTAGCATATCATGTTGTATTTTTCTGGTTTCAACATTTCCTTCTCCTCTTGCTTCCAAGGTATCCCACAGATTCTTGGTGTTGTAAAGTACACAAATTGATGATAAATATCCTTATGAAGAGCTTGTGTAAGGATAGCAAACGCCTTCTTCTCTAAATCATAGGCCTTTTTATCGCTTTCATCTAAATTGGCTAAGGAGGTTGGATTTGATCCTGCTTCTTCAAGAGATTCCTTGTATGGTGTAGTAAAACATGTCTATAATTCTGTATTTTGACCGAGAACATATGTATGGAAATGACTTTCCACGAAGGATAATCGTTCATATGGTTCAGTTTTGGTGGACGGTTATACTTCCTGTTTCACTCTCGCTTATAAGAAGAGTTTGAATGCTTTGGTTCTGATTTGCGACACACACCCATTGATTTGCGGTAATCATTGCTGTAGGTTGAGGCATTAATGATTTAACCCATGAGGTTGCGGAGCTTTGTGATGAATCTTGATTTGTGCTTGAACTACTCCCCCAATCCCAAGGATTAGTAGTCATTATGTTTTCTTGTTATGAAAATTAAAAGGTTTAAAGTTTAATTTTTGAAAATAACAGTCTCCTTTTAAAGTTCACAATTTGAAAAACCACAAAGTTTTTAAAAACTAATACATGAAAAACAATCAAAGAAGGTGGGTTCTTCGTACGGATCAAAGGTTCGTACGAGTAACTCTCCTTCGTACAAACTAGGTGCTTCGTACGAGAGACACTCTTTCGTGCGATCAAACTTGTGCTTTGTGCGAACAAGGTTCTTCATGCAGATGACTTAGTCTTTCGCACAGTCTTGTTCTTCGTGCGGATGGGTTATTCGGACGGATGTTTTTCGTAGAGAGGAATCTTTTTGCAGGGTTGGTTGGTGGAAACTTCATTTTCTAGCACAGGCTGGTTTTCGAAAGTAGTCAGTTGTCTACACAATTTTGGTTAAAAAGACAAACATTCCATATCTGCTTTTCAGTTACAACAGTCAAGTCAGAAAGTCCAGAGATTTTGTCAACCCAACAAGAAAATTCCGGTGAGTTTTCCGGCAGATGTTTCACCTGAAAATATGTCCAACTTGAACTTTGATAGAAAATTTTAAGAAAAACCAGATCCTAACATGTCTCCATGTATTCTAACAAGGTTTTTATGAAAATTTTCTGGGTACAACAAGTTTTACCTATGTTTTAAGCAAGTAATCTTTTAAAAAACTTAAGTTTCCTGTTGAAAGTTCAAGAACACTTCCAGAAACCCTCACAACTAGCTCAGACACAACACTAAACTTGGTTTCAAAAAGGAAGATAACCAAAGCTCTGATACCACTTGTAGGTCCACTTGGAGGATCAATATTAACCTACTTCCCTGTTTATGTAACACAAATACGAGTGCGGAATACTCGTAAGTATGCAAAAACCAAAGATTCAATATCATGATTAACAGAAGAGAACTAGTACAAACACATAAAAATAATGTTCATACAGACTCATGAAATACTCTTTGTGCTCTTGTGTCTCTTTCTAGTGTCTCACTGATGTCTCACACAGCTCTCTAGCCCACACTGAGAAGTGCATGTCTGTTTATATAGTGTCCCCACCTAGGAACAATAATAAGAATGTTGTTGGTCGTACGAAACACCATAAGTCACGAAGGAAATTCTCCAAAAGATGCTCGTACGAACGACCCATGGCTCTTTCGTATAGGAACTTGCCCATATGAATCAAGCAAGATACTTGTTTAGATGAGTTCACTCATACGACTAACAAGTCAATATTACGAATGGTGAGTAGCTTGTACGAGCAACATCTTGCTCGTACGAAGCATTTCTCACTCGCACTCAAAGTGTTCTTTGGAGAACATTCCAACAGACATGACATACGCAAGACTTAACAGTATGCACACTTGCAACTATTTTAGACAGACAAACTAATCGTCATACTAAATCAAGATAGGAGGATATCTTGATTCGGTCGACACGACCAAACTATACAGACACAGTAAACAAAGACCGTACAATTACAGACGAAACTAAGAACAAGTGACATACACAAAAGTGTATCAACAAGATCGTGTAACCATCGGGTGAGTTGGAACTGGGGGAGGAAAAAGAGGTGAAGGAATATTAGGAGAGGAAATAATAGGAGAAGATGAGGTAGGAATAATAGGAGGAGATGAAGAAGAAGAAGAAACCGAAGTCGGAAGCGCATGAGGTGGAATGAAGAAAGGAATAGAATCTGAAGAAGCTGTGGAAGTAGGAGAACTCCCTTAAATGTCATAATCGGCTCATGGAATCGAACATGTCGAGAAGTATACGTATGAGACGTATAAGGAAAATAAAAGAGATAACCGAGATGGGATGGTGTATAGCGAACAAAGATACAGGGAATAGACTTAGGTGAAACTTTATCCATGTAACACCTCGTAAAATTCACGTCCGGTAATATACCGACACGTGTACATGCCCTCGAAAATACCTTAAATAAGTTAGCCACTCAACTCCTCAAACGTGTCTAAACAAAAATATAACCTGACCATAGCTTACGGTCCAGGACCATAAGCTACGGTTCAGGCTTACTGGTTTGAATATAAAGTTAACCGTAAGCTACGGTCTGGTGACCGTAGCCTACGACGGGCCTCTAGAATTCACTTTTTCATCATTTTAACTTTCAACTAATAACCCGAAGGCCCCTAGACTTTATTATTTCATTTTCCTTGCATAACCAAGTCATTTTTTGACACGAACGACTCCTGGTTAAGGTGATATCTTTTGATTCACCATTCTTGAGTATCACACATCATCACCAACTTTTAACTTTACTAATTTAGGTAAATTTAACCTATAAAGCCATAAGAGCTCGTAGTTCTCGTATTCTAAACTAGTAACTACTTATAAGTCATTAAAATGCATAGTTTAACACATATTGACATTCGGTTATTCGTACTCTTTTTCAATGCATCGAGTGTTGAGAGAAAAGAACTAGTTGTGTCATTATGTCATTGAATATAAGTCAAGGGACAATTCATGACAATCCATAAAATTATTTTTTATGGACTAAATGTGTCAAAACCTCAAATTTATGTCAAGTTGCCACCTAGCCTGCAAATTGGCACACCTTTGTAGCTCTTGACACCTTCCTAGACACTTGTCAAGATCCTACAACACCTCTAAGACCTGGCTCCATCTTTTTCCACCTCTTATACTATAAATAGCCCACTAAGTTCACTCTTTCTTTGCTCATTCACTCTTTCTCCTCTCTATTACACTCTTGGAAGTTCCTGACCATTTAGGAGATTCCCTTTGAGTTCGAAGTTTCCCTTGGATCACTTGTAAGTGTTTCATCTCTGCTCTTTCTTTTTATAGGCTTTTAATAGCCAAAAGTCAAGCATTTTCGACAAATGTCTTGACTTTCGGTTTAGACCATTATGGTCCAGCCATTGTTCGAAATGAACATGACTAAGTGATTGTAATTAGGAAGGATTTAATCCCTTAAAAGGGCACCTCCTAAGGATCACGTTTACTAGGTCAATTGACGGGTCAAAGTTTATGTTTTAAATAGTCAAAAGGGTCAGTCTTTTATACAAATTATAATTTGAGTTTGTATATGCTATAAACGTGTTTTAACACTTAAAAAAGTTGGTAATAATTGTTAGAACATGTGGGAACATGTTCGGCTTGTTAATTCCAGTCCTAGGGTCAGTTCCCAACTGAAAGTCGTGAAGTTTGACTTCTTCTTTGACTTTCGATTCTGACCCGATTTAGATTCGTTTACTTCTGACTTATATGATCGCATTATGATTGTAATAACCCTTGGAGGTTATATTACATGATCATAATCATAATTTGAGTTTATGCACAAGTTCCGCTAAATGTCAAATTTGACTAAAATGCCCTTTTTACATAAAACATGGTTTTAACCAACAACGAACTTGCAAATGAATTACCTACTGATATGTTAATATAATTAACATAATATGATGTTAATATTCTGATCATAAACTAAGTTTCACATAATATCGTTATATTTTTAAAAAACCAAAATGCCCTTTCGGTGCATAGTTTGGTCCTAAACCATAAACCACACTTATGTGTGAGTTCTTACTAATAATATCACAAATTAAGTATTTTTCCAGAATGTTTATGATCATAACATCAGAATACATGCAAGTTCCTTTTATACGACACACAATGGTCAAAACGCCTTATAAGGCGTAGTTTCATTTTAAAACCTCAACGGGCATATAAGTTGATATCCTACTGATATTACAACTTATTTAAAATATAATGACATATAAAACTTGATCATGACTCATCCGGTTAACCGATATCGCTTATATGCGTATAGTTAAGTATATGTAACTAGTTTACAAAAATTAACCAAAACGGGTTTAACTTTATCATTTTAATATCAAATTCCATAATGTTGATTGTTTACCCATGACATACAAGTCTTAAGTACTTGTTGGGTTTAAAATACATTCTATTCGGTCATCGCTTAATCTAGTGTATTGTACCGTTTTGATCATTTAAGCTAGTCGGTCTAAGTCTATGACTTAAATTGGACCATTAGCATTCTAATTGGTTAGCTTATGCCATTATTCCAGACTAAAGCCTTCCAATAAATGCTATATGCACTTATCTAATTGATTAAACGGCTGAGTTAATATAAACTTGCATTTAAATCAAGTATTCCGTTTTGATCAGTTTTGTTTGATAACTTAAAAATTGGGGGTAAACGACCGTGTCCTGTATATCCTCGACTCATTTAAGTTACTAATGGCCACGACCAAAGCACGGGGTGTAGGCATACACCCGACAGATGCGAATGTTAAAATATTTTTACCCACAAGTTAGGGATAACTCCTTCGTGGGTTCATAAGTGGTGTGTCAGTTAATCATGCCTCGGTCTCTGTACTGGACCCCATATGTATTGACAAACATGTGAATCTATTAACAAGGTTATAAATTTAACTTTCCCAAGTTATAAAAGATTTTTCGTGCCATGTGCACTTAAATCAATTTTTGAAATGTTTTCAAAACGAGTAAGTTAATTGTATTTACCAGCGAAAGCTAGCGTATTTTTAAAAGACTAAGTTGCAGGTACAATACGAAATAGGCTGGAAGCTGCTTGGTAGTGATAAGAGGATCTTGCAAATCCTTAGATCTGCCCTGAAGTCTGATACACATTTTTTATATTTTACGATCTGCCTGTGGATCTTTCACTACAAGTGGTCTATATATTATTTTCGTACTTTGAACATTTGGTTTGTTATAGTAATTTAAACTCCAGGACTTCCGCTGTACTGTGTTAATTGACAATGATGATGTCAACTTATGTCATGATATTCCCCACTCGGGCCCAACGAGGTTCGGTTGAAAATTCGGGGTGTGATAGGTTGGTATCATAGCCAACGTTTGAGAGAATTAAACACTAGCCTTTTGTGTTTAATCTCAAACTTACACTATAGCATATTCCTTAGACTTCCGAGTCTAGGCTTTGACTTGGTTTGAACAGGAAAATGCCGCCAAGATTCAGAGAAAAAAGTGGAAGAGGAAAAGGTCCAATGAGGGGAGGACCATCGTGGCGCATCCCTTTACAACCTCACAACTCAAACTCCTACCAAGATTCGGGAGATTCATCTCCTTGGCAACCAGCGAGACACGCTGTCTCTCATAAATACTCGCCCCCACGATCCCAAAATTCATACCATTCACAACACTTTCACCACTCCCATCATTCACACCACTCTCACCATTCCCATCATTCCCACTCACATTCATATCATGAAGAGTTTAACCCTAATCTTTATTTAACCTACCTCAAGTTGATCAGGATCAATTGGATCAACCAAATCCTATGGACGAGGACTCCGACCCGGAGATGCCACCATCAGGATCGCATGGCACCCCATTGAAATCTCTAGCGGTTCTAACTCTTACGCTGGATCACCTTACCAAGGTCCTAATGAATGGGACCGATATTGGAGTCAATTCAATTTTGTTAACACTCCCTCCTACCATTCTCCAACACTGCCTCCTACACAGGAAGACGTCCAAATGGAATCGATGGAGCAACCTCAGCTACCACCTGAGCCACCAAGGAGGAAACGTGGAGCACGTATGTCAGTGTTCACGAGACAACGATCGGGTTAGCTACCACCATTGCTCAAAACCTACCCTACTATTCATGAGGCCCACAAATGGGTTGACCCTCAAATACTATGCCTGTGGTGGAACCAACACCACCACTTGTGGTTCAACCACCACCGTCAGGTTTTAATAACCCTATCCCTACATACCCAGATACGTCTGAGTATAATCCATTTAACCAAACTACGCCGGTAAACTTAGATTACTAGGCACTATCACATGACCCTTATATGCAAGCGGTCATGCAAAATGCACTTTACCCGTCTCCTTTCCGACCTGCTTATCCATTTACTGGATACCCAAGTTATGGGTACCAGTATCCTATTGTACCTCAACCACAACCACAACCTCAGCCACCTCTTGAAGCAATTAATGAGGCCTTGGAGCGGATGAAAGAAATGCAACAACAGGCTAAGAAGACGGAAAAGAAGATAAATAAGTTCTTCAAGAAGCTTTCCAAGTTAGTTAAGGGAAAGAAAGACGAGTGAAATCTCTTCTATATTATTTCTTTAGTTCTGCGTGGACATTGTTATTTCTTTAGTCCCTATGTGGACATTGGTATTTCTTTAGTCCCTTCGTAGACATGTTGTTTCTTTTAGTCCTTGCAAGGACAAAACAGTTCAATTTATTTCAAGTATTGTAATTTCCTGTTGTCATTTAATGAAATATTTGGAATTACATATGTAATCGTTACATCCTCTTCAAGCGATCGTCTAGATTTTGACTCGAAATTTATGATCTGCTATATAATTCCAAAAGATCTTCTTAATGGTTTTGATTAGCCAAATGGAAAAGTCCATATTAATTGGCCAAATTATAAAAGATAGTTAAGGATGAAGATCCTTCTATCACGATAGTTAAGGAAGATTAATCCTTCTATCCAAAGGTGGTGGACTATGTTCAAGCCTCATGTCGTTAAGGTCAATGCGACCGTGACTATTATTAGTCGACCATTAAGATAATTTTGTGTTAACATTCAAGTAATGTTAATACTCATGGTAGTGTGACTTGAGGAACCACACTAGCCGTCTAGGTAACGGACTACGTCCTAACCTTATATAGCCTATGTGATCAAATTTGATCCCGACTAATATCATCAATGCGATGATAATATTAAAAATCCATTAGTGATGTAGTGCCTACGGGCCATAATTAAACATCCATTAGTGATGAAGTGCTGACGAGCCATAATTAAACATCCATTAGTGATGAAGTACCTACGGGCCATAATTAAACATCAATTAGTGATGAAGTGCCTACGGGATATAATTTAACATCCATTAGTGATGATTTGCCTACAAACAATACTATATTGTCAATTAAGACAATGACAAATGTAACCTTATGGTTCCCTGTCCAAGGTGGTGAGCTATGCTCAAGCCTCATAGTCTATATGATCAATAATATCATGACTAATATCATCAGTGCGATGATTATCTATCTTGACATCTTAGGAGATGTTAATTGATCTATTATATTATTTTGCCTAAGGGCCATATTATGTTGTCAATTAAGACAATGACAGTTGTAACCTTATGGTTCCCTGTCCAAGGTAGTGAGCTATGCTCAAGCCTCGTAGTCTATATGATCAATGAGATCATGACCAATATCATCAATGTGATGATTATCTATCTTGACATCTTAGGAGATGTTAATTGATCTACTATATTATTTTGCCTACGGGCCATATTATATTGTCAAATATGACCATGAAAGTTGTGACTTTATGATCCACTATCTAATAGTATATAGACTACGTCTAAATTTAGAAAGCCTTTTATGGTGCCTTTGAGACCTAGGCCAATTATAACTAAATATCTCAAAGAACATTCATTTAAAATGTTAAGCCTGACAATTGTGACTCTATGTACACTGGTTCAAATAGGCACTGGATCAATATATCCAAACTTTACAGCCTATATGGTTATTAATACTATGTCTAATATAAGTTTAATTTAGAAACTCAGTACAAAAATCAGAGATGGCTAATTCAGATGAGGCGCAAAGTAGTTGCCGTGATAATGATACTGAAAATGTTGAAAACATAGCCATGGATACTGATGATTTCCAAGCTCGCGTTGATGCAGTTATTGAAAAGGCCATTGAAATATTTAAGGAATCGAGCGCTAATCACTCCAAACCTTTATCTATTCCATCATCAGCTTGAAAGGAGAGCTGTGTTCACTCATCGAATACGAAGAGTGAACCAAAGAAACTAGAGTTTCATGATAGGTCTCTTCTTCGAAAGACGGATGTACCTATGAATACTTTGTCTACTACAAGCCCCGAGACTCTAACGGAGAAAAAGGTGCTATAGAAGCCTTGAGATGGCTTGATGAAATGGAAACTATTGTAGATATCAGCGGTTGTGCTGATAAGGATGTGGTGAAGTTTGTATCCCAATCCTTCAAAGGCAATGCCCTAATATCGTGGAAGGCTAAGGTAAACCCGTATAACTTTCGATGGACCAAGTTTGCGGACCTTGTCAAAGAAACTTACTGCCCAGCTCATGAGGTGGAGAAGATAGAGTCAGATTTTCTGACTCTTACAATGAAAAATCTGGATTGTCGAAAGTATGTTAGCGACTTTAATTCCTTATCCAGATTAGTATCTTATAATTTCACTTGAACCCAAACGCATCGCACGTTTCATAAATGGGTTAGCACCTAAGATTAAGGGCATGGTGAAGGCTACTCAGCCTACTACTTATAGGTCTGCTGTTGACCTATCTCTCTCTCTCTCACCTTAGATTTGGTGAGACAAAAGTCAGTCAAGACTGAGACTGACGGGAGAAAGAGAGAGAATGGTAACTCCCAAAATTTAATAAGATAAATAAGGGGAGATTTGGGTTCGGAAGGAACCAAGATAGGTCGGGCGAGAAGCCGACATGTAAGATCTGCAACCGCTGCACTAGGGACAGTGCAACTCTGACCCCCCCCCCCCCAAGCTATACCCTATAGTATATGTAAGAAAAAGGGGTATAAGACCCTAGAATGCAAGGATCTTAAGGATGCCGTCTGCTACGGCTTTAATGAAAAAGGGAATATTAAGACTAACTGCCCCAAGAATCCTAAGAGTAATAATGCAAAGCGTAGAGAGGCTAAGAAAGGAAATGCACGTGCCTTTCAGATGAATGCTAGGGAGGCTGTTAATGACAACAACGTCATAACAGATACATTCCTCATTAATGATGTATATGTAAGAGTTCTTTTTTATTCGGGTTTGTGGACCATAAGTTTAGCAAACTATTAAACTTACCCATAAGAACACTAGACATAATTTATGAAGTAGAACTTGCTGACAGAACCTTAGAAACAGCATCTTCCATTCTTGATGGATGTTCTATATCCATTAAGAATCACTCAATTCCTATCTCTCTTTTGCCAATAATGTAGGTCCACCGGCGGATGGTGTTAAACAAGTTCCTTGTTCATATGACACACACACAAGTGCGGAATCCAAGTGTGCATGCAACCAAGGCAAAGTAAAGAACACGTGGTAACCAAAAATTCACTATCTTGATTAATGATTGAGAACAAGTACAAACATATACACACAATGCTCGTATGACTCAAACAAACTTGCTGTATTCTTGTGTCTTCGTCTTCAGAGATAACCAACTCAATGGGTAACAAGCTCTCTGGTCTGACCAACTCTCACACGCGAGTCAGCTAGTTCTTACTGGCTGAGAGGTACAAGTCTGCTTATATAGTGTCCGTCTAGATCCGTACAAATCACAAATCCATACATATGGAACACACTATTTCAAACGAAACACAACTACAGAATTGGTGCGTGGCAGCTCTTTCATACGAAATACATGTTTCGTACGAAACCATTCAGTGATTCGCACGAAACCTCTGTTTCGTACGAATTCTCTGACTCGCACAGAATCCTCTCAATAGGAGAACGTGTGTAGACTTGACGTTTACAAGACCTATCAGTATGCACACATGCAATTGATTAACACAGACAAGCTAAGATGTCATACTAGATCAAGATAGAAGGATATCTCGATCTATTCGACACGACAAACCTATACAGACACTTGAGCAAAGACCGTACAATTACAACTGTAATTAAGAACAAGCGACAGACACAAAACTGTATCAACAAACTCCCCCTTGGATGTTGCTTGGTCTTCGGTCCTCGATCTTTGGTCTTCATATGTTGGTCTTCACATGAATGGTTTGGAGTATCAACAAACTCCCCCTGAAGATCTGCGATCCATTGATAGATCTGTTATGTAATGATTAGAGCATCAGGTCTTCAAACTTCTAAGAAACTTCAAATCTTTCTTGTTTCCTCTTCTGACTTGTCAGATTTCTTTGTTACTGGTCTTTGTTCAGGTTCTTTTGTATCAATCTGTACTCAATAGACAAATATAATTAGAACACAAATTTCTCAGGGGATAAACACGAAAGACTTATCATAAAATCTTCGTATGATTGTATTCCCTGAACGAGATACACACACTCGTATGAATTCCAGCAGCAGATTTGAGAAAAACAAGTGACCAAGTCAAAACAAATGACTAGGTTCATTCGTATGAGATACACACACTCAAACGAATTTCAGATTTTAGATTTCTTTTGATGGATTACTTGTTGCAAGATATTACTTTATGAAGTTGCGATATCAAACAGATGGTTTTCTGGCGTATCTTGGTAGAAAACTTTCGAGTATCAACTTTGACTAACTTTCAATAAGTAACTACATAAGCAACTAAGTAAACTAGACTTAAAATAAAAATATACAAATAAACTACAATCTTTTTCGAGTTTCAAGTATAGGAATCATACCAGCATTTTAATCTTTGTGAAAAACGGTATTAGGTTTTCAAAATTAAACAGATAAGTATTCAACTATGATTATCGGTATTGTTGTCCACGTAAACTCAGATTTATCAGATGTAATCATGATTAGGAGATATGATTAAGATATGGATTTATACTTATTAGCTGGTGTTCAACCACATCACGACACATTCCCGTATCAAGATATGCACGAGAGAAAATCTTACTGGTGAGTGTACTGCTTTATCATTTGTTTTGACATATATGAATGATGTGAGATACTCACTTATTTTTTATTGAAAACAAGCCCTTTGTGATTTAATCACTTATTTATGAGGAACTTGATTTTCATATGCATGCAGGGCACAGGAGTAAGTCCGTGAATAGGTTAGTACCATCGTATCGACAAAGAGACGAACTTAGCTCCCGCATAAAGCTGTGATATTTTATCACTTATTTTGGGGATGTGATTTATCACTTATTTGAAGGTCGAATGCAGTATGTACACGTATGTATGATATCATGGAAGTTCTAGACTTGCGCCACCGTTATTTTTCGGCAAAAGATTCAACCATTATACCCAGATGATAAGCCAGCATAAAGACTGTATATCTCAGAACCTTGGCACTCTACCAAACGAAATTTCGGTACCAAGACCATATGCCAATGAATGGTTCCCACCTGGCGTTCTGTCTGTTAGGTTTATATCAACCTGCACATTTTAGTCTGATTGTGAGTCTACCGATACATCATTAGTAAAGCTACTTATCAATCTTCTTTCTATGCTTTTAACCATTTCTGACAGATTTACCGGTGAATTTCATCATCTTCAGTTTATCCAAGAAACTCATTTTTGATTTTTCTAATGTTTTTGTATTTTTCTGAATTTTCTCCCCCTTAAACAAAGAAGGTAAATAAAAGACATATTTTTCTATTTTCGTAAACTTACTCCCCCTAAACTATAAAACTGAAATTCTTTTTGTAGTTTTAGATTTTTAGAAAAGTATATACAAAAATAGTTAGCCATGGTTGAGTTACTCGGGTTTCACCTTGATGCCATTGACCAAAAGTAGATGATCAAAATGTGATTTAACAGCGGCTTTGGTAAAAAGGTCGGCACGTTGGTGATCAGTGTGGATTTTAACAACATTAATAAGTCTCTTTTCATAACAATCTCGTATGACATGATACTTAATCTCAATGTGTTTTGTTTTTGAATGTTGTGCAGGATTCCGAGTGATCTGCAAAGCAGCTTCATTATCAACAAAAATAGGAGTAGTAAGAAATTCAAAACCGTAGTCGTGCATTTGCTGTTGAATCCATAGAACTTAAGAGCAGCAACTAGAAGCTGAAATATACTCAACCTCACATGTTGATGTAGCTACACAAGTCTGCTTTTTGCATTGCCGCGTGACTAGGCGATTTCCCAAGAAGTGACATCCCGTTGTTGTTGACTTTGCATCGATTTTGCATCCACCATGATCAGAATCACTAAATGCTGTCAGATCAAAGTTATCATCCTTAGGGTACCATAGACCAGTGTCAGGACGACCCTTTAGATAACGAAAGATCCTTTTCACAGCCATCAAATGAGAAACCTTCAGACTAGACTGATAGCGCGCCAGAAGGCATGTTGGGTACATTATGTCGGGTCTTGAGGTAATAAGATACATGAGAGATCTGATCATTGCACGATAGAGAGATGGTTCTACATGTTCACCCATTCCGCCTGGAGTAATCCCACGATTTTGAGCTAATGGAGTTCCCAAAGGCTTTGAGTCATCCATCTGAAATTGCTTGAGAATATCTCCGACGTACTTGGTTTGATGGATAAAAATCCCTTCCTTTGATTGTTGAACCTGTAAACCTAAAAAGAAATTCATTTCTCCCATAGCGCTTATGTCGAACTTCTCCTGCATAACCTGTTGGAAATCTTTGCACATTCGAGTGTTAGTAGAACCAAATAGAATATCATCAACATAAACCTGTACTGGCAGCAAATCCTCGTCCCGTTCCTTGTTGAAGAGAGTACAGTCGATCAGGCCTTGTCGAAAACCATTCTTCAACAGATAGGTAGACAACGTTTCATACCAAGCCCTTGGAGCTTGATGAAGATAATATAACGCCTTGTTGAGAAGCTAAACCTTGTCAGGATGGAGTGGATCTTCAAAACCTGGCGGTTGCTCAGCATATACTTCCTCTTCTACCACACCATGAAGAAATGCACTCTTCACATCCATCTGATAAACGGTGAACTTCTTGAAGGACGCATAAGCAAAAAGATTCTTATGGCCTCAAGTCGTGCAACCAGTGCATAAACTTCATTGTAATCAGTGCCTTCGACCTTTAACCTTGAACAACCAATCGTGCTTTGTTTCTCACAACAACACCTCGGTCATCCTTTTTGCACTTGTACACCCATCGTGTACCAATCTTCTTGTAGCTGTCAGGCCTGTCAACCAATTTCCAGATGCCTAACTTCTGAAACTACTGAAGTTCTTCCTGCATGGCTTCAACCCACGAGTCTTCTTTCATTGCCTCCTACCAAGATTTTGGTTCTACTTAGCACACATAGCAGACAAAAGACCAATTATTCAGACCACCAGGTTCCCTGATTTCCGAATACAATCCAGCATTCTGGTTGTTTCGAGCTGATTACGAATCTGCACACCACTCTGGACATCTCCAATAATATTCTGCTGAGGGTGGATATTATGAATACGAGTTTCTGGCACATCAGGAACTCGTGGATTGATATCCAAATTGTTGATATTCAGATCAACAGTTACATCGAGAGCTGGATTTGATGACGTTGTAGATGCCTGACCTTCAGTCGTTCCTTGAGGTTGAATATTTGACGTATCATTTGAAAATCCAGGAACCACACCAGAGGTAGCTTCATTCGCATCGTGAAACTCATCGTCTTCTGATGAAACATTATAATCCGCAGCGTCTTCGAATTCCTCATTTTGAACGAGATTGTTAACCGAAGTCGACACTTGAGGATTAACAAGAATTGGTCAAACTAGTGATGAATCTACTGCAGTATCACTTTCCAATAACATCTGAGCAGCAGCTGTTGCATCATCAAAAGTTGGCAGATTAAAGGAGTCAAATAGCCCATCGTAGTCAAACATCCAAGGAGCACCCGGAGCTCTTGTAGCTTCTGTATATCTCTGAACCTTGACTTCACCCCATTATTCAATCTTCTTCGAAGACAAATTCCACACCCGAAAATTTGGAGTAGCATATCCAAGAAAGAAACCTTCGATAGCCTTGGGACCAACTTTCCATGTGGGTTGATCATAGTGCATGGAGCTCCAAAGGTTCTAAGAAAGAAATATCCGATTTCCTTTTATGTACAACTCAAAGCATGTCTTCCCATGTCTCTTCACCATCAGAACTCTATTCATCATATAACACGCAGTAGCAACAGCTTCTCCCCAAAATTTAACGGGAAGTTCTGATTCTACTAACATGGTTCTTGCAGTTTCAATAAGAGTTCTATTTTTCCTCTCAGCGATGCCATTTGTTGTGGAGTACATCAAGAACTGCACTCATGCAGAATACCCTTTGAGGAACAGTACTCGTCCATAACTTGATTCTTGAATTCCGTGCCATTGTCGCTTCTGATTCTCCTTACCTTCAAATTGTACAAATTTTCTAGCAGAGTCAGGAGATTCTTGAGGATAGTAGGAACTTCACATTTGTGTGCCAACATGTTTAACCATGAGAATCTGGAATAGTCATCAGTAACTACCAGACAATAAGAATCACCAAAGGTTGTCTTGTGTTTCATAGGTCCAAAGAGGTCCATATGAAGACGTTCTGGTGGCATATTCACAGTGTTAATCTTCTTCACGGGATGGGACTTTCTCGCTTGCTTCCCTTTTTGGCATGATACACAAACGTCTTGAAGATGAAAGTTCTTCATTGGTACACCATTCACTAGATTGTTCTTCACCAAATAGTTCATTTTCCTCAGGTGAATGTGTCCCATACGTCTGTGCCAGGAGATTGATTCCTTCTCGGTGGCTTTAGAGACAAAACATGTGACTTGTGCAGATGTTATAATAGCTTGGCTCATATCAAGAATATACAAATCATTGATTCTTGGAGCCGACAGGAGAATTCATTCCTTGGGGATCTTGAATCCAGGCTTCAGCACATAACATCCGGCATGATTAAAATGTACCGTGAACTTCTTGTCGCAGATTTGAGAAACGCGAAGAAGATTGTGATCAATTTGCCGCACATAATTGATCTTGTCAAAGCTCACAACACCATTGGAGACCATTCCTTCTACAGTGATGTATCCACCTTCGTCTACTTCTTGTGTAGACACACTTGTCTTCACAGATTTCTTAGAAACTGTCTCTTGATTCTCAACAGATTGAGTACTAGGAGTAGCAGAAGGTTCTACTCTTTTCCTTTCATCAAGAGGCTGATCCTGATTATCATTTCTTGATTCATCATCTGATGTATCATCCTCTTCTTCATCAGACGATGAACTTTCTGGCTTGCTTGGTTCTTGAGAGGAATTGCCTAGTTTGAACCCTAACCCTGCTGCGAATTCCTTAGGATTCAAAGGTACAGAGGGTTCAAAACGAGGCATCTCCTCTTCATCAAGCATTATGGTATAGTTGTGTTTCATTGGGGGTATACACGAATTATACCCTATGCATTGAGCATCTCCCTTTCGTTTTTGAACTTCAATGATATGATCAAGCACATATTGGGAGTTAGAATGACTTTCCAATTTGCGTTTGATCGAATCATATTCGCATTTGGCGATGGCTAACTCTTTCTTTGTTTCTTCTAGGAGATTAATGTAATTATTAATTCCTGTCTGTTTATTCAAAACTGTTTTTGTCAATTCAGCAACACTTTTCTTAAGGGTTTCTATTACAGATTTGAACTCTTTTTCATTTCTAGTTAGCGCCAAATTCGCCTCTTTGCATTTTGATAGTTCAACAACTAAATTCTGATTATGACTGTTGACGGTTTCATATTTTATTTTCATTTCAACACAGTCATTGCAAATAGTAGGAGGTTCAAAATTTACCTGTATTGAAGAACCTTCAACATTTGCCATAAAGGCAGTGTGATGAGGAAAAGTTGCATCATCTGTAGAGAGTGCCTTTGTCTCTGTTTCCGCAGCTTCTGCATTCCCCGTCATACTTACCTTTTCACTTTTCAACATCTCTGCTTTACTCAACAACTCTTCAACCTCAGCTTCACTTCCTTTCTTCACATCAGAATCAGACTCATAACCATCTGAACTTGAACATTCTTAATCAGAAATACCAGCATCCCCAGATGTATCATCATTATTTTGAGTGTTGATGTTGTGATCATGCTTGTTTTGATCCACGATCCTTGCATAGCATGCAGTTCTTTCGTTATTCTCTATTCCCTATACTGACCAATCGCATCCTTCATCAGACTGAACTACCATAGCTCTGTGCGTGTTTGAAGGTCCTGATTGATTGGTGTTGTTAGAGTTGCCAATAGCTACTATTCTTCTTTCGTTGTTGTACTGTGCTGTGTTGGATGGTTGAGACTGATTACGAAAGGGGTTGTGATTTCCTTCCTTGTTGGGTCTTGTGTATTCCCACTTAAAGTGACCTCTTTCCCCATAGTTGAAGCAAGTAACGGCGGTTTTGTCAAAGCCGTATTTTTTATCCTTCTTGCTTTCCAAACTGGTTCTACCCGTTCTTCTCATAGCGCTTGCAAATGCCCACTTGATGTCCATCAGCTCCATTTCATCTCGGTCAATTTGTTCCTAGTCTTCGTTCGTCAAATTGATGTTCCCTATTTGACCTGCAACTAAACCACAATACGCACTGACCATGGTATTTAGAAGTTCTACAAGTTCCTATGCAACTTCTACATTGATTTTTGAGAGATTTGACGTGTCAAGTTTGACAATGTTGGGATTTTCCGATTGGCTGTTTTTTCCATAGAAAGCTTGTTGAGGAGCTTGCTGTGGAGCTTTATGCTCTAAATCCCTTGGTTGTGGAAGGAATGCTTTTGGATCAAAAGTATGTCCATAGGCTTGATTACTCGAACCTGTAGACTGACTTGATTGAACTGGTTGGGGTAGAAAAGGGTTCACGTTTGACACAAACACGGTTTGCAGCTTCGGTTGCTGGCTTGAGCTTGTACCTGCATTTATACTTCCGAAGTACATCTCAGGGTTTTGTGGAGCAGAGACTCGTTGTGCCTTCCGAAGTTCTTCTTCATTCTTGTTCTCCAGTTTCTGCACAAATTCATAAATATTTATTGAGTCCAAAACACATGTATGTTTCAATAGATCAATAAATTTACCCCATTTTGGAGGTAAAGCATCAGCAAATCGCATCACAATTTCTTGTGGTGCTGCTAACACTTTATATGAGTACATCTAGCTGAGAAGATGATAAAACCGAGTGGTCATATCATTCAAGGTTTCGTTCTCCATGAACATAAAACCTTCAAACTCTTTCTTGAGCAGATCATGCCGAATCTTCCTGGTAGCACCGTTACCTTCACCTCTTGCTTCCAAAGTGTCCCACAAATTTTTCGTTGTAGTACAGTACACAAACTGATGATAAATGTCTTTATGCAGAGCTTGTGTGAGGATAGCAAATGCCTTTTTCTCTAGATCGTAAGCTTTCTTGTCACTTTCGACTAGATTGGCAAATGTGGTTGGGTTTGATCCAGCTTCTTCAAGTGCTTCATTATAGGGGGTAGTGAAACATGTCCACAATTATGTGTTACGTCCAAGAACGTATGTATGAAAACGACTTTTCCAGGAAGGATAATCATTCATATGATTTAGCTTGGGTGGACGGTTGTTACTCCCTGTTTCACTTTCGCTCATTAACAGAGTTTGGATGCTTTGATTTTGATTCGCAACACACGCCCATTGATTTGCAGAGATCATTGTTGTATGTTGTGGCATCAAAGATTTTACCCATGATGTTGCAGAGCTTTGCGAAGACTCCTGATTTGAGCTTGAACAACTCCAATCCCACGGGTTAGAACTCATTATATTTTCTTGTTTGGTGAAAATTTAAAGGTTTAAAGTTTCAAAATTATAATTACCTTTTAAAATTTTCAGATTTGAAAATATGACAAATTCTTAAAATCACAAAGCTTTGAAAAACACGAAAAACAATCAAAAACAGTTTTGTGCGAGACAACTGTTTCGCACGAAAAAGTTGTTAAGTACTGATCAGATGTTTCGTGCGAATCATATGATTCGTGCGAAACAGATGTTTCGTGCGGATCAGATGAATCGCACTAATCTTTTCAGTCGCACCAAATGTTTTGTTCAGCGTTTTTCAGAGGAATCTTTTCAGAAATGGTTTGGTGAGAAATTTCCTTTTTTGTGTAGACCTGCTTTTTTGAAATTACCTGTTGTCTTACCCACTTTTAGTTAAAACACAGATTTTTAATCAGTCCATAGTCCAAGTCCAGATCCAAGTCAGAAATGTCAAACCTACCAAACTAATCAGATTCAATTTTTTGCAGATTTCTTCTTCGAGGGTGTTCTTCAGAAAAATTTTACCATAAAATTTTCTGCATGCAGCAGATTTTAACCAAGTTTTAAGTTATTTAACTATCCAAAACTTATGTTTTCTGCTGGAGATTCAAGAACACTTCAGAAATCTTCAAACTAGCTCAGACACAACTAAGTCCGTGTTTTGAACAAGGAAAGAGCCAAAGCTCTGATACCACTTGTAGGTCCACCTGTGGATGGTGTTAAACCAGTTCCTTGTTCATACGACACACACACAAGTGCGGAATCCAAGTGTGCATGCAACCAAAGCAAAGTAAAGAACACGGGGTAACCAAAGATTCACTATCTTGATTAATGATTGAAAACAAGTACAAACATATACACACAATGTTCGTATGAATCAAACAAACTTTTTGTGTTCTTGTGTCTTCGTCTTCAGAGATAACCAACTCAATGGGTAACAAGCTCTGTCTGACCAACTCTCACACGCGAGTCAACTAGTTCTTACTGGCTGAGAGGTACAAGTCTGCATATATAGTGTCCGTCTAGATCCGTACGAATCACAAATCCATACTTATGGAACACACTATTTCACACGAAACACAACTCTAGAATTGGTGCGTGGCAGCTGTTTCGTACGAAATACATGTTTCGCACGAAACCATTCAGTGATTCGCACGAAACCTCTGTTTCATACGAATTCTCTGACTCGCACAGAATCCTCTCAATAGGAGAACGTGTGTAGACTTGACGTTTACAAGACTTATCTATATGCACACATGCAACTGATTAACACAGACAAGCTAAGATGTCATACTAGATTAAGATAGAAGGATATCTCGATCTATTCGACACGACCAACCTATACAGACACTTGAGCAAAGACCATACAATTACAACTGTAATTAAGAAGAAGCGACAGACACAAAACTGTATCAACAAATGAAATTGGCGGGGTTCGATGTAGCTTAGGCATGGATTGGTTATCTCATAACCAAGCCAGCATTGCCTGTGATAAGAAACTCATCGAAATTAAAACCCCATCTGGTGAATGCTCACCATCCTTGGAGATTCACACTATGGATTGCCAGACAAAGTGTCATTGCTCAAGGCATCCAAGTGTCTAAGGAGAGGTTATGTCATCTATATGGCACAAGTAATTATTAACAAGCCAAAACCAAAGATTGAAGACCTTTCAATCATCTCGGAATATTCCGATGTTTTCCCTGAAAATTACCATGTGTTAGGACGTTTTGAGACCGTTGGTACTTGAGTATTAATAGTTCGAGCTGGTTTGTAATAGTTTGTTAAACTAGAAGGGTCAAAAGTGTAAACATGTGAAATCTAGAACAGTGCGGCGTATTTAATAACCCAGCGTATTTAATAAATACGCTGGGTAGTCAGATCTATATATATGTGTTCTTCAATGAATATCTTGTCCAAGCTTCTTGGACAGATTTTGTTGATTACTCTTGTGTTGTGATTCTTGTTATTGTGCTTAATCCGAATATCCTGGTGCTGTTATTGATTACATCTTTTTGGGATTTCATATACAACACTTGTTGTTTGATCCATTCAAGAATCTTCATCTTCATGGTTTGGTTTTTCTTAACTTTTACACATTCAAACAACTAATCTATAGTTGTTTGAGTAATAACAATCAACCACTGTGATCAGAATCTGATTTAGGACTAACAATTTGGTATCGGAGCCTTTGTTCTTTTGATTGTTTGAGTTTTTGTTAAGATTCTTCAAGTTTTGAAGGTTTTTCAAAACTTTTCAAAGTTTCAAGGTTTTTCAAATTTTTGGACTTAAAATGACTTGATCTTGTGTGTTTAATCATTGGGTTGTTGTTAATCAGTGTTTTGGTAAACATTTGGGTCATTTTGGTGCAAACGAACATGAATTTTGAGTCGTTTTTGGGTGATTAGAGAGTTTTTGTTCGTACTGAAACCCTTCTGGGCGTATTTAATGTTGATGTCAGCGTAGATAATCTTGAATATAGCGAATTTACCTTGAATATCGTGTATTTAACAAATACGCTGGGTTTAAACCAGCGAATTTGTTGATTTTCAGCGAGATAGTGGCAGCGTACTTAATCGAAGGCGACTTCGAAGTCAGTGATAAAAATCCTCAGCAATTTTATCACGGTGATCGGCGAAATTAACTAAACTTATGCTTGTTTTTCATGTTCCAGCGGATTTAGCTATTTTCGCAGGATCTCGCCAGAGATCATCAGCGTAATTGTTTCAAGTGCATCGTATTTGTTTCACTTGCAGTGTATTTGTCTTCTGATTCCATTCATCCCAGCGTAATTAATCTCTGGTCAGCCAAAATGTCTCTCAATCAACTCAACCCGATTACCCAAGCCGAGTTGGAAACAGGAACAGCTACAAGACCTCCGAAGTTGAAAGGATCTGAAGATTTCAACAGTTGGAAGAACAGAATCAAAGCCTTCTTTGAGTATACCGACTATACTCAATTGATGTCCGTAACGGTGGGTCTACACGTTCCAATGATAATTCGCGATGACATTCATACATTCAACGAAGATCCATCAACGTTCACCAAAGAAGACAGAACTCTCATTCAACGTGACCGCAGGTCTCATGCTACTCTTACTATGGCCCTGTCCAAGGACGACAACAACTTGTTCAAAGAGTACACCTCCGCTCATGAATTATGGTTGGCCCTTATCGACCACTATGAAGGAAACGAGGAGCTCGTGGACAACAAAAGAGACATGGTCCAGAAAGAGTAGGACATGTTTAGAAGTGTTCGTGGCGAAAGCTTATCCGACCACATCAATCGATTTCTGGGAGTGCTGACGAAAATGAAGAAAGTGGGAAATCCTGTTTCAAACTATGCATCAATCAAGAAGCTGCTAGACTCACTCCCTAAAGAATGGAGCCTTCAGTGCATGATGATTAAGAGAACTTTCTTGACCAGCACAACTCTAGTCACACTCTCGAAACTGATCAACACTCTAAAAGCCTTTGAAATGGATATTGTCAAGAGAGAAATGAACCAAACTAGGTATTCACAGAAACTTACTCAATCAGCTGCTGCAACCTCGGCTCCCAAGAATATGGCGTTTCTTGCTCCCATCACCTCATGTGGACTGAATCCTCAAAGTGCTGTCGAATCTTATCCCAATGCTTCCGCAAGCTCTGTGAAGGCCTTGTCATCCTCCGAGAAGACTACCGTCACCAGCGACGCTCAAGCACTTAAAATATCCACAGAACACGTCGCTCTGTTTAATACCTTCTTAAGCAGCTATGAGGCTCTCATGTCAGGAGAGTTGAAAAGAGATTTCCTCACAGCTGAGGACATGTATCAAGGATCCTGAAGACATGATGGAGATGGATCTGAAGTGGCAGATGGCAATGATCACTCTTCGATTGAAAAAATTCCAAGATAAAACAGGAAAAAGGCTAGCTCTCGGAAAAGCTGGATTTGACAAGTCCAAGATGAGATGTTACAATTGCAAAAATCTTGGTCATTTCAAGAGGGAGTGCCCGTTGCTGAAGAACGAGAATGCCAAACTCGACCAGACAAGAAGGCCGGTGGCTATTGAAGGGAGTGACAGTATTGCTGAAAATAACCAAAAGGCTTTAGTTGTGGAAGATTATGACTTGTCAGAGGAAATAGGTGAGGCTGAAGGTGAAGTTAACAAAGCCCTCATGGCAAACATCTCCACTGTGTTTGTCACGTCTGCATCAATTGTGTTGAAAAGCAAACTGCCCGGATTCCCAAAGATAACAAGGGTCTGAAAAGCATCATCAATCCTGCTGAACAAACTTCTGATAAGGGAAAACAGAAAGATGAGATGAATGAGTCAAAACCTGCAGTTCAAGAAGCCGTCAGCAGCAGCAAGAATGAAGCGGTTGGAACTTCTACCACCGCAATGAAGTCAAAAACTAAGGATAAGGATTTGGTAAATAGCATACCATATGAATTTAAAGCGAATTTGTGCTCCAAACCATGTTTGAACGTCATGGCACACTACAAATCTCTCATCCGTGACATAATTAAAGAAAATGAAAAGGTTTTGAAAATTAATCAAGAACTAAAAGAAAATGAAGCTGCATATCAACGAAAGTTGAATTCAATCATAGCTGAAATGCAGACTTTAAATGAATTTGTTTTCAGAAAAGATTTTATCATAAATGATTTGACCGAAAACTAGAAAAATCACAAAACGAAAATAACAAATTGCAAATCATTATTGATAAATAGAAAATTAGTCAAAAAGCACTGGTTGATATTGTAAACTGCCAACGACCGACATTCATAAAGGATGGAATTGGATATAAGGATAAATTCGGAAACGAAAGAAAATTATTTCCTCCTCCGCACAGCAAAAATTATGTCCCGATGCCATCTCCTCATCCTAAAAATGACTTAATCGATAAAAATGATCTTTTGGATCAAAATATTTTTTTCAAACCACAAAACAATACTAACATGTCTGAAAGCAATGTAGATCTATGTGAGGGTCAAGAAAATGTGTGCGATGAGGAAGATGATTCTGGAGGTTCAAAAATAGGAATCGGTTACTCAGGCGACAGTTATTCAACAGTTAACTGGTTCGCCTGGAATCGTAATAAGACAAACAGAATTTCTATTCAGGATAACTGTAATAGTTTATCTAGGATGGATGACTGTAACGGCCTTATGCCAAAATTGAACATTCGGGATGACTGTAATGGCCTTGCGCCTACATTTAAGACTCACAACCAAGTGCATGCTGAGGTTGAGGGTCATGACTTAAACTCTGTTTTTAATGATGAAAATGTTATACTTGAATCTCCTGTATTTGTGCCATAATTGAAGAAAAACATATTTGGAAAGTTCCTTACAAAGGAAATTCCTGAGTTTGTTCCATCAGTTGCAGGTACATCAAAGACTGATAAAGACTTTACTGAAGAAAGCAATAGAGATGATTCAAGCACAACAACTTCAGAGAGTGATGGAGAAATGTCAAATGAAAGTCAAGAATCAACCTCGTCATCAGACAGTGAGCACAATGAAGACGACATTGAAGATGAAAATCATCCTGACAAGAAATTGAAGAAAGTCAAAGATTCAAGCCATGTTACGTCATCAAATTCCTCAAGCATCTCCAGATTCTCATCACATACATCATCTTCGCACTCAGCACCCTGGATGAAAAGATCGAATTGCAAACAATGCTTTCGTTGTGGTCACTTAGGACATACTACAAAACATTGCAAAAGCAAGAAATTTTCTAAACCTAATCAAGATCTCGTTAAAAGTTTTACTGATCAATTTGACAATCTAAAGAAATCAGTAAAATGCATAGTTGATTCAACTTGTTTTTGGAAAAGAAAAGAAAACTCTCTTGCTCAAAATCATGATAGAACTAATGCAAAGCAAGTCTGGGTTCCAAAAGCTATCTAACATGTACATATTTTTGTTGTTGTATAACAGAATAAACTCCAAAAATGGCTTCGGATGCTCATGGAATATATCTGGCATGTTGACAGCGGATGCTCCACGCATACGACCGGCTTAAAGGATCTGCTTAAAACTTTTGAGTTATAGATGGTGATGTCGTATCCTTTGCCGAAGACGAAAAGGGAGGGAAGATCGTCGGAATGGGTGACATCATGTCTGAAGCACTTACTCTAAAGAATGTAAACTATGTTCCAGAGTTGTGTTACAATGTCATGAGTGTATCACAAGTCTGTGACAAAGGAATTTCGGTACTGTTCAATGACATGGAGTGCTTATTCCTCAAACCCGAATACTCCGTCCCTGCAGAAATGATCATGCTTTGAGCTCCCCGTCAAAATAATACCTATGTGCTGAATATGAAAAATGCCAAATCAAATAAGCAAATGACATGTCTTATTTCATGAGCATCTAAATTGGAATCACTGTTGTGGCACAGGCGTTTGGGGCATGTGAATTTTAAAAACATAAATAAGCTTTCTAAATTAAATCTAGTAAGAGGTTTACCTATGAAAGATTTTCCTTTTTCAGAAAAATGCATCGCATGTGCCCAAGGAAATCAACATAAAAAGCCTCATAAGTCCAAAACAGTGAATACGATATCTGCCCCACTGCAATTACTTCACATGGATCTTTTCGGCCCCATAAGTGTTAAAAGTTTAGCTAAAAGATCTTATTGTTTGGTAATTACAGATGATTTTTCAAGGTTCTCATGGGTATATTTCCTCGAAGCGAAGAGTGAGGCAGCTTCCATTCTGAAAAGCTTCATCCCTATGATTGAAAACGTAATCAAGTTGAAGGTGAAATCCGTAAGAAGCGACAATGGGACAGAATTCAAGAATCATACGTTTGTCTCCTTCTGTGAAGAAAAAGGAATTCGCCTTCAATACAGTGCTCCCAGAACTCCTCAGCAAAATGGGGTAGTGGAACGCAAGAATAGAACTCTCATCAAAGCTGCTAGAACTATGCTTGTTGACTCCAAGCTTCCCATAATCGTCTGGGCTGAAGCGGTCAACACAGCATGCTACGTTTTGAATCGTGTTCTCATTGTCAAACCTCACGGAAAGACAGCTTATGAACTACTTTTCAAAAGGAAGCCTTTGATAGATTTCTTCAGGCCGTTCAGATGTTCATGCACACTTCTCAACACTGAAGATAATCTCCTCAAGTTTGAAGCGGTCGGTGACGTATGCTATTCATGGGCTACCTTATCTTCTCAAAAGGCATATTGAGTCTACAACAAATGGACCAAGATGGTGATTGAATCGTATTACATTGATTTTCAAGAAGGAACTCCACTAACACTGGAAGCGCTCCAAACTGGTTTTATGACGTAGACATTGTATTCAACACTTTCGACATCGCTGCACCTGTCACTGAATCAGAACCTACAGAATCCACCCCATTAGAGCCATTGTTTGATCCTTCAGACATTGGTTTCACTCCTTTTACAACCCGTTTCACCCCAGCCTCTGCCTCTCCTACCCTTCCTGTTATTGAAGTAAATGGTGACACATCTGCTGAGAATGCATCTGCACATGATGATTCTTCTTCACAGAAGGTCGTGGATGAACCACCTAAAGAAAACGAAACTCCAATTATCTACGTCGATGAACATTTCTCTAATCTGCCTCAACAAGTAGAAACTCACACCAATGCATGATACAAGACCAATCGAAACCATCCAATTGAAAATGTCATTGGTTCTATGGAAGATGGAGTTCGAACTCGCGGACAAACACATACCATCAACACAGGACTATATGCAGCTTTCTCTCGCAGTCTGTCCCAAGAGATATCGAAGAAGCAATTCAAGACTCAAGCTGGGTACAAGCAATGCAAGAAGAATTAGCACAATTTCGGAAACTTAAAGTATGGGAACTCATTGATTTGTCAAATGGAAAGTATCCAATTAGTACCAAGTGGGTGTTTCGTAACAAGATGGACAATCATGGTGTAGTTATCAAGAATAAGGCAAGATTGGTAGTTCAAGGTTTTCGGCAAGAGGAGGGGATTGACTATGAGGAAGTTTTTGCGCCAGTTGCATGCTTAGAAGCTATCAGAATCTTCTTAGCCTATGCTTCGTTCAAAAACTTTAAGGTGTTTCAGATGGATGTAAAGAGTGCATTTCTGTATGGGAAGGTGAAGAAGAAGTCTATGTCTGTCAACCTCCAAGTTTTGAAGATCCTCACTTCCCTGCAAAATACTATAAGCTTGACAAAGCTCTTTATGGTCTTCACCAAGCTCCTAGAGCATGGATGAGACTTTGTCAACATATCTTCTGGAATGTGGGTACTCAAGAGGGAAAATTGATATGACTCTTTTCACAAGAAGAATCGGAGATGATGTGATGCTGGTGCAGATCTACATAGACGATATCATCTTTGGGTCAACTGATGAAGCTCTTTGCAGGGAGTTCGAGCAAGTTATGAAGGCAAAATTCGAGATGAGCATGATGGGAGAACTTACGTTTTTTCTTGGGATTAGAAGTGAAGCAGAGGAAGACGGCATACTCATTCGTAAGGCTAAGTATATCAGAGATATTCTCTCCAAGTACAACATAAATGCTGCTCAGACAGAACTTACTTCGGATCTTCAAGGGAAACCCGTTAACAAATCTTTCTACCGATCAATGATAGGCTCGTTAATGTATCTGACTGCAAGTAGGCCTGACATTATGTGGGCTGTCTGTCTCTGTGCCCGATTTCAGACGGATCCGAAAGAATCTCATGAAGCTGCTGTTAAAAGAATCTTCCGCTATCTGAAAGGAACACCTAAGCTTGGTTTATGGTATCCTAAAGATAGTAATTCTGATTTAATTGCTTGTTCTGACAGTGATCATGCAGGTTGTAAAGTTGACAGAAAGTCTGTCTCCAGAGGCTGTCAATTTTTAGGAAATCGTCTCATTTCGTGGCAAAGAAAAAATCAGACAACAGTCTCCACATCTACTGCTCAGCTGAATACACGGCAGCTTACAGTTGTTGTTCTCAAGTTCTGTGGATACAAAATCAGTTGTTGGATTATGGAATCAACGTTATGAAGACTCCTACATTCATCAACAACGAAGCGTGTCTTGGAATTGTGAAGAACCCCATCCACCACTCCAGAACAAAACACATTGAAATTCGCATTCATGCGATCAAAGATGCGTATAAAAAATGATATATTCAAGTGGTGCCGGTGGATACACTGCAACAAAAAGCTGATATATTCACGAAAGCCTTCAATAAAACTCGCTTCAACCAGTTGGTAACCTGGTTGGAGATGGTCAATTTCCTTGAGTGGAAGTGATTAAAAACACGGTTTTCATAATAAATATAATCTCATAAAATGTGCCCAACAAAAAGATTTTCTGAAAATTTAAAATTTCTTTTCCAGCTCTAGATTCTCGAAAATAAAATTTTAAGGGGGAAGTTTTCCAGAAAACTTTGTTGAAGCCAGAAACCCTTGTTTGACTCCTGCATGAAAATGATAGAAAAACTGCTAACACTTTGTTTGATCTTAAAACAAAATCAGGTTGAGGCACCAAGCAACGACGTGTAAGTAGATTCAGCAATACCTTGAAGTAACTACGAATAGGAGACAAAAGCTATGATCACACAAGAATTCTGGATACCACAATGTTGTGCAACTTGCGGGTAACACGTTATGGCGTATGGCTTAATGGTCTTAAATCTTGCGTTATAGATTGCCAAAGTCCGAGATTTTGGGTCTTTCTATTGACTAATCATTTGGGGATATCATAGTTGCTCTTTTGCTGCATCCAGATATTTGCTGACCTAGACACAATTATAATATCTTTACAAAAGAGCTAATGCGGCCAAAACCCTACACAAATGAAGCTCTCATTGAGAATTATTCAAGTGCTTAAATCGTACCATATATGGTATCTGTCATAGCCCTCGTTAGACTTTGCTCTCTTGCTGTACAGAAGTACTGACCTGATCACCAATTGTCTAACGTTGAAATTTCAAGAACGAATGAGGTCAATATACTCACCTACTATGAGGAATCTTTTAGCATACCTTGATCGCGGGGTTATGTCCTGATGTGGGACTCACGGGCACAACATTCTGACAGTCCAGTATGAGTGGGGGAACATCGAATTTCTTGTCAGTATTACCACAACATGATAAATGTTCTCTGATCGCGTGTGAAAGATAGGTGCATGGATTTAAAGGGACAAACATACAGACAATTTTTCTTGTGCCTTGATTATTCAAGATATTCAATATTCTATCTCGATCTAACGAAATGTTACCAGTGTGATATTCTGCAGGAAAATCATAGTATCCGAATCAGTAAGCATAAATTTTGTGTGAAAAAGGAAGCTTCCTGGCCCTAAAAATAATTTTCAGAATTCAATTTGCAATTTTCCATTTTCCTTAAACTTATTTTTAAATTTCTGCACTATTTTTAACCAAAAATGGCACATTTTTCGTGGAAATTTGAGATTTTCAAGCGTATTTGTTTTCAAGATTCTAGACTTGAAGAAACCTTAAAAATCTCCAATGCGACGTATTTATTAATCCATCCAGCGTATTTATTAAATACGCTGGAAGGTACATTTGTATATATACTTCATTTCTTTCATTTTGTGTAAATACTTCAAATTCAAAACTCATCATCTTCTTCTTCAACCGAAAAACCCATACCTTTTTATTCAATCCGCATCTAGTAAATCTGAACGGAATCAATATTGGTATGATTTCGGTATTCATATGTTCATTGTTTAATGTTTGAGTGTGTTAATGCATTGATTTCAAGTTCGGTTGCGTGTGTATAGATACATTTTGATCTGTTTCTTCCGGTTTTCAAGGGTTTATCAAGAAAATCTTGAATCCAGCGTATTTAGTTTGAAGATGGCGTAATTAAGTTTGAAGATAGCATATTTGTTCAGGATAACGGTTGGCGGATTTAAGTCTTGAACGCGAGTTCAAGCAACTGGCGTATTAGACAAATACGCCGGTCAAGCGAGCGTAGATAAATTACGCTGGCTTTACTTAAATTCGCTGATCTATGATCAGCGTAAATAATCCTATTTTGGCGTAGTTGTCTTTGGAACTCTTGTACATAATAGTGCATGTCCGGCGTAAATAAAATCGATGTCTAGCGTAGATAATAGCTGATTTATAAATTTCATTTTAGATTTTTTTTATTTTTATTTATTATCCAAATATATTTTATGTATAAATTAATATGTATATATATTTTTAATTTTTTTATATATTTATATACTTATATATATATATATATATATATATATATATATATATATATATATATATATATATATATATATATAAATCTAACTTGAGTCGTTTTCACATTTCATGAATGGCTCAACCATTTGTATGGGACGGTACAAGAAAGCACAATCAGTCCATCACTCTGGTTCCTCCGGAGCCCGATTTCGAAGATGTGATGGACTGGCTATCGCGGAGCAAAATAAGTTATGCAGTCCAGGCAAATCCAACGATTCACTCAATCCACATAGAAGAATTCTGGAGAACTGCAAGGGTAAGAACACTGAACAAGGTCAAGCACATCACAGCGACAGTGCGAAACAAAGAGATAAAAGTGACTGAGGAGCGGATTCAAAAGGTTCTCAGCCTCGGAGACATCGCCAGTGATCCATTAAAGCTAAGCAAAGAGGCAATTCCAGAAGGTTTTCACGGGATGAACTATGTTGGAGATTTTAGAAACAAAAATGAGATCAAGAAGTCGGGGCTTACAAAAGATTGGAGGTTCATTCTCCACACGTTCTGCATGAGCATTTGCCATAGAAAAGGCGGCTACGATGGGCTGAACTTAGAGTGGTCCGCGGCAATGCTAAACTTGTGCACCAATCAACCCTTCAACATTTCTAGCTTAATCTTCTATTGCATGATCAACAACGTTAACAAAGGTGCATGGGCAATGTATCCAAGATTTGTGCAATTGCTTATTGATGATCAGCATCGAACCTACCACACGATGGAGATATGTATCGATTTCAACTCCCCAAAAGAAGACAAATCACAGAGTTGAAAACAAAAGAGTGGGTGATGTTACACAACTGGATGTATCGTGAAGAAAGACTTCCAGTGGTTCTGGCTACATACAACAAGTATCGGGAAAAGGCAAGGAAAAGTAGAGAAGGTCGAAGCAATCCAGTTGATGTTGCAGAAGAGGCTGAATTAGAAGAAGAAATACCACTGGTTCGTAAGCGTAAAGACAAAGGAAAGAAAGTGGTTGAAGAAGAACCGTCAAAGAAAAGAAGCAAGAAAGATGCACCCAATCCAAAATGAATCATGGCCGATAGCATTCGTGCTGGATCAACGAGAGAAGAGATCGAAAGAATGCAAGCCATCACACGGTTGCGAAGGCTGAAAAACGAGAAAGAAGAATGAAGAGAGAGAAATGACAGAATCCGAAACTCCTGTGGTTGTTACGTCAGAACAGGAACAGTTGGATCAATTCGTGGAAGGGCTTCTGTCTGATCCACTAGAACCCTCTCCAAGCGAGATTGCTGCATTAAAGAAAAGAAAAACAGGTGAAGGATCATCCGCAAACGTTCCACCCAAACCACCTGTATCGGCTCAACCTCCTCCTCGGCAAGTTCCCTCAAGACCAAGACCGTTTCAAGAATTGTATAATCGATTATCCAAAGAGATTGGTCTATTTCCCGCTAAGGAGTTTTGTTTGCTGAAAAATCAAGTGAATGATACTGAGTGCAAAAGAGAAAACTGAAAGAACAAAGAAAGAAGAACAAAGAATTGCACTCCTACGTGCATAGGCAATCAGAATTCATCAGATTTCAACAAGAGGGTCTCGAAAAACTACATGAGCTAGTGCAGGAGTTGTATGGCGCTGCAAATAGAAAGCCAAAGTACACGAGCGAAGACATTTTCAACTTTGATTTACTTAGAGAAAGAGAACAGAAAAAGAAAGCTGACAGAGCCGAAAAGAAAAAGAAACATCTTGAATCAGCAGTTGATGTTAGTCTTGATGAAGACGGTGATAAAGAGGAAGTAGACCAAACCGAGATGCCCGAAAAGTTTCTCGAATGGGGATTGGAAGATGATGTGTTGTATGAGACGGATGGCAGAGAAGAGTTCGAACCGCAGCATCCAGAATGGTTTAAGAAGGAAAGAGCGAAGATGCCAGACTTTTATCAAGTGATCACAGTTGAGAAGACTGAGATCACGGATAAAATCATCAGTTGGAAATACTGAAATCTTACCGGATGGTTTGTGGTAAAGCGACGGGGTGGAGTAATTCAATACTTTCGAAATGCCAACGATATGCAAAGCTTACCAACATGGGATATACGAGAGCTCAGCAGGCATGATCTGATAAATCCGACAAATAGCAGCATTGGCGGAGATCTGGAAAGATTAATTCAAAGAGAAGGTATGCGTGGATTTTTAGTGTTCAAGCCTCAACGCCCTAGAAGACGTGTGTCAAAGACCACCAAAGACCCGTTCACCGGAAAAGGAAAGATTACATGGGTCATCAATCCAGCGAAAGTTGTAACAAGGGTGAAGCTTCCTCCTGAGCAGCCTGTGACTCTCACGGACTTCAAGAAGTGGTTTTATGATGGCAAGACAGGTGAAGCAGTCATCATGTCAAACTCAAATGAAGATATCCGTATCCTAGATCCTATGGACGTATTTATGTTTTGTCTTTCCGATCTAAATATTCTGTACGGACACAAGATAAACGTCGGAGCAGGAAACAAGTACCTAGAGGAAGGGATGCTATTTCAAAGGGCAGTTGAGTGCGTGCGAGCTCAAAAGATTGAAGTGATGGAAATTTTGCTCAGGATGGACGCAAAGAAAGAAAAAGAGGAATCCAGAAAGAAGAAAACAGCTGAGACTGAACCATCCTCTCCACCAAGCAAAGATCCATCATCTGACTCGATCTTCAGATCGTTCCACTACCTCCGACTTCATCCACATATGGAGTCACTACGGAGGGTCAACAAACCACAAGTGAAGCTATTATTAACCAACCCACTGAAGCAACAACCGACCAACCAACAGATCAAGCTGCACAAGGAAAGGATCAAGGATCAGCCGCAGGCCCTGAAGCTCCGAAAACAAGACTGAAGAAGCTCAAGTACGCAACGGTCTAGGGGGATATTGTCAGGACGTTTTGAGACCGTTGGTACTTGAGTATTAATAGTTTGAGCTGGTTTATAATAGTTTGTTAAACTAGAAGGGTCAAAAGTGCAAACACGTGAAATCTAGAACAGGGCGGCGTATTTAATAACCTAGCGTATTTAATAAATACGTTGGGTAGTCAGATCTGTATATATATGTTCTTCAATGAATATCTTATCCAAGCTTCTTGACAGATTTTGGTGATTACTTTTGTGTTGTGATTCTTGTTATTATGCTTAATCCGAATATCCAGGTGCTGTTATTGATTACATCTTTTTGGGATTTCATATACAACACTTGTTGTTTGATCCATTCAAGAATCTTCATCTTCATGGTTTGGTTTTTCTTAACTTTTACACATTCAAACAACTAATCTATAGTTGTTTGAGTCATAACAATCAAGCACCGTGATCCGAATCTGATTTGGGATCACACCGGACAGATGCTAAATATTTTTACCCACAAGTTAGGAATAACTACTTCGTGGGTTCATAAGTGGTGTGTCATTTAATCATGTATCGGTCTCTGTACTGGACTCCATATGTATTGACAAACATGTGAATCTGTTGACAAGGTTATAAATATAACTTTCCCAAGTTATAAAAGATTTTTCATGCCCTGTGCACTTAATCAATTTTTGAAATGTTTTCAAAACGAGTAAGTTAATTGTATTTACCAGCGAAAGCTAACGTATTTTCAAAAGACTAAGTTGTAGGTGCAATACGAAATAGGCTGGAAGTTGCTTGGTAGTGATAAGAGGATCTTGCAAATCCTTAGATCTGCCCTAAAGTGTGATACACATTTTTGTATATTTTACGATCCGCCTGTGGATCTTTCATTACAAGCCGTCTGTATATTATTTTCGTACTTTGAACATTTGGTTTGTAATAGTAATTGAAACTCCAAGACTTCCGCTGTGTTGTGTTAATTGACTATGATGATATCAACTTACGTCACGATATTCCCCACTCGGGCCCACCGAGGTTTTGTTAGAAATTCGGGGTGTGACAATCTGCTTAATATCATCTAGAAACGGATAGCACAAACACCCAAAGGTACGAAGAAGTAAGTAATCGGGACGAGATCCCAAATAGAACCTGTTAAGGAGATAAGTGATGAAGAACCAGTGATAGTAATTGATTAATAAGGAATGCAGTAGTGGCATATGCATCATACCATATTTCTTTGGTAACCAAGCATGAAACAATTAAGCTCGAGCTACCTCAGAAAGATGGCGGTTTTTCCACTCAACAATCCCATTCTGTTGGGTAGTATAAAGGCCTGAAATGCGATAAGCAATGCTAGAATCTGAAAGAAAACGAGCCATATAACCATGAATGAGCTCAAGAGCACCATCACACTGAAGATGTTCGATGGTACAGCAGAAAGGGTTCTCAACTAGCGGTTTGAAATGTCGAAAGCAATCAACCGCTTGGAACGACAAGTCAAAGGATACATCCATGTAAATCGACTAAAATCATCAATAAGAGTAATGAAATATCGGTATCCATCTCTAGACATAACAGGCGAGGCACCCCTAATGCCACAATTTATAATATGTAAATGTAAAGTAGAATTGGATACAACTGATGTAAAAGGCAATCTAGTTGATTTCGAAACACTACAAGCAGTACATTGTGTATGTTGGGTTTTGTTTGTCAGATGTAAACACAAACATCTAGACAAACCATCATCAGACGGATGACCTAATCGAGAATGCCAAGTCTCACGAGAAACAGAAGTGTAAGCAGCAAGTGAGTATAGCTGATGCGAACTACTACGCGTGTGATGAAGAAGTTGTCCATCAAGAGTCTAAATGGACAAACAAAGATATGCGAAAACAACAGCTATAGGATGATATATCACTAACTGCGTGATCGATAAAAGGTTCTTGATTAAGTCAGGAACCACAAGAACATGTCTAAGAGTAAGAGTGCGGTCAGATAAATGAAGCACGACAGTACCAATGAGAGAAATAGTAAGAGCCATTCGTTGCGTACAAGGACTCGCTCAAAGCCGGTGTAGAGAGCAGCATCAAATGCAATAGAAGAGTCGATGGTCATACGCGTAGTGGTGCCATAGTCAGGTATCAATGAATCAACACGCTCACATAACCTAGAGAAATCCACCGATAATCCAAAATGTGGACCAAATCCACTAGAATCCAGTGTTGACCTGACAAAGAGAAGAGGTTGGCCCACTTGTAACATCAGTTTGTTGAAAATTGTTCGGCCTAAATGAATTAATATGTGGCTGAGTCCACAATGAATTATTAAAGATTTGTGGGCCTGAGTCTAAAATGGAACCTCCATTATCTCTAAATTTTTGTGAATCAAATGGGCCATGAGATCCAACTGAAAAGCAACACATATTCAGATGTTCACTACCACAGCCATTTTCTGTAAAGACCTTAGAATCATTATCTGAGTGTGTTATACCTCCATAATCATTCTCTGAAAATTTCAGATGACATCCTCCATCAATACAACAACCACCACCACTAAATCGATGGTAATCTTGAGCATCGTTGCCGTTGTTCAGACTAAACCGATTATAAAACGAATTGTCAATTTGTTTCCACAGTTCTGAGGAAGAATTCACACCATTTGTGAGGTGAAGCAAAGAAGGAGACACACTATCTCTCAGAAACAGAGACAAAATCATCAGATCTGATCCATCTCCTCTTGCATCTGAGTTAACCGGAGGTGGTGCAATCTCGCAATTCAGAAAACGTAATAGACCGAGAGCCTTTAAAAGAGTAAGAATTTGATGCCTCCAATTCAGAAAATTATCATTATGAAGCTTAATTGGCATGAAACAGTTGATATTTGGTAAAGTTTGTGTGGAATTTCAGGTGAAATCAGTCATGTTTGAAGAGGAGTTAGAGTTTGAAGATGCTGCCATGAATGAAGAAAGAAGAAGAAAAGAAGCTCAAAAAGTTGATCGGAAAAACGAAGAAGATGACCGGATTCGATGAGTTTGGCCGGAAAATACTGTGGGAATTCTAACTAACTGGTGGCAGTTATAACAGAAAGATCGGAGTTAAAGATGTTGATCATTGTAGCTGGATACCATATAGAGAGAGATGGATCAGGCTCAAATCATTATGTTTTCACGGAAGTGTACAATGAGAATACAAGATCTATATAGAGAGAACTGAAATAACCACCTAACCTCTTCAACTAACTAACCACTCTATACAGACAGTGTACATACAATGATAAAATAACTGTATACACATAGTTTGTTTAAATCCATATTGAAACGTATAGTTAATTTGTATGTAGGCTTGTAGCTTAATTTGTATATAGGCTTGTAGCTTTGTATACGATACCACCACCTTATAATTTTTCTTGTCTTTTCATGAAGTAAATATATCACATTTGTCACTTTTTTATAAAATGGAACAGGGTGACCTTTTTTTTCTAGATGTGACAAATCAAACGTTGTTTCCATAAAAAGATGATTCTAAATCTTGAATGATTTTCATACAGAACCTACAATATAGAGGCAGGTTTACTTGAGAAGAAAAATATATGGAATCAATAGAACAAATCATAACTTCCATGTCTCTGTATATCAATTCTTTAGCTAATGTAACCATTGAAATGAAATTAAAGGGTACAATTATAAACTAAAAAAATATTAATTTCACACTACAGCTTATTTAAGTCAAGTGTACCACACATGAAGAACTTAATTTCACACTACAGATTAATGATAGTTTTGTTGTGAATATAGATATTATTATGATTATCAATCATCTGATCGTTAAAGAGATTACCGAATTAAACCATGGTCTTCTCACCAAAAGACTAGAACATATACCTCCCAGCCATGGACAGATCCATTTAAGTTCTAGGTGGTGCACAGGCACCTCCTGAAAAACATGTTGACCAACATAAAAAAAACAAGTCATTCAAACAAGTTATTATAAGGCACCCTTTAGAGATTCTGATAGGCACTCATTTATTAAAAGCCTAAACTCAGTCGGCCATGTGCATGCTAATTTTGAAGAAGACCTCATACCTTAACTTTTCATAAAAGTGAGAAGAAGATTGGAATCCTTTAATAGAAGATGTGGGATGAGAATTTGACTAGAAAGATACCTCGCAATATAATGCGTAGGGAAGTTTATATAAGCTATTAATCTTAAATAGTTTGATTGATCACAACACACATCTATTTTGTATATAAACCAACAAAGTATTAGATTTGAAGAAATAATGAATGTACACAATCTTATATCAATATAAATTTGTGTTTTTATGTGAAGTAACAATAGATGGTACTCGTGATGATAAGCTGAAACCCTATGATTTATATAGTTAATTGGGTTTGTATCAAACATAAATTACGTTATTTGTTGTTAGATTAATAGTGTTTGTTAATTAGTTATCAAGAAAGACACCGTTGATCAATCGTTATGCAGTACAGTTTTCATTTGTTATGATACAAGAGATATGTCCTCTAATACATAACTTGGTTTAAAAAATTGGGTTCTAGTTAACGTTGAATTGTATCCCTTAAAAAGATAGAACCCGCTTTTTGTGCCCAACATATAATGCGCTAGAATTATAGCCGATTTTTTGTTAATTATTGTTTTTACCGGACACATTTTTGCACCCCCTCACCAAAATTCCTGGATCCGCCACTGCTCCCAGCTAAAGTTGTAATGGCAGTTTTCACCGATACATACTTCAATATGTCTCATTGCAAGACACATCTAGCAATGAGATAAACATATCTCCCCTGACATCTCTTTCGGGTGTAAACGAGACACGCTACTCGCAAGCTACTCAAAATCGCCTTGAAAAACACTCGAAACAAGCACAGCTTGAACAAGCTCGAGCATAAGCTCCACTTATCTAGATCGAGCCAGCTCACGAATCTATTATTTATATAGTTTTTTAATATTTTAAATATATATAGTTATGTAAAAGTTAAATAATATAGTTTTTTAATATTTTAAATATATATAGTCAGTTTTTTTCTACTAATCAAAGGTAATTATGTTGAATTTCTTACCATTAGATTAGCAAGATAAATCCCAATAACATTCCCGTTTTTAGCAGTGTCAAATCCCAAAAGTGAAATGCAGTTTAACTCTAATGCTTTTGACTTTGGGTCCTCAACAAATTGGCTGTTGACTATCCCAACCCAAATAAGCTGTGACCGAATTTACCTTGAAAAGCTCATGTTGAAGATAATAATCAACTTTAAAACTAATAGTTTGACTCTCAACAATCTATTAACAAAGCAGCCTCTATTTATCCAATCATTTAAAATTTGTAATGTTTACCTCAAGATTCCTGTTTCGGGCTAGATCGAAAAGTCTTCCTTGACCCAGGATGCAACAATAGTCCAATTAAGTCTTAGACAAACGTCGGTGTAAAAAAATTCTAAACAAAATTGCTGTAAAAAACATTATATTATTGTCAGGTATATCTTAAGTAAGTAGCATTCTTAAAATCGACTGAAAACCGCAATTTCTTTTGAAATGGCATCCAGTTCTGATAATCAGTCTTCAATTTTCTCTCCCGCCATAAGTATGAAATCTCTTTGATTTAAATCTCGGCCATCGGATGACAACTTGCTACCCTCGTGCTCATTTTGGAACGAATAAGCATCCATCTCATGATTATAAGGAATCAAACAAAGTAGCATGAGAGAAAGTGGACTAAAAATATTGTTATTATGTTCCATGAACATATTTAATCTATAACTAACCTGAATTCATGAAGATTGCAGAATGTCCCTTATCGAATCTGCCATGGATGAGTATTACTTATGCGATTCTTGAATTCGATAATTTCCATTCGAAGATTGTAGCTTTAATTAATGCAGACTTGAAATAACATATGTGAAGTAAAGACGCCCTAGGGCATGCGTAAAATAAAAGTTTAGCATTGATATGTTTGTTACTAAGGCTAACCCTTTTCAACCTGAACACATTTTAGCATGTTACCCGACTTACCCATCTTGCCACCTCTAGCTAGACGCTAGATCTATAACACAGACATTGAAAATCTCTTAGACCGCCTTGATCGAGTAAAAAAGAAACTACAAATAAAGCATGCTTGATATCTTTAATCAAAAGCAGATCAAATTAATTTATAACTTGAATCAAAAGAAAAAATTGAATATATGTATCAAACAAAAAACATAACAATACGTATGACCCGTTCAAACAAAACCAAGATTTATAAACAATTGATGCCATAGCAAATTCATCGTGAGTTTGCATACAATGATTTGATAAGAGTAGAAAACTTTAATATCCATGCCTAATATAATTTTCAAAACATGAATCACATAAGTAAGAAGAACACAATTACCTTTTGTTCCTTCAACTCCTGATTGGTGTTATTCCCCAATGACACATCAAAATTTAGATACTGAAGATCTTTATTGGCAGAAAAGTTTGGGTATGGATGATTTTTGTTTGGCGATGAAACGGAAGATTTTGCAGGTTTGTGTTTGGGATGAATTGTGTTTGAGATGAAGGGAACGACGGTTGAAAAGATTTAGGGTTTTTGATGATATTAAGTTGTAAAAGATTACCTAATAAATTTCATAATTAGCATCTAGTACTTCCATTTTAGCTTTTCCCGCCTAAATCACACTCCCCTTCCCTTTGGTTTTCGGGTCATGCGGACCCATTTAAGCTATTCGGGTTAAAAGTCTATTACGTATATAAAGGTTATAACCTGCCTCAATACGTTTGATTCTCTTCAAACCTAGGGTTTCGAAGATCCCTCGCGCATAACTCTCTTCTCCATCCCTAATCGTCGCCTCCATCCCTAATCGTCGCCTGGAAATCTTCAACAAATAGGTTAGATTATGATTTCTCTCTGTTAATCACGTTGATTTTCCGAGTCTTTAACATTCAATCTTTAACCCTTGGTTTTCTCTCACCACCGATGATCAACAATTTTTCTCATTCAAAACCTGCCACCGTGATTCTCATCAGTTACATTCCTATTGTTTGTGGTTAATTGTGTTTAGTTCAGATTCAATTTGATGTACGATTTAGGGTTATTTTGGTCCATTCGATTTGATGTACGATTTAGTGTTTTTCGGTTGATTAGTAGTTGATGTGTTGTGTTATTCTGATTTATGGTCTTCTGATTCAAATATGAATATTTTTTTATGTTTGTTATGATTATTTTTTATGTCTGAACATTGATAACCAAACCTCCAAAAATAAGTTCCTATACAGAAGCAAGATTAAGGTGACATCTCATTAAGCTCTTTGAGAGTCTAGGATCCGGCGGGTTTAGACGGAAGTTTGGGTAGAAATAGAACTAATTCAGTTTAAGAACGGAGTAGAAGCAGCGAATGTCTAATGATTTCATTCATACCGAAAGAGTGGAATTTCACTAGCGTTTTCCCTCTGGGAACTCCAAAACTTACAAAACTATGAACATATGACACTATTTGTAGACGCTTTACCTTCGTGCGAAGTGAACATATTTAACTTTGTACGAAGTGAATTACCTTCATATGACGTGAGCATTTTACCTTCGTACGAAGTGACATCTAACCACCTCTCACGTTCACCCTTAAGTTCTGCGTTCATATCTAATCTATACAATATTCAACACACACTCTATCTAGCCTATTCATACAGTGACGGACATAATATGCACCAACAATTTTCCCCTTGGGCGTCACTGTCGAAGCTTGATCTTGATCTTGAAATATGAGAGCCGTGTTTGAATATTCTACAACTTCAATCAGGATTCTGTTGATGTCGTAGAACGCGTCAACAAATTCCCCTTGATTGATGATTCGGGTTTGCAATTTCTTCAATACATTCCCACTGAAATAATTCCTCTTAGAATAAATCTTCAGGTATTTGTTTGCACGGTTCCCGACCTCCTCTAATTTGCTTAACTGTAATCTTTACGAATACTCACGAACTCGAAACTAATCAATGAAGCTTCTCAGTTTCGATGATAACCACATTCGTGTTCAGTTTTTGATTTAACTCTTTAGCACGAGAGCCACCACAAATCTCTTAATCTTCAAAAACCCAACCAGCAATTGATGGAAACTTTGAATTACCACACCGGTAAACTTCAAGTCTGTGAATACCCCCGAAAAATAAGAAATCCTGTTTTCCGTAATCACATTTAAGCATACTCCTAAATTATTGATCAGTAAAACTCGGTAATCTCTTCAACCAGTAAGCAAATCTTCATCCGAATCAAATCATCTGGTAACACATTCAGATCTGAGAAACAGTCTTCCGCGATGAAAATCACATTCTTCCTCTTTACTCACAGTAACAAATACATAGCCATCTCCGCTAGACAGGTGCAACTTAATCAACAAACATCGTCATTCAACGGCCGTTAGTCTGAAGAACAATTCTATCTGCTTAAAGACTAAACATCCTGACACCTTAGATGCAATATCTTATACGTGCCGACAATACAAGTTGCATCTCCTGATGCTAATCCTTCTAACCATGCCCACATCAAAGATCGGGACTCTAACCCTTAAACATCAATCTGTATCACGATCTGAAAATTTTGCACCTTCTATGATCACGAACTAATGAAACTAAATCTTTTGCATCCCCGGATAATCTAGAATCGGAAACCACCTGAATACTGTTGCATAGTTACGAATTTCAAAAATGCCGAAATTTCAATATATTTACATGAAATTTTTATTCCCCTCATTTTGCAAATTCTGATGTCTCTAAACTCTACATCAAAAAACTCCACTATGCGGAAATATGTCACTTTGGTCCACAAAAGTGCGTTTTTCATCAATGTGGATTTTACGTTAAGGCCCATTAGTAGTCACTATACCAAATGATCATCATTCTCCACATGTATCCGTGACTACCCCATTCTCGTCAACCCTCTGTGATCGTGTCATCATATCTACTCTTAGAAGCCCTCGACGGTGTTACCGAACATCCCATATTTTTCGTTAAAATCTCGAAAAATTTTTCAACCACCAAATTTTTCTGGACATTCGTCACATCGCCACTATCAAAAAATGCCTTCGTACAAGGGTAATTACCTTCGTGCGAAGTTACTCTATCTTCGTGCGAAGTGGCGCCTCTCTTCGTACGAAGTGCCGCCTTTCTTCGTGCGAAGGTAACTATCTTCGTGCAAAGTGAGTACCTTCGTGCGAAGATAATTCCACGATGAACATGTTTTTTCGATCCAAAATCCTTATTTCTGCGAATTTCAAGATGATTCTTCCACAGATCCGGTCAAAATTCATTTCTAAACAATCCTATGGTTTCAATTTTACTTTTCGTCCGTAGATTGTCCGTTTATTTGATGATTTATGTCTAAAACTTCTCATAAGTCCAAAATTCACGAGTGTTGGTGATTCAATCAAGTGTTAGATCAATTGAATCGGTAACGTAGCTCTGATACCAATTGAGAGTCTAGGATCCGGCGGTTCTAGACGGAAGTTTGGGAGAAATAGAACTAATTCGGTAGCATGTTATTAAGAATGGAATAGAAGCAGCGGAAGTCTAATGATTTCACTCATACCGAAAGAGTATACATCTTTACAAGTTGGCGAAACTCTAGAGAAATGTTGCCAGCGTTTCCCCTTTGGGAACTCCAAAACTTACAAAACTATGAACGCACGACATATTTATAGACACTATACCCTTGTGCGAAGTGAGCATATTTAACTTCGTACGAACTGAATTACCTTTGTACGAAGTAAGCATTTTACCTTCGTACGAAGTGAATTACCTTCGTACGAAGTGCCATCTAACCACCTCTCACGTTCACACTTAAGTCGTGTGTTCGTATCTAATCTATACAATATTCAACACACGCTCTATCTAGCCTATTCGCACAGTGATGGACATAATATGTACCAACACTCTGCCTCTGTGAATCCATCATATACTAAAACAGAACATAAGGCATGTTTGTGAAATTACCTACTTTTCATTTATTGTTATTATAATTTTTTTTCATGATTACATATATATTAAATTTATCTTTGGGGAATTGATGAATTTGTTTTACATGGGATCAATTTTTGGAATTTGTCTATTTGAGTTTGCTTGCAAACACTATGTGTTGTGACCGAATGCTTTGCTTTTGTCATTGTCTCCTAAATGTCCCTTTTTATTTTTTTTATTTGTTTAATGTTGTGTGTTGATCATTTGTTTTTTGCATCCTTTGGCATCATGAGTTAGCTAGGTCAAGTTCAAAAGAAGCAAGATCATTAGCGATAGATATAAGTATAAAGTGGATAATAACTAATTATGCTACATATAAAACATCGAAAGCAATGCATGAGAACTACGACGCAAGCAATTGTGGAGACTTTGGTGACGAGGTTCGTCAATAGTTGTCACATACCATCATTTGGGACATATCAATGGTTGTTTCAACAAGTGAGAGTTCACTATCACAGGCAATTAGAAAATGTTCCCTGTCTCATCAGTGCCATTAACATGTATCTCAAGGTAATCAAATTTGTAAATATTTACTATAATAGTCTATTATTTTAGTTTGATTTTTAGTCCATCTTGGTTGGCTCTAATTATAAGAGGTGGAAGTGTAAGAAAGTGGTGAAGCGCAACATGTTGAGTGGAGTAAAATCCAAACACATTGACAAGATCGTTGTGCCCTATGATACTTTATCAGCTGTACCGGGGGTTTCATGCAACTTGTGTAAAAAATTGACGAAGCGCAACATGTTGAGTGGAGTAAGATCCAGACACCTACTGACCAGATTGTTGTGCCTATGATACCCTATCAGTTGTACCTGGAGGTAATAGTTTGATCTTCAATTGGCATTATTGATATTTTGTCACATGCATATGTTATTTCATGTTAAGAGTGTATGCTTGATCTATTTTTCTTCCATGTTTTTTTATTATTGCAGATGCTTCTCAAACCATGAGTCTCTAGGATAAGCTTGTGGTGCTAAAGTTTAATGATGGCTTGGGGACAACATTGAGATGCATGGTTCAAAGTACGTGGCTATCGTGTTAACACAGTAGTGCATTGAAACTTAATTGCATAAGTAGTTATAGGATTCTGTTATAGTGTTATCAACCTTAAATATGGTCTTTTGGTATAGATCATGGACTGATCATCTTAGTATAAATAGGCTTAATATTCCCTGTTAATGGTTGTTAGTGTGTCAAGCTCATTTTTTAGTCCAACACGTAAGCGAAGTATGTTAGAGATTGTATCCGCTATTTTATTTTCCTTTCTTCTATTTGTAGTTATGAGATCTTTAGAAAACCAAATCTGTAATTTCAGTTAGAAGAAGTATTTACATATTTATGAGTATATCGATTTTATTATTCAGTCTGTGATGTGCACTTCAAGGAGGATAAGGAAAAACGATTTCCAATCAAATAGTGACTTGTTATCTTCACAAATAATTGTTGTAATAGTGTGATGTACCTGTTTTTTGTTTATAATTATCAGATTGTAAGCCGAATCTTGACAAGGAGCCAAACCCAGTGGTTGGAATTATGGACTTAACGAAGGTATGAACGTCTTGATTATGTTTTAGTCTTTTAACTGTAGTGGGAGTATACGGCACTGTGATTCTAATCTCCTTCGGTGTTTGAATTAAATCGATTCTCATAGATCTAAGCCTGGAAAATCTTGAGGCTCGGGTTGAGTAAAGGTCGAAATAGGTAAGGTTATCAGAAAGGATAAGTTAGCTAGGGACAAGATAAATATATATGGCATAGGAAAGAAATGCAGATGGAATGGATACAACCAACCCGAGTACACATCTATTAATAATTAAATCGAGCGAGTTTTATTAGTGTGTAAATCTAATTAGGAAACATTATAACCGTATTGATACAATTTGGCTGGGTCAAGTCCAGTTAATACCGAATTTCTCTCCTTTACTTCAATCAAACTTATTTGATGTGATTTTTATACCAACTATAATTCATAATCTGGCAACCAAATTCGTGTTTTTGGTTGCTCTGATGGCGGCTCAGAAGCAAACTTTAAAGGCAACCAAGAATCCCACAAGGTAACCAAGAATCCATTTTTCTTCTACTAATTTCCCAAACTAATATTTTCTTTCTTATCTTATAAATGAAATAGTAGGAGAAAAATTCAGGCCTCTCCAACATTCTTAAGATCCCCAGGAAATGACTCCCTCGGTTTGTGCATCAATTTTTTTTATTTAATGAAAAAATAAAATCTAACACCAAATCTTAAGAAAATAACGTTTATGATTTTTATTTCAACCCGATGAATTATAGCTAAGTTGAGATTATATCGAGTCTGTTCTCAATGTGATTGTGTAGTCACTCATGACATTTCTCCTAGCCTGGTGCATGCATTTTACATTATACAAAGCTCACGAGTCACGAGTTTGTCGTACTTTTAAAAAGAGAAGTCTTTTTTCACAAAAAAATGTGGTCAAGTCCATAAGTTGATTTTGTATTTTCCCCCAAAATGTAACACTTTCCTGGTGGTGTTTTCAAACTTGGGGACCACTTGAATGACTTAATCGTAGGAAAAATGCGGTTAAGTCCATACGCGGTGCTCTTTCTGCAGAAAAGTTGAGATATCATTTTCATATTCTTTAGGTTCTGGTGAACGTAAAGTTATAACAGTTTTTTGTTTAATAGGTTTGTTGATGTAGGAAAATTGGTTGGCATCGATTATTACTTGAACAAATCGGCTGAAGATGCAAGCATATCATACCTTTTAGCCAACAGAGTTAAATAAACATAAATTTAAAGAGACTGGATTTTCAATAAGCTGCATTTTAAACAACAGGTACATCTGATTTAGTTGGCAAAATACTTATTTTGTATACCAAAAATCATATTTGAACTTCATTATGGCTCTTGATTAAATGCATTTCCACTAAAATCTTCGTAACAATCTTATAATCGGATTGATTCTGATGTTTTTTTTTAATCTTTGATGCTATTTATGATTGTTTTAGATATTGCTAATATGTTGAGCTGGCCACATAAGTCACAACTTTTCCAAAACGCATAAAAGTGTAAAACCTCTCGAATCACCAAAAAAGACCATATAATATATTAACTTTGCTTCTTGACAGGTTAAAGTTCCAGACATTGCAATTGCGTAAATAATTAATGGAATGTAAGACGATGAAATAACCTGCTTGCAAAAGACTCAAGAGATTTAGAAAGATTAATTGAAGGTTGATTACCACCAATCTCTTCTGAGTAAACTTATCAATCATAGCATTTTTAATATATGATTTATAGTTCTAAAACAAGGCTGGACAGGATTTTGGCAGATCTGTTCAGCTATCAATATGGGTCAAGTCGATCTTAGCATCATATGACCCAATACGGGTCGTATTGAATTAGTAATTTTATCATACACGTGTTGTATTAAATTTTGACAAAATACTAAAAATTTACGTTTAACTAATATTTAGAGATTTCATATATTGATAATATTTAGATGATTTAGTCAAAATCATAAGATGACACTTCAAACTTTGAACTGGTCAAACTGTTTTGGGGGATAATGAATCATGGCACTTCTTAATGTTGCCATGCCTTAGATTTCTTTTGATTAGAGGGCTTATTTTATTAAATCCCAACCATTAGAACCTTTTAGCTGTACAAATAAAAGACATATAAAAGTTAATATAGTTATTATATTTCAACTATTACTATAATTATATAATATAATTCCTTGACTTACACTTTTATGACATATATTGTATTTTGAATATTAATAGAATTACTATATTTCAAATTTGGGTTAATATGTATCAGCTTCTATAAATTCTTTTGATTTTGGGTGTTTATTTGAAATTGTTGTTTGGTACACATTCTATGTCAATTGACTTTTTGTTTTTCTAAATTGTTTTGATTATTAATATTTAAAACTTTTTGCTTAGTTCTACCAACTGTTATAAACAAATGCATCAACTATGAAAGTACAGTGCAGACACTTGAGAATATTATGGGTGTTGAAATTCATGATTTTTAAAGAAATATGACAATTCATTTTGCTATTATCAGTTTCTAATAGCAATTACATAATTGGTTAAACAATATTTCTATATACAATAAACATGCACTTTGTTTGACCCATTCCCTTATGGTTTAAAATTTTGGTTTGACCCATTTTAGATATAAGGTGAACCAGGGAGACAAAAGAGTCGAAAAATCAACCACTATATGCCACATCACGTTAACTTGCTTTTATCCATCCATGATTAGAAAAGGCACATCCTTGAGTTCATGGGATGCAAGTGATAAATCATTGCTCCTGTTTGCCATGAGTTGCATTGCTGCAAAAACACTATTTTTTTTTTATTGAGATAGTGTTTGATAGATTAATTTATAAGTGTTTTTTATTAGATTTAGCTTTAAGTTCATTGTAAGCACAACTCTACCATGGCATTGCATCTAATTTTTAAGTTGAATATTTAATGTAATGGAGTTATATGAGATTGAATGTTTAAGATTTCATGGATGTTTGTAGGAATTTAAGAAATATGATATAAAAATCACATGACGACATATAATGCTCTTTGTCAACACATTGAAAACATATTATTTTGTCAAAACCGTGAAGTTCGCGGGTATTAGCACTAGTAAAGGAAAAAATAACATACGAATTTATACCGATCATGGATCATGAATTTTAGGCAGGAAGCCCATCTCGTAGAATGCCATGTGTCCCCCATTTAGTTTCTTTTATTATATATATTTTTTTAACAGCTAATTTATTTAATCCCCTGTTGTCTGTCGGACTTGAACCCAAGATCTTTCCTTTCTCAACCTAGGTGTTTTAAAGATTTTGTCTTTGCCAATAGACCACCACCCCATTGATTAGTTTCTTTTATTATATACCTAGGTTAAAACAGGTTGGGTAAAAAATGAAAATAAAGAAAATGAAAACCAATAACCATTATTGATTAAGTTCATATATATAAGATCGTGCTACCTATATAATTGGATTGGCTAAGTGACAAAAAAAATAAAAATCGGTACACAATCTGATTGATCCAAATTCATTTTTTTGACCGAAAACCGAATATGTAATTCGGCTAAGTTTTAAAAGCCTTCGGTTCGGTTTAGTTTGGCTTTACGTTTAATCGGTTTGAAACGGAATAATGACACTCTGCTAATATCCAAGAACACTATTGAAATACTAACTGATGTAATCGAGATAAAGCTATAAATTTAATACAATATATTATGAAATACAAACTGAACTCGGTTTGATTTGGTTGAATTTTGCCTAAACCTTACTAAGTTGAATCTTATTTTACTGAATTCCAAAGGATGCCATTCAGCAAAATGAAACAAACAGTTGATGATATAAATTCCATTATGATTCAACGTGACCAACATCTCTTACGAACAGCTTTTCTAGTTCTGAAAGCAAAATCACAAAAACACACACAATTCAAGTTAGATGTGAAGCGATTACTTGAATCGAAGATTAATTATCCGGAAAATGAATCTAGATATGCAACATAGATTGTAAAAAAATCATGTTTTGACAGCAAAAGAACTTGAGTGGTCAACCAATCTCACAGTTTTAACGGGTCAATTAGAAAGAAAAGCTCATAGAGAATTGCAAAATAGAGTTCAAAATTCATCCAGAGTGTAAATTCATGAATAAAATTTAAAACGATATGAATCATTTTCTTTGAATAAATGCAGTAAATAAACAAAGGTAAGTTTTATAATGTAACAAACCTCTGTACCAGGGACGCCTATCATACTCTAGTCTTGTAATTTGAGGAATAAAAAACGAAACAGTCTTTTCCAATTTGAAGTATGCTCGCAAGCATACACTTGACATTAAAAATCACTAAATTGATAAGGTACTTATAACATTTTGAACATGATGCACATTCTATACCTCCTATTTTGAATGTAATGGTCCTAACCCCTTGATCCACATTACGAACTGATTTAATATCTAGTACAAGAGCACCAGAGGGTTCCAGAAGTGGTATCTTCGGATTGTCCTTCCCATGGACATTCATTCTTGACCCAACAAAAAGTCAAATGCAACATCAAACTTTATTCAACAAATGATATCAAGCCAATGGTTACATGCTCATTAACCCACATATACATGGAGTGATCACATACCTACACTTTGAGTTGACTCAGTAAATAACCGCAACATAATTGATGCAATGCTTAACTTTATGAAAATATCGTTTTGACAAAGTTCACGGTCATGGAAGGCATAGTAATTATGTCATTCTGTTAGGCCAGGAACATGTAAAAATTCTGATGTTTTAATCTATAATGTTTAAAAAGAAATAATGTGTACTGCAACCCATAATTCTAACTGAAATCTTTATAAGCATTGCCTTGAATCACTTTAGACAAATAAAAGGTATTATTAAAGAATGTTTGTGGATCAAAATCTTTTTAAGCATTATTCAGTTACGGCACTATACATAACCTAAACACCATAGCTGATTAACACCACATATCGACGAAGAAAATCAGTACCTTATCTAAGCTGATTAACAGCTTCGGATACCATTGCAAATCCTTAAAAAACCCTAAACTTAGTTAATTTTCCAAACTTTGTCTCGATTAAACCTCCGTACTCATCATTAACAAAGAAATACAAAGATTCATACGGATAGAAATAGATAAAGTTGATGGGAAGCAATACCTTTGTTCGGATCAATCAGATTACGTGTTCGTACAACGCCATTGAGAATGCTCCTGTGATCAAAGCTTTAATGGAGAAAGAACACAGTGCTTTGGGTAGGAGACGAAGAATTGAATTGTTGGAGTTTAGGGTTTTCAAAACCGGTAAAACATCTTAAAGGATCCGAAGAATACCGGGTCCCCGGGTGTAAAGAGTGAGGTCTCTTCCTATTCTATAACAAAGACACGTGAACATGATCAAAGATCAATTGCCAGGTGTAATCTTGTTTAAATAATGCCACTTGTCAAGATAATAGTGGCCTTATCCAAAATAGCTTTAATATATTAAAATAGATAGATATAAATATATAGATTACTATGAATTATGATACTTTATTTGATTTGATGCATGCTCTTTGTTCTTCTTTTATTTTTATCATCGAGTAACCATCTAAATAGATACTCTGTTAAAAGTAAATTCTTTATTCATCGTCACCAATAATGATGGAGAAAGTGTGATTTTTACGGTAAATCGCATGTGCCCTCGATGTGTTTCTTGCTTTAACCACTAACAAACATACAATGTGATATATATTTTATGTATGTTTCTAATAAAATATAAAATATGTTTATTAAAAGTAATCCTTTATCCAATTTAATAACATGGATTTTTTGAAATGCTATTGTTTGTTTATTTTTTCATATTTTGGGCTATCTTGGTTTATAGTGGACCACGATGGGCTACCTCCTCTCTTGTTGACTTCTCACATTGTTCTCGACCATGTTCTTATCGTAGCTTCTCATCCGATCTAAAAGTCATCGCTATCCTACGTGACTTCTTTTGCTTTGCTCCGGATCGGTTGAAAATTGACTGATTGCCTTTCATGGTAATTCCTTGTCAAATAGGTGTTTTGCTTTGCTAAAGGGATGCTTGTTCTTTTTTCGTTTCATCATCATACGAACTCGCCTCTCTCAATTTCATCTTTATTTTGTTCTCAAAGTTTATGAGTAGGGGTTTTTTCAAAATGAATAGCTTTTAAATATAAAGAGATACGCTAAAGAATCACTAAATTTCGTGTTGTATAGATTCCACAAACATGTTAAAATAGATGAGATAGCATAATAGCTATATTTCTGGTGTGGCCAAAGAGTGAAGATTGTTTGAAGGTCGAAATCTCCATCAAAACAAGTGAGACCAATAGGATTCTTTAGTTATCTCACAGAGCATTATATTTGTAATAAGTGTTGTCGGGTATAGAGATGGAAAAGAGAATTGGTTTTTGTGATTAATCTCTTAATAATTACAAAGACAAAATAACCACTGTTTATAAGCTATATAAAGGTTCTATCGATGGAAATAAAGCCTCTTATGGGTTGTAATTGATTAGTCAGAATGGAGCCTTGATTGACGGGAAATGATGCCAATCTTTGATGATAAAAATAATTTCCTTTTTATCACTCCCCCTCAAGTTAAATAGTGGGATTTCCAATATTTAACTTGTCCAAACAATTTGTGTGAGATCCTGCTACTCGTGGCTTTGTTAAGGATATCGGCTAGCCGGTTTTCTGATCGAACAAAGAGCAATTCTATGATCTTGGCTTCTAACTTCTCTTCAATGAAATGTATGTCCACTTCCACATGTTAGGTTTGATCATGTTGTAATTTGATCATAGATTTGTATTGGTGCTTTGTTGTCACACATAATGCTGCTTGTTTCATTTTGTAGAAGACCAATCTCAGTTTTTTCGTATCTAGAGTACTTCGGCTAAACAAGTTACCCCCTGAATTCAACTTCAACACTTTAGAGAGCAACAACCTTCTATTTCATACTTCTCAAGTGACAAGATTTCCTCTAACCGGAGTAAAGTAACCTGATGTTGACCTTCTATTACCTTTTGTCTCCTGCCTAGTCAACATTAGTGTAAGCAAACTACATGTTTGACATAAACAGGACTCCATGACCAACTGTCCTTTTAATATACCTGATTATTCTCCAAATTGCCTCCATATAGGAAACCTGTGGTTGAAAGTATATCAGCTTCCCTACTATTCATTGGTACCTCTCTTGTCTACTAACTTAGCTTCTTCCATCATACAGAGCTTGAGATTTGACATCATTGGAGTGTCTTCGAGCTTACAAGCAACCATCCCTCTTTCTGCCAATAAGTCAAGAATGTATTTTTTCCAACAAATTAATATCCCTTGTTTATAACTAACAACCTCAATACCAAGAAAGTATTTAGGTCGGTGAACAAGTTTTCTTTTAGCTTCTCCATTTCTTCTTCATCATTCCTTGTGATAATCAGGTCATCGACATAAATATTTAACCAGGTTACCAACTTGTCTTTCTGCTTTAGAAACATAGTATGATCAGCTTCACTTTGTTTAAAGCCATATTTCTTCATAGTTATAATAAACCTCCTAAACCAGGCTCGTGGGGATCGTTTTAACACATACAAGGATTCCTTTAGGTGACATACTTCTCCTTTCTTAAAATATTTTAAAAATCCAGGAGGGAATTCCATATAGACTTTTTCTTCAATGCCCCATGCAAGAAGGCGTTTTTGACATCAAGTTGATGAAGAGGCTAATTTTCATTAGCTGCTATAAAGAAGAGGACTCTGATTGTGTCAATTTGGGAAGCAGGAGAGAATGTTTCAGAATAATCAATCCCGTACGTTCTTTGTACCCTTTAGCTACTAGCTATGCTTTGTACCTCTCAATCGACTGTAGGTCCCTATCACGTGGATCCTTACGAGATTGACAATCCATCAAGGGTGTAGAATCCCCTTGATAGATCACAAACACATAAACAAGTAATACAATGAAGAACACGAACAATTAGTTTAAACCGATCTTCTATGATTAGCAAACGTAATGTTTACAATTACTCAAGATCACCAGAGCTCACAGCCACTCTCTGTGTTTTCTCTCACAAACTCTCTGTAACTTCTCTCAGACTGTCTAACCTAAACCCTAATGCATAGTGCTATTTATATAACACAACCATACAAACTGGGCTAGGCCCACGTACATAATAATACAAACTCGGACTAAGTAATACAAAGTGTAGGTCCACTTGGAGGATCAAGATTAACCTACTTCCCTATTTATACAACACAAATACGAGTGCGGAATCCTCGTGTGTATGCAAACCAAAGCAAAGTCAGAAACACAGGATAACCAAAGATTCAATATCTTGATTAACAGAAGAGAACTAGTACAAACACATACAAACAATGTTCATATAGACTCATGAAATACTCTCTATGTTCTTGTGCTTCAATGTCTCTCTCTAGCTTGTTCACTAATGTCTCATGTCTCTAGTTACACTGAGAAGTGCATGTCTGTTTATATAGTGCCCACACCTAGCAACAATACAAATAATGTTGCTGGTCATACGAAACACCACAAGACACGAAGAACCTTCTCCAAAAGATGCTCGTACGAATGACCCATGGCTTCGTACGAACACAACCTGGCTCGTACGAATCAAGCAGGATGCTTGTTACATGAGCCACTCGTACGAATGGAATGTGACTCGTACGAGCAACATATTGCTCGTACAAAGCATCTCTCAATCGTACTTGGATGTGTTCTTCGGAGAACGTGCCAACAGATATGACATACACAAGACTTAACAGTATGCACATATGCACTGTTTTACACAGACAGACTAATCATCGTACTAAATCAAGATGGGAGGATAACTTGATTTGGTCGACACGACCAAACTATACAGACACATTAAACAAAGACCATAGAATTACAAACGTAACTAAGAACAAGCGACAGACACAAAAGTGTATCAACAAACTCCCCCTTGGCTGTTGCTTGGTCTTCGGTCTTCATTCCGAATTGCCTATTGTATCAACAAACTCCCTCTGAAGATCTTCAATCCAACGTTGATTGATAATCAGGTCTTCAAAACTTTCCAGAAACATCAAACCTGTCCTGTTTCCTTTTGGGTGTCACTAGAGGTAACTGGATTGGTCACGATCTGCTGTACATTAGATTCTACCACTAGAATTGAAGCAGAAACTTTTGGTTGCGAGGATGAGGCTGAAGCATCAGGATTGCCAGGGTCTTCACTATCCTGATCACGTTTACGTTTAATCTCATGTGCTTAGCATCTTTCGTTCCACATAATGTTCACTCGCTTTCTGCTCATTTCAAATACGTTTTTAATACCATTAAAGCCTTCAACCAGTGTAGCATTACGAGAATGATACCATTCTCTCAAGTCGTTATGTTTAGCAGCTAATATTTCGGCAGATCGTTGTACAACCGCACTACGTTCTTTCACCCTATTTATCTCAATCCCCTGAGAGTTATCAGCTGCTCTCATTTGTTATAGCTGTGTTGCCCTTTCAGCATCTGCAGCCTTCAGTTGCTCATTTTCCTTTGTTAACTGAGCAATTTCAGAATCCTGTTTTCTAACAGTCTCTTTCAAAGAATTTATCTCCAGTTGTTGTTTGACAACTGTGTTCCAATTTGAAGACATAAACTCCGAATGCTTGTTAATCTGAATTGCTGCAGCTTACAACTGAGAGAATAGAAAATCCACTGTCTCATCCTTTTCCATTTTAGAGAATAACAACTGCCTCGTTTTGTGTTTTGTTGATGAGTTGTGGACTGGGATTGTTAAACTGATGAATTAGTAGGTTGTGATTGAACTGGAGTATCTTCAGTCGAAGGTGTTTCAGTTGTTGTGGTATTTGATGGTTGTGGTTCAGAGGTTGTATTAGGTTCCGTCATTATATGTTCGGTCTCCTCCGTTGTAAAGGTAGACTGGACTTCTGCAACTGGCTCCAGTACAGTTTCTTGATGTGAGGTTGTCAGTTGTGTGATTCCAGGTTGTGCTGACGATGTTCCCATAGTCTTTTTGCTTTGTTTCTTTCTTCCCTTATCACCACCTGTAGCACCTACATAACTTGCACCACCATTACCATTATTATCACCATCATCATCATCATCACTTTTTCCCTTTTTATGACCAAAATTATCTTCGATCATCCTTTTCAGAATTGGTTCTTCATTATTTGACTCACTGTCATCATGGCGCCACTTATCGTTTTCCGGTGCAACATATTCATCATTTGCCAAAAAATCGATCAATTTACGAGGAGGTGTGCTTTCCTTGTAACGTTTTGCTGCTACACCTCTAAAGATCTTCAACGAATGTTCCATCATGATCTCAACTTTTAGAATATCATTGTCGTCCTTTAAAAGATTCGGATGTTGCACATTCAAGATCATTTGGAGAAAACGAGGATACATCTGTAACGCCTCGCGTTTCCGTAAAATTTATTTTAAGAAATACGTGTCGTACCACTGAATTATTTATTCGTCTAATTTATTATCATTAGTATTATTATTTATTTAGTTATTATTTTTATAGATAATAATAACAATAATAATAATACCAACGACAACAACAACAACAACAATAATAATAATAATAATAAACAAAATAAATTCAGCGTTTTATGAAACTTGTACTTGAAATCAGATCTCGTCGGTACGTTCGGGCCACTCAAAAACGTTAGAACGGGTTAACGGGCCTTGGCCCAACACACCACCTAAACCCTAACTAAAACCCTAATTATATTTATAAACACACAACACACACACTTACACCCCTCAAAAAAATTCACAACGTCACACCCCCTTTCCTCTTGATTTTTCCGGCCACCGGAGCTCCGGTGACAGTGCCGGTGCCGGCGAACAACCTCCCACACCCATCCTCCTTCCTCCACCCTCACACACCTACCCCCCTCTGCCGCAAACACCCACCACCTCCACTCTCCACCCCTAACACTCTAAGTCCCCTCAACAATCGGCCGAGCACCCTCGTCTGATGACGGTGCACGGCAGATTAGAAAGAAAGAAAGTGAGAGAGCGAGAGGAGAGAGAGGAGCGGTGAAGCCATGTTTCGACTGAAGGCGGCAGCGGAGCCGCGTTTCGATTACAGCGGTGGCCGGTGGTGTTCAGCGGCGGCTGCGGGCTGCTTGGGATTCAGGCAGTCTCGATGCAGCCAAGGCCTGCCATTCGAGTCTTGGTTCAGCTTTGATTCGGGTTGGTCTCGTTCAGGTCAGGTTTGGTTCAACTCAGGTTCACATATCTCCGACTCCGACATCGATTTGGTCCGAGTTCAAAGTCAATCCCGATCAGTTCAGGCACGAGTTCGGGTTTTGGTTCGACGCCAGTCTCGAGTCAGATTGGTTCACGCCAGATCTCGATAGAAAAATATATATGTTTATATTGTTCCCTTTTATTGATTAACAACTCGAACCATCGTAAGTAGTTACACCTTGAGTATTAATCGTCTACTTTACAAAAAGAAAATATAGGGTATATGAATATACATTTATTTCGTTGACTAATTGTTGAGTTTTAAACAGTTGATCGACAACTTGTATTGTCGGGTTCGTCCAAAAACAGGGGAAACTCTGCCCGTTTTTCGTCAAAATATATATAATTATATACCTCTAATATACCGTTTCGACAAAATATAAACATACATATGTCTACTATACCATCCGTCAAAATGAATATATATATATATATATATATATATATATATATATATATATATATATATATATATAATACTTTCATCAAACATATAATGTAAATATATATACATATCTATACTATGCTATTTGTTAAAACATATATATATGTCTACTACGTTTTCGTCAAACTAGATATATAAATATATATATATATATACCTATTATATGTTAGTCGAGCGCTAGCGAAAGCGTACCGGAACTCGAATTAAGTTATAAAATGATAATAAGTGTAAGTATAATTTATTGTACACTTTTATAACTCTCGTTTTCCTAATGTGAGGTGACTTCGGTGTCCATCCTTCAAGCTTAAACATTCCGCGGAACACCAAAGGACGCTTCGCAAAATGTGAGCATACTCGACCCCTTTTTTTTCACTTCAACACATTTTGGGGTGCAACATGTATCGATTAACAAAATTTATATTATACGAGTCCAAATTATCAAACGTGTTATTAATTTTGCTTATGTGAGATGTGCGTGTTAGTTTATACTTGTTTACACCTACTATTGGTTACGTTTATGGCTATTAATACGTGCCTGTTTCAACTTGTATTCTCGTGGCATTGTTATGCACAGGATGATATGCATGCTAGTTAAGGATTTCCATTATATGCTAATGTTATGTGAAAATGGTTATCTAAATGTACTATTCAACTTGAATACAACTTGTTATGCTGTGATTAAAACAAACTTACACATTATACTTCTTTTCAAACTTGTATGCTCGTCAATACACTTGTATTGATCTACGCTTTTAATACATGTTGCATGAATTATGAGAATGCAAGGAATCTAATAGGATTGCCTAGAAACACATTTATACTTGAAATACTTATTGTATCGTATCCCATTTCAACATGTTGTAATTCGTTTCGAAACCTTGTAATAACTGTCAATTACTGAAATGAAATTGTCTTTCCTTTATATGTGTCGTGAATTAAACTTGTATTATCTGATTTAAGCAATGAAAAATCAAATATAAATACTTGTCACAATTAGCGTTATGAAGCCTCTAGCAATCTCGTTTTCGTCTCATCCCTATGTTTCCGCCATCGGTTGGGGTGTGACAGATTGGTATCAGAGCCATAACTATAGGGAATTAGGTAGAATTGCCATGTTCGACCTAGTCTATAGTTTAAGTACCATACTCTTGACCATTCTTGATAATTATCTAAATTATTATTCCTTCTACCGTGCTTCTCTCTCCATTTGATTTTAAAACTTACGATATGTCTTTCCTAAGACACAAAACACAATACACATTTTTGAGAATATTCTTGTTCCACAATCGAAATAACTCATCAATACAGGGGTGATTCCCGCCATCGGTGACGAGTTTCAATCCGTTTTACATGTTATTTCGCACGAAATTCACCATCAAGTCAGGAGTGATATCCATATCTTGATGGGAGTTTCATTTCATAATCTAGTGGATCCTTATTGACGATTCGAGATTATATCTTGATACGTTCAATAAACCACAATTTTGGGACGAAATTGTCAAGCCAGGATTGACATCCACACCTTGATGACTGGTTCCACTCCTCAGTTTTCAATCTCGCCAAAGTTTCGTATTTTTCGATCAAATTAGGGACATGTACTAACTGGAAGGGTAAAGTACCGTTAATCGCTTGGCGACGAGAGTATTACACCTAATAGGCCAAATCATGTCTCCCTAATTCGAAAGGACTTACGAGTCACTTTGGAATAGTCGAAGTTTCTAAAACCGAAACACTCCAACATTTTAACAAGCCTCTCTTTTATGCTATCTTACATTTTACGCTATATAATTCTTATTCCTTCATTTTTTTCAATGTCACACTATACTAAAATCGAATTTATGCACGACAAACTTCGCATTTATACTAAATCTATTACACAACGATTCTATAGGTGCATACTATACATCATACTTGATTTGGGATTACTGGAACATTATATGTGATAAACTCGTTATAAAACCACACCTTAACATGTATAGCGCTATGCGTAGTGCTATAGGAGTAGCGCACCGCCCTTGAGACTTGGGGTCATGTTAAGTAAACTATTTCATACTAAGTAAACTATTTTACACTATGTTTAGACAATATTGACTAGTCAACATTGCGTACACGATGGTTTGACTTGTTTATTCACATGTTTATGTGGTAGACTCGTCATTAACTCTGATCAAGCCACACCTTAACATGTATAGCGCTTGTGTAGCGCTATAGGAGTGACGCCCGCCCATATTCTTGAGGTCATGTTAAGTGAACTATTTTACACCCTCTTCGTTTTGACGATGATGGGTAGTCTACATTGCGGTACACGATGGGTTGACTTGTTTATTCACATGCTTTATCCGTTAATCTTGGTTAAACTAGAATATGTCATCTGTACACGAATGTGCGAATACGCACACTTACACTTATACTCATACTTATACAGTATACTCTCTCATAGTTAAATACAATTATACTTACATACTTGAGACTCTATATACGCTATTAGTCTTACTCGTAATACGCAAACGAACCTGATTATGACACGGAACGTAACATGGCATCGACTAGCGAAACGAACGTAATATGGTATGAACATGGTGGATACGCCGCTGGTACTTCCTATATATAAGTGTTAATACCATATTGCTAAGGTCTCGTGAAACGTGCCATGAGAAATTCGATGTTTCACTGTTATGTTTAAATACAAACTCTAATCACTCACCACCTAATTCACAGTTATACCCGCACACATCGAAATGTGATTATTTCTTTCCTAAGCCTTCCTCTTGAATGAATTTCGAGACGAAATTCCCTAAAGTAGGGGAGACTGTAACGCCTCGCGTTTCCGTAAAATTTATTTTAGGAAATACGTGTCGTACCACTGAATTATTTATTCGTCTAATTTATTATCATTATTATTATTATTTATTTAGTTATTATTTTATAGATAATAATAACAATAATAATAACAACGACAACAACAAAAATAATAATAATAAACAAAATAAATTCAACGTTTTATGAAACTTGTACTTGAAATCAGATCTCGTCGGTACGATCGGGCCACTCAAAAACGTTAGAACGGGTTGACGGGCCTTGGCCCAACACACCACCTAAACCCTAACTAAAACCCTAATTATATTTATAAACACACAACACACACACTTACACCCCTCGAAAAAAATTCACAGCCGCACACCCCCTTTCCTCTTGATTTTTCCGGCCACCGGAGCTCCGGTGACAGTGCCGGTGCCGGCGAACAACCTCCCACACCCATCCTCATTCCTCCGCCCTCACACACCTACCCCCCTCTGCCGCAAACACCCACCACCTCCACTCTCCACCCCGAACACTCTAAGTCCCCTCAACAATCGGCCGAGCACCCTCGTCTGATGACGGTGCACGACAGATCAGAAAGAGAGAAAGTGAGAGAGCGAGAGGAGAGAGAGGAGCGGCGAAGCCACGTTTCGACTGAAGGCGGCAGCGGAGCCGCGTTTCGATTACAGCGGCAGCCGGCGGTGTTCAGCGGCGGCTGCGGGCTGCTTGGGATTCAGGCAGTCTCGATGCAGCCCAGGCCTGCCATTCAAGTCTTGGTTCAACTTCGTTTCGGCTTGTTTCAGCTTTGATTCAGGTTGGTCTCGTTCGGGTCAGGTTTGGTTCAACTCTGGTTCACATATCTCGGACTCCGACATCGATTTGGTCCGAGTTCAAAGTCAATCCCGATCAGTTCAGGCACGAGCTCGGGTTTTGGTTCGACGCCAGTCTCGGGTCAGATTGGTTCACGCCAGATCTCGATGTTCTGTTACGGGCCTGGTCAAACACGGTCAACAGGGACAGCCGCGACACGAGTCCGTTTTTGTCGTTTCAGACAAACGTTGGTTCCGGCTCAGTCAACAACAGTCAACACGAGCTTGGTAAAAATTTATTAACGCGATTTCCTATTTTAGCTCGGTTTATATATTATTCCATATACTTCTTGTAACAAGAACCTTGTATAATTCGTAAACTTACATAGAAAAATATATATGTTTATATTGTTCCCTTTTATTGATTAACTACTCGAACCGTCGTAAGTAGTTACACCTTGAGTATTAATCGTCTACTTTACAAAAAGAAAATATAGGGTATATGTATATACATTTATTTCGTTGACTAATTGTTGAGTTTTAAACAGTTGATCGACAACTTGTATTGTCGGGTTCGTCCAAAAACAGGGGAAACTCTGCCCGTTTTTCGTCAAAATATATATAATTATATACCTCTAATATATCGTTTCGACAAAATATAAACATACATATGTCTACTATACCTTCCGTCAAAATGAATATATATATAATACTTTCATCAAACATATAATGTAAATATATATATACATATCTATATTATGCTATTTGTTAAAACATATATATATGTCTACTACGTTTTCGTCAAACTAAATATATAAATGTATATATATACCTATTATATGTTAGTCGAGCGCTAGCGAAAGCGTACCGGAACTCGAATGAAGTTATAAAATGATAATAAGTGTAAGTATAATTTATTGTACACTTTTATAACTCTCGTTTTCCTAATGTGAGGTGACTTCGGTGTCCATCCTTCAAGCTTAAACATTTCGCGGAACACCAAAGAACGCTTTGCAAAATGTGAGCATACTCGACCCCTTTTTTTTCACTTTAACACATTTTGGGGGGCAACATGTATCGATTAACAAAATTTATATTATATGAAATTAAATGAGTCCAAATTACCAAACGTGTTATTAATTTTGCTTATGTGAGATGTGCGTGTTAGTTTATACTTGTTTACACCTACTATCTGTTATGTTTATGTTATTTATACGTGCCTGTTTCAACTTGTATTCTCGTGGCATTGTTATGCACAGGATGATATGCATGCTAGTTAATGATTTCCATTATATGCTAATGTTATGTGAAAATGGTTATCTAAATGTACGATTCAACTTGAATACAACTTGTCATGCTGTGATTAAAACAAACTTATACATTATACTTCTTTTCAAACTTGTATGCTCGCCAATACACTTGTATTGATCTACGCTTTTAATACATGATGCAGGGATTATGAGATTGCAAGGAATCTAATAGGATTGCCTAGAAACACATTTATACTTTAAATACTTATTGTATCGTATCCCATTTCAACATGTTGTAATTCGTATCGAAACCTTGTAATAACTGTTAACTACTGAAATGAAATTGTATTTCCTTTAAATGTGTCGTGAATTAAACTTGTATTATCTGATTTAAGCAATGAAAAATCAAAATATAAATACTTGTCACAATTAGCGTTATGAAGCCTCTAGCAATCTCGTTTTCGTCTCATCCCGATGTTTCCGCCATCGGTTGGGGTGTGACAACATCCAAAACTTGTTTCCACCATATCCGGTTCTTCTCAGGTTTTCCTTCATGTTTGCAAAAATATACTTTGAAACACTAAACGGTTTGTTCAATGTCAAAGCTATCATCATTCCAACCAAGTCGTTATTCGCCATGTCATAACCACTTCGTCTGTTGCTCAAACGCTGAATTAAAACATGTAGAAAGAACTTGTATCGGAGTGGCAACCATGCTTTGTTTAGTTGTCCCACGAGAAAATCTCCAACACATTTCATTCTAAGCAAACATCCACATTGACACTTCTACGGTACTGAGAAAGGAGCTTCAGAATCATTGCCAAGCTGTAATACTGAGTTAATGATTTCAACAGAAACATCTACATTCAAGTTATTTACTCTCCCGCGGATAAGTTCCTGCCCATTCACTTCAACAACTTTAGCCGAATCCCAAAATTCCTTGATCAACGTCTTGTATACTGTAGTCTTATGCGTGATAGCATAATGTATTCTTGAGTCTTGCAAAAACTTCATTATACCATTGTACTCAGCAAGTTTGTCTTCCGAATCCAAGTAGGCCACCATGTTACGTCTTGGTTCTGACATAATTTCCACTTCTGACTTGTCAGTTTTCTTCGTTGCGGGTTTTCATTTATGTTCCTTTTGTTCCATTCTGTACATATAAGACAACAAGGATAAGAACATAAATTCATTAGGGAATATACACAAAAAGTTTTATTTCAAACTTTTTGTATGTATGTATTCTGTGGACGAAGAACTACTGACTCATACGAACTAACAATTTATTCGTACGGAGAACAACTGATTTTTACAAACAACTGACTTAGTCAAACAAGTGATTCACTCGTATGAGTAACTGGCTCGTATGAGCGATATGTTACTCGTACGAGTGATATTTCACTCGTACGAATCAGAAATGTTTTGTTTGCACAAACAACTTCAGATAAGATTATTCATGAGGAACTTGTTTTTCGTTAAAGATTATTCGCTTAAAGTTTGTTGTTCATGTCAGTCAAAGTCACATAGTCAGATAATGTTCAAGTTGTTCATCTTCAAAGTATGTCAAACATTGTCAAGTATATCTTAAAAATATCAAAAACAACTTAAGGAGAGGTGAAAGAATGACATGAGCAAGGTGAAAGTAAAGTCCCACCAAAGAACTTCATCACATTTATACCACATCAAGATACTCGTGCGAACTACCTTAGCTCGTACGAAGAACTTCATTCATACAAGACCCCAGTGGTCATTCGTACAATGGCTCGTACGAGTGATCTCTGATTCGTACGAGTCCAAGTTTTTCAAAACTGGACTTTCAGTTCTTCAAGGACCTAAGGTTTTTCGTTGACCTGTTTAGAATTTTGCACATATCCACACTAATCAACAAGTTAAGTTAGGAAAAGTGCTCGTTAAACAGATTTTGTTCTTTTAAATGAGTTTACACGTTGTAAGAAAGTACTTTATGAAGTTATGATAGCAAGAAAAATGATTTTCAGGGCGTATCTTGGTAGAAAACTTTTTGAGTTTTCGTCTTTGGCTAAATAAAAAATAACTTAAATTAACAATAGAGTAAACTAAAATAAAATAAAATAAAATAACTACTAAAAGATAAGAATAAACTGTATATTTACTAGACAATTCTTTCTCATAGTTTCAAGGTAAGAGAATCATACAAGCTTTTATTCTTGTAAAAAACGATTTTTATTTAAAAACATCAAATTAAATAAATAAGTGTTCTACCATGATTATCTGTATTGTTGTCCACGTAAGCTCAGCTTATCAGATGTAATCATGATTAGGATATATGATTAATGTATGATTTATACTTACTAGCCGGTGTTCAACCACTTCACGACACATTCCCGTACCAACATATGCACAAGAGAAAATCTTACTGGTGAGTATACTGCTTATCATCTGTTTTGACGTATATGATGTGAGATACTCACTTATTTTGATTGAAAACAAGCCCTATGTGGACTTATTGATGAGGAACTTGAATTTCAAATGCATGCATGGCACAGGAGTAAGTCCGTGAACAGGTTAGTACCATCGTACCGACAAAGAGACGAACTTAGCTCCCGCATAAAGCTGTGATATATTATCACTTATTTTTGGGTGAATGTGATATTTTTATCACTTATTGATGGTCATATGCAATATGTACACGTATGTATGGTATAATGGAAGATCTAGACTTGCGTCACCGTTATTTTTCGGTAAAAGATTCAACCATGATACCCAGATGATAAGTCAGCACAAAGACCGCATATCTCAGAACCTCGGCATACTATCAAACGAAATTTTGGTACCAAGACCATATACCAATGAATGGTTCCCACCTGGCTTGCAATCCGTTATGTTTATATCAACCTGCACATTTTAATCTGATTATGAGCCTACCGATACATCATTAGTAAAGCTACTTATCAATTTTCGTTTTATGTTTTTGACCATTTTAACAGATCACCGGTGTGTATCATCATCTTCTCATATTTTTTCAAGAAACTCATTTTTGATTTTTGGATTTTCTATTGTTTTTGTATATTTGTTATTTTTATTTTTTAAAATTTCCCCCCCTTAAATAAAGAAGGTAAATAAATAAATACTTAAATAAATAAAGGACATATTTTTGTATTTCCTCATGTTTTTGTATTTTCTGAAATCCCCCCCCCTAAAATATAAAACTATGAGAAAATGAAAAATCTTTTTATTTTTTTATTTTTAGAGTTATAAGAAAATATTTAAGAAAATATTTACAAACCTTGACCCGGAGAATCTTGAAATGATGAGTTACGACGAGAATCTTCTTTTGGTCTTTGATATTCCCTTGCAAAGTGTCCATAATTCTAACAGTTATAACACCTAACTTTGGATTTGTCAAAACCAACATTCTTTCCAACATACTTTCTGCTTGTCCTATTCGTGAATCTCTTAACTCTTCTAGAGATCATGGCCATCTGCCAATGTAGTTCCATCTCCTCTAGGTCATCAGGGTCAATCTGATCATAATATTCATCAAAATTAGCCAAATCAGATATTCTTCCCTGAATGTAATTCTCATACGAAGCAACAAACAAAGCAAGCAAGGCGAGATGTTCTTTAGCAGATGTGCCCTCATACCTCTTCTCTAACGCGTCCCACATCTCTTTTGAGGTAGTGTATCGCTTAAAAGTGTATTTAATGCCATTAGGTAGTGACATTTTTATCGCAACAAAGGCTCTCTTCTCAGCTTCATACATTTCTTCTGTTCAGCGTCCATATTAACATACATAGTGACCCGCTGTCGGCCTCCAAACTCATGAGTTGGGTTCACGTGCCCATCCTAAATAGAGAGCCACATCCGTGTCCTGATATTCAACAAAAGACTGAAACGAGTCTTTCTAGGTAAGGTAAATTTCTACCTTCATCATCTTTGGCAGTTTGTTAGTAGTGCCAACTTCGTGCTCCATCCTCAACAACACATTCAAATTTGACATATTCGACATTTTTAACGCAACCGGCTGGTTAAAAACGGTTAAATATTTTTCGAAACTTGTTTTTACTAAAATGTACCGTTAGACTCGTCTTGAAATTACAATTTTTTCTTCTAAAAATCAAACGAATCAAACCGTGCAGTCCATTCACAGAACAAATTATGTACTCAAAAGCGTTTATTACCGAATACGTCAGCCGATTAAGTTTGCACTTTGTTAAATAAGGTCAGAATCATGTAAATTTGGAATACTTTTACAAACCCTTAACACTAATCGGAATGGTCCAAATACAAATCTCAAATTCGGCCACTAGTAAACCCTAACAACTGGTTCAGAATTCTCAAACTTGTCAAATACAGAACAAATCACAAATACCTGAATACTCACAAATTCAGACAGGGTTCAACAAATCTAGAAAACTTCTTAAATTCGGACCACCATGTCAAATACGGAATACACTTTGTCAAATTCGGAATGCTTAGTAAAACTCGGAACAATATCAAATTCGGAACTCTCTTCAGTACTTCCAAAATCTGGTTGGTTTTGGTAAGTCGCAAAACTGTGACTTCACGGTAATGGGAGTTTACCCACAAACTTAGGAAAACCCTAATGACCAAAGATGAATGACGGCAGCAAAAAAATTTTCAACCAAAAACTTGAATTTTTCAGATCAATCTCGAACCGTACAATAAGAGCAAAAGCTCTGATACCAATTGTAGGTCCCTATCACGTGGATCCTTACGAAATTGACAATCAATCAAGGGTGCGGAATCCCCTTGATAGATCACTCACATAAAAACAAGTAATACAATGAAGACCACGAACAATCATTTTAAACCGATCTTCTATGATTATCAAACGTAATGTTTACAATCACTCAAGATCACAAGAACTCACAGCCACTCTCTGTGTTTTCTCTCACAAACTCTCAATAACTTCTCTCAGACTGTCTAACCTAAACCCTAATGCATAGTGCTGTTTATATAACACAGCCATGCAAACTGGGCTAAGCCCATGTACATAATAATACAAACTCGGACTAAGCAATACAAAGCATAAACTCGGACAAGCATCAACCTCACAAATTCCGAATTTGTAAGACTTCATAATTCGGACTTCACCATTGTATACAAATTCAGACTTGGACACCTTTGTATATTCGGAGTTCTTCATCTGATCACAAACTCGGAATCTTTATAACTTGACAAACTCGGACTCCTCATATATCTTCACATAATTGGAATCAATAAGTTCTCATTAAACTCGGAACCCAAGTCTTCAATGTTATCCAAGTCTTGGCTATTATATCCAAAGACCAAACCAAAGTTGGTGTCACTAACATGCACCAACATCGACGCGTCGGATTTGCATCTTATAGTGTATACCCAATGACATCCCACTGGTCTTATACCGACTAAAGGATACATTTTTTCCAAGTTTCCTTTTTTAGAGCTTCCATCTTTGTCTTCATTTCATCCTTTAAATTCTTTGATTCCAGTGCATGCTCGACAGTAACCGAAGTTTCTTCTGAACATTGAGATGTAGCAAATGCCTTGGCCTCTAAATGATAAGTTTCCTTCTACAATTTTGGCCATTGGATATCTTGAACTCTGGGCTTCCTTTTCAGGAGAATACCTTTTTAGAGGAACTCCTCTGTTTGCTATAGGAGGAAGAATGTATCTTTCTACTGCCTCGACATGTTCTCAACCTGGTTGTTTTCAGCTATCTCATTGGAAACAAATTCATTAGTAGCATTATTCGTGTAAAAAATATGCTCAGTTAAATTGTCAGATGAGTTACTTACCTTACATATCAGGTTGGCAGCAGTGTCCTCAAAGGTAGGGGCATTGGAGATCTTCGGTTTGGGTTGTATGGACATTGAGGGTGACTCATATTTGGTAGTGTGATTTTCTTCTTATTATTATTATTATTATTCTTCTCCTTTGTTCGGATGTGAGTATAATAGGTTGTACCAACTAAGTTAATCATATTCCTTCTCCCCTTAACCATTGTGTTGGGAAGTGTAACAATACCTTGTTTTAATAAAGTCAAAGTTCAAAGTTGTGTGCATAACTTTTGTCTTAGGGTTATAGCACCTATATTCGTGTTGGTTTATTCTGTATCCGACGAACATACATTTTTCAACACATGGGTCAAATTTGGTTCTTTTGCTTTTGGGTATGTGGACAAAGGTGGAGCAACCAAAAACATGTTGCTAAAAAGGAGGGGTATGAGGGGTTTTGCTTAGATTTAGGAAGCTTTCCAATGGGATTTTTAGTTTGAGTATTTTGGTTGGAAGATGATTGATGACGAAAGTAGCTATAGCAATGGCTTTGGACAAGAAACTCCAAAGAAATCTAGATTCAATTAACAGGGCCCTGGTGATTTCTAGAATAATCTGATTTTTTTCGTTCTACGGCCCTTTTTTCGGGGTGTGGGTACATGAGGTTTGGAGAATTATTCCTTTAGTTTCAAGGAATTGTATCATGTGTGTGTTTACAAATTTACCTCCCTTGTTGGATCGAAGGATTTGGGTTTCCCTTTATATTGAGTTTTAATCATAGCATAAAAATTGGTAAACTTATCAACCACTTCAAACTTGTGTTTCAAAAAGTACACCCAAGTCATTCGGGTGCAATCATCCATAAATAAAAGAAAAATACAAAAGTTTTTTCCCCCAAGAATTGGAGCATGACCCTAAACGTCTAAATGAATCAATGGAAACGATTGATCAACCCTTGTATTGTTAGGTTTAAAAGTTTGCCTATGTGTGACAACTGTGAAATCCTGGTATACCCTAATTGTTGTTAGTCCTTGATGACAGGACACAATGTGCAAACAATTAGACTCGTGAGAAATTGAGTCTGGAAACGTGATGATATATGCTTGATAGAACGTACATTATGAAACAGTAATTATGTTATGTACAAAAGTTCATAGAACATCCTACACTAACGTGGTGCGTTACAGACTTAATAGTAAGCAATTATGTGATATGATGAATAGTAGTATGAGTTTTTTTAACAGTATTGTTTTTAATAGTATTCTATATAAAACATTTCCATTCGTGAACAATACTAAACCCAATTTGGTCATTTTTCATTTTAGTTTATTTTATTATATATTTGGATGACTCTGGGAATACAAATGGCCTAATACATGGACAATAGTGTATAAAATAAGTGTGTTGTTAAATAAATTGGAATTATAATGCTTGTAGTGATGCCTGAGTACTTACGATGTGTTAAATCATAAAACCCTAATTCCGCTTGAACCCTAATTATACATCCAACTTATACGATTCACGAAATGATTAAAAAAAATGACTTGGATGAATCCGAGGGTACGTTATGAGTAGTAAATGATCAATAATGACAAATATCGCGAGAAGGATGCCTTAGGGTGTAAAAAACAGGTTAAACAGAGGCCTACCGTTTAACGGTGCACAATCCGAATAACATCAAATTAGACATGAACAATAGTGTTGTGGACGATTCTAAGAGTATGAAATTACTTAGACATGAGACATAGACAATGACCTAAAATTTGAAGCCTTAATGTGAAAGGGCACGTTAAACAAGACAGTTTCCAGTTAACAAAACTTCTTCGATTTAACGCACACAGAAACAACCAAACATGCAACAAACAATCATTCAAGCCTAAAAGCACTTATTTAACATAAATATAAGTTATTCTAAGTTAAAATATTAAAGTGTTCGGGTTTCATTGTCGGTGGGTGCGGTTTTCAAAAACTTAAAGAAAAGAGAGAAAAAGAGTCCGTTTGGCTCACTCGGGACGAGTTACGACCCAAAAACAAGCCTAAACGTAAAAACACACCTAATAATGATCCACAAAGGCCTAGGCCGCCTTTGACCAAGTAAAAAGGTCTAGAACCCTGCATAAGGGTTTAAAAAGTTAATTTTTCTTATTTGATTTCATTCCACACTTACAAGACACCTTAGAACACAGACAACCTTCATAATTTTCTGTAAGTTGACAAGAACAATCAGATTTGCAAAGGTATAACCCCTTTCAATCATGTTTTCATGTTGATTATTACCACAAAACATGAAATTTCATAAAAGCCCTAATTTTAAACCATGAAAATTGGAGGGTTTTGCATATTCATGGGTTGTTCTAACATGGGGTTAGGATAACAAGGTTCCACATGATGTTTGGTGATGCAAAACATCGGATTATCATACCACTACACAAAGTATTCGACAAGAACGAACATAATAAACCCTAATAAAAAAAAGAAGGCTTCTAAGCCTTGATTGACATGGGTTTATGCATATTTGTGTTGTTTATGGTGTATAGTATTGAGCATAAGCTAATCTTGCTTCTGGACACACAAGGGTCGCGTAAAAACGCAAGTTTTACTAGGTATAACTTTTGAATATCGAAATCAGGGCGTAGAGATTTACGTATAGCATAACTTTATCCGTGGGTGTTCTTTGAACTTGATGTTTGGTGAATTTTAACTGTTTTAAAGGAATAACTTCAGAACAAAATACTAAACGTGCTCAATAAATTACCCAAAATTACAAGGATGTTAAGTTTAATAAGGGCAACACTCTGGAAAAGTTTGGGGACCGTTGACTAACTTTGCGTTTGGGTTAAAAAATTGCGTTGTCGTGAAGTTTCGGTAGCCAGAAACGCGGTGTAACGAATTCGAAAAAATCTCAATTTTTTCCAACAAGTTCCTGGAGATATTGGGACATTTCTGTGAATTTTAGAAAGTTCTTGAAAGTCGGATCATTTTGGGCGTAAATTGTTCGGTTAAAATATAAATTTTCGTGAATTTTTAAAATTAATAAATTACCTTTATAAATTATGAAAATACTTTTCTAAGATTTTCTATATTTTTACCAATTTATATAAAAAAATTAGAATTAAAAATCCTATTATTTTGTAGAAAACCGGCAACTGTAAACACGTAACAAACATGGCGGAACCGTGAACTGACTAATAACTAAATGGGTAATAAGCGGAACACCAGAGTCATTCTCGACTGTTCTGTGGAAAATTGGGTACTTGGGGTACATTACACGCTAGTTTAGGAAATTCCCTGATAGCGAAAACGGAAACTTAAAATCAGGCAACCTGGGATCCCCGACCGAACTCCCGTCATATAAAGTTAATCATTTTTAATAGACAACTCATTGGTACAGTCTATATGATCATACCACTGTCTGAACCTTCAAAACAAGCGTCTTTGACCAGCACGTAAAACGGTGTCTGGAAGCCAAGCTGAAATCTGACACTAAGATAATACCCATAGCCCTACTGTTATGCTATAGGTAGATTCTCAGATGATTAATAACATCTAAAACTGAGTTATTGCAATTACTGATTTGAAAACTGTATCCGGTAATTGCAATTATCGATTTGAAAACACAAACTGATACGAAGACTGGAGTGATAGAGCCTTAATACTTACACCTCTTGTGATTGGTGTGCTATATACTATGTGAGTTTCACTACCCTGCTTTCAAACTGTTTTACTGTTTTTCTTGGGGGTGAAATGCATGTTACATACGTGCATACTTGCACGTACATACATGTTGTGATGTGAATTATCTGAGTTATACTAACACACGAAAAGTCCCCACATACACAAATGATCAACTATATGCCGGTGGATGTGTGAATAGTATTATTGGTCTGAAAACCCTAATTGAGCTGCCATGAATGCCATGTGTTCTACTACAATTGCACGTCCACGCACTCTTTTTGAGCACGCTATGTGGTGTTAGACATAGCTACTTGGGGTGGAAAAGTGCTGAGGTGTCGGATGTGGGACACGGCATTTGTGAACAGTCAAGGTTTCACTTGTACGCTTAGTATAATATTCAATCAAATGTGCAAAACAATATGTTCAAACTTATTTCTATAACAAACAAAAACAGTGAAACTCGCCAACTATTTGTAGTTTACCTTTTCCAAACTTAACATGCTTTTCAGGTGACTTGAGACTTGTATGATACCTTGAGACTTGTCTGATACTTGTGTTTGATGTTACAAGAACTGCTCTACAACTGAATACATGTATAGAAGCATACATATTAGAAGATTAACATGATCTGCAAGAACGTAATGTGATCGCATACTTGTAGTATGGAATCAACAATGTAAATTGATGTACCTTTAGAATACAATATAGTATCTTTGTAAATAACGTGTTTGTGCCATGTGTTTGTTGCTCCCCGCGTGCGCTTCCGCTTCGAGTCGGGGTGGTACACTATGACTTTTGGATAACACACAAGTCTCACAATTTAAAACATTACTGGATTGAAACAACTTTGGAAATAAATTATGCAAGTTACTCGTCGATGAATGTCCCAATCTGCAAGATACAAAAAGATGCATTGTGATCGTGCAATTGAGTTCTTTCGCTACATGGCTTATTGACAAAAGCCTATGTGACAAAGATTAAGGACAATAAGATAATTTTGAAGTGGGTTAAATTTCAATAGTCCCCAACCCCCTCCCCCCGGATTTTACGACTATTTCCCCCATTTGATGTTTGAATATGTGTTTTCCCTATTTGATGGATGCATTAGTGTGTGATGACTCATACGCCAGTGTACCAGTTGCACCACAGTAAAAAATCCAGGACATGTTTTGCCTTTTTGAACAATTTTGAGCCACAAAACCATTCCCACGTGCTTTCCTTTATAACTTCAAGACCATCTTGCAATTTTGAGAATTAGGGTTAGGTTTCCTTTTAAAAACACAAGGGTCTGAGGTTTCTTCCCCAAACCATTTATCTGTCGATTGGTCCTCTCCCCATCTCGTCGCCGCCATATCCCCACCGTCGTATATGGTGGTAGCATCATCTTTGTTGCCCAAAGCCACTACTGCTTTTCCTTTCTTTTTCCATGAAGATAAACCAAGCCTTGTGCAACACCAACGATTATAGAATATTTTCATCTCCAGTCGAGCACATCCCTCTTCGAAGGTTCTAAAACAATAAAAATACACATAGATTAAAAATTAAAAAAAATTAAAGATGTAGTGACGCCGACTAAAGTAGAAGAGACCATACTAAAAAGTAGCTTATCGAGACTCTCGTTAACGATATATTCATACACCAAAAGCTTCTTAGGGTACGCGCAATCCCCAACAAATTTTGGATGGTTTATGCAAGCTAATAACTTAGCATGATTTGTAAACTCCCTTTTCCCGTGTTTTGAGGTCTCAAAGCTTCTTCATTTGTACATTCCTAGTTACGCATGATCCATTTCTTGAAGCTATAACCACCTAGACCACCAATAACCCACAATATAAATATTCCGCTAACAAAAACTAAATGAAACATGATAGGCACTATTTTAATTTGAGTGGTCAAACTTTAACCAATGAACAAAAATAAAATGTGAGACTCAAAGCTCAACAATTCTGAACCATTTTGCTTCAACACAACATAAACATTGAATTTGTGAATATACTTGTTTCATGAAAACCTTTACCCAAATCCAACAATCTGCATACATTTCTCAATCCTTCAATAACTTTCAAACCATAGTTGCATACAAATAATTAATTTTAAAACACACCATATGCACCACTCAAGCAAACACCAAACTTCGTAATCTATTTGCTAATGACGAGTGGTTGTCTTGAGTCTTGACCACCACCATCACCTGCACACATCTAAAGACATATATCTTTGCCTCAACCCATCAATCTCAACATAATGGGTTTAGGTGCCACCATAGGTATTAAATCTACAGTTTATAAAATAAACCAATACCGTAAAACTTACTCTCTTCAATCCTCCTGTCTGAGCCCCCGTGGTGTCGTCGATCTTAGATTAGAATCCAAATGAAGCACCCACCGTCCATATGGCCCTATAAAAAACAGAAAAGGCTCCTCAGTGTTTGGATGTAGAAGAACAGAATGATTCGACAATTCGAGTCAGCTGGGATGAGATTAAACTTATGGTGATATCCCCAATCATACACCTACGAATCCAGTAAAAAAACTTTAAAACAAAAGCGCTAAATAAGAATCAAGTAAGACACATTCGAACAACCAAAAGAATCTAAGTATAAGCAAAATCAAACAAGGAACATGCATTGCAAAATTAAGTAGGAATCAAGCTAAGGTTGGCCGATCTTACCATATCTACGCCAATCTATGACATATAGTCGGAAACTGAGAATCAACCAAAAACCTCACCGCCGACACCGGCACACCACCGACACCGGCACACCTCCACCACCCACCATCTCCCGTCATCGCTATAACATTTTCTAGGAATTGGTTCGAAATCTTCTCTCTGGCAGACTTCCCCTCTTTTTGGATTCTTCTTCTGGCATCTTGTTCTTGACAAAAGGGTTTCTGTGTTGTTCTTGACAAAAGGGTTTCTGTGCAACATGGCTTCAGAAGGCTTTTAAACGTGGCAAGGCAATGCAACTTGTCATGTGAAAAGTCAAAAAACATGAGTTAAGCATAAAATAGAAGTCTTAATACCTAGAACTGTTGTAAATTAGTAGTTATATAAATATAAATATAAATAAATAGATGTGGCATCATTATGTATGCAATTTGTGTAGATTTTGCTTTAGATAAAAAAACCCGCCAGCATTTACCAAATATACTTTTATCCAAGATGAGATAGCCCCTATACCCTTCCCCTCTATTTGAACTCCAAGCGACTTGATTGGCATATATTAATCTACCCCTCTAGATATAGGATATGTCTCTTCAAAAAGACGATTTTATGCGACCCTTTGGGAATTTTCCTCTACATATCTATGGAGATGAATTTCTCGTCTTTAACCGATATAGCGATTGTAAAAAAAGACTAAGAGCATCATTTCTTTAGTGTCAACTTCTTTACTAACATAATTATGAATTATTTAACTTCATGTTTTGAAGATTTTAAATCTTTTTTGTACATGTTTGTGCTTCGAATAACACTAAAACATTGATATTGATATTGATATTTGATGCATATAAAGCAACTAAAGTAAGATAGAGTTGAACAAGAGAATAAAGATTTGACGGACAAACTGAAAAGGAAATATTGACAACGATTAACATTCCGAATCAACATACAAAACCGTTAAAACTAATTGACGCAATCTAGCGCCTTGGCATTGCATATTATTTTGAAGACGAGATTAACTATGTGTTGCTTGATATTCATCTGGAACTTTAATTTCATATTTACCTATCAAAATAATTCAATTCAGACGATTAGAATCACATAAAGTAAATGAAAGCGTTAAAAACAGAAAATGAAACAATTTGTTGATTAAATTGACCCAGGCGTCACGGAGGGGCAACCCCTACTCCTCACGTGGTGCGGGGAGACCTGTCACACCCCGACCCGTAGCGGAATAAGAGTCGGGGCATAATTGGGTTATCACCAAAGCTCATGATGTTTACTAATATGTTTCATATTTATTAAATTCAAAATTACATCCTCAATATTCCAAACAAGTTCATACAATTACAAAGAAAAGTAACTAAATAAACAATCCAAAGTCTAAACCGATTTATTCTTCTAAGCCATCCTATATGTTTCTTGCTGCAACTGGATCACCTGTATCATGTGTAAAAATGGGGTTTTTGGGTCAACAAAAGTTGGCGAGTGAACCTTGTTAGAAAACATTTATTATTGATTTCTTGTTATAATTAATATGGAAAAATTGTGCAATAATCATATGTGAGCAAACGTAAATAATCATACAATAACATACAATAACAAACCACCTTGCATGAATATATGACATGAATGATAATGTATATGTTGGCAACGTCACGTTCACGCTCATAGGTAATGGGGAACGGACGGCCTATGATGATGTATGTGCGATCAAGGCTCAATCAAACGGAGCCGATCGTATGTTGGCAACGCCTCGTTCACACTCATAGGTAATGGGGAACGGTTCACGCTCATAGGTAATGGAGAACGACGGCCTATGATGATGTATGTACTGAAAATGATAAATTTAATCTAAACGTTAAACACACAAACAGTTGATACATATTGAATACACATTTGATCATGGATATGATGGATGCACAAGTGTTTAACTGTAATAAATAATAAGACACATGATACACCCCAAAAAGTGATTAAAACGGGGAATTTGTAGAGATTCACTCACATTGGGTGCGTTCGTTTGATGATGTTGAATGCGCACGAGTTTAGAGGGTTGATCGACGAGGAATAACTAACCTAAATAATAACGAAAAGGTACGGTAAATAAGTGGATTTTATTAACAAATTTAATTGGATTTTTAGATATATTTTTGTGAGTTTAAGGTCATTTTCTAACTTTAAAAATATTATTTTTAAGTATTTTTAATTGATTTTTAAATTAAATAAATAAATAAAATATAAAAAAAATGTTGACTTTTTCTTTTGGGGTTGACCGTTGACCATTGACTGTTGACTGTTGACCGGTTCGGTCTTGTGTTTGTTTGCACTGAGTGAGGCTCGAACTCGTGACCTCCCGTACGCGTGCACGCAGCTCTACCAACTGAGCTACGTGTCTAACCCGAAATATTTCTGTTTTTAATTATATTTATATACTATTTAATTTATTCAAAATTCATTTATTTTAAAAAGGTTTTAATTATATCGAACCAGTGTGCATAACAGGTCTCGAACCCGGGACCTGTTGTTTAACGTTGCACACAGTCCACCACTGGACTGTGTGTCTAACCTGGTTAAAATACTTGTTTTTATTTCACTTATATACTAACTGGAAGTTTCCGTATTTGGGTTTTATAAAAAGTCTGAATATTGTGACGAATCAGAACAAGGACGGACTTGAACTCGGTATCTCTATGTTTCAAATGCACACAGTCCACCGCTGGACTGTGTGTCTAACCCGAGATATAACCCGATTTATATTAAATATATACACAGTCTAAACTTCATCTTCTTCGTTAAAACAACACAGACAACGATTTATTCTACTGTTCTTGTTTAATTCGATTGACGGACATATAATTGATTAAAATGAAATGGATAGGGAAGGTTTTGGGAATGAACGTACCAGAAAGATGATTTTTCTCAGAACTCCAGCAAAGTCATCGGCTCTGTTTTATGAACTCCGTCTGAGCGGACCAATTAACAGTTTTGATTAACTAATTGTGAAATTGAATGACTAAACGAGAGTTATCAGAGAGTTTAGATGCTCATACCGATTCACAGCGTGATTTCGGAATTTTCAGAAATTTTCCGGCGGTTGCAGATTATCCGGTATCGTCGCCTGGAACCGATTCTGGTTGAAGGTTTTGAGTTAGTATAAGTCTAACATTAGATAGAAGGTGAAAGAATTGAGAACTTTACCGATTTGATGAGTGTCACGGTTTTCCGACGAAAGTCCGGCGATATCAGAAAGCGTTTCCGACGAACAGAAAATAGAGCGCAATTGAAATTTGAGGGTCTGTGAGTGTTTTTGAGTTGCGAGATAATGATATTGATAGAGTAAATCAGGAAGTAAAGGATTTCGGTTATTAAACCCGAAAATCATATGAATTCAAGTTCAATAAAGACTGAATTGATTAAGAACGTGGGTTTATCGGTTATAATCAGTAACATCGAACACTCAACAGTCTAAACCGTTGAAAGCGATGAGCGGTTTCAGTTTTTGGTGCAAGCGGATGATTTCACGGGTAAAGTTAAGTATTATTTGTTTCCTTGTTTACACAAACGAATCAAGTGGCGGAGTGGTTAAGTGTTTGATGCTAGTGTCTTCCGGCTGACCCGGGTTCGAAACCCGGCAGCCCATTTTCATTTTTAATTACTTTATTTTTATTTTTTAACAATTTTAATTTCCATATTCTAAAATGTTTATTAGTTATGTAAAATTAAAATAAGCATTAAATGAGCAACGAAAATTTGAAACTGATTATTCGATTAATAAACGAAGCGGGTTTTGAAAACCCGTTTTTCGACGGATGTTACAGTATCCCCTACTTTTAGAAATTTCGTCCCGAAATTTAAGTAGTAGTGGTAACAGGAAAAAGATGCGGGTATTTTTCGCGCATTGAGTCTTCACGTTCCCAAGTAAACTCAGGTCCTCGTTTCGACTCCCAGCGTACCCTAACAATTGGAATATGACTCCGTCTTAAACGTTTTTCTCCGAAGTCCGTGATCTCTACTAGTCTTTCAATGAAGTGCATAGATTCATCGATCTGAATATCTTCCAGGGGAATATGGAGGTTTTCATCGGCGAGGCACTTCTTCAAGTTTGATACGTGGAATGTGGGGTGAATTCTGTTGAGTTCTTCTGGTAGGTCAAGCTTGTATGCTACAGGTCCTACTCTTTCGAGTATCTTGAAAGGTCCTACGTAGCGTGGTGCTAGCTTGCCCTTCTGGCCAAAACGAACTACTCCCTTCCACGGTGATACTTTTAAAAGTACATGATCACCAATGTTAAACTCCAAAGGCTTTCGTCGTTTGTCTGCATAACTCTTTTGACGACTTTGTGACGCTAGAAGATTGTTTCGAATTTGATGGATCTTGTCTGTGGTTTCTTGAATCAATTCTGGACCGGTGATTTGAGCTTCTCCAATTTCGTGCCAACATACTGGAGATCGGCACTTACGACCATATAAAGCTTCGAAAGGTGCCATGCCGATACTTGAATGATAGCTGTTGTTGTACGAAAATTCAACTAATGGTAGATGAGCGTCCCAATTTCCCTTGAAGTCTATGACACATGCTCGAAGCATATCTTCAAGAGTTTGGATGGTGCGTTCAGATTGTCCATCAGTTTGAGGATGATAAGCGGTACTGAGGTCTAATCGTGTACCCAAAGCGGCTTGTATGGCTTGCCATGTTCGTGAAGAGAAACGACCATCACGATCTGAAATATTGCTTAACGGTACACCATGACGGCTTACGATCTCGCTGATGTAGATACGAGCTAACTTCTCATTCTTGAAGTCCTCGCGTATCGGAATGAAGTGAGCTGATTTTGTAAGACGATCAATGATTACCCATATAGTGTCATACCCACCAGAAGTGCGAGGTAACCCGGTAATGAAGTCCATGGTTATGTTTTCCCACTTCCATACAGGTATTTCAGGTTGGACCAGAAGTCCTGAGGGTCTTTGTTGTTCAGCTTTTACTTTGGAACATGTAAGGCACTTGGAAACAAAAACACCAATATCATTTTTCATTCCAGGCCACCAGTAGGTGTATCGAAGGTCTTGATACATCTTGTCGGCTCCTGGGTGTATAGAGTATCGTGTTTTGTGCACCTCATTCATAAGGAAATCACGAAGGTTATTGTGATCGGGAATCCATATGCGATCTAGATAGTACAGAATACCGTCGGATTTAGTTTCGATTTTAAGTTCAGCTCCACAAGACAGCTCCTTGCGTACGTCGTTTTCCGTTACTGAAACATGTTGGGCTTCTCGGATTTGATCTTTGATGTCTGTTATGATTTGCGAACATAGAAGACGAATGGAGTTCGCATAACCCTTTCGACTGAGCGCATCGGCCACCACGTTTGCCTTGCCAGGATGATACCGAATTTCGCAGTCGTAGTCATTAAGAAGTTCGACCCATCTCCGTTGTCTCATGTTTAACTCCTTTTGGTTGAAGATATGTTGGAGGCTCTTGTGATCAGTGTATATTTCACACTTAGCACCGTAGAGGTAATGTCTCCATATCTTAAGAGCAAACACAACAGCTCCAAGTTCCAGGTCGTGGGTGGTGTAGCTCTTCTCATGAGTTTTGAGTTGTCTAGAAGCATAAGCTATCACCTTTCCTCTTTGCATTAGAACACAGCCTAGTCCTTGCCCTGACGCGTCGCAATAAACCACGAAGTCATCACAACCTTCAGGAAGTGTGAGGATAGGTGCGTCACAGAGTTTTTGTTTAAGGGTTTGGAAGGCTTCTTCTTGTTTGGGTCCCCATATGAAGGGTTTTCCTTTATGTGTTAAAGCCGTGAGTGGTACAGCGATGCGAGAGAAATTTGCAATGAAACGGCGATAATAACCAGCCAAACCAAGGAATGATCTTACTTCGGTTGGTGTACGTGGCGCTTGCCATTCTTGTACTGCTTTGATCTTTGAGGGGTCGACATGTATTCCCTTGTCATTGACGACATGTCCAAGGAATTGTACCTCTTTTAACCAGAATTCGCATTTGGAGAATTTGGCGTGGAGCTTTTCATTCCCTAAGAGTGTAAGGATGAGTCGAAGGTGTCGTTCATGATCAGACTTAGACTTTGAGTAAATGAGGATGTCGTCGATGAAGACTATAACAAAGCGATCGAGATAGGGTTTGCAGACTCTGTTCATTAGATCCATGAAGACAGCTGGAGCGTTGGTTAGACCAAATGGCATAACCATGAATTCATAATGACCATAACGAGTTCGGAAGGCGGTCTTTGGGACGTCTTCTTCATGTACTCTGAGTTGATGATAACCAGAACGTAGGTCGATTTTTGAAAAACAGCTGGCGCCTTGAAGTTGGTCAAGAAGATCATCGATGCGAGGTAATGGGTAGCGGTTCTTAACCGTTAACTTGTTGAGTTCTCTGTAGTCGATACACATGCGAAACGTTCCATCTTTCTTCTTCACAAAAAGGATAGGTGCACCCCAAGGCGATGAGCTAGGACGTATGAATCCTTTGTCAGTCAGCTCTTGCAATTGACTGGCTAGCTCTTGCATTTCGGATGGGGCTAACCTATAAGGAGATTTTGCAACTGGTGTAGCTCCAGGTATAAGATCAATGCGGAATTCGACTTCTCTCACGGGAGGAAGTCCTGAAATGTCGTCAGGAAAAACTTGCGGAAAATCTTTTACTACTGGGATGTCTTCAAGTTTCTTCTCCTTGGTTCCCTTTTTGACGACATGAGTTAGGAATGCGACATAATTCTTGCAGAGATATTTTCGGGCTTGAAGACAGGACATTAATTTGAGTCCCTTCGAAGTGGTTTCTCCAAAGATTCGTAGAGCCTGACCGTTTGCAAGAGGAATGCGAATGAACTTTTTGCGGCATACAACTTCAGCATGATGTTGGCTGAGCCAGTCCATACCAATTATAATGTCGAAACTTCCCAACTTCATAGGAATGAGGTCAACTGGAAAATCGTGATCGTTTAGGGTGAGAGTACAATTGCGTATAATAGAGTTTAATGAGACCGGTTTTCTGTCAGCAACTTCTACCGTTAAGGATTCCATGAGTTTATCACGAGTTTGGTTGAGGATGGGTTCAAAATCTAAGGACACAAAACTCCTATCCACGCCAGTATCAAATAACATGGATGCATAACTACCATTGACGAGAAACGTACCGTTAACCACATTGTTGTCAGCCCTAGCTTGATTTGCGTTGATGTTGAAAGCTCTTCCTCTTGCAGGTGGAGGAGCTTGGTTAGCCTGGTTTACTGGATTAGCTTGAGCTTGGGCATGGATAATGTTCACCAAGCGTGGACAGGTGTTCCTGAAATGGTTCGGGTCTCCACAGTTGTAACAAGCCCGCATAGGTTGCACCATGGGATAGTTGGGTTGGTAGTAGGATTGGGCTACATGTTGGGCAGGTGATAGGAGTAAAGGTTGTTGGGCTTGACCCACTACCTGATGGTGGGTTTGGGTTGAGGGCTGATGGCGGTTCGTTCGCTGAAGTACGCGACAGGTTTGAATGGTGTGACCTGCGCGGCCACAGCCGGTGCAATGTTGGCAGGGATGATCAGGAAAGTGATGGTATTGGCAACGGTTGCATTTTGGGTATGGGCCGGAGTATGGCTTTTTATATGGTGCAGGTGAGGGGGCAACTTGAGTGATGGGTGCAGCAGTGATAGGGAAATTTGTTTGTGTGACAGCAAAGTTTCTGGTGTTTCGTTTCCTCTTATTAACAAACTTTGAGGAGGAGGTGGAATGGTTTGAAGTTTGGCTCTCAATGGGGGCTTTCTTTTTCTCGTCCTTAAATTTGCCGTTACGAATACGATTCTCGGTAAGCTCGGTAGCTAGTTCCATAGCAGCTTCAAGTGTTGCAGGCGAAGTGCTTAGAACTGAGTCTTGAATTTTCGACGGAAGACTCGAATGTAGTGTTCGACTAAGCGGTATACTGGGGTGAACAAGTTGGGGACCATTTGGTTCAACTCTAAAAACCGTTTGTTGTAGGAAGTATGATCTCCCTCCTTTTGCTTCAACGAGTGAAATTCATCCTCTAACTTTTTGATCTCGCTTCTTGGACAGAAGCGTCTCGTCATGATTTCCCTTAACTCCTCCCATGTTAAGGCCATTGCATCTTCGATTCCTCTCTTACCTTTCTCTGTATTCCACCAGGTAAGAGCTACTCCAAATAGTCTCCCGGTTGCGTAACGTACCATGCGATCCTCGGGACAATCGCAATTGAGGAAGATGTTTTCCATTTCCTCAAACCAGTGGAGGAGAGCAGTTACACCTTCGGTCCCTTCAAATTTCGGGGATCGCAAGACTTGAAGTGTTTGTATGAGCACTTTTTGGAGGGAGGGTTGTCAACGTTCTGGTCTTCTTGATGGGGAGGATTGGTGGGATTTGCGGCGAGAGCTTGTTGGACTTGAATTACGATGTCTGGAAGCACCGCGGCCATTTGTTTTGCGATTTGGGTGGCCAAACGTTCGTTTGACCTTCCTGACCTTCTACTCCCACGTTGCTGCCTAGCCGACATCTATAGGAACATACATAAGAAGATTGTGAGTTTAAGGAGCTTTTTTTTAGGTGTCATGTGTCTAAAAAAATAGAAATAACATAAACATCAATAATGCAACTACATCCATAGGATGTCTTGGGTTTGCTCATGTTTGGGCCTCTAATGTCCCCCATACCATCACCTGTATAGTCATGTGGGCCCCCATGACTATTGGCTTAGTAGGATTCACATTGGTATTGGCGGTTTAACACTCGAATCACCCGAATGAAAACCATGAAATATATTTGCGAGATGTATGGTCGGAGGGTGTCCAGGTGTAGACACAATGACAACTCAAAGTGGGGTTAGCTCACACGACGTATGGTATAGCATGCTTTGGCCTAATAGATCCTTCGTACTCTCATCGTTAGTCTCCAGGTAGGCAAACTGGTCCTTTATTTTGGATTTATACGAATGCCAAGCCTAGACAGGACGTTCCGACTACCGGTACTTGTACCCTTCCAGTTACTACATGCCCGTCATGAGAACTCACTTTGATGTGATTTGAAAATACAAAAATCGTTGCAAAAGTCATGGAAATTGTGTGGTGTGTGCTCTCATGGATATGATATGTTATGAGAGTATGATTCATGATAGGCATTGTATAATAATATGTACTTATGAACATGCTTGCATAACATTGAATGTAACAATAAACATAAAGCATATAAACATCATGAATTTTGCATGTAACACACAAACAATTTAAAAATTCTAATCAACTATAGTATAGGCTCTAAGGGTCTAATAACCTATCCTATATCCCTATAGTCATGGCTCTGATACCAATCTGTCACACCCCGACCCGCAGCGGAAAAAGAGTCGGGGCATAATTGGGTTATCACCAAAACTCATGATATTTACTAATATGTTTCATATTTATTAAATTCAAAATTACATCCTCAATATTCCAAACAAGTTCATACAATTACAAAGAAAAGTAACTAAATAAACAATCCAAAGTCTAAACCGATTTATTCTTCTAAGCCATCCTATATGTTTCTTGCTGCAACTGGATCACCTGTATCATGTGTAAAACTGGGGGTTTTTGGGTCAACAAAAGTTGGCGAGTGAACCTTGTTAGAAAACATTTATTATTGATTTCTTGTTATAATTAATATGGAAAAATTGTGCAATAATCATATGTGAGCAAACGTAAATAATCATACAATAACATACAATAACAAACCACCTTGCATGAATATATGACATGAATGATAATGTATATGTTGGCAACGTCACGTTCACGCTCATAGGTAATGGGGAACGGACGGCCTATGATGATGTATGTGCGATCAAGGCTCAATCAAACGGAGCCGATCGTTGTTGGCAACGCCTCGTTCACACTCATAGGTAATGGGGAACGGTTCACGCTCATAGGTAATGGGGAACGGCGGCCTATGATGATGTATGTACTGAAAATGATAAATTTAATCTAAACGTTAAACACACAAACAGTTGATACATATTGAATACACATTTGATCATGGATATGATGGATGCACAAGTGTTTAACTTTAATAAATAATAAGACACATGATACACCCCAAAAAGTGATTAAAACGGGGAATTTGTAGAGATTCACTCACATTGGGTGCGTTCGTTTGATGATGTTGAATGCGCACGAGTTTAGAGGGTTGATCGACGAGGAATAACTAACCTAAATAATAACGAAAAGGTACGGTAAATAAGTGGATTTTATTAACAATTTTAATTGGATTTTTAGATATATTTTTGTGAGTTTAAGGTCATTTTCTAACTTTAAAAATATTATTTTTAAGTATTTTTAATTGATTTTTAAATTAAATAAATAAATAAAAATATAGAAAAAAAATGTTGACTTTTTTTTTGGGGTTGACCGTTGACCGTTGACCATTGATTGTTGACTGTTGACCGGTTCGGTCTTGTGTTTGTTTGCACTGAGTGAGGTTCGAACTCGTGACCTCCCGTACGCGTGCACGCAGCTCTACCAACTGAGCTACGTGTCTAACCCGAAATATTTCTGTTTTTAATTATATTTATATACTATTTAATTTATTCAAAATTCATTTATTTTAAAAAGGATTTTAATTATATCGAACCGGTGTGCATAACAAGTCTCGAACACGGGACCTGTTGTTTAACGTTGCACACAGTCCACCGCTGGACTGTGTGTCTAACCTGGTTAAAATACTTGTTTTTATTTCACTTATATACTAACTGGAAGTTTCCGTATTTGGGTTTTATAAAAAGTCTGAATATTGTGACAAATCGGAACAAGGACGGACTCGAACTCGGTATCTCTATGTTTCAAATGCACACAGTCCACCGCTGGACTGTGTGTCTAACCCGAGATATAACCCGATTTATATTAAATATATACACAGTCTAAACTTCATCTTCTTCGTTAAAACAATACAGACAACGATTTATTCTACTGTTCTTGTTTAATTCGATTGACGGACATATAATTGATTAAAATGAAATGGATAGGGAAGGTTTTGGGAATGAACGTACCGGAAAGATGATTTTTCTCAGAACTCCGGCAAAGTCGTCGGCTCTGTTTTATGAACTCTGTCTGAGCGGACCGATTAGCAGTTTTGATTAACTAATTGTGAAATTGAATGACTAAACGAGAGTTATCAGAGAGTTTAGATGCTCATACCGATTCACAGCGTGATTTCGGAATTTTCAGAAATTTTCCGGCGGTTGCAGATTATCCGGTATCGTCGCCTGGAACCGATTCTGGTTGAAGGTTTTGAGTTAGTATAAGTCTAACAATAGATAGAAGGTGAAAGAATTGAGAACTTTACCGATTTGATGAGTGTCACGGTTTTCCGGCGAAAGTCCGGCGATATCAGAAAGCGTTTCCGACGAACAGAAAATAGAGCGCAATTGAAATTGGAGGGTCTGTGAGTGTTTTTGAGTTGCGAGATAATGATATTGATAGAGTAAATCAGGAAGTAAAGGATTTCGGTTATTAAACCCGAAAATCATATGAATTCAAGTTCAATAAAGACTGAATTGATTAAGAACGTGGGTTTATCGGTTATAATCAGTAATATCAAACACTCAATAGTCTGAACCGTTGAAAGCCGATAAGCGGTTTCAGTTTTTGGCGCCAGCGGATGATTTCACGGGTAGAGTTAAGTATTATTTATTTCCTTGTTTACACAAACGAGTCAAGTGGCGGAGTGGTTAAGTGTTTGATGCTAGTGTCTTCCGGCTGACCCGGGTTCGAAACCCGGCAGCCCATTTTCATTTTTAATTACTTTATTTTTATTTTTTAACAATTTTAATTTCCATATTCTAAAATGTTTATTAGTTATGTATTGTTTAAAATTAAAATAAGCATTAAATGAGCAACGAAAATTTGAAACTGATTATTCGATTAATAAACGAAGCGGGTTTTGAAAACCCGTTTTTCGACGGATGTTACAAGACCGGTCATTGAACAGGCACCCCTGCATTTCACAGAGGTACCTGGTGCCTCCCACGTGGCGCGACCACGCCACTTTTCTAGCAGATTTGTGGAGCTGGGCACTTTTCCATCCTTTGCCAAATTCCGCCATTATCAGAAAAAATGTACACAAATTAGTCCTAACCCATTTTTTTGTTTAGAACTCTTTCCTTTTGATTTTAAACCCATAACCATTACCTGGGCCTAGATTCTTCAAGTTTGGACTTCATCCTTTCGGTTTGGTATTTATTACCCAAACCCACCCGTTAGGTGGCGATTTAGCGTTGCCATTAATACTTCCTATTTTCTTGCCATGAGGTGGCGATTTAGCATCGCTATTGAATACTTCCTATTTTCTTGCCATGGTTTGCCCATTCCCCCTCCCAACCATAACCTTGATTATGATTGGATACTTCGGGCAATGCCTTACACATTTCCATATCATCTTTCAATTTGATTTTTATTCAAAATGACCTGTTATGAGACTTAGGCTCTTTAGCTCAAATCATCCACACTCGTTCACCAAAGTTTCTTATCGACTTCCATCCACGATCAAAGATCTTGGTTGGTAACTTGGACCCACCTCGGCTTCTACCGCCCCACGGGTCACTTATACCTTAATTTTACATGTCTGTTATCTAGTTTATGGCCTTATAGACCACAAACAACCCGTTTGGTTCACCCTCTTGGTACTCATCATCCACGAGCGGCAACCATCTCTTTTTACTCATTTTCACCATGGTCCATGACCATGTTTCTATGACCCCGCGGGTCATTTATACATCGGTTTTACATGCCTTTGTCATGGTTTATTCAAAAGACATTTTATTTACTTAATCCAAAATTCTTTAATCAACTCATTTAGTGTTTCATTTTAGCAAAATCAATAGATTAATTAAGAATAATAACGTAACATCATAGCTACATACCTGAAAGCTACTCCTTGAGGCGAGCGTATTTTCAAGTTTAGCTTCCGAAGCCTCACTTGAGTTACCTATGGAATTTACCCAAGTGGTCATTAATGTACATATCATTCATGTCTTTTTTAATAAGGATCCATTAGAATTTCTTCATAGCACTTTCACCAAGTTTCAAAGCTAAACAACAATTTAAGTTTTGCTTAAGCATTTTTTTTCAAACACTTTGTAGGCATTGTTTTCTAGCTACACTTTTAGCTTCATTTATCTATCACTTACCACTTTGTCTCAACTCAACAAGTTCAATCATTCATTAGTAACCAAATTAACGTATAAATTCAATGAATCAAAGTTATTACCTCTAATTATTACTCATAGATTTAGGGTTTTTAACACTTAGGTTAAAACCCACTTCAGCTTTTACTTGAATAATCATTCAAACATGTCATAGATCAATTCTTCACATAATCAACAAATATTATAGACATAAACACCCTTACAAGCATCAATACACATCTTTATGCTGATTAAGCCTCTAAACCTTCTTACTTCATGCATTTCTTCTAAACTAGAGAATCCACCAAAAGTAGAATTATGACATACCTTAGGTTTAGATAATATTGTGTAGTAAAACCTTCAATATGCATCAAAAACCCATTTGATTTCAGTTCCAGATTGTGGATTTTGTGTTTGTTAGTTTTGAAGAGGGTTTTCACCCTTCTCTTTCTCTCTCTAGATCGATATACACACATGTGTGTGAAATTTTATAATTTTCAACTTTTAATTAAATTAGTTCTCATTTGACCAACTTTAGCCCCTTAGGATTAGTTAGATATTTAGTTTGGGCATCTCTTGTATATTCTATATCATAAAGCATCATACTTAACTAGGTTAAACCTTATTCTAGTTATGAAATTCAAGTTAAATGCCAACTTAACAATAGTAATATATTTTGTATTTTTGGGGGTGTTACAATTTTATGCATATGGTGATAAGTGGATGTTCACTAACAGTTCCCTTTGGTTTCGTCACCTCCAACAACAAGGATTTTTCATTTCAAGCTGATAGTGGGCGTAAGTTCGTTATTTATATGATGTTATAAAACCTAATGAAAAATGATGTCTTATATGAAATGTACTAGAAATTTTCCAAAAATACAAGGACAAAGATGGAGCTATTAAGGAGTTATTTGAAAAGATGTTCAAGGGTTACTTGAGTTATATGAGGCAACCAATATGAGGATGCGCGGGGAAGTCATATTGGATGAGGCTCTTGCTTTTACCAAAACTTTTCTTTTCAAATTGCAAATGATCCTATATATTGAGAAACTCCAATGTTTCTACCTTGACACAAGATGCACAAAAGCAACCTTTGCATAAAAGGTTACCGAGAATAGAGGCATTACTTCATTCCATTCTACGAATGACAACCTTCTCGTAACGAGTCTTCACTAAAACTTGCCAAGTTAGGGTTCAATTTGCTTCAATCACTACACAAGAAAGAGCTTAACCAAACTTGCAAGTACAAAGACAAAAGTTTTCTTTTTTTATTTCACAATCATTCAATATATCAAAAGTAACCAAGAAAATACATGAAAATTTTGTAGGTGGTGGAAAGGTTTCGATGTTCCTAACAATCCACCTTACGTAAGAAATAGACCGGTTGAATGCTACTTTTGGGAATTAGCAGTGTACTTTGAGTCGCGCTATTTTGTATCTAGAGTGTTCTTAGCGAGACTTTTTTTCCTACAAATACTTATTGATGACACTTATGATGCATACGGTACATATGAAGAACTTGTGACATTTACTGAAGCTAATGAAGGTATATATATAAAGGAACTTGAAGTTTGTCAATTGGAACCAAATGAGTTTTCATTTTATCAACTAAGTCACAAGTAATTATAGATGGTCAATTACATCATCGGATGATCTTCCTGAAAACACAAAACTTATATATCGAATCCTCGTGAATCTTTTTGAGGAGATGGAGGAACTCTTGTCAAAGGAGGGAACAACTTTCATCTTAACAATATAAAAGAAGCCGTAAGTTTAAATAGTATTGTCTGTAAAGATTTGGTTTAGAAAGGAACTACATTTTCATATTTTACAAATTCTTCTACCTAGCTTAGATTATTCTTACCTAGTCATATCTGTTTAAGAGTGAACTTATCCAAGTCAAGATTGTATGTCTTTTTTATTAAGGGGTTCATGCGCTAACGCAAAATATTGTTATTGTCACCAGTGATGTCTTTATCCCCATGTATAGATGATAGAATATGTCCAAAGCTACATGACAGAAGCAAAATGGGCAAAGAAAGGGTATATATCAATAATGGAGGGGCACTTAAAAGTGTCATATATTAGTATCAGCTATAAATGCGCTCTAATAGTTGGTTTTCCCGCCATGGTGACTTAATCACACATGAGACTTTTAAATGGGCTTTCAACGATCCTTCTCTTGTCAACGCTTGTGGTCAACTTTGTCGGGCCCTAGATGATATTGTCACCCACAAGGTACATCTAACTGTAATAGTCACAATGGTACAAAGCTAAATTTTTCGTACCGCATACATCCTAATTTACATGCTTGGATATTGTCCCTTATCAAAAACCTCGTGCATTATTCCATATTGGATAATAGCAGTCAGAGCAAGATAGAAAGCATGTAGCGTTCGGTATTAAGTGCTTCATGAATGAATTTGGTGTTAGTGAGGAACAGACATATGAGTTGTTCAATAATAGAGTTGAAAATGCATGGAAAGAACTACAAGGAGAGTTATCGCATGTAAAGATGTTAAGCTTCCAATAACTATGAGGGTGATCAGTTTTTCACGTTCCATGGAGACCCTGTATAAGAACAAGGACCATTACACAAATGTTGGAAGAGAACTCAGAAACCATATCAAGTCTCTTCTTGTTGATGCAGTCATTACATGATTACTAGTACATCATGAATCATGATGCTATCGACCATATTCCAAAATGTCGATCGACTGTAGTAACCTTGAATAAGATATCAAGTTGTTTGACTAGTTACTTGGACAACTTGACTTTTAATATTGCTATATGTATCAGGTTTTATTTTACAACGTATTTCCACATATATGTAATAAAGCGTAATACTACATGTATTATACAAAAAGTTGTTACATGGCCTGTAATGCAAATTTTGTCTAGTGACAAAAGTACCTATTAGGGTGTAAGGGGTGCCCCCCTCGTAGGGAGTGGTAAACTCTCCATCTCAGTCAATCACATTATTCCACGTAAACTCTCCTCTCCACTCCCCATTTTGCACTCCAATTAAAAGTTGCTCCCCTCATGGGGAGTCCATTTCTTTTTTTTTAATTTCTTAAAATTATGTATCAATAATTAGAACATTTTTTAAAACAAAATAAAATTACATTATACTAAAATAGACATAACATTAAATTAAAATAAAAAAAACATTACATTAAATTAAAATAAAAACCTAAACGATAAAACTAAAAGTTAGAAATTGCATGCCCAGTTATATTTTTTCACGATCTCGCGTTTTCGAGCTAGCATAAACGGCAACATTTCGCATGAAGCATTGTCTTGTGGCTTAGTAAGCATCACCATATCCCGATCATACAAAAGTTGTCGCATCGCCTCGGGTTATATTGCCACTAACATTATTGGACGTTGTTGGGGCTCTCTTATCTTTCTTTTGTGCTCTTGTTGCTGAGGTGTCTATGTTTATGTTGGGCATAGAACCAGTGAATTCGGTTTCCAGTGTACCCACATGGTAGTTACCCAAATCCGACGACTTTCTTTTTTGGCCCGAACTACTACTTTCTTCGACCAACAATGGCAACGCAACGCCTAAGCTCAACCCCAAGTGCCTCGTGGTCATGCAGCCGTCATCAATGCCAACCAAGCGCAGAACGACAAACAATGTTGTGAATGAGTACGCTTCTCGTTAATGGATTATGTGCTTCTATGCTATTTGATAATGGTGTGGATAAAAGTTTTGTATCCATTGAATTTGAACAATTACTTAAATGTATGCGATCTAAGCTACCACATTCTTTTAACGATGAAGTCGCCAACGAAAAATCCATAACCATTGATTCTGTTCTTCATGATTGTACCCTTAATCAGGAGCATGAATTCCCAATTGAACTAATACCCATGCAATTGGGTAGCTTTGATATCAAAGTAGGCATGGATTGGCTTCGCAAATTCCATGCCGAAGTCGTTTGTTTCGAAAAGTTCATTCGTCTCCCACTTCCGGCGGGTAACACCTTGCAAATCTATGGTGAGAAACCCACAAAATGTCTCAAGCGTATTCCAAGCATTCAAGAGAACATGTACTTGCGAAAGAAGTACTTTACCTTTCTAGCCCACATTGTGGAAAAGGAGTACAAAGGAAAAGGCGTGAGTGACGTTCCGGTCGTTCATGACTTTCCTGAAGACCTATTGGGTCCTCCCCCTCCTCGTTCTGTTGACTTTCGTTTCAACCTCATACCCTGTGCTACACTTGTTAGTAAATCCCTGTATCATCTCGCACCGTCGAAGATACAAGAGCTATTCGTCCAACATAAGAATTACTTGATAAAAGCTTCATACGCCCTAGCACTTTGCCTTGGGGTGCTCCGATTGTTTTTGTTAAAAATAAAGATGGTCCCTTTCGAATGTGCATCGATTATCGTGCACTCAACAAACTCACGTCAAAAATCGTTACCCACTTCCTCTCATCGTCAACCTCTTCATTCAACTACAAGGTGCGACACGTTTTTCAAAAATCGATCTTCGTTCCGGTTATCATAAACTTTGAGTCCACGAAGAGGACATTCACAAAACTGCTTTTCATACTAGATATGGTCACTACGAGTTCGTGGTCATGTTCTTTCGGTTTAACCAATAAACCCGCGGTCTTCATGGATTTGATGAACCGCGTGTGTAAGCGATACTTAGATTGTTTTGTGATTATATTCATAGACGATATCCTCATCAACTCCAAGAACAATGCTGAACATGAGCGACATTAGCGTCTGATCTTTGAATTCCTTCGTGACGAACTTCTATACGTCAAATTCTCCAAGTGCGAATTTTGGCTAAAGGAAGTTCAATTTCTCGGTCACGTTGTGAACAAAAAAAGCATTCACGTCAACCCTACGAAAATCAAAGCCATTAAAAGCTGGATTGCACCAAAATCTATGTTTGAAATTCGTTCCTTCCTCGGGTTGGCAGGTTATTACCATCGATTCATCTCCAACTTCACCAAAATCGTCGTACCTCTCACCTCATTTACCCAGAAAAGATAAACCTTTTGTTTGGGGTCCCGAACAAGAGGAGTCTTTCCAAACTCTTAAGGATTTGCTTTGTAATGCTCCTATCCTACCCCTTCCCGATGGAAATGATGATTTCATTGTCTATTGTAATGCTTCTAACCTAGACATGGGTTGTGTCCTTATACAATGAGACAACGTTATTGTATACGCATCACGAAAACTCAAAATCAACAAAAAGAACTACACCACTCATGACCTCGAGATTGGTGCGGTTGTTTTTTCTCTCAAGATTTGGAGACACTACCTTTATGGTACAAAATGCGTGATCTTCACCGATCACAAAAGCCTCCAACATATCTTCAATCAAAATAAATTAACATGCGCCAACAAAGATGTGTTAAGTTGTTAAACGACTACGATTGCGAGATTCGCTACATCCTAGTACAGTGAATGTCGTGGCCAATGCTCTTAGTCAAAAAGGTCATGCCAAGCTCCAAAGCTCCGTTGTTTTCAAGTCTGAATCGATATCCAATCCCGTATTCGGGAAGCGCAACATCTAACCATCGTTGAAAATCACGAGTTTGACGACATACAGTGTGGTGCCGGAAGGCAACTCGAGTTAGGATCAATGTTTTAAAAGCCAGTTTTTAAATCGTATCAAGGTAGGCTCAGGCTTGGTTTAACCGGTTGAACCATGTTGTATCGGGCGGTTCAACGAAGTCAACTAATTAACCCTATAAATCCATAAAATACAATTTCAACTCAAAAATAATCCAAAACTACATCATTCCGTAATTAAAAAACACTCCAAAAGTTAATCCATAATAATAAAAAAATATCCAATGGTCAATAAGTTTTATTTACAACTAGAAGATCATGTTGACTTCTTGGTTTTTAAAATAATCCCTCTAGACGCGCAAATCATGTACGTGAGGCTTTGCTCTATGTACAGTCAAATAAGTTTTATTTACAACCTAAAGATTCGTCTCTCCAATCTGTTTTATGTGTCAAACTTTGTATAAAATAAATCTTTCATAATTTATTCATCCAATCGTTGTTTTTACCTATTAGTGATAATTTGAACTAGAAGTACATGAGGCGTTTGCCAGCATGTCTACTGTCTGAGGCGCACGTTTTACAACCAAGGTTAGCTTGACTTTCTTTCGGGTCAATGAATTTATATAAACTACTTCTAGTTGCCAGGGGGTTTGAGGTATTTGAGATTGACAAGTATTTTCAGCATAAAAAAGTGTTCCTAAATGAGCAAATCTGATGTGGTTTTGTCACATTAACGGATCAAGTGTTCTTAACTTTGGTAAAAAAAAATAAAACTGAAGAGAGACCCATGAGAGTTACTCCCTGGAACCAATACCAATTGGTGGATCATGAAACCAACCCTGAGCTCCACCTGGAATCCAGGAAGAACCATATGGTCCGTGGGTGCGCGTCCTTTCTTTGCTTTGGGCGTGCAGCTGCTGGACTCGAGAGCCAGTCTCCTTTGAAAGTGGAATCTACCCACAACCACAACCACCATCACCCGCAGGATGTTCTTAAAACTTGTCCTGAATTGGAAAAAGTCAAAGAAAAAGTTTGTAAATCGGATCTTTTAGATAATGATAATGATGATGATGATGATGTTAACGACGTAAATGCATGTTCTCCTTTTAAAGGAGAACCTACCCACCACCATGATCGTCTGCAGAATGTTCTTAAAAGTTTTCCTGATTCAAAAAAAGTTTCCAACTCGGATTTTATGGAAAATGATGATGATACTAACAACATGAATGCATGTTCTCTTAGAAGCAGCTTGAAGAGACCAGCAAGAATGGTTTCAGTCACTGCTTGGTAACAAATGTGAGGGCGACAATGTACATGAAAAGGAGGCTGATGGTGTTAGTTATACAGAAAGGAGAGTTCAATGGCCGGATATATCCGATAGAGAGCTTTTTGTGATCTGGGAATTTGAGCCAAGGTATGTTGGTTCTAATTTTGGATTAAGTAGTTTGATTGTTTTGATTATTTAAGTAATTAATAGATAACAACAACGTATTTGTAAAATGAAATCAAAATATTCCAGAGTTATTACAAGAAGGGGTAAAAAAGGTTTGTTGGTTCTGCCTCATGAAGCGTTCGGTTCTAGGTTTGAATCTGTTAGAAGCTTTCACAAAACTGTTTAGGAAACTGTGGCCATTGACCAGTCACCCAAAAATTTACTGAGGATTTGTGTTGACCATGTTTACTAAAAGGAAGATATACGGGCATTAGAGTAACCCGAGTCGAATGACATAGTAGATTATCAGTTTGTATAAGAATAAGATAAACTATGAAGAACTTTTACAATGCGGGTCAAAAGTGATTGGGATGACTTGCCCAACATTTTTTCTCCATTCCAATTCGGAGGTACTATCATCTTTGACTAAACCGTTGAATCGGGCCAGGCCTGTTGTCAAATGAGAGAGGTTGCTCGTCTTTCAGGGCCAAAGTTCTAAATCTGCATAAGATGCCAAGATCAGGACCAGGAGTTTTTTGCAGGAACGGTGTCATATTGATTCATGTTCTGTACAATCGTGTAGCAGTGAAAAGTTTTTGAATAATGGGTATTATGCTTGTACAACAAGCGTAATGTCAGATTTGCTTCCTAATGCGCTTGTAGTACAAGCGCATCCCAATTAAATCAAATTTAAGATCGCCGGCGTAATGTTTTGACACCGGAGAAGTCAAAAGGATAGTCGCCAGAGAAGATTAGTGACACCGGACTTGAAGTTCATGACAAACCTCCACGGAGAAGATGGTCGGAGGATTAATTCTGGGATACGCTTGTACGAAAAGCGTGTCCAACCTGACTTTGACAACGCGCTTGTTGAGGCAGCGACTCCACTTCCCAAGAATCGGTGGCTTTTGGTTTCTTGTGAAGCTTGATTTTACTAAAAGCATCTATGTATCAGAATTTCGTTTTGTTTTTTTTTTTTTTTGTGCATCACTATGTATGATATTTGGAGGTTTCCTATTTTTTTGTGCATTAGTTTTTTTTTAAATGCTTTTCAATCAAGTATAACCTATATGGATTAAGGATCATTTCTTTTTCTGTCCAAAAATAATTCATAGTCTGTTTTTTTAACATATTGTAGTCTTGCACATGGAATCAAGACATCTTTGAGTAAGGTCTCTGCATGAAATAGTGTTAATATTTTCATGAGTGACGTAAATTGAATTGTCATCTCAACACCATTGCAGCTTGATCAAACTCTAATAATTCTAGTGTCATTCACCTATACTAGTTTCTTTTTACATCGTGTCTTGTAACGAAATCAAGCAAATAATAATATAAAATAAATATGATTATAAAATAAAGCATGTTGTTTAAAAAGTAAAACTATTAGAACGGTTTAATTTATCATCATACCGTTTTTGTGACACCAAATAAATACTTTATTTTAAGTACAACTTCGTTTTTAACAAAACTTATAACAGAATGTCAGGAAAAAAATCAATCATAACGACGTACTTAAGTTTTTTTTTTAAAAGTTATAAACATAAATTATTAAAGACGTATCAAATTAGTCGATAAATAAATATATGTTCCACAAAAAGAAAAAAAATATTAAAAAATGTGAAGAAAATATAAGGTTTTAAAAAGGAAAAAATAAAAAAATGTAACTAAAAGTAAATCCAATAATAAACTATTATAATATATTAAATAAAAAATAATAAAAAACTATATTATTATAATAATAAAGTTACTATTTATCGTTATTTATCAATAGTATAAATTAATATATGTTCTAAAAAAATTTGTTAAAAAAATTGTAAAGGAAATATTATATAATTTTAAAAAAGAGGAAAAAGGTAAAAAAATATGTTATTAAAAATAAATATAATAATAAACTATTATAATACATTAAATAAAAAGATAATAAAAGGCTATATATTATTATAAAAATAAACTTATTATTCATTTTCTCTCGTAAGCAATATATATATATATATATATATAATATGTGACTCTTTATTAGCATTCATTTTAACACAGTCAAACAAAACAACATTGAAACTTGTTTCCTCAAGGACCACCACATTTATACTTAGTTTTCCTGTTTACCTCCATTGCAAATTTCGTTTTTTAAAGTGTTTCAATTTTTCAGATAAGTTGATTACTTTTTTTACCTCACCAAATTTCCATTCTAAACATTTGTTATTCCAATTTATTTATTTTTTAAATGAGTCTACATCTAAATCCAGATCCACTTGACCATGATGATATATTATTTTTTAGCAACGAACACCGGGCCTTTAATGTTTTCAAATACGGATTGGTCAATGAACCCCCACTGTATGTTCGATGCGGTGACGAAACATTTTGGCAGTGTATCAAGGATCGTGGGATTGATCCTAGGGTTAGGAATACATTAGTCCATGTTGGTTTTGGTGGTCTAATTGATTATGGGTACCGGACAATTGATCATGTTTTGGTTGAAAGATGATGTCCTGAACCGATGGCGGAATCATCGGGGCAGACGTAATTAGATTGCTCGAGACTTCATAACACTAAATGTGACAAGTATTTAATAAATAATATTTCGTTTCATTGCTAATGGTTCAAGTACATGAATTGGAAAACAAAAATACAACAAACGATTAATCTATAAACGTGAATTTAAAGTTTGGTGCATTTCTAGTCCTTCTTATCAAGTTCCATTCGTCGTTATCATCATATAATTCCTGCAATACGTATTAAAGTATAGTTCAATAGGAAAAAGACATTTTGATTAAAGCGTTTGGCTAAAATCGAAATTTGAAGTTTAAAGTCTACGTGGGGTTTATGTATAAGAGAATTGAAATGTATGGAAATTGCGTGAGATAAAAAGCTAGGTTTGTAAAAGTAATTCTTGACTAAGGCATTTTCAGGCTTCAAATGTAAGTGAGTGCAAGAATAAGTAAGACGTGTATGTGTGTGTAGTGCAAAGCGAGTTTGAACAACTCAATAGGGAGAAATGTTTTAAAAGGATGTGACCTAAAAAGTTTTTGTGTAAGTAAGGATGCAGTTTGACAAAATGTGTGGCCCGCGCCGTAGGTTGTAGGAAAAATTTTCATTGGTTCAAATGCATATTAGTAAAATCACACGTAGAAAAAAAAATTATAAGCGAGAAGCTAGGATGGCAGGTAGTTATGGTTTCAAAAAGTTTTAGCGGTAGGAGGACGTCTAGTTGAAGTTTTTGCGCGTAATAAAGAACGAAAGATATCTTAAAAGTATTTTTACTGACTCGAACTGATGAGGATGTTTGTAAAAATGGATAAATCGTTTTGGCCGCTTTACTGAAAATTAAAGTTTGGATGAAATGTTAAGGGGAGAATTTGGGAATATTCGTGGTATGAGAGCGTATGAACGATTCGATGGGTGTAAGCGAGGGGTAAGAATGGTGTGGATATTAAATGAAATACGAACACAAAAGTTGAGAGATGCTAGTGATAGTTGTAGTAGTTAAAGCTAACGGTTTTGAGAATGAAGCTTTGTCATGGATAATCGAGTACCAAGTATTTCGAAGTTGGGTCACCAAAGTTTGTTACCAGTCAAATATATTTAACAAGGTCCGGGAAATCACCGAATTTCTCATGGCACGTTTTAAGAAAGTTTGGTAACTTGGTAGGGACACTTATATATAGGAAGTACCGGCTGCATATCCACCATGTTCACACCATGTTACGTCCGTTTTGCTATTCGGTGTCATGTTACGTTCCGTGTTGCGATACATAGTATAATCCACTATGGTTTTCATGCGCCTACCAATATATTCCTGTGTGCACCCATGATTATTTTGGTTTGTGCATGATCTGTATAATTTGTACTAGTAGTGTACGGGTCAGGTTACATTTTCGTATTACAAGCAAAATGTGTGTGCAAGATATCATATAAAAATTAAGTATGTAAGCATGATTGTGTGTATGTATGAGTGTGTCGAATGTAGGAGAAACCACTTGGGTTATGCCTACTAATAGATTTCAAGTATGACTACCAAGTAGTGCGAATGTATAAATTTTGAGTATGATTGAAGACAAATACGTATAACATTAACATGTAGTATAGAGCGTATAGGTGGAATAAAATGGGATTTAGCATATATAGGTTACCATGAAGTTGCGAGTGTGTAAAATACAAAGTGTAATGGTGATATGTGTAAGATTGTCATGTAATATTGACGCATACATGGAAACGTGTAAGGTGATATGCATGTGCATGGTTGCTTTAGTCAAAACGTTGAGTTGGTTGAAATAAAATAAGTCAGGTTTGTCGGGAATGGAGGACCAGAATTGTGAATGTCGGGTGAATATTGAGAAAAGTATTAATTTTTGATGTAAGATGTGGTTTGTAAAAAGAAATGCTACTTTTGTTTTTAAAAAAAAATGTATTCGCATATGTCGTAGGTTATCTGATCTTATGAAATTTTCTTCCCCATGTGTTCAGATTTAGATTTGCATATTAGCGATTTTTGAAAAGGTTGTAAAATAGCGAGCTTGCTTTATTTTTATATTGATATAAGGAAAGTTTTGTTTTGAAAAATTTTCGTGGAAAACTTGGGTTTTGAAAAGTATTTTAGCAAAGTGGACTTATACGTATGTGAGAGAAAGTTTCCGTTGGTTTCTTGTTATATATAAAATGTCTTTAAAATGGTAGTATAAAGTGAGTGTGTTTTTGTGATTAGACGAGTTATGAAAATCGATGTCAAGAGGTTCGTTAGACCGACTAAGTTGATAGGTAGCATTTCATAAAGTTTTTGAAAATTGTGAAAGAAACGTTTAAAGTATCATTAGGAGTTTCGTGTATGTGATTTACGTAAATAATTGTAGGGTGAGAAATCGTTTGGATAAAATAATAAGGTTCGAGGTTTATGCACAAATGAGAAAAACTGAAACAATGATAAAAGGTTTGAGTATAAGTTTTGATCGAGTGGTTGTTACGAAAATAGTCGAGTTGTGATTTGATTGAGGTGTGGACATCACTCCTATCTCAAGGACAAGATCCCTTCGAGATATGGGCGGAGTCAAATCGTCAAGGTAAGGGAATCACTCCTATTTTGATGATAAGACTTCCATTCTTGGGAATGTGAGTAGTGTTTATCTTGTGGGTGACATTTTTGAAAATTTTATTTATAAATAGTGTGTAAGGTACATGAAAAGTATAAGTATGATACGTGAGTAGTCATTGTGAAAATAATTTGAATTTTGAAAGAAAGGGATGTTGAATTACGTTATGCATAAGATTGATTAATATAATGATGGTTTTGACTAAAACTTAGATTGTTCCGAAATGAAACCTTGACCAGCCAAAGTGATTGAAAGTTCTTTTGAGTTTGGGAAGCATGCTTTGGCCTAATAGGTAAAATACTCTCGTTGAAATTTCGGTTAACGGTATTCACTCCTTCCGGTTACTACATGTCCTTAGTCAATTGAAAGTTCGAGACTTCAGCGGGATTTGAAAATCGAGGAGTGGGACTAGTTACCAAGATGCAGGCATCACCCCTAACTTGACAACGAGTCATTTCTAAGTGTGGTTGATACTTATTAAACGAGGTAAGGACTTAAATCCGGCTCGTTGGTAAGGGTCCCTAGATAAGCATGGCGAAATTTCATCAAGGTGAGGATGTCACTCCTAACTTGATGTATAATTTCATGGAAATTGAGACTGCGGATTGAGAGTCTTTCACCAAAGTGAGGGTTTCACCCCTACTTTGGTGAGATCGTCTCATTTGTAGTATGAGTCTCTTCATGTCTTCTACATGTATATTGTGTAAATGTCTTAGGAAAGACATGTTGTATAATTGAGACAAAAGAAATAGAACGAAGCAAAGTAGGAAGAGTAACATATTAAGCAAGAATCAAGAATGGTCAAGTAGGTCGAACATGATAATTCTACCTAATTCCCTATAGTTATGGCTTGGATACCAATCTGTTACACCCCAGCCGATGGCGGAATCATCGGGGCCGACGTAATTAGAATGCTCGAGACTTCATAACACTAATTGTGACAAGTAACTAATAAATAATATTTCGTTTCATTGCTAACGGTTCAAGTACATGAATTGGAAAACAAAAATACAACAAATATTGCATGATTAATCTATAAACATGAATTTAAAGCGTTTCTGGTCCTTCCTATCAAGTTCCATTCCTCGTCATCATCATAAAAATTCCTGCAATACGTATTAAAGTATAGTTCAATACAAAAGTATTGGCGAGCATACAAGTTTGAATATTAGCTTAAGTATAAAAGTTTAAACGAATCCACATGGCATAATAGTTAGCTTAAATTATCATACAATACTAGCATGCAACTATACTTGTCAACCCAAAAGTTTACCGCTAGCATAATCTTATCGTCGCAACAATAAGACCGTTATGAATGACTTAACAAGACCTCACGAATATGGGCGGTGTGTTACTCCTATAGCGCTATACATGTTAAGGGAGGCTTGAAACGAGTTAATAACAAAGCATAGCACATGTAACGATTCTAGCATAACGTACTAAGCATGTATGACATATTGTTTGTTTGTAAGCATGTTTGAAAGTGTATGTGTGCGTTTTTAATAAGGAATAAGTATTGCACCCAAAAAGTGTCGAAAAGTAAAAGGGTCATGTATACTCACAATTTTGCGAAAGTATGTATATAAGAAAATAATTATCTAGTCTTAAACACTTGTTCTTGACACTATATATCCCGTATGGGTTGATGTGATTTCATGGGTCAAGATACCCATTAGAATCGTTAATGAGAGGTTCAAGACTTAGATAATATGACCTATTACCATGACAAGTGACCATGTTGATCATCATCAAGGATTCGGTTATGTATATATATTTATCGTATAGTTTATATAATAATTCTAAGCTAAGTCTCTCAAGAATATCATAGATTGTCATATAAGTCATGCATGAAGGTAGGAGGATAACCATCCTTTAACCTCATTTTAAGATTCACCAATACACAAATCATCACAAGGATGATTCGAATGGTCATGAATGAAAAGGAAATGTACAATAATTACTATACCAAATAGCCAAGTAACCTTTAACCCGAGTGAGCCGGCACCGACATAGAAAGAGTTAACCAAGTGTCGGAGGCTTGACGGGGTTATGTCACTTTCAAGCTAGCAAACCACTTAGATAACAATTGTAAAACATCAAGTGAGGTGGTGGAATGAAGGTAGGATAGCCAAGGCTTCCAAGTATTCATACTTATACCAATACACAAGTCTTGCCATCAACTTCATGGTAAGCTCGGATGGTTTCATCACTTGTGGGTTGCATAAACCCTTGCAAAAATAGAAAGTTTAGAGGTGTTTGCACCTCTTAAACTCATAAGAATCTATTCCTAACAAGTCTCATAACCTTAGATAGGTTTAAGAACAAGTAGGCACAAGATTCAAAGAAGTTTTAAATCACAAAAGTAACATACAAAAGTATAAATGAAAGGAGAATTTTAATCCTACTTTAGACCTCAAATGTGGTGAGGTTTCACCATAGTTTGCCAAGGCAAGCTTGTGAAAACCTTCCAAGAGGTTATCCAAATAGAAAGGAAGGACAAAACATAAGAAAATAATAAGAAAAGTGAGCTAAAACTCACTTAGAATGGTTAAAACTTTCTGCCAAATCTTGGAAATTAGAGAGTAATCAAGAAGATTTGAGAGTGATTTGAGTGTTTGGAGTGTGTTTAGGAGTGTATGGAGGCTTGTATTTATAAGTGGGGATTAGGGTTTTGGAGTTAATGAAGGTGGATTGTGATTGGAGGAGAAATAAGGTGGAGAAGAGTGAAATATGATTGGCGTAAAAAAGGTGGAAGGTGATTGGAGGAGGAAGGAAGTGGAGAAGGGTGAAATATGATTGGCTTAAAAAAGGTGGAAGGTGATTGGAGGAGAAAGGTGGTGGAAAATCTTTTGGTTTTGTTCACTTTAAGTCCTTGCACTTTGTAACTAGGTTAGTTTATGTCGTTTTCTTGTATTTTAACTTGTTTTTAGGTATCCAAAGTGTATTTTAAGTCTTGATTATGCGTATAAACATGTATTTAAAAATTGATTGCGTATATAACACAAATATGAAACGTAACACGTATATGTATAAAATGAATTTCCATTATGATTAAGCCTCGGATTACAAGATTGGAAATGAACCATGAATACAACACGATTACAAGTTTCTAAAAATAGAAATGTGAATACAAGTTTCCAAATATAGGAATACGGAAATACGAGGCACTACACAACGTTATATATGGGATTTGCCGATTGAGGGTGAACCAATAACCGGCTCCAACCTTTCTTCTAACACAAAACAAAATCTTAGAATGTGCCAATAATTGTTGGGTTTTACCCCTAAAAGTAGTGATTTGATAGGCTCATGAATAAAATTTTCTTGTCTTTTTGTTGAATTTGCAAATAAAAAATGCTTTAGGTAAGGCCCGATTGTTGCCAATAAAGGCTAGTATTGAGTATATATTTCATAAAGATGTATTTTAGGATGTGAAAAACGCTGAGATTGTAGCTAGATTTAATACTGCTCTTCCGCCTCGCATGTGGCACACGATTAATGAACGTTACAAACAATCAAAAGACCACGAAGTGCTCTTGTACGATCGCATCGACTTGAGGTACAAGGTCACGTCTAGGATGGAGACCAATGATGAGGGTGGCAACGACTTTATTGTTGAATATTCTACGAAAAATGCTCATGTCAAAAGTGGAAAATGGTAAGATTTCCATGTTCGCATGTTATAGTTGTTTGCCATGATAGAGGTGAGGGCCGTCTAGACATCGTGGATAGCCGATACCATACAACCACATATCGACAACAGTACTCTGGACATTATTACCCGGTTGACAACTAGAAAGAATGGAGTGATGAGAACTTGAGTGGAAGGTGGAGGCTTCAGGGGGCCCCGTCAAAATTTACAATGTTGCATGGTAGGAGACGTGCTAGAAGAATACACAATGAGATGGATGCTTATTACCCGGATGAACCGAGAAGGTATTGTCACACCCCGAATTTCCAACCAAACACCGGTGGGCCCGGGTGGGGAATATTGTGACGTAAGTTGATATCATCATAGTCAATTAAACACAGCACAACGAAAGTCTTGGATTTAAATTACTATTACAAACCGAAATGTTCAAAGTACAAAAATAATATACAGACGGCTTGTAACGAAAAATCCACAGGTGGATCGTAAAATGTACAAAAATGTATAACAGACTTTAGGGCAGATCTAAGGATTTGCAAGATCCTCTTATATAGCAGCTTCCAGCCTATTTCGTATTGTACCTGCAAGCTTAGTCTTTTGAAAATACGTCAGTTTTCGCTGGTAACTACACCCGACTGACTCATTTTGAAAATATTTTAAAAATTTGATTTAAGTGCACATGGCACAAATCTTTTATAACTTGGGAAAGTCAGCTTTGTAACCTTGTTAACAGCTTACATGTTTGTCAATACATATGGGGCCTAGTACAGAGACCGAGACATGATTAACGTACACACCACTTATGAACCCACGAAGGAGTTATCCCCAACTTGTGGGTAAAAATAATTTTAGCATTCGCATCTGTCGGGTGTATGCCTACACCACGTGCTTTGGTCGTGGCCATTATCTAATGTAATGAGGCAAGGATATCCAGGACACGGTCGTTAACCCCCAATGTTTAAGTTATCAAACAGAACTGATTAAAACGGAATATGCGGATTTACTAGCCACAATCCGGCAGTCGATTGATCCCATTTCCGACCAAGCGGTAATAATTTACCATATCCCATGCCCGTATAGGGAAAATAAGTCAAGAGTATTTACCAGAGCTAGTCTTGATTAAAATGCAAGATTTATATCTCACCGTATTCAAAATGAACTATGTGTAGATATCATTTACCGGAAGGCTCTAGTCTGGATTATGAGATAAGCTAACCAATTAAAATGCTAACGGTCTTTCTTTAGCTCATAGACTTAGACCGACTAGCGTAATGGATCAAAAACGGTACGATACGCTAGATTAAGCGATGACCGGATAGAGTGTAGTTTAAACCCAACAAGTACTTAAGACTTGTATAATATGGGTAAACAATTAACATTCTGGAATTTGAGATTAAAATGATAAGGTTAAACCCGTTTCGGTTAATTTTCGTAAACTAGTTACATATGCTTAACCGTATGCATATAAGCGATATCGGGTAACCGGATGAGTCATGAACAAGTTCCATGTGTTATTATACTTTAATAAGTTGTAATATCAGTAGGATATCAACTTACATGCCCGAAAGGTTTTGAAACGAAATTATGCCTCATAAGGGCGTTTTGGTAATTATATGTCGTATAAAAGGAACTTGCATGTATTCTGTTCTTATGATCATAAACATCCTGGAAAAATACTTAATTTGTGATATATTATCAGTAAGATAGTACACATAAGTGTGATTTATTGTTTAAGACCAAACTATGCACCGAAAGGGCATTTTGGTCATTAAAAGTATAATTTACGATATTATACTAAAAACAATTTATGATCAGAATATTAACATCATAATATGTTAATTACATTAACATGTCAGTAGGTATTTCATTTGCAAGTTCATTGTTAATTAAAACCTTGTTTTATGTAAAAAGGGCATTTTAGTCAAATATTGACATTTTACGGAACTTGGGCATAAACGCATATTATGATTATGATCGAGTAACATAACCTCAGAGGATTATGCTACAATATATTACAATCACAATTTGACCATAAGTCATAAGTTAACTATTTCTAAGTCGGGTCAGAATCGAAAGTCAAAGCAGAAGTCAAACTTCGCGACTCTCGGTTGCGAACCGACTCTAGGACTGAAATTGACGGATCGAACATGTTCCCACATATCTAATAATTATTACCAACTTGTTTAAGTGTCAAAAATATATTTATAACATGTAGAAACTCAGATTATGATTTTTATGAAATCTGACCTGTTTGACTTATTAGAACAATAACTTTTACCCGTCAATTGACCTAGTAAACGTGATCCTTAGGAGGTGCCACTTTAAGGGGTTAACACCTACCTAATTACGATCACCTAGCCATGTTCGTTTCGAACAATGGCTGGACCATAATGCTCTTAACCGAAAGTCAAGGCATTTGTCGAAAATGCTTGACTTTTGGGTATTAAAAGCCTATAAAAAGAAAAGGGTAGAGATGGAGCACTTACAAGTGATCCAAGAGAAACTTATAACTCAAAGGGAAGCTCCCAAATGGTCAGGAACTTCCAAGAGTGTAATAGAGAGGAGAAGAAGTGAATGAGCAAGGAAATGACTGAGTTTAGGTTGCAATTTATAGTGTAAGAAGTGCAAGGAGATGAAGCCATGTGTTAGGTGTGTTGTAGGATCATTACATGTGTCTAATTAGGTGTCAAGAGTTGGTGAAGTGTGGCAATGTGCAGGCTAGGTGGCTTCCTCACAAAGATTTGGGGTTTTTAACACATTTAGTCCCTCAAATATAGTTTTATTAAATGTCATGAATTGTCCCTTGACTTATATTTCATGACATAATGGCACAGCTAGTTCTTTTTGTTTAATACAAGATGCATCGAAGAAGAGTATGAATAACCAAACGTTAACGGGTGTCACACTAGGTGTCTTTATGATTTAAAAGTGTTTACTAGCTCAAACGTGAAGATACGAGTACTTATGGTTTCATGGATTAAATTACCCAAACTATTAAAGTTAGAGGTTTGGTAAAAGAGCGGAATGCTTAAGGATGGTAAATAAAAATATATCATCTCAACCGAGAAACGTTCGGGTCTTAAGGTGTCTTTGTAATATAAGAAATATGAAAATAACGAAGTCTAGGGGTCTCTGGGTAATTTTCTAAAAGTTAAAACAAGGAAAAACTTAAGGCTCTAGGAGCCCGCCGTAGGCTACGGTCGCCAGACTTAGCGGATTTTCAGAATTAATCCCTCTCGTCCAACTAGTGGCTCATATGAGAGTTAGGACTTCATAAAGGATAACTCAGAGGCTCAGTATAAGCATGTTGACCCCGATGTCACTCAGAGGCTAGGCATCTTGACACAACGGTCACTCAGAGGCCGAGTTTAAGCATAACGACACTAATGGTCGTTAAGAGGCTACGTTTTATGTATAACGGCACTAATGGTCGTTCAAAGGCTATGTTTTTATGCATGACGACACTAATGGTCGTTCAGAGGCTAGGTTTATGCATGTTGACATCAAAAAGTCATTCAGAGGCTCAGTTTGAGCATGTTGTATCTTTTAGTCCATATTAGTCTTTAATAGACTATATTTAAAATACAACATGTGTCACTATATTATTGGACACGATTTTACAGGGTGTTACATCCTCACCCCCTTAAAAGAAATCTTGACCTCGAGATTTTATTCAAAAAGATGGGGGTACTTTTATCGCATAGTGGACTCAACCTCCCATGTATACTCGGGGCCACGACGGGCATCCCGCTTAACCTTTACAATAGGTATAAACTTCTTCGGAGCTTTTAACCTGTCGATCCTCGATCGAAATGGGTTTCTCAATGAACCCCAGGTTTTTATCAATTTGCACATCTTGATGTGACATTGCTAGCGACTCATTGGCTAGACATTTCTTTAAATTAGATATGTGAAATACATCATGGATTCCACTGAGCTCCTCAGGCAGTTTGAGCTTATAAGCTACAGAGCCGACACATTCGATTACCTCGAATGGTCCAATATATCTCGAGCTCAACTTGCCCTTCTTTCCGAAGCGCATCACACCTTTCCAGGGTGATACCTTCAATAGTACTTTGTCCCCTATTTGGAACCTAAGAGGTTTACGCCTCTTGTCAGCATAGCTCTTCTGCCTATCACGGGCAGCCTTGAGACGATCACGGATTTGTATTATCTTATCCGTGGTCTCTAGGACAATCTCAGGTCTAGATAGTTGGGCTTCTCCAACTTCAGCCCAACAAACAGGCGTTCTACATTTTCTCCCATACAAGGCTTCAAATGGAGCAGCCTTGATGTTTGTATGACAACTATTGTTATAGGAGAATTCTATTAAGGGTAAGTGGTCATCCCAGCTTCCACCTAAATCAATCACACATGCCCGAAGCATGTCTTCCAAAGTTTGAATAGTACGCTCACTTTGGCCATTAGTCTACGGATGGTAAGCCGTACTAAAGTTTAATCGTGTGCCTAACGATTGTTGGAAACTTTTCCAAAAGTGAAATGTGTATCTAGTATCTCTACCGGATCAATAGATACCCGCACACCATGTAGGGACACAATATTGTCCACATACAACTTAGCCAACTTGTCAGAGCTATAAGTCTCTTTAATTGGCAAGAAATGTGCTGACTTAGTTAGTCTATCTACTATGACCCAAATTGTGTCATTACCACGTCTGGTCTTAGGTAACTTGGTAATCAAGTCCATAGTTACCATTTCCCATTTCCAAGTGGGAATCTCAAGTTGTTGTAGAAGTCCTAACGGTTTCTGATGTTTGGCTTTAACTTGCGAACACGTCAGACACTTAGCTACATAAGTGGCTATGGATTTCTTCAAACCCATCCACCAATAATTCTTCTTCAAATCTTGATACATCTTGTCACCACCTAGGTGAACTGAGTATCTTGAATTATGCGCTTCTTGGAGGATTAGATCCCTAAGTCCTCCAAAGATTGGAACCCAGATTCTGCCATTATATCTAAGGATTCCATCTTTTCCAGGCACTAACTGATCAACAGTTCCGCCTAATCCTTCATTAGGAATATTAGCCTCTAATAGGGCTTGCATTTGCGCATCTAATAGCTTCTCATTCAAGCTATTTCTGAGCTTGATGCTCTTGACGTTAATCCTAATAGGCTTAACCTTTCCTTGCGACTTAAGGCGTCAGAAATGACATTTGCCTTGCCGGGATGATAGCGAATTTCGCAATCATAATCATTAAGCGTTTCCATCCAATGGCGCTGTCGCATGTTCAATTCCTTTTGATTGAACAGATGTTGGTGACTCTTATGGTCAGTGTATATGATACACTTTGTGCCATATAATTAATGTCTCCACAACTTAAGTGCAAATACAACGTCACCCAATTCCAAATCGTGGGTGGTGTAATTCTTTTCATGCACCTTTAGTTGTCGTGATGCATAAACAATTACTTTGCCATTTTACATTAGCACACAGCCCATGCCAGTGTGCGAGGCATCACAGTAAACAACAAAGTTCTCAATACCCGTAGGTAGAGATAACACAGGAGTATTGCTCAACTTATGTTTTAGAACCTCAACATATTCTTGTTGTTTTGGACCCCAGTCAAACTTGACATTCTTATGGTCAAGGTAGTTAAAGGAGTAGCTATCCTTGAAAAGTTCTCAATGAACCTCCTATAACAACCGACCAATCCTAAGAAACTACGAATCTCTGATGGAGTTTTGGGAACTTCCCAATTCATTATGGCTTCTATTTTGACGGGATCCACTTGGATACCACGCTCACTTACCACATGTCCAAGGAATTGGACTTCTCTAAGCCAAAACTCGCACTTAGAGAATTGAGCATAAAGCGTCTCTTTTCTTAGCAATTCTAGGATGCACCGAAGATGTTTCTCGTGATCAACTTGATTATGAGAGTAGATAAGTATATCATCTATGAAGACAATGACAAACTTATCTAGATATGGCTTGCAGACTCTATTCATGAGATCCTATGAATGTTGCAGGTGCATTTGTGAGCCCAAAAGGCATCACTACGAATTCATAATGACCATAACGGTCCTGAAGGCAGTCTTAGGAAAATCCTCATTCCTATGCTTCAGTTGATGATATACTGAAATTAAATTGATCTTAGAGAAGTAACTAGCTCCTTGAAGTTGGTCGAATAAATCATCAATCCTGGGCAGAGGATATCGATTCTTGATTGTTATCTTACTTAATTCACGGTAATCAATGCACATCCGCATTGAACCGTCAGCAAGTTCTACCTCATAAATTATATCTAAAGTTCTTATGGGTAAATTTAATAGTTTACTGAACTTATGGTCTACAAAAGACTTATCTGCACCTGAATCAAAAAGAACTCTAGCATATACGTCATTAATGAGGAATGCACCTGTTATGACATTGTTGTCATTAACAGCCTCCCTAGCATTCATCTGAAAAGCACGTACATTTCCTTTCTTAGCCTCTCCAGGCTTTGCATCGTTACTTCTGGAGTTCTTAGGACAATTAGGCTTAATATGCCCCTTTTCATTACAGCCGTAACAGACGTCATCCTTAAAATTTTTGCACTCTAGGGTCTTATGCTCTTTTCTTTTCAACTTCCACAAGGCTTATATTGTGGGCTAGAATTACACTGTCCCCAATGTCTGTGGTTACAGGTCTTGCACAGAGGTCTATCATTTGACACGTGCTGGTTCTTCTTGAACCCAAAATTTCCTTTTTTTTGAAACTTTGGGAGTTATCATTCTCCCGTTTCCTTTCCTTTTTCCGTCAGTCTCAGTTCTAACTGACTTTTATCTCACTAAGTCTAAGGTGAGAGAGAGAAATAGGTCAACAGTAGACTTATAGGTACTAACCTGAGCAGCCTTTACCATGCCCTTTATCTAGGGTGCTAACCTATTAATGAAGCACGCAATGCGTTTGGGTTTAGGGTGATTAAGTAGGAAACTAACCTAGACAAGGAATTGAAGTCAGAAACATACTTTTGACAATCTAGGTTTTTCATTATAGAGTCAGAAAGTCTGACTCTATCTTCTCCACCTCTTGAGGTGGGCAGTAAGCTTCCTTAACAAGGTCCACAAACTTGGACCATCCCAAATTATACAGGTGTACTTTACCTGTTGATTGGACCATAGCTTTCCACCAAGTTAGGCATTGCCCTTAAAGGATTAGGACACAAACTTCACCACATCCTTATCAGCACAACCGCTGATATCTACAACTGTCTCCATTTCATCAATCCATCTCAAGGCTTCTACTGCTCCCCTTTCTCCATTGAAATCTCGGGGTTTACAGGAGATGAAGTATTTGTAGGTACATCCGTCTCTAGAAGAACGGGACCTATCATTAAATTCTAATTTCTTTGGTTCACTCATTGCATTAGAAGAGTGAACTGAGCTCTCCTTACGAGCCGATGATGGTGGAATAGATAAAGGTTTGGAGCGAGTAGCGCTCGACTCCTTAAATTTTTCCATGGCCTTTTCCATGGCCCTTCCAACAGCTGCATCAATGCGAGCTTGGAAGTCATCATTATTGATGGCTATATTTTCAGCTTTGTCAGAATTATTATCATGGCAACTACCTTGCGCCTCATCTGAGTTAGCCTATCTTTGATGTTTGGGGTACTAAATACCAAATTAAGTCTACATTAGCCATGGTATTAATAACCATATAGGCTATAAAGTTTGGATATATAAATCCATTGCCTATTTGAACCAGTGTGCATAGAATCACAACTGTCAGGCTTAACATTTTAAATGGATTTTATCTATATTTGGCCTAGGTCTCAAAAGGACCATCAAAGGCAAATTATAATTTGGACGTAGTCCATATATTACTAGACAGTGGATAGTAATGTCACAACTGTCATTGTCATATAGACAATTTTATATAGCACATGGGCTTGTCACAAAGGACATTTAAAACACGGCACATAGGCCTGTCACTAATGGACATAAGATTATGGCATGTAAGCCCGTCACTAATGGACATAAGATTAGGGCACATAGGCCTGTCACTAATGGACATAAAATATGGCACGTAGGCCTGTCACTAATGGACATAAGATTGTGGCACATAGGCCTGTCACTAATGGACATAAAATTATGGCACATTGGCCTGTCAATGGACATAAAATATGGCACATTGGCACTACATCACTAATGGATGTTTAATCATAGCCCCAAGGGCAATACATCACTAATGGATGTTTAATTATAGCCCCAAGGGCAATACATCACTAATGGATGTTTAATCATCGCACTGATGATATTAGCCGGGATCAAATTTGATCACATAGGCTATATAAGGTTAGGACATAGTCCATTACCTACAAGGCTAGTGTGATTCCTCAAGTCACACTACCAAGAGTATGAACATTCTTGAATGTTAACATAAGAGTATCTTAATGGTTGATTAATAGTCCCGGTCGCATTGACCTTAACGACTTGGAGACTTGAACTTAGTCCACCACCTCTAGATAGAAGGATAACTTCCCTTAACTGTCATTATAGAAGACCCCTTCGTACTTAACTATCATTTATATATTTGGCCAAATATGGGGTTTATGCCACTTGGCTAATCAAAACCATTAAGATCTTTTGGAATTATATAGCTGATCATAAATTTCGAGTAAAATCGTGACGATCGCTTGAAGAGGATGAGTACAGATACATATAATTCCAAAATATTTCATTAAATGATAATAGAAAGTACAATACTTGAAATAGATAAATAAAACTAGTTGTCCATGCAAGGACTAAAAGAAATAACTTGTCCACGCAGGGACTAAGGAAATAACAATGTCCACGTAGGGACTAAACATAGTAATAGAAAAGACTTCACTCGTCCTTCTTCCCCTTAACCAACTTGGAGAGCTTCTTGAAGAACTTATTCGTCTTCTTTTCCGTCTTCTCCTCTTGTTGTTGCATTTCCTTCATTCGCTCCAAGGCCTCATTAATGGCCTCAAGAGGTGGCGGAGGTTGTGGTTGTGGTTGAGGTACAACAGGATATTGGTACCCATAACTTGGGTATCCAGTAGATGGATAAGCAGGTGGGAAAGGAGACGGGTAAAGTGCATTATGCATGGCCGCTTGCATATAAGGGTCATGTGATAGTGTTTGGTAATCAATAGGGGTAATAGGGTTAAAAGGATCGTACACAGTGTTATTCGGATACATTGGGATTGGGTTATTATAACCCGATAGTGGTGGTTGAACCATAGGTGATGGTGTAGGTTCCACCACAGGTGAAGCGTTTGAGGGTCCACCCATTTGTGGGTCCCCTTGAATGGTGGGGTAAGATTTGGGCGATGGTGGTAGTGAACCAGATCGTTGACCCGCACGTACCGACATACGTGCTCCACGTTTCCTCCTTGGTGGCTCAGGTGGATGTTGGGGTTGGTCCATGGGTTCCATGTGGACATCTTCCTGCACGGGAGGTGGTTGTGAATGGTGGGAAGGAGTATTTGCAAAAGTAAATTATTGGTCCCACTCATTAGGACCTTAATATGGTGATCCAGCATAGGAGTTGGAATCACTAGAAATTTCGATAGGATGCGCGTTCGATCCTGATGGCAGCATCTCCGGGTCGGAGTCCTCGTCCATAGGGTTAGGTTGATTCAACTGATTCTGGTCAGCTGGAGGGGTACTTAGGTATTGGTTTGGGTTGAACTCATCATGGTAAGAATGATGAGAATGGTGGGAGTGCTGTGAATGGTAAGAATGATAAGAACTTTGTGTATGTGTAAGTGAGTGTTGGGCAAATGGCCATGAATCTCCCGAATCTTCATAAGGGTTTGGGTGATGTGGATGTGAAGGGATATCGCCGGATGGTCCTCCCCTCATAGGTCCTTTTTCGCGTCCTCAAAGTCTTGGCAGCATTTTCTGTTTAAAAATCAATTCAAAAACATACTAATAACTTAATAATGAAAGGAGAAATCCTAGGTCAAAGCCTAGACTCAGAAGTCTAAGGAATGTGCTTGTAAGTTTGAGATTAAACACAAGAAGGATAGTGTTTAATTCTCTCAAACGTTAGCTCTGATACCAACCTGTCACACCCCGAATTTCCAACCAAACACCGGTGGGCCCGGGTGGGGAATATTGTGACGTAAGTTGATATCATCATAGTCAATTAAACACAGCACAATGAAAGTCTTGGATTTAAATTAGTATTACAAACCGAAATGTTCAAAGTACAAAAATAATATACAGACGGCTTGTAACGAAAGATGCACATGTGGATCGTAAAATGTACAAAAATGTATAACAGACTTTAGGGCAGATCTAAGGATTTGCAAGATCCTCTTATATCACTACCGAGCAGCTTCCAGCCTATTTCGTATTGTACCTGCAAGCTTAATCTTTTGAAAATACGTCAGCTTTCGCTGGTAACTACACCCGACTGACTCATTTTGAAAACATTTTAAAAATTTGATTTAAGTGCATAGGGCACAAATCTTTTATAACTTGGGAAAGTCAGCTTTGTAACCTTGTTAACAACTTTACATGTTTGTCAATACATATGGGGCCCAGTACAGAGACCGAGACATGATTAACGTACACACCACTTATGAACCCACGAAGGAGTTATCCCCAACTTGTGGGTAAAAATAATTTTAGCATTCGCATCTGTCGGGTGTATGCCTACACCCCGTGCTTTGGTCGTGGCCATTATCTAATGTAATGAGCCAAGGATATCCAGGACACGGTCGTTAACCCCCAATGTTTAAGTTATCAAACAAAACTGATTAAAACGGAATATGCGGATTTACTAGCCACAATCCGGCATTCGATTGATCCAATTTCCGACCAAGCGGTAATAATTTACCATAACCCAACCCCGTATAGGGAAAATAAGTCAAGAGTATTTACCTGAGCTAGTCTTGATTAAAATGCAAGATTTATATCTAAGCCGTATTCAAAATGAACTATGTGCAGATAGCATTTACCGGAAAGCTCTAGTCTGGATTATGGCATAAGCTAACCAATTAAAATGGTAACGGTCTTAATTTAAGTCATAGACTTAGACCGACTAGCGTAATGGATCAAAAACGGTACGATACGCTAGATTAAGCGATGACCGGATAGAATGTAGTTTAAACCCAACAAGTACTTAAGACTTGTATAATATGGGTAAACAATTAACATTCTGGAATTTGAGATTAAAATGATAAGGTTAAACCCGTTTCGGTTCATTTTCGTAAACTAGTTACATATGCTTAACCGTATGCATATAAGCGATATTGGGTAACCGGATGAGTCATGAACAAGTTCCATGTGTTATTATACTTTAATAAGTTGTAATATCAGTAGGATATCAACTTACATGCCCGAAGAGGTTTTGAAACGAAATTATGACTCATAAGGGCGTTTTGGTAATTATATGTCGTATAAAAGGAACTTGCATGTATCTGTTGTTATGATCATAAACATTCTAGAAAAATAATTAATTTGTGGTATATTATCAGTAAGATAGCACACATAAGTGTGGTTTATTGTTTAAGACCAAACTATGCACCGAAAGGGCATTTTGGTCATTAAAAGTATAATTTACGATATTATACTAAAAACAATTTATGATCAGAATATTAACATCATAATATGTTAATTACATTAACATATCAGTAGGTATTTCATTTGCAAGTTCATTGTTAATTAAAACCTTGTTTTATGTAAAAAGGGCATTTTAGTCAAATATTGACATTTTACGGAACTTGTGCATAAACGCAGATTATGATTATGATTGAGTAATATAACCCCAGCGGATTATGCTACAATGTATTACGATCATAATGTGACCATAAGTCAGAAGTTAACTAATCTAAGTCGGGTCAGAATCGAAAGTCAAAGCAGAAGTCAAACTTCGCGACTCTCGGTTGCGAACCGACTCTAGGACTAAAATTGACGGATCGAACATGTTCCCACATATTCTAATAATTATTACCAACTTGTTTAAGTGTCAAAAATATATTTATAACATGTATAAATTCAGATTAGGATTTTTATGAAATCTGACCCGTTTGACTTTTTAGAACAATAACTTTGACCCGTCAATTGACCTAGTAAACGTGATCCTTAGGAGGTGCCACTTTAAGGGGTTAACACCTACCTAATTACGATCACCTAGCCATGTTCGTTTCGAACAATGGCTGGACCATAATGCTCTTAACCGAAAGTCAAGGCATTTGTCGAAAATGCTTGACTTTTAGGTATTAATAGCCTATAAAAAGAAAAGGGTAGAGATGGAGCACTTACAAGTGATCCAAGAGAAACTTATAACTCAAAGGGAAGCTCCCAAATGGTCAGGAACTTCCAAGAGTGTAATAGAGAGGAGAAGAAGTGAATGAGCAAGGAAATGACTGAGTTTAGGTTGCTATTTATAGTGTAAGAAGTGCAAGGAGATGAAGCCATGTGTTAGGTGTGTTGTAGGATCATTACATGTGTCTAATTAGGTGTCAAGAGCTGGTGAAGTGTGGCAATGTGCAGGCTAGGTGGCTTCCTCACAAAGATTTGGGGTTTTCACACATTTAGTCCCTTAAATATAGTTTTATTAAATGTCATGAATTGTCCCTTGACTTATATTTCATGACATAATGGCACACCTAGTTCTTTTTGTTTAATACAAGATGCATTGAAGAAGAGTATGAATAACCAAACGTTAACGGGTGTCACACTAGGTGTCTTTACGATTTAAAAGTGTTTACTAGCTTAAACGTAAAGATACGAATACTTATGGTTTCATGGATTAAATTACCCAAACTATTAAAGTTAGAGGTTTGGTAAAAGAATGGAATGCTTAAGGATGGTAAATAAAAATATATCATCTCAACCGAGAGATGTTCGGGTCTTAAGGTGGCTTAGTAATATAAGAAATATGAAAATAACGAAGTCTAGGGGTCTCTGGGTAATTTTCTAAAAGTTAAAACAAGGAAAAACTTAAGGCTCTAGGAGCCCGCCGTAGGCTACGGTCACCAGACCGCAGCTTACGGTCAATGATAAATTGTTCCAGCAGCTTCAAACCGTAGGCTACGGTTATCAACCGTAGGTCACGGTTAGTTTTGTGAATTTTTGAGATTTTTGAACATGTTTGGGTGACTAGCTTATTAAGATATGATTCGAGGGTATGTACACGTGTCGGTATATTACCGAACACGAATTTCACAAGGTGTTACATAATCCCTCCATTGCCCAACATTATCGGATTTTTAGAATTAATCCCTCTCGTCCAACTAGTGGTTCATATGAGAGTTAGGACTTCGTAAAGGATCACTCAGAGGCTCAGTATAAGCATGTTGACCTCGATGTCACTCGGAGGCTAAGCATGTTGACACAACGGTCACTCAGAGGCTGAGTTTAAGCATACGACACTAATGGTCGTTCAGAGGCTACGTTTTATGCATAACGACACTAATGGTCATTCAGAGGCTACGTTTTTATGCATGACGACACTAATGGTCGTTCAGAGGCTAAGTTTATGCATGTTGACATCAAAAAGTCATTCAGAGGCTCAGTTTGAGCATGTTGTCACTTTTAGTCCATATTAGTCTTTAATATACTATATTCAAAATATAACACGTGTCACTATATTATTGGACACGATTTTACACGGTGTTGCAGGTATAAATGTGGATTGTGCAAAGAAAATGGTCATTGGAGGATGAACTGCCCCTACGCTAATTACTGATTTAGAATTTATTCCATCGATATTATTGGCTTTTATGTTTAATAGCTTCTAGGCATGTGGAACTTTTTACATTTTAGGAGTTGTATTTGTATGGTATTTTTAATTTATATATTTGTTTAAACAGATTGTATCTACCTATTATTACTTTGAAAAACCACCACCGGTGACCAGTTCCTAACGTAGCCATAAGTAGGAGACAGTTTTTTGAAAGTTGAAATACTACCACATGACAAACTTTGAGGTTTGTTATATCTCTACCACAAACATCGAAAATGGTCAATGACCGGATCATTACGCTACACTCATGTAGTATATTCAAAGAATAAAAACTAGCGGGCCGATCACAGGTGTTACAATGCACTAAATTACTCTCGAAAATCATCTTTTATATGTTTTTTATAAAATTGAAAAACAAACAGGGGCCAACTTTGCGGCTCAATATCTCTATACCAAAAACAACAGCCATGTCAATGATCAGGTCCTTACATAGCCCTCACGTAATAGATTTAAGAGGCCAACAAAACTGGCCCAATCAAAGATGTTACGACGCACTAATTTGCACTCAAAACTAGTTCCGCAAGCATATCACACAATCAATAATTATATTTAAAACGAAAAAGAACACATTTTATTTTCTCCAGCTGTTGTGTTCTTTAACCAGTTCTAATTTGGACTTTTATGAACATGCTATCTGAACAAGCGTAACCCACTTAATAATTGAAGATACGCTTTTCGTACGAGCGTATCCTAGAAACAATCCTTCGACCATCTTCTCCGTTGAGGTACGACATGAACTTCAAGTCCAGTGTCACTAATCTTCTCCGGCAACTGTCCTTTTGTCTTTTCCGGTGACAATACATTACGCCGACGATCTTGAATTTGATTTTATTGGGATGCGCTTGTACTACAAGCGCATTAGGAAGCAAATCTGACATTATGCTTGTCTTACAAGCATAATACCCATTATTCAAAAACTTTTCAATGTTACACCATTGTACAAAACATTATCAATATGACACCATTCCTACAAAAAGAAGCTCTTAGGACCGGTGATCACAGCATTCTATACTTCATTTTTTCTTGGAATTCGTTTTGATTAATGTTCTTTTTTATGATCTTACAGTTGTATTCTTATAGTCAGGTACATTCTTCATTTGTTTTGCCCATTCAACCGAACCGTGTAAACCATTCGCTCTTTAGTTTCGTGCAATTTGCATATACGCACACAAGTTCCTGTGTAGTGTTTCGTGCAAGTTAAATACTATATATATGACCAACCAAATAGCTATAAAAAGCTATATTTATTTTATTTGCAACTAGTTTTATTAATCATTGTAAGATACTTGGCTATGTATGTAAAAGCTCAACGTATATCAGTAAGCCAACTTTATGTGTCAATAGTAAGAATAGTCACTATGTTCAAGCTGTTGTGGTAACCTTCTATGTTAAGAATAAGTGCCAATATACGGGTCAAAACTTATATAAATCTCTAGAAATAAGTATAGGGACTTGTAGTGATGTAAGTTCTGTAACATAAGAAAATAATATAAACTTTGAATATAAAATGGAAGTCAAACAAAGTCAAAAATTCTAAAATGGTAGAGTTCAAAAGATAAAGATAGAGGATGCATATGGTCTCGATGCATCTAATCTCCAAGACTTGCTGAATCTTGAACTTGAAAGGGATGTAGAAGACATGATTGTCCTGGACTTTGAACTTCAACTCAAAGGCCAAATAAGGGAATCACTGATGAGAAATAAAGATTAGAAATAAAGTTTAGTTTTGGCATCATCTGTTCTAGGGGGAGATTGTTGGGATTGAACCCTACAAAAGAACAAATGATAGAAAGCCAAAATATACTACAAACCTCTGATCCAAAGGATAATGTAACATCTTCCAAGTCAAGCTCTATTGAAGACTAAATGTTCAAGGTCTGCCATAGCTATAATCTTTTGAAGACAAGCTCTGTTGAAGACTTAAGCTAGAAGGTCTCCCAAGACAAGCTCTGCTGAAGATCAAAGCTTAAGGTCTGCCAAGGCAAAGCTCTGCTGAAGACCAAAGCTAAAGGTCTGTCAAGGCAAAGCTTTGCTGAAGATCAACAGAGGATGCATCATTAGTGATTTCTATCAGTCCTTGTAATGTTTAATGTATAGCAGTGGTTAGCTTAGCAGATGTTATTTATTTGTTACCTTTGTTAAGTGTCACTTTCAAGCTGACATCATAATAAGATGCTCAGCGGTTAGGTTTGCAGTATAAATAGAACAATGCCTGTACTGTTCTATTTGATCACTTCATCTAATATCAGTCGAATGTATCTCTCTTACATTCTGTACGAACAAATCAGTGATCATAGCTGAGGGGGAGATTGTGAGTCATATGCAAGTAACCATAATTACGAAAAGCATGACAAAGAAAACAATCTCTCAACTGTTGTGAATTAAAGTTCTTCCATTCCGCTGCAAGTTCATCTGATTTATCACTTTTAAAAATTTCACAAACAGTTTTAAAACTCAGATCCTAACAATTGGTATCAGAGCTTAGTCAATCGAACTTGATTTAGCAATCAATTTGATTAAAACAGATCAGCTCTCACTGCTAATTCAGTTTGTTCGTTTTTATTGAAAAACAGAGTTTGATTACTTTCCAAAAAGTTTTTTAAACAAAAAACTGTTTTGCAAACAATCAGAATGTCACACACTTCACAAGATCCTCACAACACCAGCACCATGTTTAAACCACTGATTCTTGTCAGATCAGAGTATAATATCTAGCAACGACGGATGGGTCATGTCCTTGCTCAGCAAAACACCGGTTGCTGGAAGTCGGTCATCTTTGGACCTCATGTTCCAATGATACCGAGTACAGAGGACCCTAAAGTCCAAGTATCAAAGAATCCCGAAATTATTTCGAGCAAGATTTCCAAAAGATTGAGCTAGATGCAAAGGCATTTAGCATCGTGGCCTTTGCATTACCAACGATATCTATGCTGGCATGTTGCATTGCAATAGTGCAAAGGAATTATGGGATGCTTTGAAGGAGCAATTCGGTGGGACTGAGGAAGTGATTGAAACAACAGAGAGGTTCTTTATCAATAGTATGAAATGTTTTGTCATGTCAAAGGAGAGTCACTAACCCAACAGTTCAAATGTTTTAGCTATCTCATTAGTGAACTTAAACTGGTGAATGTTACACTTGCAAATTCGATTCTAAATAGTCGTTTTCTTAGATCATTACCAGACAAATGGGACATTATAGCTGTCATTACTAGAATTCAGTTGGGTTCAAAGAAATGTGTCTTACTCAGCTTCATGGTAGGCTCCTCACTTATGAGAGAGAGCTGAACCAGAAAAATAAGCTACAAGAGTCTGGAAAAGTGACTGATGACTACACATTTGGTAGCACAACTTTCTTTGGCCAAGAAGAAGTCACTGGCAGTAGTAAGGATCAGAGTTATGATCATTTCATTGATATAACTAATGGTTTCACTTCTGAGCCTTACACACCCAATTATGCATTTGCTGCTAATGGGGAAAGCCAAACTTCTGACAACTTATGCTTTAAGATGAGTGACCTTCAACATTTTGATCCATCAGATTTGGAGGAGATGGACATTTTGCACCAGTTGGCTCTGTTAAGTGTCAGGGCTAACAAGTATTACAAAAGAACTAGTAGGAAGTTCTCAGGGTTGCATGAGGGGACAAAAGTTGGGCTGCGTAAATCAAAGATAAAATGTTATTAGTGTAATAGGCTAAGACACTTTGCTAGAGAATGTAGGTCTTAATCAACTGGACCAATCGTCACACATCCTAGCCCTAGACCTCAAAACACTGTCCATTATTCCCAATATACCCCTACTCCTCACATGCAAAACACTGCTCACTATGCACACCCTGCTACCACTATTCCAGTGCAATATGCTCAAACCAATGTTCCTCAAATTCAGTATGTTCAAGCACCAGCTCCTCTGGTTCAGATGCAACCTGCACAACAAGTTTCTCAAACCACTGCTCAGGCAGAGGTTATTCAACAGAGTTTCTTTACTTAGGGCTTTGTTGATTAAAGAAGCTTACCTGAGGATCTGAATGATGAAAACTTTGCTCTAATTGTAGACTTGAAAAGAAACAAAATGATTTTTACTTTATGGCATTGGAGTCCAAGGTTGAGGGTGCTGAATTTGAGGAGGTGGGATCTAAGTCTGTTGAGTCTAATATTCATGATGAAACAGTGGTTACAAAAGAAAATGTTGATGAAGATGAGAAACCTTTGTCTGATCCATGGGAGGCTAGTGTTTGTGAAGGAGAATGTGATTGTGCCATGATGGTTGCACCTAAGGTATCTCCTCAGGTCCTAAAAGAACTATGTTCAGATAAATGCATTATTGCTTTTGCAAACATAAAAGAGGTGAATGAAAACCTTAGAAATAAGATTTAGAGGATGAATTGCAATTTGAAAAACTGTCAAAAGAGTTAAAATCAAAATTGCTTGAAAAGGATTCTAAAATCAGCAGTCTAAAACATGAAGCAAACATAACCAAGGATCAACTCTAAACCATGATAGAAAAATATCAGGTTTGTAAAAAGGAGTTGGAATCCACCCAAATCACTTTTGAAAAATGGGTGGAGTCCTGCAAAGGTTATGAGATCTTATTTGAAAACCAGGTTAAAAGTAACATAAAATTTAGCATTGGATTCAAGAAAAATGACCAAGTTTCTGAAAATGTTACTGAAAATGATTCTGGTGTGGCTGAAATTATTCCAACAAACTTGGCTGGTCAAGATAATCAAAGTCAAAGATAAAAAGGGAAATAATTTTTTTTTAGAAAGACATGAGGGATTCTCAACTTTTGAGGAGATTGAAAAATATCAATTCAAACACACATGGTCTGATGAATGTGACATTCTTTAAAATTTCAAGCCAATGGAATTTACAACCACTGATGGTGTCAAAGCACCAAAGGCTAGAATCATTCCCATTTTAGACTTACCAGCAAATGTTATAACATCTGCTGACAAAAATTCAGAAAAGGGAAAGAAGAAAGAAAAGATCAAAAACTTGTTTTGTGATTTCTGTGAAAACAATAATCATGTTAGAAAAACTGTCTTCTTGTAAAAGCATATGACATTAACAAAACAGCTAAGATCATTGATTCTCTAAATTGCAAAATCTATAATAAAACAAATCATAAGACTCAAGAGTGTGTTTATCTCAAAAACTTTGATGTGAAAAAGAGTGAGTATAAATGCAAAACACTGGAGAGTTCAAAGACAAGTACTGCAAAAGGAAAGTCTAAACAAACTTTTGTGTCTGTTGAAACATCTGTTACCAAAGCACTGAACAAAACCTCTACTCCCAGAGAGCTACAAGTAACAGTTGCTCCACCTACTAACCAATACCCAAGAGGATATGGCTAACAAATTTACCAAAAGGTACCTCTTAGTTATGAGAGTTACAAAAAGCTCTCTAAACGATACTTGTTTGGCCCCTAGCTAAAAGGTTTACACATTAGAGTTGCATTTTGGGCTAAGGGTGTAAGAGTGGGCTTCTTAGAGCCTTATGGGCCTAGGGTTGTATTTAATGGGTTTTGTGATTAGTATAAATACATGTGTTGGGGTTAGGGTTTAGGTTGGTTGTCAGTTTGTTATTCACGCTAAAGCTATGGAAATATCTTGTATCAGACACCATTAGGTGTATGCAAATTGATTAATCAGAGATTGTTCTTGTTCTGTTCATCTAATCTTTCTTTCCGCAATTGATTAGTTGCTGTGATACCGTGTACAGATCCGAATCTGGGATTTACAATTGGTATCAGAGCCTGCTGTTCGATATAAGCTCTCGGTGTTATGTGCTGAAGAAGAACTGTTCAGATCTCGAAGAACTGTTGTTGTCAGTCATATCAGAATATCACTGTTGAAGAACTATTGAAGATTGCTGCTGCTTTCTCATCTCGAACTGCTACTGTTCTGAGAAAACCATAGGAGATTCAAGAAATTCGGATCCGGAATCGTCGAAGATCCCGAAGAACACGAAGAAGATCATCCATCTCGGATTGATCCCAGACAACTGTTCATCAGCCTTCTCAACAACCTTATCCGGATTACTCGCATTCCGGATAAGGATCACTGTTTAAATTAACTTGTGTTTATCAGTTTGCATGAATTTTGGAATACTGTTGATTTTGGATAAGGGTTCTCAATTCAGATAAGGATCTCTTATTTCGGATCAAGTTCTTATTTCGGATCACCTCTCATCTCGGATCTCTTACAATTCGGATCATTCTCTATTTCGGATTTCATCTCCATTCTGGATTGACTTTTCATCTCGGATCAAGACAACATTTCGGATCTCCACTCCGGATAGACTTTTCATCTCGGATCAAGAAAGCATTTCAGATTCATCTGTGTTACTGTTGCTGTGTCTCTGATAGCTTTCCGAATTAGTGTTTCAGATTACTGTTTCGGATTCTCATTTCGGACCACTATCTCGGACTCATTAAGAACTGTTCATAATCAGAAATTAAAATTAACTTTAATTTTATTTGGTAAAATTTTAGAAAAATGATGAACAGTTACATGACAGCTCAGGATCTGACAAATGCCAACCTGGCAGCTTTGCAGTCACAGACGCTGGCTCTTCTCCAAGAGCTAGACCAAGTCATTGGTACTTCTACGAAGGTGCCCCATCTGAAATATGGTGACGAATATTATGAATGGAAGTTCAGGTTTGAGCAATACTGCAAGGCTAAAGAGCCGGGGGTTTGGAGATGTATCATGCATGGTCCTCGAACCATAGTTTATAGCACTGATGATGATCGGACACAAAGATCTCCAAACCTAGTCATTTGTGGACTCCGGAAGACGAGAAGATAATCGAAGAAGACGAGAAAGCCTCGGTTGTTCTAACAATGGCACTCGGACCCGACATCTCCATAGCTGTCAGAAATTGCAAGACGGCTAAATAGGTGTGGGGCGAACTATAGAATCTATATGAGGGAAAAGCTGATATGAAGGCAAGCTGGGTTAATCAGCTGAATCAACAGTTCAGCTCATTTAACCACATATATGGAGAAACCATTAAGAATCAAATTCGAAGATACGTGAAGCTTGTCTCCCAGATGATTTCAGCTGAAACCTCTCTTACGAACAGTATTTATGAATAGACAACTGTTGAAATCTTTGCCCAAGAGCTAGGTTGCTGATGTGGGCATGCTCAAGAAGACGAAAAATCTGAACGATGTCACCCTCATGGAAATGATTGCAACTATCAAGTCATGTGAGATATATAATAAACAGAGGGACATCAATCATCAAAGCAGTCTGATGGCAGCTGGTATTACATGGCAGAACGCGGCATTAATGTCTCAGAATCTTGTTTACAGCCCTCTGCAAGGAAGCTTGCACACACCGGGTAGCTCTAACTTAGTGTACAGTCCTCTCACCTCTGCATAGAAGACCCAGTATGTTTATGGTCTTCAATCTCATACTCCTACGATGATCTCTGTGACACAGGTTCAGACACAATATCATGCCCAGTATCCTAACATGGTTTATAGTCCTGCCATTCCTGCAACAGCTCAACAAGGCGGCATTCCTCAATCTGTTATTCCCGCACCAGCTCCTGCTCAAACTGTGTCCAATTCTGCTTTTCTCACAAAAGAGAATGAGGAGAAACTGGCTATAGCTGCTTCCATGATTAACAGTTTAAACGCTTTCTAAGCAGGTGACTTGACCCCTCCATCTGTTCTCCCAACTTAAGTAGATCAGATAATGGAGGAGCATTTGGACGAGTTGACGTGTCCTGGAATCTTGCGATGGTTGCTTTCCGTGTCAACAAATTTCAAAAGAAGTACGGGAGGCAACCATTGATGAATCTGAAGACTGGGCTAACTAAAGATAAGCTCAGGTGTTATAGATGTCATGAGCCAGGGCACTTCGCACGAGAATGCAAGAAGACGCCATATGGATATGTCTCATCCAAAGTGGCAGATATTCAGAACAATGACAGACAGCTCGTGCCCGTCTCTCCTTCAAAGTCTTCTTCAAGTCCCTCGAGCAGCTCTAGCAGGAAATCAATAGCCTTGGTGGCACAGCAGAACGAAGGGTTCAACTGGGCAGATGCTGCAGCTCAGATGGAGACTCTGAAATCTCTCCAATAACAGCAATCATTGCCTGATGACGTAGACAGCTGAGACACCTGATCTCTCAGAAACGATAAATCGCATTCTCTGTTCGGATAGGTGTCGTTTTAAATTATCACAACTGCGTGCCAATAATTCGACTCTTGTAGTTGAATATAATCAAGCTACATCACAAAACATCGCCCTTAAACATAAGAACAAGCTTCTTATGGAAATGGGTCGAAGCACAGAAACAAGACATAGCTCAGCTAAAGCTTGACTTGAACCAACAACAATGTTGGGTATACGACTATAAGCTAAAATTAGCTGAAAAGGACGTAGAACTTCAAGCGGCTTTAACCAAGCTAAATTCCTTGACAAGAAAGTTTCAAGAAACAAAATTAAATATTAAAAAATTGAAACTTCCAGCAAGCTGGTCAAGGACTTGTGCGAGTGACAAAACAAAAGGCAGAACTAGAAAATGAAGAAAATATGATGTTTTGTAAACCCTTGGATTACTTTTCAAAATCGTGGAAGCCCTACTACCCAAAGTTTTCTAAGCCAATTGAACTCAATAAGGACGCTAGTTTTGTCCCTTCCACACAAGTTTCACAAGAATCTAGTGACACCTCCTCTTGTAGTTCAGATTGTTTTGAGAAAATGACGCCTAAAGAAGAGGCAACGACACCACTTAAGGAATCAAAGCAAGAAAAATCCTCCTGAAACTGACATAGTGAACGCTACTAATGCTTCTACTTCATTTGCAGAAGAAATATTAGTTGTGGATATTACAGGTGGTGATGAAGAAGAATGTCTGAATTCAAATTCGGACAATTCGGCTGCTGATTATGATTTTTATAAACGTGCTTTTGACATTTTGAATCTTTTTCTTGCTGAACAATCTAAATTCTCAGACAATGTTGGTTGTGTTAATAACTTAGATGTTTTTAATTCTGGTTTTTCATCTAATGCTGATGTTATGAATTCTGATAATGCATGTGATAACTCTTGTGATGAAAACATACGTTTTGCTACAGGTACAACATCGACAGATGATTCGATTTCCTCAGTTCCCACTAAAGAGACTGAAAGTTCTTCTAACGAAGCACCGCCTGTTGATGCTATTCCTAGGGTCGACAATGAGGAAATAAATCAACCAACCAACTCTGTGATGAGTGACGCTGGCAAAGTACCAGAAGAATCAGGCGTATTAGATTCTTCGAACGAAGAACGGTTGACTAATTCTGAAATGACAGAAAATGAGCAACCTCCCTCTGCTGATTCAGATAAAAACTTTGAAACTGAATCGGAATCGGAATCTCAAACTTTTCAAAATATAGAGATTTCTTTTGCTACTAACGATCAAAGCTCATCTTCTGACAATTCAGAAAAGGATGTCCCTGCTGAATCACCCGTTTCCTCTAAAGAATCCACCAAGCAAAATGATTTGAAATCTAATAAAAATAAACGGAGAACGCGTAGATCCAAAAAGAAGAAAACCAAACATGCACCTCAGCCTACTGAAAAGGCTGCTGCTGATTCAGTTCCTCATTCTGAGAAATTGACTCGGCAGCCCCAAACTGAATCTGGTAAGCCACCACCTGAACAAGAATCAGTTAAAATTTTGCCTAAGTCTACCAACTCCAAACTATCTAATCAAATCATAAACCTTAAAAGTGTGTTGATGGTTGTGAGCAGGTTACAACCAAGACTAAGACCTTGCGCCAGCCGTCAGTACCAACAAGAAAGAAACTGACAGACACGCTGCCTAGAATTTCCCTGGCTGGACGGACTATTTTCTTCCAAAAAAGGCAGACCTGTTTCAACTGCGGATTTCCCAGGCGTATTGCACGAAACTGTCAAAATGAATTATGCCTTTCAACGCCCTATCTTTGAAAAATCAGAGAGTTATGCCTAATCGCCTACATCAGGCTCGATTTGCTCCGGAAAGCCCTCTAATCAAGACAAGAACAAGAGACAAAATCAAAAATCTCTAAGACCTTCAGGTTCTCTGAATCTTCTAGCACTCCGAAAGTTGTGCAGAAGTCTGACTCACCAGCCTGGAGGCCTAAGATCTTTACCAAGACCCAGTCTTCTATCCCAAAATCGGACAAATCAAAAACATCACCGACCTTATCCTCAACTAATTTAATTTTTGGTGAGGTCACTTATGTTGATGCCCATGGAACACCTAGATCGTCAATGGTCTAGGTTGCAGCTTCTAACTAAACTTGTTGAAATGTGCAGGAACAACTTTGGAGGACTCTCGTCAGACTTTGGTATGTCGACAATAGATGTTCCAGGCACATGACATGAGATATCTCACAGTTGAATGACATTCAGTTTTTCGATGGCGGGTTTGTCTCCTTCGCAGATGGTGAAACGGGAAAGATAACGATGAGAGGAACGGTGTGCAATGGAGCTCTCAGCTTCAAGAACGTGAACTATGCCCTAGAGTTGAAGCACAGTCTCTTGAGTGTGTCTCAGCTCTGTGATAATCATTTAGATGTGCACTTTACAAAGAAAGGATGCTATGTGTTGAAACCAGGCCTCATTATTCTTGATGAATGGATTCTTCACAAAGCTGAACGCAAAGGAAACACATACATCATCAACATGAACAAGGCCCCCACCGACAAGCTTACCTGTTTGTTCTCGTCGACCGCTGAGCATGATGCAATGTTGTGGCACAGCCATCTAGGACACATCAACATGAAGAATCTCAATAGACTTGCAAAAGGTGGTTTAGTTAGAGATCTGCCTGTTTGGGATTTTATGAAGATTGAAAAATGTGAATCATGTGCTCGTGGGAAACAACATCGAAAGCCACACAAGTCGAAACTCGCACCTCCACGTCAAAAGTTTTGGAATTGCTTCATATGGATCTTTTTGGTCTGACCGATATTCTGAGCATTGGCGGAAAGGCATACTATCTGGTTATCATTGATGACTACTCCCGTTTCACTTGGGTATTCTTTCTGGCACAAAAAAGTGAAATGGCTGAGTTAGTCAAACAGTTTATCACCCTAATGGAAAACCAGACAGACACCACAGTAAAGGCTATTCGATGTGATAACAGAACAGAGTTCAAGAACACCACTTTGAATTCTTTTTGCTCCTCCAAGGGAATTGATCGACAGTTCAGTGCAGCCAGAACTCCTCAACAGAATGGGGTTGCGGAACGTAGAAACCGCACACTCATTTAAGCAGCATATACTATGTTGGTTGAATCGAAAATACCTCTTATTTTCTGGGTAGAAGCAGTCAATACTGCTTGCTACATTCAGAATCATGCCCTGATAAACAAAAGGCACATGAAAATGTCGTATGAAGTGGTTGAAGGTCATAAACCTTCGGTCAAGCATTTCCATAAATTCGGATGCCCCTATGTTCTCCTACTCGTGGATGCTAGGGAAAATTTGAATCTCGCGGAGATCCATGCATCTTCGTCGGCTACTCTAAGAACACTTCTTATCGTGTCTACAACAAGATCAAGAAAATGGTAGTTGAAACCTACAATGTGGGTTGGCTGGAGGAAAATCCCAAGGACGCACGAATTGGTCCCAACTGGCTCTATGATTATTCATCTTTGTTTAAGTCTGTTGATGTCTCTTCTAATATGAATGTAGGTACAGGCACAAGTTCTGAACCCCCACCGATGCCTATCTTGATTGAGGATGATGAAGATGCTGAACAACTGCAAGAATCTTCCAAGCAGCTGAGTGTGGATCCACCTGGATTCAATGAAGCTGTGTCTACACCTCCACCAGCATCGCAGAATCAAGAAACTATTTTGAACAGATTCCTCAGAAGGGTCCCCCTGAAGTTGAGGCTCCAAACACAGAAACTCTTGTGGCAAATGAAGGAGCTACAACTCCTGATGTCTTAGGATCATCTCTGTTTCCTGAGCCTACACCACCAGACTGTTCTGTTGATCCATCAGTCAACATTCCCAATGATGCAACTAATGAGGGGGAGCCATCTGGAGTCGCATCGCGGAGCTTTACAAACTTGCAATCAGATCTCCATGTTCCTGCTACACCTATACCACAATGTCTACAGCGTGATCGTCCGATTGAAAATGTTATTGGTCCTGTTACTGCTGGAGTTCAGACCCGCACTCAATCAGGAGATATCAATACATGTCTTTACTCTTGTTTTATCTCGCAAATTGAACCTAAAAGCATTGATGTCGCCTTGCGGGAACCAGGCTGGGTTAACGTTATGCATGAAGAACTCAATCAGTTTGAGAAACTTGGGTTATGGCAATTGGTGAAGCTTCCTCAGGGAAAACGTGCTCTTGGAACTCGTTGGGTATTTCATACCAAATTGGATGATACTGGTGTGATTGTGAGGAACAAAGCTCGATTGGTTGTTCAGGGTTTTCGCAAGATCGAGGGGTTGGACTACGATGATGTTTATGCACCAGTGGCTAGATTGGAAGCCATTCGCATTTTCTTGGCATATGCATCATACATGGACTTTACAGTCTATCAAATGGATGTCAAGACTGCGTTTCTTTACTGCACGGTGAAAGAGGAGATATACGTGGCGCAACCACCGGGTTTCACTGATCTTGATAAGCCAGACTATGCATACAAGTTGGACAAAGCTTTGTATGGGTTGCATCAAGCACCTCGTGCGTGGTACACAACCCTAACAAAGCATTTGCTTGCTCACGGATATACCCGGGGAACCATTGATCAGACTTTGTTCATCAAATGTTTTGATAATGACATCATTCTTGTTCAAATTTACGTAGATGATATTATTTTTTTTTCTACGAATGATGGGTTGTGTCATGAATTTGAAGAGGTCATGAAAAAGACATTCGAGATGCGTTCATTGGGGGAGATGACTATGTTTTTGGGTCTTCAAGTTCGTCAAAGCTCACAAGGAATCTTGATCCATCAAGGAAAATGTGTTAATGACGTTCTTGCCAAATTCAAGCTTACAGATTCAAAGCCTATGGCTTCACCTATCGCTGAATGGCCGTATGAAGATGCAGAAGGAACGCATGTCAATCCAACCATGTACCGGTCTATGATCGGTTCACTCATGTATCTCGCGACAAGTCGGCCAGACATCATGCTTGCCGTCTGCGAGTGTGCTCGATATCAGGCTACTCCTAAACTCTCTCATTTATATGCTGTTAAAAGAATTTTTAGGTACCTCAAAGGGGCACTCTCACTGGGGCTCTGGTATCCTAAAAATTCTGAATTTGAACTATATGCTTTCTCTAACAGTAATCTTGGAGGTACAGACAGGGACATGCGATCAACTTCAGCTGGATGCCACTTCTTGGGAGATAGATTGATCTCTTGGCAATGCAAGAAGCAGCAGACGGTCTCGCTTTCTACAGCGGAAGCAGACTATGTTGCAGCATCAGCTTGCTACACCCAGGTTTTATGGATGCAACACCAACTTGCGGATTACGGTTGACTTATCTAAACACAACAATTTATTGTGATAATGATGCCGCTATCCAAATTATCAAAAACCCTGTTTTTCACTCCAAAACCAAGCACATAAACATCAAAGTTCATTTTATTTGTGATTGCTATGAAAAGAGTCTCGTTAAACTTGAGCAAATCCACACCAATGCAAATGGTGCGGATTTGTTCACAACACCCGTTAGCAACACGCGTGTTCAAGTGCTTGTGGATCTTCTCAAAATGATCCGGTTTTCTGACTGAGCCTCCTTCATCTTTTCTTTTTAGTTTGTTTTTATTTTTTTGATACACTTTTGTGTCTGTCGCTTGTTCTTAGTTACGTCTGTAATGGTACGGTCTTTGCTTATCGTGTCTGTATAGTTTGGTCATATCGACCAAATCAAGATATCCTCCTATCTTGATTTAGTACGACGATTAGTTTGTCTGTGTAAAACAGTTGCATGTATGCATACTGTTAAGTATTGTGTACGTCATGTCTGTTGGCACGTTGTCCGAAGAACACATCCAAGTATGATTGAGAGATTCTTTGTACGAGCAAGATGTTGCTCGTACGAGCCTCATTCCATTCGTACAAGTGGCTATTTTAACAAGCATCTTGCTTGAGTCGTACGAACTAGTTCATGATCATACGAGCCACGGATCGTTCGTATGAGCATCCTTATGGTGAATGTTCTTCGTGACTTATGGTGTTTCGTACGACCAGCAACATTCTTCGTACTGTTGCTAAGTATGGGCACTATATAAACAGACATGCACTTCTAAGTTGATAGAGTTGGTCAATACATACTAGAGAGAGACACTGAGAGCAGAAGAGAGAGCACAACAAGTATTTCATGATTCTGTATGAACATTGTTTGTATGTGTTTGTACTAGTTCTCTTCAGTTAATCAAGATATTGAATCTTTGGTTATCTTATGTTCCTTACTTTGCTTTGGTTTGCATACTCACAAGGATTCCACACTCGTATGTGTGTTGTATAAACAGGGAAGTAGGTTAATCTTGATCTTCCAAGTGGACCTACAATTTTCTGTTCGCCTCGTAAATTTGTTCATATATATGCACAAATTTAGGGGGAGAAAAATCACAAAAATACAAAAACATTTGAAAAAATTAGAAAAACACAAAAACATTATAAAATTCAGAAAATGACAAAAATAGTTTCAAACAGTTTTGCAATGATTGGGAAATGAAATGATTTCTCGTGATAAAGGTTTTGGCTAACACATGTAAAGTGTTGTAGCTGGAACGACTTGGATCGAAAGTGATATGTTGATAGACTAAGATCTCAAACGGATATTATAAGCTAAATGATATAAATATAAAGAACTATATACCTAGTGGGTCACACACCATCGGCATATTATTTTATAGTCTTAAATCTTGTGTTGGTGTTAGGTGTTTATACTGTTGAGTCATCCAGGGATATCTTGACTGTCCTTCTGTTGCATCCAGATTATATGCAGACCTAGACACAGCCCGGATATCTTAAAAGATCCAAATTTGGACAAAAACCTTAATTGCTCCTAAAAGGAAAATTCGCACCAAAAGGTGTATGTCTCACCCTCTTTGGACACAAAACATTGAAAACTTTGACTGTACGATAGTGCATACCTGTGATCAATGGTCTAACGTTGTAAAGCTAGGATGATTCCAGTATAAGTTACCAAAACATCGTAAACCGTTATGCCAACCTTGATCACGGGGGTATGTCATGGAGTGGGACACACGGGTATCATAGTATAACACTACCTTATGCGTATTATAAAGCAAAAAATAGAAAGTTGAGCGCTAGGTTTAAATGGACAAATATATTGGCAATCGCTTAGACCAGTCTGACCAAGCTCACAATGAAAAGTGGTCCTTAGTCTTCCTTAAAAACGATTTGATCCCATAGCAAAACTGTGTATATGTTGTATTGATTTTGTTTAAATGCTTTGCTTATGTGTGTATATTTGGTAAAGTCTATTTGGTTACTCGGTTAGTTAAACTGTTGATTTTTTAGTTAGATGATTTATGCCAAGGGGTATTGGACTAGCCTACTGAGTTTTGGAATTGGGCTAATCCAATAAATTTTTTGAAAATTTTGAAAATTAAAAAGTGTTGGGCCCATTATAGTACTATTCCGGATTGGGCCTTTTGACCCATTCCGGATCGGCCCATTGACCGAATTGGGCCCCTCCTCCTTTGACCATTTCAGACTGATTACTATTCCGGACTAGGCTTTCTGGTTTGGAATTGGGACTCTTGAAATCTGTCCGGATTAGGCCCAAATCAATTTGACCAAGCCAATTTTGGATTGTATCCGAATTGGAAACCGGATGATGTTCAGTTGGATCCGGATTGACTTGGGCCCAAATTCTCAGGCCCAAGCCCATTCCGAAATAGTATATCAGATTCTCATTGATGCATTTCGGATCATTCACTAAAAATGTTTCTCTGAAACACTCTGATCATCATCCGAATTAGATTATCTTCACTTTTCATACGAATTACATCATAATAAGGTATAAAATGCTCATTAATCATCAAAATTAATTGTTAATCTTCAAATCTTCATGTAATTAAGCTTCTCGAATGGCATCTCGGATGAATCTTTAACAAATTGTGCATTCCAGACTCCATCTCGGATTTCAACCGAAGTGGATGAACTTGGATTCCATTTCGGATGACATTCATCTGAGATGATAAGGGGTTTATCCGAATTCCTGTTTGAACCCTTTTGGTTCCGGATCTCAGTGTTTGAACTCTCCGAAATGGTTTTTGACCCTTCCGGATTGAGTGTTGAACCTTCAATTGAACCTTGAATTTGTCAAATTCACTAATGACCTTTTCTTGTGATTGAACCGTTATTGGACTTGTTTATTGGACCCTTTTGTATTTGACATGCTTATTGATCTGCCAATCAGTTTTTTGAACTAATGGGTTTTTGAACTTTTAGTTTAGAATTGGCCAGTTAACTTATGTTAACTTGGATATCTTGTTTGATTAGTAATTGTTTTGCAGAGTATGGTTTAATCTGTTGTTCTTCCGACAGAAATGACTGAAGCGGCTTTTGATGTTGGTTTATTAGTCGAAGAGCAGTTCCATAACCAACAGGTTATCTGTCGGATCCACCAGCTGATTTTTTCCAAGAATTCAGGTCTATGAAGGTGGGTCTGAATGACTACCGGATCATGTATGCACTCCGAGCGAATCCTATTATCTATCGTGAGTTGGTGCACACGTTTTGGAAGTGGGCGAGATTTCATTTGAGGGGTGTTGACGGGAAGCCCTATATTAGTTCATCTATTCAGGGGAAGGAGATTATCGTGAACGAAGCATGTGTTCGGGAAGTGTTGAAGTTTACAGATGTAGCAAGCGATCTGATGTTATATGATAAGGATAAGGTGATGCCGGTATTGACGGAGATGAGTTATGAGGGAACGTATCCACCGTTGTTGAAGAAGATGTTCCCGGCATACTGGAGATTGTTAGTTCACATGTTCATGCAATGCGTATCGGAGAACAAGGACGGGTTAGATCAGCCAAACCAGACACAAACTTCAGCAATCGTATCTTTGGTGATGGATTGGAAATATAATTTTTCTGGTTATATTTTCGAAAATATGAAGAAGATTCTTAAGCAGTCGAAGAAGAAGATGTTTTTGTTGTATCCTCGATTTGTGCAGCTAGTCCTGGATGCCCGTTATTCTGATTTACCTAAGGATGCTAGTGATACGAACTTGCTGAATATGAAGCCCATGGGTCCGACTCTTTTTAGCACGATGAAGAAGAACAGATCGACATCGAAGACAGTTTTTGTTAGACGTATACCGTTGAAGAAGTTTGGGAAGTTTTCTGAGGTGATTGGTCAGGATGTCACAACACCTATGCCTATAAATGCTATGGTGGCTAAAGAGCATGACATACCGATGGTGGAGAACGAGATTGAGGTTGAAGATTTAGTTACTGATGAGGATACTGATAATGAAGAAGCTCTTTTGGAATCTATTACAGAATCTGAAGTTCATCCGATTCCAGAGCTACAAGAGCTTACTACTGAGAACTTAGCGGATTGCGCATCTACAGGAGGTTCAGGAGCAGCAAGGGAATCCTCCTCTCGTGTTGTCTCATTCTGATATCCCAGTTACAGGAGCTGATACAGCTGAAGATGTTGAAGAAGAGGAAGAACCATTATTGAAGAAACGACGAATAGAAGCAACCGAATAACCAATTCATGCTGACGAACCCATTCACATAGAAGTCCAGATACAAACCGAAGCTCGTATTGATGATACTACTAAAGAACCGATCACTGTTACATCCTCGGTCACTGTATCTTTGACTGATCTTTCCACTGTTGAGCCTGTTACTGCTGAAGAACCGATAGTTCCTCTTGTTGCCACTCAGTCTACTGTCGTGTCCATTCCAGCTGAATATGTACTCGAGATGATGGATTTTGGTGGTGGTAATGGAAGTTCTGCAGGTGCTGGAGGCTCGGGGGTAGGGGTAGTGGTTCTGGTGGTGGTCAAGATGAAGATATTGAATATTTGAAGCGATCAGAAAAGAGAGCATTAGAGTTCAGTGGGATTGATAGTGATGAGGAAGACGTTGATGTAGTTGATCTGAAGAAGTGGGTGGTAGTACTTGAGCGGGAGGTTATTCTTAAGGATGCACAGATAGCTTCTCTACAGACTCGGTTAGACGCTCGTGATCATACAATTGACCAACTTCAAGGTGACGTTTTGTTACTGATGACCATGGTTTATGATCTGGAGGCGAAGTTGGAGAACAAGTTTGGGCGTGAGTTTTCTGATCCTATGATTGTTGAACATCGCCATCAAGCTGCAGAAAAGAGAGAAGCAGACAGAATAGCAGCTGAACAGCTCGCAGCCGACCGTCAGGCTGGTTTAGAAGATTATATGAACGCTCCGAAGAGGAAGTTTACTGGTGCGAGTCAGAGAAAGCAAACTGCTCCAAAGAAGAAACAAATGGTTTTGATGAAGAACGTTGATGTAAATCCACTGGACGAGAACTTTCAGTTGAAGGATTCTACTAATCAGTCTGATAGGTTTGTCATGGAACTTGGATCAAGCTATTACAGTAAGGTTGGGAATAAGTCAAGTGTGCTGAGCTGGACTTATGATCATGTTAAGAAGATGTGGATGATTGTTCGACAGGACGGTACACGTGAATATTACTCCAAATAGTCCCAGTTTGAGACATGGACGAAAGTCGCGTTGACTGATCTTATCAGGGCTCCGTATACCAATACTGATACGATTGAGCGTGGTCCAGGATGGAGTGTTTTAAGAAGATGGAGCAAGAGGTGAAGAATGGTTTCAAAACGATGAAGACAGCTGAACCGTATCTACGAGCGGATGCGAGAACTGGCAGAAGGTTTAAGTATGTGATGTGGCCTCCGACTGATAAGGAACTAGTTATACCAGTTGCTCCAACATTTCCCAAAGGCATTTTGAAGAATTTTAACTTTTGGATGTATGATCCAAAGGTCGAGAATGTAGCGATTGTGACTAAGGAGAAAGCCTTTCGTGTGAATGATGTGGTTGATTTAGTGAGCTTTCATGATGAAGACCTGCAGGTTCTAGTAGCGAATCATATTCAAACAGCAGAGTTGTACGAGGCATGTGCTAAGGATTGGACAGCAGCGATTGCAGGGATCATAGCAGGCAGGATGGGAGTTGATGCGCTACCGAAGAATTAGTAGCCTAAGGTTGTAAACCTAGGGGGAGATTGTTGGGCCCCTAGGTAAAAGGTTTACACATTAGAGTTGCATTTTGGGCTAAGGGTGTAGGAGTGGGCTTCCTAGTATTTAGTGGGTTTTGTCATTAGTATAAATGCATGTGTTGGGGTTAGGGTTTAGGTTGCTTGTCAATTTGTTATTCACGCTAAAGCTAGGGCGATATCTTGTATCAGACACCATTCAATGTATGCAAGTTGATTAATCAGAGATTGTTCTTGTTCTATTCATCTAATCTTTCTTTCGGAAATCGATTAGTTGTTGTGATACTGTGTACAGATCTGAATTAGGGACTTACAATACTATCATCTAACAGATGATGGGCCTCAACAGATGTTACAAAGATCTGTTCAAACCTTTGCTCATTCTTCCAAATTTGAGGCTGAAATGTTTAAGACCCCTTCCAAAGCCATTCTGGCTTTGGAAACCCAACTGAACTAATTATTTTCCATTTTGTAGGGAGCTTCTACTTGCCTTGATAGTTTATGGTATGTAGATAGTGGAGGCTCCAGGCATATGACAGGATGTAGAGACCTTCTCAAAGACTTTATGGCTCATGGGGGGTGATATATCCTTTGGTAATAATTGAAAAGGAAAGGTACTTGGGTCTGGAACAGTTCAGGCTGGGAAGCTCAAATTTGAAAATGTCAATCTTATCGTCAGTCTGAAATTTAATCTTCTTAGTGTTTCACAAATGAGTGACAGAGGCTATGGGTCATTCTTCACTAAGAAAACTTGTCAGATTGTCTGGCCAGAAGTAGTTAAAAAGATTGATCAAATCATAGCCGAGAGCAAAGCACAACTTATTGCTCATAGGAGTGGCAATGTGTATGTGGTTGATATGTTGAAAGATTATCCAATGAGTGATACTTGTCTGTTCTCAGCTGCCTCTAACAAAGAAACAGAACTATGGCACAGAAGACTTGGTCACACAAATCTGACAACTATCACCACACTCTCTAAAAAAGGCCCTGTAAGAGGCTTAACACAAAAACTTTTCACAAAAGAAGAACATTGTGTTTCCTGTTTAAAAGGAAAACAACACAAATGTTCTTACAAGATAATTGGTGAGTCAAAAACAAGTCAATGTCTACAATTGTTACACATGGACTTGTTTGGCCCTGTAAAAATCATGAGCCTTAGTCAAAAGAGATATTGTCTTGTTATTGTTGATGATTTTTCAAGGTTTACATGGACTTACTTTTTGCACTCTAAGGATGAAACAGCAGGACTCTTGCAAGGATTTGTAAGACAAGTTGAAAAGCAATTTGACCTGCCAGTAAAAGTCTTCATTAGTGATAATGGCACAAAGTTTAGAAATAAGGAGCTGTATGAGTTTTGTGTGTCAATAGGAATTGTAACGCAGTACAGCATTCCAAGAACACAAGAACAAAATGGGGTGGTTGAAAGGAAAAACAGAACTTTAATTGAAGCTGCTAGAACTATGCTTGCAGACTCTGGTTTAACCTTGTCCTTTTAGGCAGAGGCTGTAAACACTACTTGCTATATTCAAAACAGAGTTTTAATCAACCCCGGACATCAATCCACTGCTTATGAAACTTTGTATAAGATCAAACTACTGATCTCCTATTTCAAAATCTTTGGCTGCCCATGTTTTATTTTGAACTTAAAAGATTCCATTTCAAAATTTGCAGCCAAAGTAGACTGTGGTTATTTTCTGGGATACTCAACCACTGCAAAAGCCTACAGAGTTTTTAACTCAAGGACTTGGTGTGTAGAAGAGACTTTGAATGTAAAGTTCAATGAACTTTCTTCATTAAAAATCCCAGCAAATCCTGCTGAACTTTTTCATTTAGACAAATTCACTTTTAAATCTGTGTCTATTAAGACTAACCATGCAGGTACACCCACAGTCTCCACATCATGATTATGGATATGGCATTGTGATTCCACAGTATAAAGCTACATCCACCATCAAAGGAACAGATGTTATCAACAACTGTGAAAACTCTACCACTGCTGGATCACCCACTGTTGATCCTCAATCATATACCATTTCAACCATAACCTCTGTTGATAAAAGTACAACCACTGTGGACAAAAATTATCATGGTTTCACACCTATCTCACCAATTCTTCCACCTCCACTTCAAACAGATGTTGGTTCTTCAAAACTGCCAACAGATGTTAGTTTAGATGATTCACATCTGCAACCTTCACCTCATAATGACATCATTCCGTACAAGGAAGATTTAATCTACCTTAAAAACCATCCATCAGACCTTATCATCGGCAACACAAATGAAGGGGTGCTCACCAAAAGCCAATCCCAAAACATTTGTCTTTTTGCTGGTTTTCTATCTCTCACACACAACGTGTTAGGTACCAAGAGGTACTGAAAAACAATAGTTTGGTAGAATCCATGCAGGAAGAGCTCCTCCAGTTTAAAAGACAACAAGTATGGGAACTTGTACCATTGCCAAAGAATGTATATCCAATTGGCACAAAATGGGTCTTTAAGAACAAAACAGATGAGAGGGGTATTGTTGTTAACAATAAAGCTAGGCTTGTGGTTCAAGGCTACAGACAAGAAGAAGGCATTAATTATGATGAAACCTTTGCTCCAGTAGCATGATTAGAAGCCATCAGATTGTTCTTAGCTTTTGCTGCCAACCACAACATCAAGGTGTTTCAGATGGATATAAACAGTGCATTCTTGTATGGCAAAATCAAAGAAGAGGTATATGTTCGTCAACCTCCTGGCTTTGAAGATGCATTTTATCCTGATCATGTCTACAAGCTTAACGAAGCTTTGTATGGCTTGAAACAAGCACCTAGAGCCTCGTATGAAACTCTCTCCACCTTTCTCTTGTCCATTGGTTTTTCAAGAGGTAAAATTGGAAGCTTGGAGATTAAAGAAGGAGCCTTTAGGAAGGTTGTATCACTTGATATTCAACTCATTTTGCTAATTATCTTGTCTTAAACTCTAGTATTCCACTTGTTATTCATGCACAATCTATATTATTTTGCATTTGTCTTGGTTATTATGAGCCCTTTAGGCTAAACAATTGTGTTGCTTGAATTTTGTTGAAGCTAATGAACACTTGACAACATGGAAATAGATGTGATGATTGTTGTATTTTAATCTTCCTGATGATATTTGATCTTGTTCTTGGAATGCATGTTCATGTTTAAAGTCATTATTCTTGAATGTTTGGTCATAAGTATTTACATGTAGTGTTAGCCCATGTAGAGATTATGATTGTTGAATCTTGTTAGTTTGTTGATTTGATTCATAGCATGAAACTAGGAATGGTAATTGCTAACATGATTAGAATGATGGTTTGAATATGAGTATGAATTCTTGCATTTGGATTTGGAAGGATCATATGAACGTTTATATGGATTCTATAGTTTGTGTTCATGTTTGGATTTGGTGATTTAGGCCAAGGTTGTTATCTAGAATGACCATGCTTGTGATTCATATCAAGAACTTGTTGAAGATGTCATTTACTTGAAACCAAGTTAGTGTGGTTAATATGTTGTTCATGTTAGTTTTCCTTAATTTGTAGAGTTAGGAGTTTTGACAAACAATTAACTCATTATTAAAGATTAAGATCAACTTAGCAAGTAAGCTTAAAAGAATGAATCTTAGGTGATTAAAATTTGTTTCATTATAATTTTCCCAAGGTTTATAAAACTAGGAAACCTTGAATGGGAACTTAGTTGAATCTAGAACTTGCATCACCATTAATATTCCTCAAATGTTGTCATATGTTTGTTAGTGGATACTTAATTTAAGCAACCTTTCTTAATTATTGTTCTATAGTAATTCAAATAGTTAATTGTTATCTTTTCATAATAGTTAAACAAGTCAAGAAACAATTCACCCATTGAACCAGGTTTAAAAGTAACAAAAATCTAGTATTGAGACATTGAGTCCAAGGATTGATATCCGGTTCTTACCGACAGACTGTACTACCACCTGACGGGTACACTTGCCTGGACGAAAATCATAGAAATATCATTTTAAAACCTAATTTGTGTGAACGAAAATCATAGAAATTTAATATATTTAATTCATGCACGTCAAGTTTTTGGCGCCGTTGCCGGGACTTAGTCTTCTCAAGAATGGTTGGAGTTACGTGTTAAATCAATGTGAAAAGTGTACAAAGTTTTGTCTAGTTGTTTTTGTTTGTCTTGCATGATTATTTGAAAAGAAAAATAAAATATGTTAAGTAATTAATTATTACTTTTTATCTTTGTGTATACATAGTGCATTGTGTTTCTTCTTTTTCCATACAGGTCGTGCATGTCCTCAACCCCAGTTGCTGACGTCGTTGAGCCTTCATGGGAGCCGGAGCGCAATTTTCATCGAAGACTGTGGGATCAGTCCTGCGTAGTGGCCGCCACAATCGAGGTAGACACATTGGGAGACGACATATTCCGCGAGGTTCACGTAGAAATTGCAGACGAAGAGGAAACAAAGGTTCTAAACGACATAGGAAAGCCTTCACTTGAGGGTTTACCTTCGAGAATCAATGCACCTACAATAAATAATAATAATTTCGAGATCAAATCGGGTACCATATCGATGTTGCAGAATGCGGTTCAGTTTTATGGCAAGGATCACGAGGATCCTAGTGTCCATATTGCGGGTTTTCTGGAGGTTTGTGCCACATTCACCATTCGTGATGCATTATCGGATGCAATACGCCTTCGGCTCTTTCCGTTTTCTTTACGTGATGGAGCTAAGGAGTGGCTTCTTTCACTTCCAGCTGGGTCTATCACTACATGGAATCAATTAGCTGAGAAGTTCCTTTAGAAATATTTCCCCCCAGAGAAAACTGTTCGGTTAAGAACCAAGATTCTTAAATTTCGTCAGAACGATGATGAGCACCTTTATGAGGCGTGGGAGCGGTTTAAAGAGCTCATGAGAAAGGTCCCACACCACGGGTTGCCCAAGTGGCAACAATGTCAGATCTTCTACCATGGTTTGGATGGTCAAGGACAGATAATGGTGGATACATATTCAGGCGGAGACATTGGCACGAAAAATGCCAACGAGGAATTTGAGATCTTAGAGAAATGCGCCTTGAAGAATCGGACACAACAGCCACCAAGAGGGAAGAGTTCTAGACAGGGAGTTCATCAGGTGAACGACTTCACCGCCATCACAGCACGAATGTATGCCATATCTTCAAAGTTTGATCGAGTGATGGAGATCCACTCGAGTGGTTCCTCGAGTGGGGGAGCATATCATGTAGACGCTTTTCCGACAGAGAGGTTTCACACGAGCATGTTGATTTATGGGAAACCAATACCGTCCTCAGCATAATCCCTACAGCAATACTTACAATCCGGGGTGGAAGAATCACCCAAATTTCAGTTGGAAGTCTGAAGCGTCAAATCAGCATCCACCTGGATTTGCTCCACGTCCCACAGCTCCTGGAGGATACGGTGCACCTCGGCCTTAGCAAATGCCTCCCACTAATGAACCTAGTGTGCAGGATATGATTAGTCAACTCTTAGCTGGTCAAAATTCTCAAAGAGTCGAAAATTAAAAGCGCTTCAAGGAGTATGACGGTCGTTTCACGAGGCATGAGAGTGAATTGAGGTGCCAAAAGGCTTCCATGCAGACCTTTGAAAAGCAAGTTTGTCAGATTGCGAAGATGTTGTCCAGAAGACAGCAAGGGGGCCTTCCAAGTAACAAAAAGCCAAATCCAAAAGGTACTACAAAGGCCATCACGTTGAGAAGCGGCAAGATCGCTAAGCCCGTCACTTCGGCTATTCCAAATAAGCCAGTTGATGACGAGATTGTTGAGGAGATTGAGACTGAGTCTCCAGGAGAGGTGCAACTGAGGCGAGACCCAGCAAGTACAACACGTCCCAAGGAGCCAATAAGAGAGTATGTCCCTCTGTTCCATATCCGGGGAGGTTGAAGAAGCAGAGGATGGAAGAACACTACGGTAAATTCCTTGAGCTTTTCAAACAACTTCACATAAATATACCGTTTGTCGAGGCACTTGCTCAAATGCCTAAGTATGCCAAGTTTCTAAAAGATATTTTATCTAACAAAAAGAAACTTGAGGAGCTTTCGCATGTGACCTTGAACGAGGAGTGTTCAGTAGTTCTTCAGAACAAACTACCACAGAAAATGAGTGATCCCGGGAGTTTCACTATCCCATGCGTGATTGGTAGTTTGTCGGTCAGCAATGCACTAGCTGATCTTGGAGCCAGCATAAACCTCATGCCTTATGCGGTTTTTGCTAAACTGGACTTGGGAGAGCTAAAACCTACTCATATGAACATACAGCTAGCCGACCGTTCAATGAAGTACCCTCGAGGTATAGTTGAGAATATGCTAGTGAAGATCAACTAGTTTGTCTTTCCCGTTGATTTTGTGATCTTGGACATGGATGAGGACAAAACCGTTCCTCTCATCTTAGGTCGGCCATTCCTTGCCACTGCTCGAGCACTGATCGATGTCTGCACCGGCAGACTTACTCTTACGGTAGACGATGAAGAGGTGACCTTTGATATAGGGAAATCCATGCAGCATCCACAGAGTCATGATGATACACTCTACTTTATCGAGACTATTAACACGTACGTGAGTGATCATCTCCATAGCACGTTTGAGGAGGACGTTGTGGACACACAGCTAATTGGAGGAGAAACTTTTGGTTCGCCTGCTATGGTCTAGTCAGTCGAAGAAATGACTTGTCTGATAGGTCATGTGGCTCCCCACGTACTGAGGTTTTTGAAGTGGTGGATCGCGTTGCTGAGCCTAAAGCACGCCCTTCGGTTGAGGATTCGCCTTCAGTTGAGCTTAAGGAGCTTCTAGATCACTTGGAGTATGCTTTCTTGGAGGGTGCGACTCATTTGCCCATCATCATTTCCGGTGGATCATCGGAAGAAGAGAAGGTTCGATTGCTTGAAGTTTTGAAGCAGCATAAAAAGGCGATCGCTTGGAAGATCATGGATATAAAATGGATCAATCCATCTTTTGTACCCACAAGATCTTGATGGGGGAGGACTTCAAACCTGTAGTGCAGCACCAGAGGCGTTTAAATCCGAACATGCAGGATGTTGTGAAGAAGGAGGTCATCAAATTACTTGATGCAGGTTTGATATATCCGATCTCTAATTTGCCTTGGGTTGGTCCCGTGCAGGTGGTTCCGAAAGAAAGGAGGGATGACGGTGGTGACCAATGAGAAAAACGAGTTGATTCCAACTTGTACTGTCACCGGGGGAAGAGTTTGCATTGACTATCGCAAACTCAATGATGCCATGAGGAAAGATCATTTCCTCTTCCTTTCATTAATCAGATTTTAGAGAGACTTTCGGGGAGGATGTTTTACTGTTTTCTCTGGCTACTTCATATTCCCATCTCTCGTGAGTATCAGGAGAAGACGACATTCACATGTCCCTATGGCATATTTGCCTACCGGCAAATGCCCTTTAGACTGTGCAATGCCACAGCCACGTTTCAAAGATGCATGGTGGCTATTTTTCATGACATGATCGAGGAATCCATGGAGGTCTTCATGGATGATTTTTCTGTATTCGGGAGCTCTTTGATCACGGTCTTGGGAATCTGAAAAGGATGTTGGCCAGATGTGAGGAGGCCAACCTTGTTTTGAACTGGGAAAAATGCCACTTTATGGTGGAGGGCATTATGCTTGGGCACAAGATCTCACAAGGGGGGCTCAAGGTTGATCAAGCCAAAGTTGAGACTATTTCTAAGCTCCCGCCGCCTACATCCGTGAAATCTATTAGGAGCTTTCTTGGTCATGCAGGTTTTTACCGGTGATTCATAAAGGATTTTTCCAAAATCGTCTGTCCGATGACCCAGCTTCTAGAGAAGGATGCCCAGTTCGTTTTCTCCGATGAATGCCTGAAAGCATTCGAGCTATTGAAGGAGAAGTTAGTGAATGTCCCAATCATGGTAGCTCCCAACTGGGAATTACCATTCGAGTTGATGTGCGATGCGAGTGATTTCGCAGTCGGGGCCGTCTTGGGTCAGAGGAGAGATAAGCATTTTCACCCGATTTACTATGCGAGTAAGACCTTGAACGACGCTCAGGAGCATTATACCACGACAGAAAAAGAGCTCTTAGCTGTGGTCTTTGCCTTCGACAAGTTTCGATCTTATCCCATCCTCTCCAAGACCATCATGTAACGGATCATGCAGCACTTCGGTATCTCTTTGGCAAGCAAGTTGCTAAACCTAGATTGATACGATGGATTCTTTTGTTGCAAGAGTTTGACATTAACATCCGTGACAAGAAGGAGCCAAAAATTTGGCAGCTGATCATTTGTCCCGACTTGAGCATTACGAGGGAAAAGAAGTTCGTGGGGCCAACATCAATGACAATTTTCCCCACGAGTTTCTTATGCGGATCGAGACAAATGAAGACTCCCCATGGTTTACTGACATCGCAAACTACCTAGCCAACGGCATCCTGATCAAAGGGATGACCTCTCAGCAGAAGCGGAATTTTTTTGCAGATGTTAAGTACTACCTTAGGGATGGCCCTTATCTGTTCAGGGTGGGCGCGGATCAGATGATTCGGTGCTGCGTGCATGGTGACGAGGCGAGGGACATCCTTCGCCATGATCACGAGGGACCTATGGGAGGTCATCATGGGGCGAACAATACCGCCAAGAAGGTGTTTGATGCTGGATTCTTCTAGCCTTCTATCTTTAGAGACGCTCATGAGTTCGTGAGATCATGTGACGCATGTCAAAGGGCAAGCAATATCTCTGCACGCAATGAGATGTCGTAGAACGGCATTCAAGTCTGTAAAGTTTTCGATGTGTGGGGCTTAGACTTTATGGGCCCTTTTCCGACTTCCTTCGGAAACCGATACATCCTAGTCGCGGTCGATTATCTATCAAAGTGGGCGGAAGCGCAAGCTTTGCCCACCAATGATGCTAGGGTGGTGGTTAGGTTTCTGAAGAAGTTGTTCGCGCGCTTTGGTGCTCCTAAAGTGTTGATTAGTGACCGGGGGACACACTTTTGCAATGCTCAGTTGGAAAAGGCATTGTCACGGTATGGTGTGCAACATCATTTTCTACACCATACCACCCACAGACTAGTGGGCAAGTCGAGGTCACAAATCGGGCATTAAGCGTATCTTGGAGAAGACGGTGAGTGCAAGCCGTAAGGACTGGTCTGAAAGACTGTATGATGCACTATGGGCCTTTCGAACGGCCTACAAGACCCCTATAGGCACTACTCCATTTAAGCTAGTCTATGGGAAGTCTTGTCATCTCCCTATTGAGCTTGAGCATAAGGCGTACTGGGCGTTGAAAACATTTAATCTTGATATGGAAGCTGCGGGCGAAAACAGGTTTGTGCAGATCCATGAGATCGAAGAGCTCCGAAATGATGTATATGAGAGCTCCAAGTTATATAAGGAACGTACTAAGACGCTCCACGACTCCCGCATGAGGGACAAGAAAGAATTCTGGGTGGGTGATCGGGTATTGTTATACAACTCGCGTCTTAAGTTGTTTCCTGGCAAACTTAAGTCTCGTTGGTCAGGTCCTTGCGATCGGTGTTTCCCTATGGAACAGTGGAGATAGGCCATGAGGATGGCCGCTTGTTCAATGTCAATGGGCACGGGCTGAAGTCGTATGTTGGTGGCCCCGTGGATAAGAGTGAGGAGGCTGTCACCCTCCACCCCAAGAACAAATGAATTCAGGGTGGTGAGTCTAGCTGAAGACTCGTAACTAAACTTAGCATGTGGTTTAGGTTTGATAAATGTTTTTCTCTTTGTTTGCTTAATTTATTTTTCAGGTTGCGGTTCGTTCTGGACGCGGGGGATGTTGGAATGCATTGCCGATCTTCAGGTATATTAGTTCGGCTCTTTTCTTGGTAGGAGGTGTTTCATGAGTGATCCGGATTCAAGTGATATTTTTATCTTGGTTTTATTAATTATAATTAAATAAACTTGAGTGGGAAATAATTTTTCTAAAAAAATGAAATTCCGAAAAATAAGCACTATCAACAGGGTTTTCTGGCACTATCAGACCTGCTAGTGCAGACACATTAGCAGAACTCATAAAAGCCGATCTTCTTTTTCTTTAAAACCTTCAACATTCATCACTTGAATCCTCACAACTCACTCACGAATCCTTCACACCTCCTTTCTTCCTTCAAGAAATTTGTTTTCCTCTCATCCCAAGCATCAATCCAGGTACGAATCTTTCTTCTTTTCTTTTTAGTTGTTGAATATTTGGGTTTGTTCTTCAGGCAGTTTTTCTTCTAAGTTTTTTGGGTTTGGTCTAAATCGACCGATTCAAGCCCGTTTTTTCGTGTATTTTTTGTTGTCGTGCACCACACTTGACCGATCTACAACCCCAAGCAAAAGTGTTGAAAAAATCATGGTTTTGTGTGAATTTTGGGGGCTGTTGCAGATCTGGGTTCCGTCACGCACGGTCGTGCCAAACCCAGGTACGACCGTGCTCTTCATAAATTGTGGCTGAATCTGTCAAAATTTTCCAGAAATTCATCAACCACGATCGTGCCATCAACACGCATAATCGTGCTCTTCATAAAATGTTGATGAATTTGAAGATCATGCCCAGAAATTCAACACGCACGATGATGTTCTAAAATTAGTTAATTAAAAACAAACAAATTACCCTAACTCTAGACTCAAATTATACTCTAGACTCCTAAACTATACTATACTACTAACCGGCAAGTGGACCGATCAATTGTAGAATAGTATTAAGCAAGTCCGGATTATCGAACCCACAGGACTCTCTAATTGCTAGGATTACTAACTTAGACTCAATTACACACCATGTATATTTCAAGGGGGGGGGAGGTTCACTAATAAATCTAGATTATCAGTTTACCTAAAACTATTAAATTGGAATAACCAAATTATGAACTCCTAGAAAATTTGAGATTTTAAGCAAGAGATAATGAACTAGTTACCTAGGTTGGATTTTTAGACTACTACTCCTTCAATGTAATAATAATTAATCTGGTTGAATATTTTACCGGGATCTTGACATATTAAAGTCTAGGTTTATCAAATTGGACCCCCGACCCTTCTCAGGAAGACACCTACAATAACCTATCCTTTTTATTTGTTTACCGGTCCTAAAGATTCCTTTTCAGTTATCTTTCCAAATTAGTAAAGTATCTAATTATTAATTACCTCTCAATAATTAACTTAGACCAACTACAATTTCTAGTTTAGATTAACTGATTCAATTATGACAAGGAAATTAGACTCGGGAATTCCTCAAAACCCTAACCTAACAATTTACCAAATTAATTCAGCCAACTAATTGCAGTTTCTCAATTAACAAATTAGGTATAATGACAAGTTTGATTCTATGGTTAATTTAATTGTTTCCCCGGTTTTATTGGTCAATTTTACCGACAACTTCACAAATTCCTAAGAACACGAAAAGTAACATAAACCTATTCTATGGAAGACATCCACCAAAGTTCATGCAAAAGAACCAAACAATCATAAAACAAGCAAGATCATGCAAACACCCTAAACTAGATCATTAAAGTTCTGACCTTTACCAATTAAACATTCAAACCATAAATTAACTAAAACAAATCAAAGTTTCATAATTCCATAATCCAAATCCTAGGTAACTGAAAAGTAATTTGAACAAACTTTATAACAAGGAAACATGATTAAGCAAAAACAAAGAAATCAAAGGCGAAGATCGGTATGATAAAACTGTGACAAGCTCCTGCCTTGAACTCCCTTGATCACCACCACACTCCTTGCAGCTTAGATCCGCTCCTTCTAGCTCCAAAACCCCAGAGAATTGCTCCAATTCTGCCCTAGTTCGTCCATGGTTGCCTAATATATGTTCAAGTATGATTATGATTCTTTTTAAAACAACCAAGTCCCAAATCTTCTCTGGTTTCAAAACTTTCTGGACAAAAGGCTCTCTCGTGGGCCGCGAGAGAGTTTGGGTATGCCGGTCGCGCCCCGCGACCGAGTTTAATCTGGGCAGATAACTATCACTCTCTCGCGGGCCGCGAGAGAGTTAGGGTGTGCCGTTCGCGCCCCGCGACCGGGTTGTAACTCCTGTTTTGCGTTTCGTTTTCTCGTTTCTGATCCACTCACGTCCCGGCTCGGTTCTTTTCACCATTTTCGCTCGTTTTTTCCCATCCTTCCAACTGTTTTCACGAACCAAGACCTGCAAAACGCGTTTGGATTAAAAGTAGATAAATTCTTGACAAACCGAAATGAAAACGCGCTAAAATTATACAAACTCTACAAGATAAATGGATGTATTATTCAATACATCAAATATCCCCACACTTGCTCTTTTTTCGCCCTCGAAAAAGAATTGTGCATAAATAGAATCATAATACTCGATTTCAAAATTTATAATTATTTTCATTAGGGAACAAGATTCATAATTGCAAGTATTGGATCCACTTAAACTCAAAATTCGGTTCAAACCTCTTATCATGTAAATTTAATTTAAGTGCGGTCAATCCACCTAGGGTCTCACACTAGAGTCCACAGTATCCCTAATCCCACCTCAAGCTTATGAAACAAAAGGAACGAATTATTTAACCCTTTCCTAACCGTTTTATACCAAAATATAAAGAATTTAAAATCAAGCAATTTTCTTTTCCTCTTTTTTTTCATTTGAGCATTTTGATTTCTTTTTTGCATATTTAACCTAGAGGCTGTCTCAACCAGAGTCACCATCCTCGAGAGCGACAACGTGGGCTTCGATACTTAAAATTTCAACTAATCCTAGAGGGATTCTCGATCAGAGTCACCATCCCCAAGGAAGATTCCATAGGCCTCGTCTACTTTTCAATCAAGCTCATTTTTTCTATTTTTTTCTTTTTACATGGTTAAAAATTCTAAATATTTTAGCTTATAACGGCATTCCTTATACTATTTTTGGTGGTTTCAGTTTCCCATTTCTCCTAGATGAGTACCCACTAGTAGACCGACAATTAAGGTGTATTAAGCTCAAAGAAAGTAAGAAGCGAATCGAGCCTACTCACATATCCCAAGTTAGACACAAACTCACCCTTTTATTTCTCATATTATTATTATTTGAATCGAATAAAAATTCAATTTTTCTATCATTTTCCGTTCAAATTCATGCAAACTTCTTTTTCAAAAGACATTTTCGGATTTTTTTATTTTTTTATTTTTTTAAATCACTACTACACTACTCTAGTATCCCATCCCCACACTTAAATTTTTGCATTGTCCCCAATGCAAGGACGAGACAACTACTGCTCAAAATAAGACCAAACCAAATAGAGAAAGAAAAAGAAAATTAATAAAAGGGGGCGACTTAAGACTGTCGATGTGCCAGACAAACCACTTATGCTCTCCAAACCGAATGTTCTTAATATACTACTCTCCAAGCTCTCATGTGAACGGAACAGCATATAACACCAACCTAGCATCACGCACTTACAAAACATAATAATAATAAAGCAAGATAAATAAATTGTTTCGCAAGCTGGTTCATCAACATATACCCAATCCAACCAACACCAACCCCAAAGTAAATTGTTTAGAAGTACAGACCATTAATAAATGAAAACAACAGAAAAGAAAAATAAAGATAAAGATCTTCGGCTGCTTCAATCATCCTCTTCAGACACCTCAAATACCTGGTATGGTTGCACGTCCTCCATCCCCGCAAACTGGCTAGAACCTGCCCGACCGCCTGGCTGTTGAAAGTAAGACGGGATTCCCATATTTAGATTCTGCATCATGTATCACATCCCATCTTCTAGCCTCCTCTGGCTAGCCTCGTGCATTTGTCTACTCTCTAACATGGTTTGGCGAACCCCGCTAAACTGCTGGTCCACATAACCTCGCATATCCCCGAACCCAGTCTCCATCTTGTCATAAAGAGAATCCAAGGTCAATGGGTCCGGGAAAGGCTCTCGAAGCGAATACTGTCATCCTGGCAGTTCCTGGCGGGTGACTGGCCGCTGATATCGAGTAGGGATAGCCGCCTGCGTAGAAGATGCAGCTTCGGATTCGGGAGGCAGTTGCACTTGAGGTCCCTGGCGGGCTGGTATCCAGCTAACAGGCTCTTGGGTTGTAAGAATTCCGGCAGCCTGGAGATCTCGGATGCTCATGACACAGGGGGCGGGGCCTTCTCTCATTATGTCCTGGGGGTATCTGTCGAACACCCCTAGGCTCTCAGCCAAGCATGTAATCAAGGGTCCGCAATAAACCCCCCGGGGCCCCCCTCCACAGTCGCTTCATAGACCATGCAAATATTGTGGCCAGGTTTGCCGGCCGTCCCTCTACCATGCACATCAGACAAAATAAACTCACCTGGTTGACCTTATTGTCCCCCTGTCCTCTCCCAACCAGCGTAGCGGCAAGAATCTTATGGAGAAACCGGTGAATGGGATAAGTAATATCACTCGCCACCATGTTGTTTGAGTACGGGGCAGAAGAGATGGTACCCCAAAATCTGGCGAGCTCGTCTGTCTGGACACTATGGGGGTGCCTCCTCTTGAAGACCCCCTACAAGCTCGTGGCGAAGTCCGGTGACTGAACCTCCTCATCTGAATATATTTGCGAGGCTACCGCAAACTATGGGATTTTCATCTCAAAAACTTGCCCCCCAAGTCAAAAGAAACCGCATCATTCTCATTGAACTTCCCTGTTGGTATTCGAATGTGGAGTGAAACTCATAAGTGATTTCCTTGTATTGTCTCGCTCCGCAGTCTAGCACCCTTTGGAACTTATCCCCTAATAGTTGTTCGATCCGACCCCTCTGACCCAATTATCTATCAAATCCCAATCAATTCTCCTGTAAGGTAGCAACTCACAAGTGATCAGATTTGAGAGCCTCTCCCACTCATGGGAGTCTAAATCAAACTACAAGAGAGGTTTGCCCATGATTCGCGTACTTTGCCCGTGGGGGACATCTTCTCCCCGATATCTAATCCTGCGTCTGCTGAAGTATGAAGGTTGTTGTGGCGCATCGACGGGGTCACCTCTCTGACGAGGCGTTGGTCCCCTTCTCTTCCTTCCAGCCCTGCTCAAGCTACCCTCTCCTGACATCTGCATAAAGCACAAGTAAGACAAGCATGATCTTAGAAAGAAAGCAACCACCTAAAACAAATGACCGTATAGCATTTCATTCGCGGTCATGGTCTGCAACAAATAAACAATTTACCTCATGATTTAAGATACAATTGAAAAGAGTGTAACATTATAATTTGATAAAACCCGAATCTCGCCCGAATGGAGATTGAGTACGGGCGAGACCGAATCTTATATGCATGACCATTAAGATGTTACCAACCCCCCGAAAAACATATCCAAAACCAAACAGCTACCCCCCTCCCGGCCCTTTAATTGTCCTCAATTAAACCGAAGTGCCGAGACACGAGCCCACATTGAGTGTACAGTTAAAGATAAAACAGTTTGAAACATGGCAGAAATAACGGTTGACCATCTTAAAAATCAGATTTTTAGTAACGAAATTAGCCAACCCGTATCCCCACACTCAATGTTGGACCGCACTAAACCCGCTAAGGACACCCTGCATGTACTTAATCTACCCACAAAAGATAACCAGTACCACTATCAAAACTCAAGTCAAAACCCAGTTGAACCCAACCCGCACTTAACCGAACAAGCACCTAGCAAAGTATCAAACATCAAAATAACGCAACAACGAGATACAAGATAAAGAATTTAAGCATAGAAGTTGCGAAAAAAACATACCTTGTTGTAGATCTGTAAGACTAGTGCACAAAAATTGAAACTTTAAAACGTCGGTGAAATGCAAGTAAATAGGGGAAAACCGAGTGGAATCACTTAAAGATGAGTGAGGATTGATGTAGTGAAGAGAATGTGGGTGATTTAAGTGAATTTGGGTTGAAAAAGGCGAATTTTTGGTGAAAATGGGGTTTGAGCCGTAAGAGAAATGAGGAAGAAAGTTGGGAAATGTGTAAAAATGGAGGTTAGGGTTTCTTTTCTGCAGATATAGTCTCTCGCCGGCCGCGAGAGAGACTGATAAGTTTCTTGCGCCCCGCAGGGGAGTTATGATTCCGGAGTTTCTTGGTCTCTCGTGGGCCGCGACCGAGGAGGCTTGAGCCTCTCGCGCCCCACGAGAGGCCTATTTTCACAGAAAGTTTCTTCTTTTTCTTCAGTTTAATGCCTTAGAAAAAAATTTTTGTTTGTTGAAACTATCATGTTGGCTTTTAAGCTTACGGAATCACACTCGTTTTACCAGATTCATCAAACGTACCTGCAATCGTCCGTGCTCCATGAATGATGCGTGATATGCCCTGCAAAAACCAACTAAACCGACCCACAAATAAACGCACAAAATACGAAACATGAATGAAATGAAAACACAAAATGCAACTAACCATCAAACATTACAAACTTTACATTCGAGCCGAAACCCGAGAATCTACGCGGTCTGAGGTGGAACTTCAAGAGGAGTCTCCTCCGTCTCGGTGGGATCTAGCGGTCCTCCTAAATAATGTTTCAAGCGATGCCCGTTGACCTTCCATGTCCCTCCGTCGGCTTCATCTTTCAGCTCGATAGTTCCATATGGGAAGACCTCACTTACCACGTACGGGCCGGACCATTTTGATTTCAGCTTGCCTGCAAACAGTTTCAATCGCGAATTATATAGAAGCACTTTGTCGCTGATTTGAAACTCCTTCACATTCTTCAATCTCCGATCGTGCAGCGCTTTGGTTTTCTCCTTCAAGCTCCATGACCACTCATACGCCGTGTCCCGAAGTGCCTCTAAGTCGTGAATTTGAAAGAATCGTCGCTTGGCCGCTTCGGTGAGGTTGAGGTCCAAATTCACGGTCTTCAATGCCCACGGTTCCCTATGCTCTAATTCGACCGGGAGATGGCAGGCTTTACCGTAAACGATCATGAAGGGCATGGTGCCTAGCGGTGTCTTATAAGCGGTGCGAAATGCCCACAAAGCATCGTCCAACTTGTTGGACCAGTCCTTTCGACTTTTATCTACCGTCTTCTCAAGGATCCGTTTTAACCCCCTGTTCGCGTTCTCCACTTGACCACTCGTCTGAGGATGATAAGCGGTGGAGAGGTGGTGAGTGATACCGTAGCGCGCCAATGCCTTTTCCATGACGGCATTGCAAAAGTGCATGCCACGGTCACTAATAATGGCTCGTGGGGTACCAAAACGGGTGAACAATTTTTTTAAGAATCTCACCACCACTCGAGCGTCATTTGTGGGTAAAGCTTGAGGTTCCACCCACTTGGATACATAGTCAATAGCCACGAGGATGTACTGGTTTCCGCTAGAGACAGGAACGGTCCCATGAAGTCAATCCCCCAAACATCAAAAACTTCACGAATCTAGATCAGATATTGGGGCATCTCGTCATTGAATGAAATGTTGCCGGTGCGCTGGCAACGATCACACGTCTTCATAAACTCTAAGGCGTCTTTCACAACTGATGGCCAATCAAAACCTTCTGTGCGGTGACGTGCGGACCATGATGACCTCCTGTCAGTCCCTCATGCACGTGCCTCAATATCTCCGCCCTCTCTTCTCTACTCACACGGCGCCTCAAAATTCGGTCTCCCCTACCCAAAATAGAAATGGGTCATCCCAGATATAACGCCTGACATCGCGAAAGAATTTCTTCTTCTGCTGAGTGGTCATCCCCTTCAGTACCACTCCATTCGCTAGATAATTCGCGAAGTCGGAGAACCACGGCATCCCCTCTGTCTCCGCTGTCACAAACTCTACTGACTCGGGGGAAATCTATCACCGATCTCTTCTTCCCTAATTTCTTCTCTACTAGGATCCTCTAATCGGGATAGATGGTCAGCGGCCACATTCTCTGCTCCCTTCTTATCTCTAATCTCTATGTCGAACTCGGAAAAGCAAGAGAATCCATCGAATGAGACGAGGCTTTGCATCCTTCTTTTGGAAAAGGAAACGCAGAGCTGTATGGTCCGTAAAGACGATGGTCTTGGACAGGACAAGGTAGGAGTGGAATTTATCAAACGCGAATACCACTGCTAAAAACACCTTCTCTATAGTGGTGTAGTTCTCCTGTGCGTCATTGAGGGTTTTACTAGCGTAGTAAATAGGGTGGAAATGTTTATCCTGTCGCTGACCCAAAATGGCGCCTACAGTATAATCGCTCGCATCACACATGAGCTCGAAGGGCAAGCTCCAGTCGGGTGAGACGAGGATAGGAGCACTCACTAGTTTCTCCTTAAGGATCGTGAAAGCTTTTATGGCAGTCGTCATCGAAGATGAAGGGTACATCTTTCTCGAGAAGTCCAGTCATGGGCCGGGTGATCTTTGAAAAATCTCGAATAAACTGTCGGTAGAAGCCCGCATGACCGAGAAAGCTACGGATGGACTTGACGCTAGTCGGTGGAGGGAGTCTGCTGATAGTTTCTATTTTCGCCCGATCGACCTCTATCCGTCGCGTGAGATCGCATGCCCTAGCACTATGCCCTCTGTCACCATAAAGTGACATTTCTCCCAGTTGAGCATCAGTCTCGTCTCTATACACCGTTTCATCATCGCATCTAAGTGAGTAAGACATTGATCAAAGGTGTTCCCATAGACAGATAAATCGTCCATGAAAACCTCCATGTAGGTCTCGATGATGTCCTGAAAGATGGCTACCATGCATCGCTGGAAAGTAGTCGGAGCGTTACATAACCCGAACGGCATGCGGCGATACGCATAAGTACCATACGGGCATGTGAAGGTTGTCTTTTCTTGATCCTCGGGAGCAATCAGGATCTGAAAGTAACCTGAGAAGCCGTCAAGAAAGCAATAAAATTGATGTCCTGCGAGTCGCTCCAACATCTGATCGATGAACGGAAGCGGGAAGTGGTCCTTGCGGGTGATGTCGTTTAATTTACGATAGTCTATGCAACCCGCCAGGCCGTGACTGTTCGCGATGGGATAAGCTCCTTCTTTTCGTTCATAACCACCGTCATTCCCCCCTTCTTGGGAACGACCTGAGTGGGGCTTACCCATGCGGAATCGGAGATCGGATAGATGAGACCAGCCTCCATTAGCTTAAGCACCTCTTTCTTTACAACTTCTTGCATATTCGGGTTCAGACGGCGCTGTGGCTGCATTACTAGCTTAAAGATGTCCTCTAAGAGGATCCTATGAGTACAGAAGGTAGGGCTAATCCCCTTGATATCAGACAGTTTCCATGCGGTGGCCTCCTTTTTTGACTTTAGGACCTCGATTAAACGCTCCTTCTCCTCCATTGACAATTTCAAAGAAATGATCACTGGTAAGCTCGAATTGTCAACTAGGAATGCGTATTCTAAGTGAGACAGGAGGACCTTAAGCTCTACGGTTGCTAGTATCGACAATGGTGTGCTCTCGGTAGCTGCGCTCACCTCACAGAAATCTAGGGTCTCGGGAATCTCTAAAACATCGTCCCCTATATCCTCACTATCACTTTCCTCGGGTACTAAACTCTCATTCACTAAATCGGCTCTGCTTATATAGCCTAGACAGTGATCAATGCACGAAATGAATGAGTTCAGGAAGTATACAGAGTTGCAAAAAAAAAAAACAAGGGCCACTATCGCTATCGCCACCACTCGGGTGTTGCATCGACCTTGCGATTTCGAACGTGGCGTTATCGTCCCCGACTCGAAGAGTGATTTTCCCATCATGAACATCTATGAGCGCTTTCGTGATGCACAGGAATAGGCGACCTAAGATGATGGGAACCTTCTCGTCGGCCACCATATCGAGGATGACGAAGTCTACAGGAAAGACAAATCTATCAACTTTAACCAACAGATTCTCTACGATTCCCTCGGGTAATTAACCGACCTATTGGCTAATGACAGAGACATAGGGGTGAGCTCCCCTAAACCTAAATGCTCGTATAATGAGAAAGGCATCAGATTTATGCTTGCCCCGAGATTGGCTAGAGCATGGGCTGGAGCAATGGAGCCGCCGAATAGGCATGGAATTGTAAAGATACCCGGATCAGTCAAATTCTCAAGAAACTTGTTTAAAACCACGGCGGAACATCCTCCAGTCAATGGGACATTCGAAAGCTCCCCCAGCCTATCTTTACGTTTTAAAAGATCTTTTAAAAACTTAGCATATTTAAGCATATGCTGGAGGGCCTCGATAAATGGGAGATTGATTTTTAACTGAGTAAACATGTCAAGGAAATTCTGGTATTCCTTGGCATATTTCTACTGCTTCAAACGTGCTGGGTAGGGTAGACGTGAAGTGTGTACGATCGGTGATGACCTAACGTCTATCGGTTTTCTCTCTCCCCTACTCTCAACTGAAGGTCCACTAGCTGTTGCGGTACTTGCTGGGTCTAACCTGGTGTGCACCCTGGGTGGAGCCTCCATCTCGATTTCTTCATCTACCTCTCCATTCGCTCCTCTACCTCTACCTCTACACCCTCTCTACCCACCTCCTTCAGAGTCCTGCCACTGCACGTAGTAATCGCTTTCGCGTGTTGGTTCGTGGGGTTGGGTTGGGTATTACCCGCGAACTAGCCGTGTGGCTGCTCTTGCAGCTGCTTAGCGATAATACCGACCGACCTCTACAGATCTAAGAGCGCGGACTGTTGATTTTTCAAGAGCAGATCATGTTCCGCAAGAGTTTTCTGAGTAGCCTGATCTTTGACAACTAGTTGAGATAATAGCTCTTTGATCCTATCTAGACTACCTCCTGACCCTCCACTCCTAGTTTGACCCTCCTGGTTTGATCCCCCCCCCCACTAAACTTACTGGTGTGACCTGACCTCCACTATTGTAGTGACCCTGCGCCCTGTTCTGATAAGAGCCTGATTGGAAACCAGGGGGGTTATCGGAAGATCGATAATTATTATCATTATTTATTATTATTATTATTATTATTATTATTATTATTATTATTATTATTATTATTATTACGCCAGTTTTGATTATAATTTGAAGTATTATTATTGAAGGGATTCGTAGGACCTCGGTTCTGACAGGTCATAAACTCAACTTGCTCAACAATGAGCGTGGGACACTCTAGTGTGTCATGACCCCCTCTACACACCTCACACCTGTCTACCTTCTTCTTCAGTTCCTGTATCTCCTTTGTGACCTCCCTCTAGAAGCTATCTAGAGCAACAGCTACCGTAGTTTCCAAGCTAACTTGGTGTAAACCCTGGTTAACCGGAGGTGTTTTGAATTCCTGCCGGCAGTGCTGTAATCGACATCAGAATGGGCAAAGATCTCGAAAAGGTCATTGCACTCAGCTACTGTTTTCTTTCCATCAGGAGGCCACCAGCAGAGGTATCGAATCGAGCACGGGTCTCAGGGGTGAGACCGTTGTAGAATTTCTCTACAAGTGCCCAGTCTGATAGACCATGTTGGGAGCAACGAGATACTAGAGTTTGGAACCGCTCCCAAGCTAGATGGTAGGGCTCATTAGGCTCCATCCAGAACGAATGGATCTGATCACGAAGGCGGGATTCTTTAGTGGGTTGAAAGTATTTCTTAAGGAAAGCATCCCGTAGAGAAGCCCAAGTAGAAAAAGTACCGGGTGGTCAAGACCAGATGGCGGCCCGACCCCCGAGTGAGAACGGAAAGACTTGGAGAAAACGGGCATCATGGCCCGCACCCTCCATATTGAATGTATGACATAGACGGGTAAGGTGGTTGATATGTGCGGGCGCATTCTCATCATCACAACCGTGGAATTGGCAAGAGTTAGTGATGGCGTCATGATGTAGGAAGGGATTTGCCAGGCGCAGTCATTGTTCATGGGGGGTAAGGTAATGGGTGAGTTTGCACCGGTGAAACTGGTGGTGGCCTGCTGGTATACCGTCTGATTATTATTATTAGCCAGGTGGAAGTTAGGTGGTGGCGGTGGTGGGCTTACGTTTCTATGGACTACACGGGGTGATGGGGAACCGGGTGATGAAGGTTTAGGGGTAAAATCAAAGTCGGGTGGTACAAAGGAACGGGATGAACTTGAAAAAGTTGAGGAAGAACCACTTACCTTTGGTGCGGGAGAGAATGGCGTGTCCGTCAGCGGCTTAGGCGGAGGTCCTTGCGAACGAGTGTGGGGCATCCACTAAACCGAAAACACGACAAACACGAGAAGTTAGCACAAATAATTCAAATATATAAAGAAAAAATATTAAACTAATTAAACAACTTAGACTCCTATGATACAAACGAATACAAAATAAACACAAGTGTAAAAGAAAAGCCTAAATCGAGTATCAACGCAATTGCCAATGAGAGAGTCCCCGGTAACGGCGCCAAAAACTTGATGTTCTAAAAGTAATTAATTAAAAACAAAACAAATTACCCTAACTCTAGACTCAAATTATACTCTAGACTCCTAAAGTATACTAAACTACTAACCGGCAAGTGGACCGATCAATTGTAGAATAGCATTAAGCAAGTCCGGATTATCGAACCCACAGGACTCTCTAATTGCTAGGACTACTAACTTAGACTCAAGTACACACTATGTATATTTCAAAGGGGGGGGGGGGGGTTTCACTAATAAATCTAGATTATCAATTTACCTGAAACTATTAAATTAGAATAACCAAATTATGAACTCCTAGGAAATTTGAGATTTTAAGCAAGAGATAATGAACTAGATACCTAGGTTGGATTTTTAGACTACTACTCCTTCAATGTAATAATAATTAATCTGGTTGAATATTTTACCAGGATCTTGACATATTAAAGTCTAGGTTTATTAAATAGGACCCCCGACCCTTCTCAGGAAGACACCTACAATAACCTATCCTTTTTATTTGTTTACCAGTCCTAAAGATTCCTTTTCAGTTATCTTTCCAAATTAGTAAAGTATCTAATTATTAATTACCTCTCAATAATTAACTTAGACCAACTACAATTTCTAGTTTAGATTAACTGATTCAATTATGACAAGGAAATTAGACTCGGGAATTTCTCAAAACCCTAACCTAACAATTTACCAAATTAATTCAGCCAACTAATTGCAGTTTCTCAATTAACAAATTAGGTATAATGACAAGTTTGATTCTATGGTTAATTTAATTGTTTCCCCGGTTTTATTGGTCAATTTTACCGACAACTTCACGAATTCCTAAGAACACGAAAAGTAACATAAACCTATTCTGTGGAAGACATCCAACAAAGTTCATGCAAAACAACCAAACAATCATAAAACAAGCAAGATCATGCAACCAATTAAACATTCAAACCATAAATTAATTAAAACAAATCAAAGTTTCATAATTCCATAATTCAAATCCTAGGTAACTGAATAAGATCTAGCCTAAAAACATGTTTGAAAAGTAATTTGAACAAATTTTATAACAAGGAATCATGATTAAGTAAAAACAAAGAAATCAAAGGCAAAGATCGGTATGATAAAATCATGACAAGCTCCTCGCCTTGAACTCCCTTGATCACCACCACACTCCTTGCAGCTTAGATCCGCTCCTTCTAGCTCCAAAACCCTAGAGAATTGCTACAATTCTACCCTAGTTCTTCCAAGTTTGCCCAATATGTGTTCAACTATAATTATGATTCTTTTTAAAACAACCAAGTCCCAAATCTTCTCTGGTTTTGAAACTTTCTGGATAAAAGCCTCTTTCGCGGGCCGCGAGGGAGTTTGGGTACGCGACCGAGTTTAATCTGGACATATAATTATCACTCTCTCATGGGCCGCGAGAGGGTTAGGGTGTGCCAATCGCGCCCCGCGACCTGGTTGTAACTCCTGTTTTGCATTTCGTTTTCTCGTTTCCGATCCACTCGCGTCCCGGCTCGGTTCTTTTCAACATTTTCGCTCATTTTTCCCATCCTTCGAACCGTTTTCACGAACCAAGACCTGCAAAACGCGTTTGGATTAAAAGTAGATAAATTCTTGACAAACTGAAACGAAAACGCGCTAAATTATACAAACTCTACAAGATAAATGGATGTATTATTCAATACATCACACGACCATGCCATGTGATGGCACGATCGTGCCCTTCATAAGAATTTCCAGTTTTCTAAAATTTCACTCAGAAATTGGTTTAGCACTAGAGTGCTCAAGTGTGGCATGATCGTGCTTAGTGAAGAACAAACCCAGAAAAACTTCATAATTTAGTAATCTTCATAAAACCTGCTGGAAACAAGCACGCACGATCGTGCCAACAGGTGGCACAGTCGTGTGGACCTGTCTGTAACCCAGTTTTTGTTGGTTTTCCGTGTTTTAATTGTTAATCTTGTCTCATTCTTGCAGATGAATCATCCGTTCTCCGGTTCAGCGAGAATGCAAGGGAAGGGCATTGTATCGCAAAAGTTGAAAGGCTATGGGCTAGGAGGCACTTAATCGAGCCTATTCGGACTCTTCAAACCGTCAATCTCGACTTGCTTGGTCAGACCAAATGGTTTGAGGATCTTATGACTCCCCCGTGGACCCGCCTCTTTGCAATGGCTGAACCCCAATATGTTGAGCTGGTCATTGAGTTTTTTGCTTTATTTAGGTTTATCTTCCCGTGCCCAGATGTTTACAAGAAACGGGTTGGTGTTAGCTACCGTCTGGGACGGAAATGGCATCACTAGTCTATTAGCAGGTTCAGGCAGATACTTGGGTTATATGTGGAAGACGAGATCGACTCCGAGCTCTTTCACGACAGTTTGCAGGAATGGGAAGCCGACGCGGACAAAGCCGCATTCTGGGCTGAGATCACTGTGCTGGGTCGCGAATGAGACCCACGACGGGCCAAGGCTACATGGATTCTTGACCCGTTGCACCTAATAATCGAGCGGGCCATCATTCATGTGATCGGCGGTCGGGGTGATAGTACTAGGAACATCACCACCTGCGACCTCTTCCACCTCTATTGCATCATTTCTGGGTCCAATTGCAATGTTGCAGTTAGTGTTGCTGAGTCTATCCAAAGGGGTATTGGTTCGACCCCCACGTCGAGGATCTTTGGTGGTGCATTCGTCACCAGGTTAGCCAAGTACTACAGGGTACGGTTAGATGATCTTACCGTAGCGTGTGATTATGGATTGCTTAATATGGCACAATTGGCTGCCATGCATATGATTCGCAAAGTAAATGGAATCCCAAAGTTAGTGGATCACCTAGTAGGATTTGGGATCCACTTCCTGAGGGGGAAAGTGATCGAGATCGAGAGGAGGATAATGTTGGTGGAGGCGGTGACGTCCACATGCAGGATGCTCCAGGATTCGGGCCAGGTGAGGCTGCTAGGGTTGCAGACCCTCACATTCAGATGGGTGAATTAGGCCAGGGCTTTGGGAGCCCAAACTGGGAGCATATGTTTGGTGGTTTTTGTGGCGGGTTTGAGCAGGGTGAATACAGCCCATATGAGTCGTCTCAGTGGATCTTTGGCGACAAATGGATGGGTTGGCTTTGGACAGCAGGCTGTACGACATGACGTGGACTTGATCCGCGCTGAGCAGCATAGACAAGGTAATTTTCTGGAGGATATGTACGAGCAGCGTAGGCGTAGCTTCGACTGGCTATTCGGGTCACAGCAACATTTGGCAAGCTCGCTCGGTCATCCTTACACACAGCCGCCGCCGCACTTCATGAGGCGATCCTGATTTGACCGCCGGGATGATGCCGGTCCCTCAGGATCTAGTGGCTGACCCTGATCTTGCAGCACATGTCGTACTTTTATTTGCATTCTATGTTTGAGGAGTGTACCATTTTGTACTGTTCGTACACCCCTCCGTTTATTGCTTTAATTTCGTACATTTTAATTTAGTGGTTTTCTTTATGAACAAAGACAAGGAAGTTTTGGGTTGAGTTGTTTATTGTAATCTTGATTATGTTTGCCAGTGTGCAGTCTTGATTGATGATGTGCTAGTTGCTGGATGGTGCGGTAGTTCGTTGGAATATTTCGTATCACCTTCTTTCGCTCCATTCTAGCCTTTGCAACTCAGGGAGTTTTTGTATTCCCGCTTCCTCCACTGCTATACTACTGCATTACATTATGCTCGTTTTTTGTTGTACATCGTGGGCGATGTACAATTCAAGTGTGGGGAGGTGGTTAAGCTTGTTTGTGGTTGTCCGAAAAAAATAAATAAATAAAATAATAATAATAAAATAAATAAAATAATAATAATAATAATACAAACTCTCTTGAATAATCAACTCAACGCAAGTTTTATATAAACGCTAAAAGTTTTTGATAAATTTACAAATGTGAACGAAAAAAGGATTTGCTCGAATAAAAGTTACCATCTAGTAATTTTTGTATAAAATTGAGCGTGAGAAATCATGCAAAATTCCTACCTGTTTATCTTGCATAGTTACCCAATACGCCCGTTTCCGTGAGTTATTTTTGAGCCTTATAGCTTTAGAATTATTTTTGCTCATGTTTTTGCGGGCAAAGATTGAGTGCGACGGATGACTTTTGCGATTTAGAACTTCTGTTAGGCATGCATTTCGAGAACACAAAGCAAACACATAACATAAAAATGATTGAGGCAGTAGGAAACCTTTTATTTTTAACCATTTTTATTTATCCATGCACCTAAATCACACCCTTAGTTAAACCAATTTGAGCATTTCCCTTTTGTTTCTTTTAAACCACTAAATATCACCATTTAGCCAATTTAGCCTTTTCTTTTTGAACCCATATTTTGGGTTTAAAGCTCGATCTAGTTAAGACTAACTTGTAAGCCTTCTTGTATAGTTATCGATTTATAACGTCATAGCTTGGAGTTTTTATCTAAGTAGACGTACTTAGTTCCCTCTAAAGTGGTCAAAAAAAGCCGTGTCAATTGGCTTTGTTTGAGGTTGGCTAGCTCTCGGTTAGTTATTAAAAAGTTGGATAGTTTTGTTTTTCTTCGCTTCAAGTTAGTCGAGCCATCAGTCTTTAGCCGTTTTAGCCACTTTTATAAATCCATTTCCACACCCGTTACCCTAGCCAAATTATAACCCCCACCTCTTGATTTTTGTTATGTGTTAGTTAAGTGTTTAGATTTGATCCTTACACAAGCTTATGATATCGCATAGTCATTGTCTTAGCATCGAGTGTTCTAAACATACTCCTTGAATTGTATGTCTCCTATATTTTTAGCCGAGTGTGTGTGAACATTGCAAGGATGTAAGGTGAGCTTGTAGGGATGTCGAGATGGATCATCGCTCATAACCATATTTCACATACTTTTTGGTTTTTCCTTTATGTCGAGTAATCCGTTTTGTTTTGCCCAAGTTATTTATTTGTGCTTATATAATGCTAGTTGAGATGATTGCCGAGATAAAATTTTTGTTTGTTTTAGTTTGTTTGAGGACGACCTAAGTTCAAGTGTGGGGATGTTTGATGTATAAGAATTTATACATCTTTTAAACGTCAAATATCCCCCATTAATGCAGAAATTCGTTGTGTTTTCATTGATCTTGATACTCATTTGAGTTGTTTGTGAAAATACAGGTTCGAGCTTCGGACCGGTGAAGAGACAAAGGCTTTTGGCACGAATTGGAGCAAAAATGGAATATTTCAGCCAAACTGCCAGATATGGCACGACCGTGCCAACCCTTGGCACGACCGTGCCAAGCCTTCGGAAGCCGGCACTATCATCAGCACTACCATCAGTCTACACAAACCAAGCCAGTCCAACACATGGCACGATCATGCCGACCCCAAGCACGACCGTGCCCGAGCTATCACAAGTCCTGATCAGCTAATTTCCGAGATCAACATAGTCATTTCCGAGTACGATATCGATACGCACGACCATGCCACACTTTGGCATGGTCGTGCCACCTCGGGGAAATTCTAGCGGGATCTTTCCGATTTGGCATCAAACTTGGTCAACAAATCAGAAAGGCACCTGACACTTACCAAGCACGACCGTGCCAAAAGGTGGCACGGTGGGGCTAAATGCCCAGTATCTTAAATACGTGAATTCAGCTCATTTGAAGGGGAGTTGGAGCATTTGGGTGAATTTCTCTCTCAAGAAGCTGATCTTGGAAGCTTGGAGATTAAAGAAGAAACCTTTAGGAAGGTTGTATCACTTGATATTCAACTCATTTTGCTAATTATCTTGTCTTAAACTCTAGTATTCCACTTGTTAATCATGCACAATCTATATTATTTTGCATTTGTCTTGGTTATTATAAGCCCTTTAGGCTAAACAATTGTGTTGCTTGAATTTTGTTGAAGCTAAAGAACACTTGACAACATGGAAATAGATGTGGTGATTTTGTATGTTAATCTTCATGATGATATTTGATCTTGTTCTTGGAATGCATGTTCATGTTTAAAGTCATTATTCTTGAATGTTTGGTCATAAGTATTTACATGTAGTGTTGGAAAGCCCATGTAGAGATTATGATTGTTGAATCTTGTTAGTTTGTTGATTTAATTCATATCATGAAACTAGGAATGGTAATTGCTTACATGATTAGAATGATGATTTGAATATGAGTATGAATTCTTGCATTTGAATTTGGAAAGTTCATATGAATGTTTATATGGATTCTATAGTTTGTGTTCATGTTTGGATTGATGATTTAGGCCAAGGTTGTTATCTAGAATGACCATGCTTGTGATTCATATCAAGAACTTGTTGAAGATGTCATCTACTTGAAACCAAGTTAGGGTGATTAATGTGTTGTTCATGTTAGTTTTCCTTAATTTATAGAGTTAGGAGTTTTGACAAACAATTAACTCATTATTAAAGACTAACATCAACTTAGCAAGTGAGCTTAAAAGAATAAATCTTAGGTGATTAAAATGTTGTTTCATTATAATTTTCCCAAGGTTTATAAAACTAGGAAACCTTGAATGGGAACTTAGTTGAATCTAGAACTTGCATCACCATTAATATTCCTCAAATGTTGTCATATGTTTGTTAGTGAATTCTTAATTGAAGCAACCTTTCTTAATTATTGTTCTCTAGTAATTCAAATAGTTAATTGTTATCTTTTCATAATAGTTAAACAAGTCAAGAAATCAATTCACCCATTGAACCAGGTTTAAAAGTAATAAACATCTAGTATTGAGATACTGAGTCCACGGATTGATATCCGGTTCTTACCGACAAACGGTACTACCACCTGACAGGTACACTTGCCCCTTCGTGTGTGTAGTTGGTTTTAAGTAAAAATCATTTTAAAACCTAATTTGTGTGAACGAAAATCATAGAAATAAAATATATTTAATTCACGCACGTCAGTGAGCTCCAATGTTTTCTTGGTCTCCAATAAAACAGTTGCAAAATGGTACATTCATTCATCAAAGTGAGTATGTCAAAGAACTGGTTAAAAATTTTGATATGAATGATTGCAAACCATATAGCACACCCATGGCAACCACAAAGCTGTCACTGATGAAGAAAAAGATGACTTGGTTATCAAACTCTTTATAGAAGCATGATAGGTTCATTATTGTACCTAACTGCATCAAGGCCAGACATCATGTTTGCAACATGTGTTTGTGCCAGATCCCAGCCAGCACCTAAAAAGTCCAATCTCATTGCTGTAAAAAGGATATTCAGATACATAAAAGGTGTTCCCACACTTGGTATCTGGTATCCAACTAATGGAAATATTGAGCTTTCAGGTTTCTCAGACAGTGATTTTGCTGGATGCAACACCACAAGGAAGTCCATTTCAGGAGGCTGTCAATTCCTAGGCAATTGCTTAATGTCTTGGCATAGCAAAAAGCAGGATGCAGTATCAACATCCACAGCGGAGGCTGAGTATATTGTTGCTGCACTGCTCAACTCATGTGCCTTCAGATTTTGGTGCAACTGCTTTAAAGACTCATCTTATGTTAGATAGTCAAGCAGCTGAAAATATCATTAAAATCCAGTATCTCATTCTACCACCAAACATTCTCTTCATCATGTTCCAACTAAAGATCAACTGGCAGATGTTCTAACAAAAGCACTAGATACATCTACCTTTGAAAGTTTGATCTCTAGATTTGGTATGCTAAACATGTTATAAAAACAAATTTTTGGTTCCATGTGTAAACATCATTCAAATGTGTTAAGAAAAATCATTTTTCATCCTTAAAAATAGCTAAAATTGAATTTTTTAATAAATCTCTAAAGTCTGCTCCACAACCACTGTTTCTCAAAATCTCTGCTTGGCATAAAAATCTATCCTTTGCTCACAGTGTATTCTCTGTTCTTACTTCCACTGTTGGTGAAACCACTGTTTTCCCAATCCACTGATAATCTATCCTCTGATAGTGTAAAATCACCACTGCTCATCCTACTGTTTAGAACCACTATTGCTCTCCAGCAGAGGTTACCAAACAACTGTCACCCATTACTCAACATAATTTACACATGCACAGATGATAGCCATCAGATCTTTAGGAAACCACTGCTAGGACAGCACTCACTTTTTCCCTTTATAAATCCTGTTTCATCCAAACAGAGTTTCCACTAACCGTTTCAATTTCACATACAAAAATCTTTCATAAATTTCTCCATTACTCTTCTTCTTCTCAAAACCCTAATAACTTACCTTCTCACCATGAATCTCATCCTAAAAAATCCCCATAACTACCTTCCAATTTTTGAAAAAACTAACAATAATACCGCATTTCACTCCATGATCGATGTAATACAAACATCATCATACAAAGAGGTGTTACTTGCCAAAGCCCCCATCTACATCGAAACCCTCCGCCAGTTTTACGCAAACGTTGGACTTCAAGTTCAGAACAAAAAGCCCTTTGCCATCACATCAAAGATTGGACAGTCACTGGTCCAAATCTCTCCTACCACCATCTCCACCATTTTCGGTCTTCATGACCTTGACGCCCCACATCTTTCTCAAAGAAAGATTTACATGCCGAATTCATTGAGCGCGGATATAAAGGTTAGTTATCTGGATTACTATTTTCAAACCTGAATTTCCTGCTGACATCAAATTCTTTTTCCACACCCTTTTACTATGTTTGTCAGCCAAAACCACTACTTTCAATGAAATACCTTTAAACATTCAATGCCTGGGTTACGCTATTTTAACCCAAACTAAATTTAACTTTTCTCAGGTATTGTTTTCGGATTTGGTTGCAAACTTTAGTAATCTTAAAAAGGGAAAAGCTATTTTGATACATCCTAGGTTGTTGAGCTTTTATTTACAAAAACAAGTTTTTGTTTCTGATTTTCAACAAGGTGCCATCTGTGAAGTTGGTAGCCTTAAACATGAAACTTTTACTAGACTCTCAACACAAAAACTTAGGGTGTTAAAAACCAAAGCAACGGTGACTAAGCACATTTTGACATCTTTAACAACCACTACTTCTTTATCGGTTGCTGAGCCCACTGCTCCTGGTGACCACAGCACTATAACCAGTGTTGTGCAACCCACACCAGCCATCTCCAAAAAGAAACCCACCAAAACCACCAAGCCCTCCAAACGCCCCAAAACGGTAGCTCTGGAAGATGAGATCCCAGATGTCTTACCAGTGACAACACAAAAGTCACTAATAACCACTGTTGCTACTCCCTCAAAGCAGTTGGTTCAAAGATCTCCACCAGTTCAAGCTCCTCTTGTTTCCTCACAAAAGGAACAAGTTGTACACACAAGGACACCACAATATGAGGCAGATGTTTCAATCGAACATCTGTTCTCCAGCCCCTCTCCCAGGGCTATGTCTCTTTCTACTCCCTTACCCACTTCTCCAATACCACCCACCTTCATACCCTTGTTTGAGGCAATAGAGAAAACTCAGACACTGAGCAGTCCCTCTCAATCATCCATTACTGAGAGTCAACTTCTACTAATGACTACGTCTGCAACAACTCTATCTGCTAGCGCACAAACAATTGAGGAGGCTACACCCCTGGGGTTACTTGTAACTCTTGGTAGTAATTCAAGTGAAGCAGCTACTACAACTGTGGCCACAACAGTGGCTCAGTTGTATAGTGGTTACATCAGTCAGGCTTCCTTGAAGGCAACAACTGCTGAGGCTACAACAGTTCCTCTGAGCCAGTTGGAAGTCCCCAGTACCACGAACAAGGGGCATTTGGTGCCGATTTCCTTGAGACTCCTCAGGATGATGCACCAAATACAACTACCTCTGGTAGGAATTTGGATGATCCTATTCAATTAGGTGACAAATTACAACATCAGGAATTGACGGAGAGGATCTCTACTATGGAATCATCTATTGATGATATCAAATCCATGATGACTCAATTGCTACAACATTCTCAACGTCAACCTTCTTCATCTATCTCTGCTGCTGAGCTATGGAATGTCTTGCAACCATATTTTCTTGCTCAAAGACAACTTTGTGATATATAACATGAGAACAATATGAAGTGGAAGAGAAATATGGTCGATGCTCGTTATATGGATACACAGGCTGATATTAGGGCCATCAAAGACCATTTAGTGCAGGTTACTAGCTCTACCCCGGTTGTCATTCTCAAAGAAGATGATGCCAAAAAGGGGGAGAAAGATTCATTGTGAAAGTTGCAGCCTGGTCCAACTGTCAAATCTAAGGTGCAACAATAGCCAAGTAATGCTGCAAGCTCTGTTGAGGCATCTAAAGCTTCTACTGGAAAAGAGATTGATGAGACTCTAAATTTGGAGGCTGAAAGGATTGCCTTTGAAAAGTAGAAGCGAAAAGATACATTAGAAGCAAAGGCTCTTATGCTTATTGAAGAAGAAAATTCTAAGCAGCTTGAAAAAGAAGATGTTGGCACTTCAAAAGAAAGAAATCTGCTAGAAACGTCAGACAGTCAACTTCCACTCCTTCTACAACAACTGCTGCAGCCACTTCTTATGTATCATCTGTCACCACTATACCAGCAAAGGTTGGTGCCACCGCTGAGAAGGCAGATGTTGGGGCAACAGCTGTTGGATCAGCAGATGTTATCCAAACCACTGCTATGATCACCTTTCCAACTACCACAGAACCATTGCCCACACCATCTCGTATTCCCATACATCCACCTTTACCCAAACTTAAATTCCAACGCAAAAGGAAAAATTTTGTGGTTGAAGATGATGAAGACTACCAATCACCACTCCCTATTTCTTCACAATCTATATCACAATCATCCTCATCACCTTCACACTCTGAAACTCCATTTCCACCATTTCCCATCATGCACCTATCCTCTTCTTTTATTCCTATGGGTGTGTTATACCCAGTAGAACTTTTCTCAGTGAAAGATGAGATTGAATCTTTCTTTAAATTGGAAGACCCAGCTAAAAGAGACTTCCCTTCCTTGCTGGGATATCGAAAGCCTAGGAATCTTGATGAATATCTCCAACTAAAGGCTAGGCAGGCTGAGCACATAGCTAAAGACAAATCTACAAACAAAGATGACAGGGCTTTACAGCTATCCATACAGTATCAACTAAGTAAAGTCATAAGTCTTGAAGATTTTGCTAAGGAGCTAAGTAAGTCTGTGTCTGAACAGCCAACCACTGATGATTCAGAGCTTAAAGAAGATTACCTAGATCATGTCATGAAGCATAAGCCTTAATCAACAGTATGAAACGTTTTGTCATGTCAAAGGAGAGTCACTAACCCAACAGTTCAAATGTTTTAGCTGTCTCATTAGTGAACTTAAACTGTTGAATGTTACACTTGCAAATTCGACTCAAAATAGTCGTTTTCTTAGATCATTACCAGAGAAATGGGACATTATAGCTTCCGTTACTAGAAATTCAGTGGGGTTCAAAGAAATGAGTCTTACTCAGCTTCATGGTAGGCTCCTCACTTATGAGAGAGAGCTGACCAGAAAAAGAAGCTACAAGAGTCTGGCAAAGTAACTGATGACTACACATTTGGTAGCACAACTTTCTTTGGCCAAGAAGAAGTCACTGGCAGTAGTAAGGATCAGAGTTATGATCATTTCATTGATATAACTTCTGGTTTCAATTCTGACCCTTACACACCCAATTATACATTTGCTGCTAATGGGGAAAGCCAAACTTCTGACAACTTATGCTTTAAGATGAGTGACCTTCAACATTTTGATCCATCAGATTTGGAGGAGATGGACATTTTGCACCAGTTGGCTCTGTTAAGTGTCAGAGCTAACAAGTATTACAAAAGAACTGGTAGGAAGTTCCCAGGGTTGCATGAGGGGACAAAAGTTGGGCTACATAAATCAAAGATAAAATGTTATAAGTGTAATAGGCTAGGACACTTTGCTAGAGAATGTAGGTATCAATCAACTGGACCAATCGTCACACATCCTAGCCCTAGACCTCAAAACACTGTCCATTATTCCCAATATACCCCTACTTCTCACATGCAAAACACTGCTCACTATGCACACCCTGCTACCACTGTTCCAGTGTAATATGTTCAGACCAATGTTCCTCAAATTCAGTATGTTCAAGCACCAGCTCCTCAGGTTCAGATGTAACCTGCATAAGAAGTTGCTCAAACCACTGCTCAAGCAGGTTAGTCAACAGAGTTTCTTTAGTCAGGGCTTTGTTGATTAAAGAAGCTTACCTGAGGATCTGAATGATGAAAACTTTGCTCTAATTGCAGACATTGAAAAGAAACAAAATGATTTTTGCTTTATGGCATTGGAGTCCAAGGTTTAGGGTGTTGAATTTGAGGAGGTGGGATCTAAATCTGTTGAGTCTAATGTTCATGATGAAACAGTGGTTTCAAAAGAAAATGTTGATGAAGATGAGAAACATCTGTCTGATCCATGGGAGGCTAGTGTTTGTGAAGGAGAATGTAATTGTGCCATGATGGTTGCACCTAAGGTATCTCGTCAGGTCCTAAATGTCACACCCTCAATTTCCACTTGCGGGGTTTTACCGCGAGGCGTGTGAACAAACCAGAATCTGAGACACTAGTAATATCGAACGACTCTATATGATTTATTTAAAACGTTTTCCAAAAACATTTATTTACCCATTCATAATTATTTTCAATTTGTCTTAGTTTAGTTTCAAAGTTTAGCGGAAGCATTAGTTTCTAAGTTGAGCGGAAGCGTTAAAGTAAAGTAAAGTAAAGTAACGCGCGCCAACATAAACGCCAAAAACCAAAGATCCCAAACAATGTTCGTAAATGAGACTCGATAAAATATGTCTTGGTCAATGCAAGTGAGTGCACCTAGCTCTCCTAGCGTCCTGAGAAACATGTAAAGAAACAAGTGTCAACATTAAAGAAGAGTGAGTTCACAGGTTTTTATAAGTTCATTAGTTCGGTTAAGAGTTTGTTTCCCGTTATCCCTAACCCGGGATAACGATTTAGTTCCATTATTCCTAACCCGGAATAATAATGATGGTTCCATTATTCCTAACCCAGAATAATAATGATGTTCCATTATTCCTAACCCGGAATAATAATGATGTCGGTTCGTAATTAAGTTCAATATTAACATGTAGGTAGCGAGCCTAAAGTTATGTCACATAAGTGTTCGCGATCGAAGCTGACTGTTGTGCCTCCGTGTTGCCAGGCCTATCACTGACCATGGCGAAAGTTAGGCCAAATTAATCACCCGTTGAACATACCCGGTCGGCTAGCGCGACTAGCTCGGGTGGGGCTTGTCGGGCCCAGTAGTACTACTTATAATTTCCCCGCTATCTAACACAATACTAACGATCCGAGAGTTTGTCGAGGACTTCCGTGATATAGCTGCTTAGTGACCATAACGTACATTAACATTAACTTAGTTACCGAGTAGTTTAACGACGTTAATTTCGCATAACGTAAAAAGATAGAGTTGTAGAATGTATACATGTTTCTCCCCCTGTTGTTTAAAACCGGATAAAATAGGGGCCGTGAATTCACCTTTAATTGCTCGGTTAGTGTAACACAGAAGTAGCAAATGATGGGACCGCTAATTGCGTCCTATCATGTCAATCGATTTAAAGTTAGTGTGTGAACACACTGATACAAACCCTACGCATAACTAATATACAACGCGGCACGCATAATAATAATTTCGAAAACATAATCATGCATGCAAAGTATCATCATACCAAAATAGTGATCAAACCAACTTGTCATAAAGACAAATCAACTCATACAACACTTTGGTACACACATACGCAAGTTATTATGTTTCAGCTTGTACGCTCATAACTAGGCTGTTTTTTGAGGATTTTTATAAAATAGTTGCAACTTTCTAAAAATTCCAATTTCTTTACAGGTGATGTCAACTAAACTGTAGAATTTTATGTAATTTTCAAGTCCTAAAACTTTACCAATTATTTATGAACATTTATATACTAGGCTGCAGTCAGATTTGTCGCTTTCTGACTGCAGTCCACGGAGAAATTATTTAAAAATCATTGTTCATCCAATTAACAAAATTCCAGTGGGAGTTTTCCGGAAATTCCCGTCTCCAGTTACTGTACAAATTTCATGACCCAACCCTCTACAGATTATGAGATTCGACTCGATAAACAACTAACAAATTTTCAGAATTTACACAGCTTCAGTTACTGCACTTAAATAACCACTTAAAAATATCAAACAACCTCAGAAAAATATGAATCCAGCGCCATTAGAAGCGTTTTTCAAAAATCACGTTTTAGGCTTCAGAAAATCCACTTTTTGATAAATAATGACCAGGTTACAGCCAATTGAAGTTGGCTGTAAATACCATTCAGCAACCTGTTTTCGACTTTCATCGCAATAGAACACGCTTAAACAATCGAGACGCTAAATAATAATGATCAAGAACAGGTTTATTAGTCACATATCATCATGTACATCAATACTCATACAAACCCTAATCATATAATATGATTTTTATCACAAAACGCAGCCTATGATTCTTGTATTCATCCAAACATCACAATCGCAAAAACTCGCAAAATTAACCCAACTAAACATAAATCATAACACTTTTCATAACAATGATTCAAACAATACACACAATCATGATCAAGATTTCATAAACCCTAATGTGCTTTGCAAAACAATTAAAATCCTAACCGGATAAAGTTAGGGGCCGTGAACTCACCATTATTTGCTCGGTTAGTGTAGCAAAGATGTTATAAGAGATGGGACCGCTAGTTGCGTCCTAACAAACCAATTAATTCCACGTCAGTGTGTGAACACCAATACAAATTTCACACACACTTTACTCACGAAGTGATACACACAAACAACATATCTAACACTCAAACATGCATGCAAGTATTCTCATGTGATCATAGTAATCAAACAACTTATCATGAACATATTCCACATCCATGCAACACTTTAATGCATAAAATCACAAGTTATCAACTTTCTGCTTAACACTCAATTATTCAGCTGTTTTCTAGGATTTTTATAAAATAGTTCTAACATTCCAAAAATTCCAATATTTTTACAGTAGGTGACATTTATACCATAGAAATTTATATAATTTTTCCAAGTCCTAAATCTTTACCAATTACCCATAAATATTAATTCACTAAGCTGCAGTCAGATTTACCGCTTTCTGACTGCAGTCCACGGAATAATTTATTTAAAAATCACTGATCGTCCGATTAACAAAATTCCAGTTGGAGTTGCCCGGAAATTTCTATACCTAGTTTCTGTACAAAAATCATGACTCAACTCTCTACTGATTTTAAAATCTAGCTTGACAAACAACTAGCAAAATTTCAGGATTTTCACAGTTTTAGTTACTGAACTTATTTAGCCCTTTAAAAATATCAAACGACTTCAGAAAATTATGAATCCAGCGCCATTAGATTCCTTATTCACATCTCTACGTTCTAGACATCAGAAAATCCGTTTTTCGACAACTAACGACTAAGTTACAGCCAGATAAAGTCGGCTGTAACTATTACACAGCATCCTGTTTCAGCATTATTGTTACCGTTTACTCGCACAACTCGTTCATATGGTTAACCTAGGTGATCAAAAACCGATTTCTAATCCTAGATCAATACCAATATCTCATCCATGCAAACCCTAGTTCCTACTTCTAGTTATTACAAACAAAACACAGCCCATATCTATATTCAGCTTTCAAACTCCTTCCAGCTTTCAATCTAGTATTTATAATCCGAAACTATACAATCATGCAAATCTGAGAACAGCAACAATCAAGACACATATACTCGAATATGATCTAGCAACATATGATAAATTCTAGGGTTTTAATGATAAGGTACACGAACCGTGAGTATTATAAGAGATCGGTGATCAAGGATGCTTGCGGCCGAGAGGAAAGAAAAACTGATCTCGCGACCGAGGAATGAGACTAAGCTGTTTGTGATCTAGATGAAGTGTATCAAGGCTGAACTGGCGATCCAAGGAACAAGTAAAGGGCTGTTTTGCGACTGAGATGATGAAGACTTCGGCTGCTGCTTGCTGCGACCGAGAGAAAGAAGCGAACAATGGAGCTTTCTGCGATCGCAAGTCTGCCGACGGCTGATGAAACTCTAGGGTTTTGTGTTGTGTATGAAAGCATGCAATGGATGATATATATAGGCGCAAACTGATAAGGTTTATGGTTCGGATAAGCATTGTGGCCGATGATACTTGGATTGCTTTGGTTTGGGTTTGGGCTTGATCTCGCGGCCAGAACTTGGGTTGGTTTGATCTTGTAGCCGAGTGGTTGGAGTTTAAAGCTTAGGCTTGATATCGGTTTGGGTTGCACACGGTTTGGTTTGGTTTGGTTTGATCGGCCGAATAGTTTTAGGTTTGTTACGGGTTTGGGTTTGATCTTGGCCGAATTAGTTTTAGGTTTTGATCTCGCGGCCAAGACATGTTTGAGTCCTAACCTGATTAATTCCTAGAGTTACAATGAATCAAAGCTGGTTCGTGTCGCGGTTCGGTTCAGTTCATGTACATATCTACCACACTTCTTTATAACTAAAACAATCACACAACACACAACACGTATTCATTTAACTCGTGCACGTTTAATACTTAGCATATACATTGTTCGACATGTGTCACGTGTAAGTTGTCCGAAAAACCCGGGATATCACATTATCCCCATGTTGAAAGAATTTTCGTCCCGAAAATTGAGTACGCGGTTTTGCATGTAACGTATATGTTTAGAGTGCCACGCACAAAGAGTTAATTCGTTAATGATGGTACGCAACGTTACAAGAAGTTCCCAAGTGTCATACACAAAGATTTCCAAGTGCCATGCACAAGAATTTAGTCAACAATAGTACACGAAAGTATAAGGAGTTTCCAGGTTGTCACATCATCCCCTTGTTGAAAGAATTTTCGTCCCAAAAATTTAGTTACTGGTATCGTTAGTTTGCTGCTCAGTTGCAAAGAGATGTGGGTATTTGCTTTTCATTTGGTCCTCTCTTTCCCACGTGAACTCCGGTCCACGCTTAGAGTCCCAACGAACTTTAACGATTGGAATCTTGCTGTGCCTTCGAGTCTTGATCTCACGATCCATGATCTCAATAGGCTTTTCCACGAAGTGTAGTTGTTCATCCACTTGGATCTCATCCAATTGAATAACTAAAGTTTCATCTGATAGGCACTTCTTCAGATTTGAAACGTGAAATACGTTGTGAACTCCACTGAGTTCAGCAGGAAGGTCTAATTGATAAGCTACGGGTCCAATACGTTTCAAGATTACAAACGGGCCTACGTACCGTGGGTTAAGTTTGCCCCGTTTCCCAAAGCGGATTACACCCTTCCAAGGTGACACCTTTAGTAGGACGCGGTCGCCTACTTGAAATTCGAGCAGTTTGCATCGTTGATCAGCGTAGCTTTTCTGTCGATCTCGTGCCGCCGCCATGCGGTTTCTGATTTGTACAATCTTTTCAGTAGCCTCAAGTATCAACTCAGGGCCTGTGAGTTGACTGTCACCGACTTCTGCCCAGCAGACCGGTGATCTACATCGGCGACCGTATAATGCCTCGAACGGTGCCGCCGAAATACTCGTATGATAGCTGTTGTTATATGAGAATTCTACTAGAGGCAGGTGGATTTCCCAACTATTTCCGAAATCCACTACGCATGCCCTAAGCATGTCTTCCAAGGTTTGTATGGTCCTTTCACTTTGACCATCAGTCTGAGGGTGATAGGCTGTGCTCATATCCAGGCGGGTTCCCAACGCTTTCTGGAGTGACCGCCAGAAGTTTGACGTGAAGCGAGCATCTCTGTCTGAGATGATGGACGTTGGCACACCGTGCCGAGAAACTACTTCCTTAATGTAGATGCGAGTCAACTTCTCCATCTTATCCGTTTCTTTGATAGCTAGGAAGTGTGCGGACTTAGTTAAACGATCCACAATCACCCAGATAGTATCGCAACCACCCAAGGTTCGCGGGAGTTTAGTGATGAAATCCATTGAGATCTGATCCCATTTCCATACTGGGATCTCAGGTTGTTGGAGTAGCCCAGATGGCTTTTGGTACTCCACCTTGACTTTTGCACAAGTCAAACATTTACTCACGTAGGTGGCTATCTCGGCTTTCATGTTGGGCCACCAATACGCAGCTTTAAGGTCTTGATACATCTTATCCGAACCCGGATGGACAGAGTATCGAGATTTGTGAGCTTCGTCCATGACTAGCTCTCTGAGGTTTCCGTAGAGAGGTACCCATATGCGATTCATGAAATACCGGGCTCCATTGGGCTTTACTTCCCAATCGCGTTCCATTTTTCCCACTGATTCGGCTTTGATGTTTTCCTCCTTAACTGCTTCTAACTGGGCGTCGCGTATTTGATCGGGTAGCCCCGAATGAATAGTGAGTTGTAGTGCTCGTACGCGACGAGGTTTCAAGTGTTCCTTCCTACTGAGGGCATCAGCTACCACATTAGCTTTACCCGGGTGATATCGAATGGCACACTCATAATCGTTCAAGAGTTCGACCCAGCGACGCTGTCGCATGTTCAACTCCTTCTGATCAAAGATGTGTTGGAGGCTTTTGTGGTCAGTAAAGATTGTGCACTTTGTTCCATAGAGGTAGTGTCTCCAAATCGTAAGGGCAAACACTACTGCTCCCAATTCCAGGTCATGCGTCGTGTAGTTTTTCTCGTGAACCTTCAGTTGTCGCGACGCATACGCGATGACTTTATCGCGTTGCATGAGTACGCATCCCAATCCCTGAATGGAAGCATCACAATACACTACAAAGTCATCTGTCCCTTCCGGCAAGGACAGAATGGGTGCACTGCAAAGTTTCTGCTTCAGCAATTGAAATGCTGCTTCTTGCTTGTCACCCCAAGCATACTTGATGCCTTTCTGGGTGAGGGTAGTGAGCGGTTGAGCGATCTTTGAAAATCCCTCGATGAAGCATCTGTAGTAACCAGCCAATCCCAAAAATTGGCGGATCTCCGTCGGTGTCTTAGGTGCTTCCCAGTTTTCGATGGCTTCAATCTTGGCAGGGTCTACGTGGATACCCTTTTCGTTCACAACATGTCCGAGAAACTGAACTTCCCGAATCCAGAAATCACACTTCGAAAGCTTGGCATATAGTTTTTCCTGTTGAAGCAGTCCTAGCAGTAATCGTAGGTGTTCCGCATGTTCTTCTTCACTTCTGGAGTAGATGAGTATGTCATCGATGAACACAATGACAAACTTGTCGAGGTATGGTTTACACACGCGGTTCATGAGGTCCATGAATACCGCAGGTGCGTTAGTGAGACCGAATGGCATGACCAAGAACTCGTAATGGCCATACCGAGTGCGAAATGCCGTCTTAGCGATATCCTCCTCCCTGACGCGTAGCTGGTGGTAACCAGACCGTAAATCAATCTTGGAGTAGTAGCTTGACCCTTGAAGTTGGTCGAAGAGATCGTCGATGCGAGGTAACGGGTATCGGTTCTTGACTGTAACCTTGTTGAGTTCCCTATCGTCGATGTACATGCGGAAAGTCCCGTCCTTCTTCTTGACAAACAGGACTGGAGCTCCCCATGGCGAAACGCTTGGTCGAATAAATCCTTTCTCTAAAAGTTCCTGAAGTTGGGTAGACAGCTCCTGCAGCTCGGCTGGAGCTAGGCGGTATGGAGCCTTGGCGATAGGAGTTGCATTGCTTGCCAATTCGATTTCAAATTCCAATTGTCGATGTGGTGGAAGACCAGGTAGTTCTTCTGGGAATACACCGGAAAAATCACGGACGACAGGGATGTCTTCTATACGTTTCTCGTCCTTAGGCTGTTGGGTAATTAGTGCGAGTAAAGCGAAGGAATTCTTTTTCCGAAGATACTTCTGCGCTTGCATGTATGAGATGATGTTGGTGACGGCGCTTGCCTTATCGCCCTGTACTGTCAGGATTTCGTCGTTCGAGAGTGGAATACGGATAGACTTTTCGAAGCAGAGAACTTCAGCCCGGACGTCAGATAGCCAGTCCATTCCGACTACCACGTCAAAACTACCCAGGGTAGTTGTCATCAGATCAATGGTAAAAGTGTGGCCCGCGAATTTGAGTTGACAGCCGGATACGATTTGGGTCACATCTACATATTTACCATCGGCTAATTCTATAACATAAGGGGTCTCTAATGGTTTAAGCGTGATATTTAGGTTCTTCCTAAAAGACTCAGATACAAAACTCCTATCCGCACCCGTATCAAAAAGCACAGTAGCAAAATGTTCATTAAGGGGAAACTTACCGGTGACCACGTTCGTGTCGTTTCTGGCCTCTCCGCGGCCCAATGTAAATGCGCGACCTTTAGCACCTCCTGTGCCACCGTTCCCATTGTTGTTGTTATTATTGTTGTTGTGGTTATTGTGGTTGTGGTTGTTTCCACCATTATTGTTGTTGTTGCGCAACTGTGGGCAGTCTCTTCTGAAATGAGCAGTGCTACCACATTGATAGCATCCTCGGTTTATACCCTGCTGCTGACCCTGGGGCTGATTTTGATTTTGTCGGGACATGATTTCCCCACGACAATCCTTTGCCGCATGTCCTATCTTGCCACATCGTTGGCAACGATTTCCGGCACAAGGGCCGTTATGATGTAGATTACAGCGGTTGCACTGCGGCTTTCGACCTACATAGCCGCCTGGATTCTGGTTGTTGTTGTTGTTGTTGTTGTTGTTGTTGGCGGGATGATTTTGATGACCCCGGTGGCTGTGGTAATGATTGAACCGTTTCTGGTTCCCTTGCTGTGGGTGAGATGACGAAGACTGTCGAATAGTGGAGTCTTCAAACTTTCTTTTGTTATCTGGGGCAACTTCAGTGGTACCCCGTGCTGGCAGTTTCTTCTGTTCCACCGCTTTATCGGTGAGTTTGTGAGCCAATCGGATTGCTTGATGTTCTGTTACAGGGTTACTAGACATCACCATACCCTGAATTTCCGGAACAAGACCCCGAGATAGAACTCGAGTCTTTTCTCCACCGTGTTGGCCAATTCGGGACACAGGAATACTAAGTCATGATGTTTTGCAGTGTAGGCTTCAATTTCCGATCCCACCATCTTGTGGTTCCATAGAGCTTGCTCCAATTGTTGCACTCTGTCTCGTGGACAGTACTCCTCTTTAACCAGGGCCTTGAACTCAGTCCATGCCATTGCATTCGCAGCTATAAGCCCACGTCTTTGGACTTGGGCATTCCACCATGTCAATGCCCATCTTCCAGTGTTGAGGCTGCGTATTTGACCTTGTTTGCCTCTAGGCAGTTGCACATTTCAAAAACGGATTCTGATTTTTCGATCCAGCGGACCAATCCAATGGGTCCTTCCGCCCCCGAGAATTTGCTTGGCTTTGCGTCCAGGAACATCTTGTAGGGGTTAAAGCCCCCTCCTGCCGGCTGGTTCTGAACACCCGCTAAGGCTGCGTTCACATGCTCCTGAATCATGGCAGCTAGCTCTTCGGGCGTTAAGTTAAGGTTTCCACGTCTTCCAGTCGCCATTTAGATCTTCGAAACACAACACAAACGCACCCTGATAAGTCTATATATCCAATATAGTTATCCTACTTCGTACTTTAATAATTAGTAAGTTATGTCAACTCAATATGTTAAATAATCCAAAGGAATACTTGATTAACTGAAATTTCAACGTCTTACAAAAGTGCAAATCACACATACGAATTCACTATAAAGTCTCAAGTTTAAACACAAGTGGGAAAATAAATAAACTGAAGGAAAACAAATAATATAAACGAGACGTGTCAGTCGTCTACGTCTCCATTCCCCAAGTCACTGTCGTTGCCGTCATCCTGTGCGGCATTTCCAGCTTCTTCAGCTGGGTCCTCCTCCGGATCCTCCTCAGGGTCCTCCTCTGGATCCTCTTCTACCGGCACTGGAGGGGCCGGTGCTGGTGCAAGTGCTTGATTTTGCAGTTCCTGAATGTTCCAACTATTTTCCAGGACTCTGTCCTCAAGCCAGTCAGCTCTTATCTGCTCAGCACGCAGATCTCTGGCTATGGTGTTACGAGCTATCTTACTCGTACGATGCTCTTCCTCGAGCGACTCAGTCTTTCCGGTAAGGTGTCGGATCATCCATTCTTGTGCTAGGATGGTTTCCTGCATTCTTTCTAACTGTTTTTGTTGTGTATGTACCAGGATTCTAAGCATGTCAATTCCTATTTCTACAGGATTAACCGGTTCAACCGGTACAGCAATAGTTGGGCGTAACGACGACTCCTCCCCCAGAGCGAGCCTTTTCCTCGCTGCTGAGCGTGTCTCCACGCCATAAGGTGGTATGGGTTCCACCATTGGTGCCTTTCCTGGTGCCCTTGGTGGCGTAAGTCTGTCGGACGATGATGACGATGAGGATGATGACATTGCCTGTTAGGTCGTGTAGTTAGTTACGAGTTGTTTTCATTTCTTATTATGAAGGTATAATCTACCAAACACAGTCGTGGTATATTACATAACAAGATATAATAATTCGGTGCCAAACTAAGTCTAGTGTCGTGATATCAGCTATAGTTTAGGTCTACTTCTAATGCAAACCTGGTTCTCTATAGCCAGTGGCTCTGATACCAATCTGTCACACCCTCAATTTCCACTTGCGGAGTTTTACCGCGAGGCGTGTGAACAAACCAGAATCTGAAACACTAGTACGTCGAACGACTCTACATGATTTGATAATACGTTTTCCAAAATCGTTCATTGTAGATTTTATATCAATTACCAATATTTAGCAGAGCATTAGTTTTAAAGTTTGAGCGGAAGCATAAATAAGTAGTGATGCGGGCGCCAACACAAACGCCAAAACAAATGAAAAATCCCAAAACAATATTAATAAATAAGACTCGATAAAGATGTCTTGTTCAATGCATGTGCGTGCACCTAGAGCTCCTAGCGTCCTGAGAAACACGTAAAGAAACAAGTGTCAACATTAAAGATGAGTGAGTTCACAGGTTTTCATAAATTCGTTTGTTCGGTTATAGTTTGTTTTCTCCGTTATCCCCAACCCGGGATAACGTATCTGTTCCATTATTCCAATCCCGGAATAATAAGTTGTTGCTTCCAATATTCCCATCCCGGAATATTAAGTTGTTATTTCCATTATCCCCAACCCGGGATAATAAGTTGATGTTTCCAATATTCCAAACCCGGAATATTAAGTTGATTCGTAATTAAGTTCAATGTTAATATATATAGGTAGCTAGCCTAAAGTCATGTCACGTAAGAGTTCGCGATCGAAGCTGACAGTTGTGCCTCCGTTTTGCCAGGCCTATCACATGACCGTGGCGATGTTAGGCCAATTATTCACCCGTTGACCATACCAGGTCGGCTAGCGCGACTAGCTCGGATGGGGCTCGTCAGACCCAGTAGTACTACTTATAATTCCCCCGCTATTTAACCCAAATACTAACGATCCGAGGAGATTGTCGAGGACTTAAGTGATAAAGCTGCTTAGTGACCATAACATTACATTAACATTAACTTAGTTACCGTATAGTTATGTGACGTTAAATTCGTATAACGTAAAGAGATTGAGTTTGAGAGTGTATACATGTTTCTCCCCCTGTTGTCTAAAAACCGGATAAAGTTAGGGGCCGTGAACTCACCTTTATTTGCTCGGTTAGTGTAGCAAAGATGTTATAAGAGATGGGACCGCTAGTTGCGTCCTAACAAACCAATTAATTCCACGTCAGTGTGTGAACACCAATACAAATTTCACACACACTTTACTCACGAAGTGATACACACAAACAACATATCTAACACTCAAACATGCATGCAAGTATTCTCATGTGATCATAGTAATCAAACAACTTATCATGAACATATTCCACATCCATGCAACACTTTAATGCATAAAATCACAAGTTATCAACTTTCTGCTTAACACTCAATTATTCAGCTGTTTTCTAGGATTTTTATAAAATAGTTCTAACATTCCAAAAATTCCAATATTTTTACAGTAGGTGACATTTATACCATAGAAATTTATATAATTTTTCCAAGTCCTAAATCTTTACCAATTACCCATAAATATTAATTCACTAAGCTGCAGTCAGATTTACCGCTTTCTGACTGCAGTCCACGGAAGAATTTATTTAAAAATCACTGATCGTCCGATTAACAAAATTCCAGTTGGAGTTGCCCGGAAATTTCTATACCTAGTTGCTGTACAAAAATCATGACTCAACTCCCTACTGATTTTAAAATCTAGCTTGACAAACAACTAGCAAAATTTCAGGATTTTCACAGTTTTAGTTACTGAACTTATTTAGCCCTTTAAAAATATCAAACGACTTCAGAAAATTATGAATCCAGCGCCATTAGATTCCTTATTCACATCTCTACGTTCTAGACATCAGAAAATCCGTTTTTCGACAACTAACGACCAAGTTACAGCCAGATGAAGTCGGCTGTAACTATTACACAGCATCCTGTTTCAGCATTATTGTTACCGTTAACTCGCACAACTCGTTCATATGGTTAACCTAGGTGATCAAAAACCGATTTCTAATCCTAGATCAATACCAATATCTCATCCATGCAAACCCTAGTTCCTACTTCTAGTTATTACAAACAAAACACAGCCCATATCTATATTCAGCTTTCAAACTCCTTCCAGCTTTCAATCTAGTATTTATAATCCGAAACTATACAATCATGCAAATCTGAGAACAGCAACAATCAAGACACATATACTCGAATATGATCTAGCAACATATGATAAATTCTAGGGTTTTAATGATAAGGTACACGAACCGTGAGTATTATAAGAGATCGGTGATCAAGGATGCTTGCGGCCGAGAGGAAAGAAAAACTGATCTCGCGACCGAGGAATGAGACTAAGCTGTTTGTGATCTAGATGAAGTGTATCAAGGCTGAACTGGCGATCCAAGGAACAAGTAAAGGGCTGTTTTGCGACTGAGATGATGAAGACTTCGGCTGCTGCTTGCTGCGACTGAGAGAAAGAAGCGAACAATGGAGCTTTCTGCGATCGCAAGTCTGCCGACGGCTGATGAAACTCTAGGGTTTTGTGTTGTGTATGAAAGCATGCAATGGATGATATATATAGGCGCAAACTGATAAGGTTTACGGTTCGGATAAGCATTGTGCCCGATGATACGTGGATTGCTTTGGTTTGGGTTTGGGCTTGATTTCGCGGCCAGAACTTGGGTTGGTTTGATCTTGTAGCCGAGTGGTTGGAGTTTAAAGCTTAGGCTTGATATCGGTTTGGGTTGCACACGGTTTGGTTTGGGTTTGATCGGCCGAATAGTTTTAGGTTTGTTACGGGTTTGGGTTTGATCTTGGCCGAATTAGTTTTAGGTTTTGATCTCGCGGCCAAGACATGTTTGAGTCCTAACCTGATTAATTCCTAGAGTTACAATGAATCAAAGCTGGTTCGTGTCGCGGTTCGGTTCAGTTCATGTACATATCTACCACACTTCTTTATAACTAAAACAATCACACAACACACAACACGTATTCATTTAACTCGTGCACGTTTAATACTTAGCATATACATTGTTCGACATGTGTCACGTGTAAGTTGTCCGAAAAACCCGGGATATCACAGCGGTCGCCTACTCGAAATTCGAGCGATTTGCGTCGTTGATAAGCGTAGCTTTTCTGTCGATCTCGTGCCGCTGCCATGCGGTTTCTGATTTGCACAATCTTTTCAGTAGCCTCAAGTATCAACTCAGGACCTGTGAGTTGACTATCACCGACTTCTGCCCAACAGACCGGTGATCTACATTTGCGACCGTATAATGCTTCAAACGGTGCCGCTTGAATACTCGTATGGTAACTGTTGTTATACGAGAATTCCACTAAAGGCAGATGGATTTCCCAACTATTCCCAAAGTCTACCACACATGCCCTAAGCATGTCTTCCAAGGTCTGAATGGTCCTTTCACTTTGACCATCTATCTGAGGGTGATAAGCTGTGCTCATATCTAAGCGTGTGCCCAACGCTTTCTGAAGTGACTGCCAAAAGTTGGACGTGAAACGAGCATCTCTGTCTGAGATGATGGATGTTGGCACTCCGTGTCGAGAAACTACTTCCTTAATGTAGATGCGAGTCAGCCTATCCATCTTATCTGTTTCTTTGATCGCTAGGAAGTGTGCGGACTTAGTTAAACGATCCACGCACCCAGATGGTATCGCAACCACCTGGAGTTCGCGGGAGTTTAGTGATAAAGTCCATCAAGATCTGATCCCATTTCCACACTGGGATCTCAGGTTGTTGAAGTAGCCCTGATGGCTTCTGGTATTCCACCTTGACTTTCGCACAAGTCAAACACTTGCTCACGTAGGTGGCTATATCCGCTTTCATGGAGTTCGACCCAGCGTCGCTGTCACATGTTCAACTCCTTCTGGTCAAAGATATACTGGAGGCTCTTGTGGTCTGTATAGATTGTGCACTTTGTTCCATATAGGTAGTGTCTCCAAATCTTAAGCGCAAACACCACTGCTCCCAATTCCAGGTCATGTGTTGTGTAGTTTTTCTCGTGAACCTTCAATTGTCGGGACGCATACGCGATGACCTTATCACGTTGCATGAGTACGCATCCCAACCCCTGAATGGAAGCGTCACAATATACCACAAAATCATCAGTCCCTTCCGGCAAGGACAGAATGGGTGCACTGCAAAGTTTCTGCTTCAGCAATTGAAATGTCGCTTCCTGCTTATCACCCCAAGCATACTTAGTGCCTTTCTGGGTGAGAGTGGTAAGCGGTTGAGCGATCTTTGAAAATCCCTCGATGAAGCGTCTGTAGTAACCAGCCAAACACAAAAATTGGCGGATCTCTGTCGGTGTCCTGGGTTCTTCCCAGTTCTTGATAGCATCGATCTTGGCGGGATCAACGTGGATACCCTTTTCATTCACGATATGACCGAGGAACTAAACTTCCCGAATCCAGAAATCACACTTTGAAAGCTTGGCATATAGTTTCTCCTGTTGAAGTAATTCCAGCAATAATCGTAGATGTTCAGCATGTTCTTCTTCACCTTTAGAGTAGATGAGTATGTCATCGATGAACACAATGACAAACTTGTCGAGATACGGCTTACACACGCGGTTCATGAGGTCCATGAACATCGCGGGTGCGCTGGTGAGACCGAAGGGCATGACCAAGAACTCATAATGGCCATACCGAGTACGAAATGCCGTCTTAGAGATATCCTCCTCCCTGACGCGTAATTGGTGATAACCGGACCGTAGATCAATCTTGGAGTAGTAGCTTGACCCTTGAAGTTGGTCGAAGAGATCGTCGATGCGAGATAATGGGTATCGGTTCTTGATGGTAACCTTATTGAGTTCCCTGTAGTCGATGCACATGCGGAAGGTCCCGTCCTTCTTCTTGACAAAAAGGACCGGAGCTCCCCATGGCGAAGTACTGGGTCGGATAAATCCTTTTCTAACAATTCCTGAAGTTGGGTAGACAGCTCTTGCAGCTCTGCTGGAGCCAGGCGGTACGGGGCCTTGGCGATAGGAGTTGCATGGTTTGCCAATTCGATTTCAAACTCCACTTGTCGATGTGGTGGAAGACCAGGTAACTCCTCTGGAAATACACCGGAAAAATCACGGACGACGGGGATATCTTCTATACGCTTCTCGTCCTTAGGCTGCTCGGTGACCAGTGCGAGCAAAGCGAAGGAGTTCTTCCTTCGAAGATACTTCTGAGCTTGCATGTAACAGATGATGTTTGTGATGGCGCCTGCCTTCTCGCCTTGCACCATCAAGACTTCATCGTTAGAGAGCGGAATACGGATAGATTTCTCGAAGCAGTGGACTTCAGCTCGGACGTCGGATAGCCAGTCCATTCCAGCTACCACGTCAAAACTACCCAGGGTAGTTGTCATCAGATCAATGGTAAAAGTGTGACCCGCGAGTTTAAGTTGGCAGCCGGTTACTAAATGGGTCACATCTACAGATTTACCATCGGCTAGTTCTATGACGTAAGGGGTCTCTAGGGGTTTAGGCGTGAGATTTAGGTTCTTCCTAAAAGACTCAGATATAAAACTCCTATCCGCACCCGTATCAAAAAGTACAGTAGCAAAATGTTTGTTAAGGGGAAACTTACCGGTGACCATGTTCGAGTCGTTTCTAGCCTCTCCGCGGCCTAGCGTAAATGCACGACCTTTGGCACCTCCTGTGCCACCATTTCCATTGTTGTTGTTGTTATTGTTGTTATTGTGGTTGTTGTGGTTGTGGTTGTTGTTGTTGTTGTTGTTGTTGTTGTTGTTGTTGTTGTTGTTGTTGTTGCGAAGTTGCGGGCAGTCTCGCTTGAAATGGGTAGTGCTACCGCACTGATAGCACCCCCGGTTAATACCTTGCTGTTGAATCTGGTGCTGATTTTGATTTTGTCGAGACACGATTTCCCCGCGACAATCCCTTGCCGCATGTCCCGTTTTGCCACATCGTTGGCAGCGATTTCCGGCACAAGGGCCGTGATGATGGAGGTTACAACGATTACATTGCGGCTTTCGACCTACATAGCCGCTGGTGTTCTGGGTGTTGTTGGCGGACTGATTATTGTGACCCCGATTGTTGTTGAAATTGTTGAACCGTTTTTGGTTTCCTTGTTGTGGCTGGGCTGACGAAGACTGTCGAGCAGGCGAGTCTTCAAATTTTCTTTTATTATCAGGGACAACTTCAGTTGCACCCCGAGATGGCAACTTCCTTTGTTCCACCGCCTTATCGGTGAGTTTGTGCGCCAACCTGATCGCTTGATGTTCCGTCGCAGGGTTACTAGACATTACCATGCCCTGGATCTCAGGGACCAGACCCCCAAGATAAAACTCAAGTCGTTTTTCAACGGTGTTAGCCAGATCGGGACATAGGAACACCAGATCATGATGTTTCGCCGTGTGCGCTTCAATTTCAGATCCTACCATCTTATGGTTCCATAGCGCTTGCTCCAACTGCTGAACTCTGTCCCGCGGACAGTACTCCTCTTTGATTAGGGCCTTAAACTCGGCCCAGGCCATTGTGTTCGCAGCAATAAGTCCACGCGTTTGGACTTGTGCGTTCCACCAGGTTAATGCCCCATCTTCCAGCGTTGAGGCGGCATACTTGACCTTATTGGCCTCAAGGCAATTGCACATCTCGAACACCGATTCGGACTTTTCAATCCAACGGACCAGTCCTATGGGTCCTTCTGCACCCGTGAATTTGCTCGGTTTCGCATCGAGGAACATCTTGTAGGGGTTAAGACCCCCTCCTGCTGCTGGTGGGTTTTGAACACCTGCCAGAGCAGCATTCACGTGTTCTTGGATCATTGCGGCTAATTCTTCAGACGTCATGTTGAGGTTTCCGCGACGTCCAGTTGCCATTTTAGATCTTCGCAAGACAACATAAACAAACACCGATAAGTATATATATCCAATATAGTTATCATACTCCACACTTAAATCATCCCTCCAGTTATGTCAACCCAATAAATTAAACAATCAAAAGGAACATTCGATTAAATAAATTGCAACGTCTCACAAAATACCAACCAAACATCTCAGTTTAATTATAAAATTTCAAGTTCAAACATAAGTGGAAAACGAACAAACTAAAGAAAACAAAGCGGGAATTGGCGAGACGAGTCAGTCTTCTACGTCTCCATCTCCCAAGTCGCTATCGTTGCCGTCATCCTCTGCGGCGTTTTCAGCTTCAACCGCCGGTTCCTGTTCCGGCTCCTCTTCCTCCGGATCCTCCTCCGGGTCTTCCTCCAGGTCCTCCTCTTCTTCCTCTACTGGCGTTGGAGGGACCGGTGCTGGGGCGGGTACTGGGACAGGTGCTTGATTCTGCTCTAGTTCTTGAATCCTCCAACTGGACTCAAGAACTCTGTCTTCGAGCCAGTCAGCCCTCAGCTGCTCAGCACGAAGATCCTTAGCTAAAATGTTGCGAGCTTTCTTATTCTCATATTGCTCTTCCTCGAGCTCTCCAGTTTTACCAGTTAGTTGACGTATCAGCCGTCCTTGTGCTTCGATAGTCTCTTGCATTCTCTCTAGTTGTTCCTGTTGTTTCCTTATCATATCCCTAAGTAGGTCGTCCCCTACTTCTAACGAGTTGACTGGTTCGACCGGTATAGCGGTGGTCGGACGGGAGGACGACTCCTCTCCTAGAGCGAGTCTTTTCCTAGCAGCTGAGTGTGTCTCCACGCCATGAGGTGGTGAGGGTCCGACCATGGGTGCCTTCCCCGGCGCCCTTGATTGTCGAGATTTGTCGGATGATGATGATGACATTGCCTGATGGGTTGGTGTAGTTAGTTACGAGTTACGTTCATCACAATAAACATTTATATTTTACATAACACAGTTGTAGTACAACACATAACAAGATATCACAGTTCGGTGCCAACTAGTCTAGTGTCGTGTAATTAGCTATAGTTTAGGTCTACTTTTAATGCAAACCTGGTTCTCTATAGCTAGAGGCTCTGATACCAATCTGTCACACCCTCAATTTCCACTTGCAGGGTTTTACCGCGAGGCGTGTGAACAAACCAGAATCTGAGACACTAGTAATATCGAACGACTCTATATGATTTATTTAAAACGTTTTCCAAAAACATTTGTTTACCCATTCATAATTATTTTCAATTTGTCTTAGTTTAGTTTCAAAGTTTAGCGGAAGCATTAGTTTCTAAGTTGAGCGGAAGCGTTAAAGTAAAGTAAAGTAAAGTAACGCGCACCAACATAAACGCCAAAAACCAAAGATCCCAAACAATGTTCGTAAATGAGACTCGATAAAATATGTCTTGGTCAATGCAAGTGAGTGCACCTAGCTCTCCTAGCGTCCTGAGAAACATGTAAAGAAACAAGTGTCAACATTAAAGAAGAGTGAGTTCACAGGTTTTTATAAGTTCATTAGTTCGGTTAAGAGTTTGTTTCCCCCGTTATCCCTAACCCGGGATAACGATTTAGTTCCATTATTCCTAACCCGGAATAATAATGATGGTTCCATTATTCCTAACCCGGAATAATAATGATGTTCCATTATTCCTAACCCGGAATAATAATGATGTCGGTTCGTAATTAAGTTCAATGTTAACATGTAGGTAGCGAGCCTAAAGTTATGTCACATAAGTGTTCGCGATCGAAGCTGACTCTTGTGCCTCCGTGTTGCCAGGCCTATCACTGACCATGGCGAAAGTGAGGCCAAATTAATCACCCGTTGACCATACCCGGTCGGCTAGCGCGACTAGCTCGGGTGGGGCTTGTCGGGCCCAGTAGTACTACTTATAATTTCCCCGCTATCTAACCCAATACTAACGATCCGAGAGTTTGTCGAGGACTTCCGTGATTAGCTTCTTAGTGACCATAACGTACATTAACATTAACTTAGTTACCGAGTAGTTTAACGACGTTAATTTCACATAAAGTAAAAAGATAGAGTTGTAGAATGTATACATGTTTCTCCCCCTGTTGTTTAAAACCGGATAAAATAGGGGCCGTGAACTCACCTTTAATTGCTCGGTTAGTGTAACACAGAAGTAGCAAATGATAGGACCGCTAATTGCGTCCTATCATGTCAATCGATTTAAAGTTAGTGTGTGAACACACTGATACAAACCCTACGTATAACTAATATACAATGCGGCACGCATAATAACAATTTCGAAAACACAATCATGCATGCAAAGTATCATCATACAAAATAGTGATCAAACCAACTTGTCATAAACACAAATCAACTCATACAACACTTTGGTACACACATACGCAAGTTATCATGTTTCGGCTTGTACGCTCATAACTAGGCGGATTTTTATAAAATAGTTTCAATGTTCTAAAAATTCCAATTTCTTTACAGGAGATGTCAACTAAACTGTAGAATTTTATGTAAATTTTTCAAGTCCTAAAACTTTACCAATTATTTATGAACATTTATATACTAGGCTGCAGTCAGATTCGTCGCTTTCTGACTGCAGTCCACCGGAGAAATTATTTAAAAATCATCGTTCATCCAATTAACAAAATTTTAGTGGGAGTTTTCCGGAAATTCCCGTCTCCAGTTACTGTACAAATTTCGTGACCCAACCCTCTACAGATTATGAGATCCGACTCGATAAACAACTAACAAATTTTCAGAATTTACACAGCTTCAGTTACTGCACTTAAATGACCACTTAAAAATATCAAACGACCTCAGAAAAATATGAATCCAGCGCCATTAGAAGAGTTTTTCAAAAATACACGTTTTAGGCTTCAGAAAATCCACTTTTCGATAAATAATGACCAGGTTACAGCCAATTGAAGTTGGCTGTAAATACCATTCAGCAACCTGTTTTCGACTTTCATCGCAATAGAACACGCTTAAACAATCGAGACGCTAAATAATAATGATCAAGAACAGGTTTATTAGTCGCATATCATCATGTACATCAATACTCATGCAAACCCTAATCATATAATATGATTTTTATCACAAAACGCAGCCTATGATTCTTGTATTCATCCAAACATCACAATCGCAAAAACTCGCACATTAACCGAACTAAACATAAATCATAACACTTTTCATAACAATGATTCAAACAATACACACAATCATGATCAAGATTTCATAAACCCTAATGTGCTTTGCAAAACAATTAAAATCCTAACCTTGATACGAAAAATTAGCGAACCGGGAACGAGATTGGAATCAATCCGGGTTGAAGGCTTGTGCGATCGAGAGAGGGGGGGCTGCCGTCGGCTTCTTAGAACTTAGGGTTTCTTGTTTTTTTTTTTTTGAAACATAACACATGCATGCCTATTTATATAAAACAAGGGAAGGAAAAAGAAAGGGGGTGGGGGTGGGCTTGCGGCCGCAAAGAGGGGGGGGCGGTTTGGGTCATTAACTTGGGCCTCAAGTTTAAGTTAGTTCCTTGGGCCGCAAGGAAGTGAGGTCGACACGTTTCGCGGCTCGGTTCGGTTCGGCTATTTATTTAATATATTTTTTTTTGTAAACTAATAATCGCGAAATCAAAACATGATATAATAATTCACAAAACTTATAAACGTCTAATAACACATAGCACGTAATTCACTCAATGAGTTCACAAAGTTAGCGTAGTTATTGCGAGCGTGTAATTTAAATTCTCCGAATCAAATTAGCGCAGGAATGAATAACCGTGAAGTAGCGCGTTTAAGATACCTGAAAATCCGGGATGTCACACTAAAGACCTATGTTCAGATAAATGCATCATTGCTTTTGCAAACATAAAAGAGGTGAATGAAAACCTTATAAATAAGATTTTAGAGGATGAATTGCAATTTGAAAAACTTTCAAAAGAGTTAAAATCAAAAGTGCTTGAAAGGATTCTAAAATGAGGAGTCTAAAACATGAAGCAAGCATTACCAAGGATCAACTCCAAACCATGATAGAAAAATATCAGGTTTGTAAAAAGGAGTTGAAATCCACCTAAATCACTTGTGAAAAATGGTGGAGTCCTGCAAAGGTTATGAGATCTTATTGGAAAACCAGGTCAAAAGTAACATAAAATTTAGCATTGGATTCAAGAAAAATGACCAAGTTTCTGAAAATATTACTGAAAATGATTCTGGTATGGTTGAAATTATTCCAACAAACTTGACTGGTCAAGATAATCAAAGTCACAGATAAAAAGGGAAATAAAATTGTTTTAAAAGACATGAGGGATCCTCAACTTTTGAGGAGATTGAAAAATATAATTCAAACCCACATGGTCTGATGAATGTGAAATTCTTGAAAATTTCAAGCCAATGGAATTTACAACCACTTATGGTGTCAAAGCACCATAGGCTAGAATCATTCCCATTTCAGACTTATCAGGCGATGTTACAACATCTGTTGACAAAAATTCAGATGGTGCCTGTACTGTTCTATTTGATCACTTCATCTAATATCAATCGAATCTATCTCTCTTACATTCTATACGAACAAATCAATGATCTTAGTCTGAGGGGGAGATTGTGAGTCATATGCAAGTAATCATAATTACGAAAAGTATGACAATAAAAACAATCTCTCAACTATTGTGAATTAAAGTTCTTCCATTCCGCTGCAAGTTCATCTGATTTATTTTCTTTCATTTATCACTTTTAGAACTTTCACAAACAGTTTTAAAACTCAGATCCTAACAGCATATATTTATTTTATTCAGGTCTCTTGACATAGAATATGTCTATTCAAAAAGATGATGTTATTTGACCCGTTGCGAATTTTCCTCTAGATATCTGGGGAGACCAATTTCTAGTCTTTAACCAGGTATGCCAATTATATGTATTTATGTATGTATGTATATATAGGGAAAGGTTTAAATGAAAACACTAAATATTGTGAGAATCGTGAGAATGAATGGAAAAACCGTGAGAACTTGGTCAAAAACAATTTAAATTCAAAAACTTTTTACACTTATCATTATTATTCAAATACAATTTTAGAAATTAAATTTATACGTTTAAATTTACAAGTATTCGTAAATATTGAAAATTTACACATGTTTAAGTTTTATGATTTACACATGTGTAAAGATTTTAATAAGAGTGATTTTGAGAAAAGAAATGAACTATTTGATATTGTAAATTCTTTTTTTGTTGTTGTATTTTAATTAAATTGTCTATATTAAAAAAAATTGCTTTTGATTGGTTTTCTCATTTATTCTCACAGTTCTCACAATATTTAGTGTTCTCAAAATAACGCTCCCTGTATATATATATATATATATATATATATATATATATATATATATATAGGGATGGATCATGAGAAAATTAATTTAAATGAGAAAACAAAAAACTAACTAAAAAATCCTAAAAAACATACCAAAAAAAAAAATTTTGAATTTTTTTATTAAAAACCGCTATAAGTAAGATATAAAAAAATTGTACTTCACATGTGCAATAATACGGAAAAGCCTAAACCGCCTAACCCACCCCCACCAACAACCCCAAAAACCTAAACCCCCTCACCCCTACCCCCACACCTCCAAAAAACCTAAAACTAAACCGTAAACATAAAACACAAAAAAAACTTAAACCCCCACCCGCACCCCTCAAAAAACCTAAACCCCTCCCCTCCCACACCCAAAAACCTAATCCTAACCTTAAAAGCTAAACTAAGCTCAAATGCTAACTTTAAGCATATAATTAATGCATATGTGCAGTACAAGTTTTTTTTTTTTTTTGAAAAAAAATTATACATAATAAATAGCGAATTTTTATAAATAAAAATTATAAAAAATTGGCATGTTTTTTAGGATTTTTTAGTTAGTTTTTTAGGCTTTTTTAGTTAGTTTTTTAGTTTTCTCATATATATGTAGTTTTCTCATGATCCTCTCTCTCTCTCTCTCTCTCTCTCTCTATATATATATATATATATATGGAAGGTTTAAATGAGAACGCTAAATATTGTGAGAACCGTAAGAACAAACGAAAAAACCGCGAGAACTTGATGAAAAACAATCCAAATTCAAAAAAAATTACACTTATCATTATCCTAAGGAGTGATTCAAAAGCGATGTTCAATGGTTACTTGAGTTATATGAGGCAACCTATGAGGATCCCCGGGGAAGTCATATCGGATGAGCCTCTTACTTTTACAAGAACTTGTCTTGTTGACATAGCAAATGATCCTATATTGAGAAACTCTAATGTTTCTATGTTGATAGAAGACGCGCTAAAGCAACCTTTGCATAAAAGGTTACCGAGAATAGAGGCATTACGCTACATACCATTCTATGAATGACAGCCTTCTCGTAACTAGTCTTTACTAAAACTTGCTAAGTTAGGGTTCAATTTGCTTCAATCGTTACACAAGACAGAGCTTAGCCAGATCTGCAAGTATAAAAACATAACTTCTCCCTTTTGGTTTCATGATCATTCAATATATCGAAATTAACCAAAGAAAATATATATGAAATTATGGTAGGTGGTGGACAGGTTTCGATGTTCCTAACAATCTACCTTACGCAAGAAATAGACCGACTGAATGCTACTTTTGGGCATTAGCAGTGTACTTTGAGCCACGCTATTCAGTATCTAGAGTGTTCTTGGCAAGATTTTTTTGTCTTTAAAACACTTATTGATGACACTTACAATGCATACGGGACATATGAAGAACTTGTGAAATTTATTGAAGCAGCTGAAAGGTATATATAAAGGAACTTGAAGTTTGTCAATTGTAACCAAATAAGTTTTCAATTTATCAACTAATAATTTATAGGTGGTCAATTACATCATCGGATGAGCTTCCTGAAAACATGAAACTTATATATCGAATCCTGATGAATCTTTTTAAGGAGATGGAGGAAATCTTGTCAAAAGAGGGAAAAGCATTTCATCTCAACTATATAAAAGAAGCGGTAAGTTTGTCGCTTTCTGCTGTTAAGAATGTCAACAATTAAATAGTAATCGTATACATAGTTAATGTAGTTAGTTGGTCATTTCATGCGCTCATATAGTGAACATATATATGTTTTGTCTTGTAATGTTTTGGTTGAGAAAGGAACTACAATTCCATATTTTACAAATTCTTCTTCCTAACTTAGCTAGTCGTATATGTTTTAAGAGTGACTTATCCAAGTCCGTCATGGTAGTGTGATGTTTTTATTGCCATGTATAGGTGATAGAATATGTCCGAAGCTACATGACAGAAGCGAAATGGCAAATGAAGGGTATATACCAACAATGGAGGAGCACTTACAAGTTTCATATATTAGTATCGGCTATAAATGCGCTCTAATAGCTGGTTTTGCTGCTATAGGTGACGTAATCACACATGAGACTTTTAAATGGGCTTTAAACGATCCTCCTCTTGTCAACGCTTGTTGTCGACTTTGTCAGACCATGGACGATATTGTTACCCACGAGGTACATCTAATTGTAATAGTTGCAATGCTACAATGCTAAATTTATACATCTTAATTTACATACTTGATATTCAAAACCCTTGTGCATTATTCCATACTTGGATACTTGCAGTCGGAGCAAGATAGAAAGCATGTAGCGTCCAGTATCAGTGAGGAACAAACCTACGAGTTGTTCAATGAAAGAGTTGAAGACGCATGGAAAGAACTAAATGGAGAGTTCATCACGTGTAAAGACAATATTAAGCTTTCTATAACTATGAGGGTGATCAATTTTGCACGTTCCATGGAGGTCTTGTATAAGAACCAAGGACCATTATACAAACGTTGGAGACGAACTCATAAATCATATCAAGTCTCTTCTTGTTGATGCAGTCATCACATGATTTCCAGTAATTCATGAATCATAATGCTATCAACCATACTCCACACCGTTGGTCGACTATGGTAAAATTGAATTTAGATGTCATATTGTTTAGTTACTTGACTTTGATTATTACTGCATGTATCAGGTTTTATTTTATATCGTATTTTATATGTGTAATAAAGTGTAATATTACATGTATTATACAAAGAACTAGTACGATAGGTCAATACTGGTCAACTTTTCAGAAAAAGAAAATCTCTCTGGTAATAAGAATAGAGACTTGTAGAGATGTAACATAAGCAAATAATATAAACTTTGGATTTCTCACTTTTTACAAAGCAAAAACAAAGCATGAAATCAAGAATATAACCTTTAACCTGATTCATAGAAAACACACAGCTTCTTCTACATCATTCTATTTAGCGGAACCCTATCGTTTGCACGTGGAACCCTCTCTATAGGGGATATCGACTGCGGCATAGACATACCAACCGATACAATAATCTCTGCAATAATAAACGGAAAAGTGAGTACATAAAAAGGGACTCATTTGTATATCACTACACAAATTATCATTGAGTAATAATATTCTTGTGATTCAGAGGGATATTATTACTACAAACAATGAATGAAGTTAAAAGTAATAAGCCGGATCGAATCAGATGCAAGAAAAGCGAGCATACCAATGCCTTCTCGAATCGACAGATTCGGTCTGATAATCTCTTCAGAGTTGACCAGAAATACATCACCTATGTAGAGATGGTTTGTAGGGACGTAAACGCTGCATAACTCTTCGTCTCCATTTTCCCTCTGCAAGAATGATAAATATTCTGAGTCAACTTCTCATTTCAAATAGTCCTAATGTCCATATAAAACCAGTTTTGCTCTTTTATTGCCGAATGTTTCTAATCCAGTAAAAGTCAAATCATTTGATGCGCAAAAGTCATACATTCAACTCTTTTTATGAAAGTGAACACGCTACTTCTCCTCACGTAGTGAGAAAATGTTGTAAAAATAAGATTAGCAAACAAGGATATCTAAGTTCAAATGCCAAAAGTTACTTCAATATCAAGATAACAACTACTAATGTCAAGCAAAGTACCATAAGAACAACTGATGATGTAATGAAACCAATAGCATATTCTCCCAGACGAGGATGACGGATGATGGCAACCTCCTTAAACGCAGTAGTGTTTGGTCTGTCACAAAACATGTTTTTTTTTAGTTCTAAGTTGCAAATAACTTGATTAAGAACCTAGTCAAGTAGCAATAGAAATATTTATAGATAACAAAGAAAATAAAGAACTCAAAGAAATCATGAAAGCACCTTCTTAGGTTAAAACCACACCACCACATGAGACATTTAGAAGAATGCTTTTTAGCCAAGCAGGGTCAGGCTTATATTATATACGGTATAGGTCTGTAACTATGAAAGGTGACAATGAGCGGGTTGGGTGACCCAAAAAACATTTTTCCAATATCAGAACCATACTATATCAGTAATCTTTTAAGGTTTTGAATAAAATTATTTGGGTGGTTTTCTTTTCCGTATTAAAAATAACTTTTAAAGATATATTCTTATATTAACCCGCTTGAGTCATTGAAGAATGAAGATAAAAGAAAGATAAGTAAATGGTTCAAAATTGCCACTTCCAACTCATACTTTGCTGTGCATGTAATCATATTCTCTGTGTTTTTTGAAAATAAAAGGATTAAAAGAAACAACTTAATAAAGGTGATTAAAAATGAGAAGTTTTTGGTTTCTAAAATCTTTTCTTTGATTTTCAGGAAACTTCTACAAGTTTAAACAATAAGAACACGGAGAACATTTCTGATCATAAACTTTTAATAAATCATATCATCTTTTATCAATGCTGATTATGAAAAACTAGAAATGAATGTGGCTTTAATTACCTGGAGAAATAGCAGCACTAATTTGTTTGGAAGCTGAGTAAATATGTTTTACAAATGGCATCCTTTTTATAAACCATTCTCCCACCCAGAAAACAGTAGCACCCATCCATGATGAAGCAAAGATGCCCACGAAAAATATAAAGATTAATGATGTAAGGAATCCAAGACCTGCACAATCGTATCGAAATTGATTAAAAGTGAAAAAATACATTATACCTAACTCATAAAGTTACTAAACTAGCGAGTTGCCCCACTAAACGAACATTAGGACAAGAAAAAAGCACAGGCTAGAAGATGTTTGGATCTGCTTTCTGGAAGTGATCATGTGATATTATATAATCATATCGAAATAAAACGCATTGCAGAAGATAGTTCTGGAAGATTATTTGTATAATTAAAAGATAAAATGGCCAAAAATGACAAAAAGAGGTGTTTTGTGAAATGGAAAAAATGGGGTATATATGAAACTATATTTTATGGTTTACCAATATTAACCAAATTTCACAAGATGCATAGTTGGAGAAACAACAAATTGAAGAACATGAGTTCGATGACTCACCAAATATTTCGACACCAAGTCTTTCATAGATAGGACTAAAGAAACCATCAAAAAACTGTACAATCCACCATGTCACAAAGAATGTAACAGCCACAGGAAACAGTACAACACTGAAATATTCCAAACATAATACAAGTCAAGAAGACAAACTATAGCAACAACAATAACAATAAAAATACATAAAGGATCAAGCTCTACCATCCGGTCATGAATTTCTTTGAAACCCAACTCTGAAGAACAGCATAACAAGCCTGCTCATCATAAAGTCATTAGCATGTCATAATCATATGAATTTCTGGTTGACCCCTTAGAACATGATGGTTAAACCCAAAAATTCAACATAACATTGTTTTTTTCCATTTCCGGGCTTCCATACACATTCAAATTTGACAATATCATACATTTCTTGTTAACTACCTCCAAATGAAAACAGTTTAACAATAAATACAAATGCAGAACATGATTGCTATCCTACTAGCCTTAAAAGAAATAAAAAAAAAACACACTAGCTTGATATTAATAGCAAATCCAACAATAATCCGGAATCAAACATCATTAAAAATGACAAATTTGATTAATCTATCTCCATAAAATAAAACTAACTCTTAAAATTTATAACAATCGAAAGAAGCCCTAACCCTACTAATTCAGATCTCAGAAACTCCAAGACAACAATAAATCCACAAATATCAAAATTATAACAGATTAAAAAGAAAAATAATACCTTTCGAGTGGAAGAATTGGGGGAATTTGGGGCAGATTTGAGGGTATCTTCGGCATCTTCAACAATAATATCATGTTGACTAACAGTGTTTGAAGTTGATTCCTTTGATCCTTCAGCCATTTGTGTGATTTAGATGCAGATTGGGGAGAGAGAGAGAGAGAGTTGACCGGAGAGATAAACGGAGGGTTTTGATTTTGGGAAGAAACAGTTGGAAGTGAAAATGAGTGAATCTATCTTGCAGCAGGTTGTCTTTGAGTAGAGTGGAAGTTTAGAGGTTTTGGAATCCATGTATTTGGCCCATTAAGTTTGAGTAAATTGTAAATATCCTCTTAAAATGTTTAGGGGTGTTTGTGATTCCTTTTCAAAAACAACTTATTACAAGTTACAAATACTAGTTTATCATTTTTAACTTCTTAATACATAGAAATAACTTAAATAAGCTAATCTAAACACTATAGAAACAAAAACTTTTATAAGTCAATAAGTTATAAGTTCTTTCAAAATAAGCTAACCCAAAACCCTCTTAATTTAACAAATAAACGAATACCGACACTTTGAAGATATTTGTGTTTGTATTTGTTTAGTGTATGCATAAAAAATCGTTCAAAATTAGGTAAATGTAATGAGGAAAATGTTTAATAGTAGTTATATGAGATATAAAGAGGCATAACCAGTTACGATTTTGGAAATTTAAAAATGTAAACACAAAGCATTATTTTAACGTATTTTGAGATAGTGATTTAAAACAAAGAGAGATTACTTAGGTTATGATTAGAGAGCACGATCCACACATAACACAAATTATTGTAAGATACAAGTTATGAAATTTAAATATGGAGTAAATTGTAGTTTTCATCCCTGATGTTCTCAGGTTTCATCAATCTTTAACACTTTTAGTGCTTGACGTTTCAAGTTTTAATATGTTCCTTCTCTACGCTTAATGCATGTAACATTCATATAAAAATGGGTTTCAAAACCCGCTCTGTTTGAAAGTCTTGTATTTATATTTATAATATAGTTCATTACGGAATTTATTAGTAGTGTTATTTATTATTTTTATTTTTAATGAGTAAATTTAATAATTAATACATTGAGTAATAAAAGAATAAAAGGTATTAATATAATAAATAAAATCAAAATAATAAAGAATAAAATAAAAATGAACAAAAGGGATTAACCGGAATCGAACCCGGGTCTCTCATAAGATCACACACTCAAAACACCATTGATCTGCACACACCTTTTGTTTTAAAACTGAAACACATAATACTTATAATAACAAAAGTATAAAACCTGCAAATCCTCACAACTGTAACCGCCAAATCGCATTCAAACATGAAAGTGTTGATTCTTACAGTTATGATCGATATCAATTATCAGAGGAAAACGTTAATTTTGGTTTAATTTGTGTGTAACCGTCTTAAATGATTCCAAAAATCATAACTGATCGAATTAATCATCGTTCAACTATAAATAGCAAACTTATCTCTCAATTGGAAATCGTTCATTCTATCTGTCACACCCTGACCCGCAGCGGAAATGGTAGTCGGGGCATGATTGGGTTTTCATCAAAGCTCATGACATTTACTATAAAGTTTCATATTTATTATTTTCTCTTTAAAGAAAAAGTTACAATAAACATACAAACACAACATGTTTAAATACATTTTCATTCAATTTACAACTAAAGTACAATTACAAAGAAAAACAAAACTAAACGTTCACTCCAAGGCATTAACTTGTTTATTCTTCTAGGCCATCCTATGTGTTTCTTTTCTCAACAGGATCACCTGTGTCATGTGTAAAATAGGGTTTTGGGTCAACAAAAGTTGGCGAGTGAATCTTATTTAAATATTTGAAAGGATTAGTTATGTTGGTTATTTGAATAAAATTGTGCATAACTAAATATGAATAAACGTAAATGTAAATTTAATCACAAAACACATAATATCAATTAATGCACAAACACACACCAAATGATGAACAATGAGATCAAGGCTCAATCAAACGGAGCCGATCTAATGAGGCACCTGATGCTCAACTCGTCTCCCACGAGGAACTGATGGGCCTAATGCATGATTTGCACACAACTTGACAAGAATGTAAACACGTATCACAACAAACAATATTTACATCATAATTTTAGGTCATATAAATGGTAATAGCACAAGTTTGAATAAACGAAATAACTAAAGCGACACATGATACACCCCAAAACATGAATAAAAAGGGGAATTTGTAAGGATTCACTCACAGTGGGTGCGTTTCTTGGATTGATGATGAATGCGAACGAATTTGGATTTAACCACGAGAGAAACTAACCTAAATAATAACATAATAATTCGATAAATAAATAAACTTTATTTGTGATTAACATTTTTAATAGTGCTCTTAATGGGATTGTTAGATTTATTTTTGTGAGTTTAAGGAAATTTTCTAACTTTAAAAATCTTATTTTTAAATAATTTTCCAATTAAAAAAAATAAATAAAAAGAAAAAGTTGACTTTTTGACCGTTGACCGTTGACCGGTCGGACTGTGTTTTTATATGCTCTGAGTGAGGTTCGAACTCGGGACCTCTCGTATACGTGCACGCAGCTCTACCAACTGAGCTACGTGTCTAACCCGAAATATTTCTGATTTTAATTATATTTATATACTATTTAGATTATTCAGAAATTATTCGATTTTTAAAAAGGATTTAATCTGTCGAACCGGTGTGAGAGTCTGGAATCGAATCCGTGACGTGCTTAATGTTTTTGCACACAGTCCACCACTGGACTGTGTGTCTAACCTGTTTATTATTCCGGTTTTTATTATATTTATACACTTATCACATGCTTCAGGATTTGGCTTTTATAAAAAGGGTATGTTATTTCAGTGGATCGGAACACAAACAGAACTCGAACCCGGGATGTATGCTATATTATTGCACACAGTCCACCGCTGGACTGTGTGTCTAACCTGGTTAAAACATCAAGATTAATTATACTTATTTTCTAGGCAAAACTTCATCTTCTTCCTAGACATTACCCAGAAACAAAATCCGACGGTTATCTATATCTTATCAATTCTGGTTACGGGTTTACGAACTGACGGAATTAAATATGAACATAACAAGGTTTTAAAGGTTCATACCTACTGGAGAACAGAACTTTGATGATTCCGGTGACCAACTCCGGCGAGTTCCAATTTTTCCGGCGAAGCTTGACTTGCGACAGATGCTCTTCAGGGAGTTTGAGGTGAGTGTGGGTGATTTCTGTCTGAGCTCTAGAAGTCCTATTTTAGAGTAAGGTAATAAGGGAATGGATTCTTCGGTTTTCCGGCGAGGTTCCGACAAGTTGCGAGTTTTTCTGGCGTAGCTTTCTGATGAATAATGGTTGGTATGATGTTAGGGAGAGTGTTTGTGCAGTCGAATGGGTTCCCTAAGCCCTCTATTTATAGGCAAAAAGGATCGCAGAGGTTGAATTTCAGTTTTTGAAACTTCGGTTTAATTCGGGTATGCGCAAGTTGTCTGCATAACTGATTGAACGCGGTTTGACTCGATTTGAGTCCGGATTCATGACAGGAATAAATTCCGCGATCAATTACACAGAAATAGCAACTTTTCGTTTACCGGATTGGTTGTGTGCCGTTACTGGGCGGAAACTTTGAATCAGTCAAGGAGATAAGTGATACATAAAAGATTGTTTGATTAAATCATTTCAGATGTTGAGGTGTGGTGTAGCGGTGTGTTGTGTGCTTGGATTTGTGGGTGACACGGGTTCGAAACCCGGCGTCTCCAATTTTTTTTTAATTCATTACTTTTTTTGTTATTTAATAATTATGTTTTAAAATTCTAATATATATATTAATTATATATTGTTTAAAATTCATTAAAGCAATAAATACGTAACGAAAATTTATAACTGAATATTCGATTAATAAACGAAGCGGGTTTTGAAAAACCCGTTTTTCGACGAATGTTACAGTATCCCCTACTTTTAGAAATTTCGTCTCGAAATTTAAGTAGTGGTATGTTTAACTCGAAGGGAGGGTGTTTTAATTTGACAATTACATAATTAGAAGAGGGTGAGAGTTTAAATCTTATTTGAAGCGGTAACGTTCCTAGTAAGGGTTGAATACCCTGCTACAGGAATCGCTTTTTGATGCCTAAAGTATAAGAATGCGGAACATGGATAAACAGAGTTGATTGACTAAGCATGATTTTATGCATAAGAGTTTTGAGAGAATTGATACGTTTGGAAAGATAAGGTTATATCATAAACAAAAACTTCAACCATGACGATATTAAAACCTACACGGAACCTCTCATAACCGCCTGTCAACACTTTTGATCCTTTTACAAGAATACTTATATATAGGAAGTACCAGCGGCGTATCCACCATATTCTTGTCAAATTTTCATTGGCTTTGTCAGTAAGTTATAATTAGTTCTATGTGACTCTAAAATTTACAAAACAAACACAACAGCCAAAGCTTGAGTCTCAAATCTGAAAGGGTACATGACTGAATGTTGACAGTACCTCTCTCGTTTGTTATGATGAAGGGGTTAGTCTATGTAAAAGTGAGACACAACCCAGCTTCTTTAAATGATGAGATTGTGATACGTCGAGATGTATGATGATATGAATGTTAAATCAGTGAGTTATAAAACAAAACTGAAATAGTAATTCGCATTAAGATTCTTGGATACATAAATTTCCAATTTATAACTGAGATACGTAAAGATTGAGATAACATAAGAAAACATAAAAACTAAACGATTGGAGTTGAGTCTTGATTATTGGTGAAGGAAGGCTAGTTGGGTTGTTCGTTTGGGTCGTTATTATCTTCAACAGGATCGGCGTTGATGTTGTAAGCTCTTCCTCTTGCTGGTGGTAGTGCTGGGTTTGCTTGATTTGCTTGGTTAACTGGGTTTGCTTGCGCTTGGGCATTTATGATGTTAACCAATCGAGGGCACGTGTTTCTAAAGTGGGTAGGGTCGCCACAATTAAAACAAGCTCGAACATATGGAAACATGGGGTATTGGGGTTGTTGATATGTTTGGATCATGTTTTGAGTAGGGGGTGAAGCTTGGTTTTGAGAGGCGCGACAAGTCTTGCTCAAATGACCATAACGCCCACAATTAGCACATAGTCGACAAGGTAAGGTAGATGGATGGTGATAAAAACAGGTGTTGCATTGAGGGTGAGGTCCAATGTAAGGTTTCTTATTTGGGTAAGTAGAGTTGGGTGCTACTTGAGTGACTGGGATAGCTTGAAGGGGTACGGCTTGTGAAGCTGGTTGATTGTGTTGGGTGACAGCGAAAATTTGTCCATCTCGTTTTCTCTTAGAAGTGGGTTGAGAAGAGGATTCAGTTTGGGTGGAGTTTGAGGTTTCAGTTGATGCTTTATCCTTCTTCTTCTCCACCGTGAAGTCTTTATTTCGTATGCGGTTTTCGGTGAGCTCTGTAGCTAACTCCATTGCTGCTTCCAAAGTTGCAGGTGTGGTACTTATTACAGGGTCTTGAATTTTTGAAGGAAGACCTCGAATGTAGTGCTCGATCAAACGGTAGAGGGGAGTGAACAAGTTGGGGACCATCTGATTTAACTCAAGGAATCTCTTGTTGTATGTGGTGTGGTCGCCCTCTTTTTGTTTCAAAGAATAGAACTCATCTTCCAATTTCTTGATTTCGCTTCTTGGACAAAACCGTCTTGTCATGATTTCCTTCAACTCTTCCCAAGTCAAAGTCATAGCATCCTCAGCACCTCGCTTGGCCTTCTCTGTATTCCACCATGTAAGTGCTAATCCGAACAAACGACCGGTAGCATATCGCACCTTGCGATCATCGGGGCAGTTGCAATTGAGAAAAGTGTTTTCCATTTCCTCAAACCAATGGAGAAGAGCGGTGACACCTTCAGTCCCTTCGTATTTTGGAGGATCGCAGGATTTGAAATGCTTTGCATTTAGTGGCTTTTGGGGGAGGATTGACAATGTTTTGATCTTCTTGGTGGATTGGGTTGACGGGATTAGCGGTAAGGGCCTGTTGTACTTGAATTACGATGTTGGGTATTACGGCAGCCATTTGTGGAGCGATTTGAGCAGCCATGCGTTCGCGGGATTTTCCTGATCTCATACTTCTACGAGAGAGACTAGAAGACATCTACAAGGAATACGTATCGAGAGTATGAGTTTGACGTTTTAGGTGTCATGTGTCGTATTTAGAAATGAACATTCCCAAAAACAAATGAATAAAATAAACCTACTACATCCATAGGATGTCTTGGGCTTTGCTCATGTTTGGGCTCCCATATGTCCCCTTACTTGGCCTTGGTAGTCATGTGGGGCCCCATGACTACTGGGCTTTGGTAGGATTCATATTGGTGTTGGCCTGTTAACACTTGCGCCACCCGAATGAAAATCGTAAAAACATGACAGCAAAGTATAAGGTCGGAGGGTGTCCTGGTATGGACACAGTGACAACTCAAAGTAGGGTTAGATCGAACGACGTTTAGGGTGGCATGCTTTGGCCTAATAGGTCCTTCGTACTCTCATCGTTAGTCCCCAGGTAGGCAAACTGGTCCGTTATATTGGATTTATACGAATGCCAACCTAGACAGGACGTTCCGACTACCGGTACTTGTACCCTTACAGTTACTACATGCCCGTCGTAGAACTCACTTTGATGAGATTGAAAAACGAAAAATGCGACAAAATCTTGAATAAAGGATATATGAGGATGATTTGAATATGTGAACATTGAAATATGCGTGATGAATGTATATGTAAGCTTGTTATATTTGACGATAAGTATAACTCATTAAATAACACACAATATGATAGTGGAAGTGTTTGCATGCATTTGTGTGTGTAATAAATACGAAACAAATAAACATCATAAGTTTGCATGTAACCACATAAACAATTAAAATCTAATCAACTATAGCATAGGCTCTAAGGGTCTAATAACCTATCCTATATCCCATAGTCAAAAGCTCTGATACCAATCTGTCACACCCTGACCCGCAGCGGAAATGGTAGTCGGGGCATGATTGGGTTTTCATCAAAGCTCATGACATTTACTATAAAGTTTCATATTTATTATTTTCTCTTTAAAGAAAAAGTTACAATAAACATACAAACACAACATGTTTAAATACATTTTCATTCAATTTACAACTAAAGTACAATTACAAAGAAAAACAAAACTAAACGTTCACTCCAAGGCATTAACTTGTTTATTCTTCTAGGCCATCCTATGTGTTTCTTTTCTCAACAGGATCACCTGTGTCATGTGTAAAATAGGGTTTTGGGTCAACAAAAGTTGGCGAGTGAATCTTATTTAAATATTTGAAAGGATTAGTTATGTTGGTTATTTGAATAAAATTGTGCATAACTAAATATGAATAAACGTAAATGTAAATTTAATCACAAAACACATAATATCAATTAATGCACAAACACACACCAAATGATGAACAATGAGATCAAGGCTCAATCAAACGGAGCCGATCTAATGAGGCACCTGATGCTCAACTCGTCTCCCACGAGGAACTGATGGGCCTAATGCATGATTTGCACACAACTTGACAAGAATGTAAACACGTATCACAACAAACAATATTTACATCATAATTTTAGGTCATATAATGGTAATAGCACAAGTTTGAATAAACGAAATAACTAAAGTGACACATGATACACCCCAAAACATGAATAAAAAGGGGAATTTGTAAGGATTCACTCACAGTGGGTGCGTTTCTTGGATTGATGATGAATGCGAACGAATTTGGATTTAACCACGAGAGAAACTAACCTAAATAATAACATAATAATTCGATAAATAAATAAACTTTATTTGTGATTAACATTTTTAATAGTGCTCTTAATGGGATTGTTAGATTTATTTTTGTGAGTTTAAGGAAATTTTCTAACTTTAAAAATCTTATTTTTAAATAATTTTCCAATTAAAAAAAATAAATAAAAAGAAAAAGTTGACTTTTTGACCGTTGACCGTTGACCGGTCGGACTGTGTTTTTATATGCTCTGAGTGAGGTTCGAACTCGGGACCTCTCGTATACGTGCACGCAGCTCTACCAACTGAGCTACGTGTCTAACCCGAAATATTTCTGATTTTAATTATATTTATATACTATTTAGATTATTCAGAAATTATTCGATTTTTAAAAAGGATTTAATCTGTCGAACCGGTGTGAGAGTCTGGAATCGAATCCGTGACGTGCTTAATGTTTTTGCACACAGTCCACCACTGGACTGTGTGTCTAACCTGTTTATTATTCCGGTTTTTATTATATTTATACACTTATCACATGCTTCAGGATTTGGCTTTTATAAAAAGGGTATGTTATTTCAGTGGATCGGAACACAAACAGAACTCGAACCCGGGATGTATGCTATATTATTGCACACAGTCCACCGCTGGACTGTGTGTCTAACCTGGTTAAAACATCAAGATTAATTATACTTATTTTCTAGGCAAAACTTCATCTTCTTCCTAGACATTAAATCCGACGGTTATCTATATCTTATCAATTCTGGTTACGGGTTTACGAACTGACGGAATTAAATATGAACATAACAAGGTTTTAAAGGTTCATACCTACTGGAGAACAGAACTTTGATGATTCCGGTGACCAACTCCGGCGAGTTCCAATTTTTCCGGCGAAGCTTGACTTGCGACAGATGCTCTTCAGGGAGTTTGAGGTGAGTGTGGGTGATTTCTGTCTGAGCTCTAGAAGTCCTATTTTAGAGTAAGGTAATAAGGGAATGGATTCTTCGGTTTTCCGGCGAGGTTCCGACAAGTTGCGAGTTTTTCTGGTGTAGCTTTCTGATGAATAATGGTTGGTATGATGTTAGGGAGAGTGTTTGTGCAGTCGAATGGGTTCCCTAAGCCCTCTATTTATAGTCAAAAAGGATCGCAGAGGTTGAATTTCAGTTTTTGAAACTTCGGTTTAATTCGGGTATGCGCAAGTTGTCTGCATAACTGATTGAACGCGGTTTGACTCGATTTGAGTCCGGATTCATGACAGGAATAAATTCCGTGATCAATTACACAGAAATAGCAACTTTTCGTTTACCGGATTGGTTGTGTGCCGTTACTGGGCGGAAACTTTGAATCAGTCAAGGAGATAAGTGATACATAAAAGATTGTTTGATTAAATCATTTCAGATGTTGAGGTGTGGTGTAGCGGTGTGTTGTGTGCTTGGATTTGTGGGTGACACGGGTTCGAAACCCGGCGTCTCCAATTTTTTTTAATTCATTATTTTTTTGTTATTTAATAATTATGTTTTAAAATTCTAATATATGTATTAGTTATATATTGTTTAAAATTCATTTAAGCAATAAATACGCAACGAAAATTTATAACTGAATATTCGATTAATAAACGAAGCGGGTTTTGAAAAACCCGTTTTTCGACGAATGTTATACTATCATTCTCAAAATCCTCTAAGGTGCTCAAAACGTACAAGATCCAAACCGCCGGAAGTTTTCTGTGTTCACCGGAAAACTGAGAATTAGTTACCAGTTAGTATATTCCTCTAAACTCTTTTCATATCTTTTTTGTATTGTATGTTAAACTCGAATCGAGTACCCAGAATCGATGAACACCAATTACAGTCGAGTTCAGTTCTGGGTTTAATTCAAGTTGAAGAAGATGAAGTTATTAAGAATATATGTATAGTCAATCTTGGTGTTTTAATCGGGTTAGACACACAGTCCAATGGTAGACTGTGTGTATTTCACACAAATGATACCGGGTTCGAATCCTAACACGTCGCCAATTTTCTGAACTAAACCAATTGTTTTTACCTAAATATGTACTAACTTCCGGCAAGTATTCAAATATAATATAATTCAGGAATATATTGGGTTAGACACCCAGCCCAGTTGGTAGGGCAGGGTGCATTATACAGCAGTAGTCGCGGGTTCGAACCCAGGCATGAGCACCGGTTCGTTGATTTTAAAATCTTTTTAAATTAAATAATTTATGGAATAATCTAACAAGTATATAAGAATAATAAATATCAGATTACTTACGGGTTAGACACGTAGCTCAGTTGGAAGAGTTGTGTGCACGTAAACAGGAGGTCACGAGTTCGAACCTCACAACACGCTGCCAAACACACCATCAAACCGATCAGACTAACTGTAAGGTCTGACAATATTTTTTTATTATTTTTTTATTCTATATTATTTTTATTTTAATTAAAAATCAATTAAAAGTTAATTAAAAACACTTAAAAACACGATTCCTTAGGTTTAAAAACTCCAATGGATACCACAAAAATAACCTAAAAATCTAATAAAAAGTATTTAATCAAAATATTAACTATATTTATTTATCGTTTTATCGCGTTATTATTTTAGGTTAGTTTTCTTTCGTCGGTTAAATCCTCAATTCGTGCGCATTCATCATCAAACAAAAAACGCACCCACTGTGAGTGAATCCTTACAAATTCCCCTTTTTATCTACGTTTTGGGGTGTATCATGTGTTTTTATATATTCTTTTATTTATACAAATGCATGTGCTACTACCATTATGTGACCTAATGTGTATATTTGTTTGTTGTGGTTATATGTGTTTACATTTTATCATTTCAGTGCAATCATTCATTTAAGGCCCATCAGTTCCTCATGAGATACGAGTTGAGCATCAGGTGCCTCATTAGATCGGCTCCATTTGATTGAGCCTTGATCTCAAGTTCATCATGCATCATGTTCATACGCTCATTGTTGATATTATGTGGTTTGTGGTTTAATTACATAGACATAAGTTCATATATGGTCCATGCACATTTTTATTGAAACAACCAATATATTAAACTGTTTTATTGTTAAATTTAGATTCACTCGCCAACTTTCGTTGACCCAAACTCTTGTTTTACACATGATACAGGTGGACAGGCTGAGGAGAGGAACACATAGGATTGGCCTTAGAAAATGAATAAAAGATAGCTTGTTTAGAACAATGTTTTCTTATGCTTGTATGTTTCTTTGTGTTTGGATATTGGATCTTAAATATCAAATTAATAAATATGAAACTTAATTTTAGTAAATGTCATGAGCTTTGATGATAACCCAATTATGCCCCGACTTCTATTCTGCTACGGGTCAGAGTGTGACAATGCATGTAAACTTCATTGTTAGTTACACCTCATACGCCCCTTACATGAGGGGTAAATTCATTATTTTCTAATAGGACACCAATGCAATAAAGAAAAATAATACTAAAATGGTGGAATCCATAAAAAAGAACCAATCATATCCATCCATGTAACACTCTACTAGACCCCCCGTTCGAGTGGCGGATCTGTATGCCTCAAAGTACGACTACAACTAGTAACGGAAATAAAAGTACACAATTATTAATTATAGTAAAGTTACACCGCCTAAAAGAAAATGTGGACCTCGTATATCATAATCAACCAAAAAACCATCACTGTCTTCAAACTCATACAGATAAATTAAATTCTGTTAAACAATCACATGACATAAATCTTGAAATGACACTCTTATGAATGTGAATCGAAGGACACCAAGATAATCCCTTAGTGAATCATATTCCTTAGCTTCTTAGTCAATGAATCTAAATACATGTACATACTCAAAAACAATTCGCCCGCATATGAAAGTTGCCAAGGATCCATAAATAAGACATAATAAATAATACGTCTTGTGTATAATAGTAAAAAAAAAGTAAAGCACAAACATAATCAAACACTAAAGCATACTTCTATAGGATAGTACCCTAGCGGGTGCAAGTGAAGATCTCCAGATATAGTCACTATAACCATGGAATAACTTGTACTCTGTCTATACACAGATGATGCCATTTTGGTCGTGTACTTATTAGGTTAAACTAGTCAATACGCTCTCATACTGTGTAAGAGTGTTGGATGGTGGAAAAACCGCTCGCTTAAGTAGTATTACTCATACATGTGACAAGTCCATAAACATGAGTATTGATCATAGTACAAAAAACGTGTGATGCACAGTTTTAAAACAATGAGTATGAAGGAAAAGGGAATGTAAGTTACGAGACTTACCTAGTTCTTGGGTAAGTGACGAAAACAACGAGTCACGGATCACGACTTTCTAATTAATGAAACTATATTATGGTAGTTTTTCTTAAGTCAAAAGGGTTTAGGTTTTGGGTTCAACTAGTGGTGATCGTAGGAATTGTTGTAAGTGTTCGGGTTATTTTGTAGTTATTGGAATTGTTGGGAAGCATTATGGCTTTGTTACCAATCGGCGAATGATAATTGCAGTGGTAATAGCGATGGATTGAAATCTGGTATATACCTGGGTGATTGAAAGGCATTGTTGGGACCATTCAGGTTATTTCTTTGGCTCCATTTCTTGAAATAAGATGTTTGGTGTAAAAATGGTAGAGATGAAAAGAGTTTGGTGTAAAATAATGAGTGAAAATTGTTTCGAGAGTGTAAAATAATTCTTTTATGGTAACAAGTCATGTTAAAAACTGAGTTTCTTTATTTGCAAACAAGTATTGATTATCACAATAATACTCATAAACTGGAAGTCATCATCAACGATTGTTTTTCATTAATTATCAAAGATTCAAATGTTTTACAACTCGATTAACTCTACAAACTCCCCCTCAGTTGATCACACAAACAAATTAGTTCAAACAAGAGAAAATGTGATGGTGTGTGATAAATAGATCCCTAACAGGTGTGATCTATTTATACAAGTACGAAAGCTATGTTCAGTGATTGGCTGACGTCACCCTGATAGCGACATCTAACATTCCTAACAAAAAGGATTCTCAGATGTTTGTAGAAATCTAAGCAAATCTTATCATCTGATCTAGGCTATACTAAACACTAATGAGATAAATATTGTAACATTGAGAAACCACTGTCCAAGCTATCCTCTGTTGCAGTTGTCAAAACATCTGTTTGGCCTAACAGATGTTGGTCTTCTTAATCAGACTTTTGGCTTGATCAGGGCTTTGGTCTTTAATAAATGCCAGCCTTCAACAAATGCTGGTACTCTTGAACAACGGTTCCAAGTCTTCATCAGATGTTAGCCATGCTCTTGAGAAAATGTTCTGAATAGGTGTTCAAGATTCACTCTATTTGGAGAGAGACTGGTTCAATCTTTTGCTTATTTCTTGATCAGGAGATCATGCTTTGGCTTTTGGATATCATCTGTTCTTTTGTAGGTCTAACAATCTCTCCCTAGAACAGATGATGCCAAAATAGATGTTTTTTTGATCAACTTTTATTCCTCTTCTTTAACATTATCTTGATTTGAGCCTTGAAGTTTTGTTCAAAGCTTTCAGAGAATGAGTTATCAACATCCCTTCGAGCGGAAGATTTAGTAAATCTTGCAGATCTTTAATTTTTGAGCTCATGATGCTGTTCATTGAAGTCTTTTGCACTTCCCCATTTTCCCTGACCAGATTCAAGTCGTGGCTGGCTTTATCTGAGGACCACTTTTGAATTTTAGAGGAAATGGGGTTTACTAGGAGTGTGGTTATTGGAAGAGGTGAAGGGATTTGCATTCCCATGACTTGACCTATCGGATCAACTTGATTAGCATCAGGAAGTTCATCATAATCATGTTTTTTATCCCTTCCTTCATGATGTCTTCTTAAAATCTTTTTACATCCTCTGTAGACATATCATTCTGTCTTTTAAGATGGCTTCTAACCAATGAAGAGGCTTGATGTCACGCCCCAACCGATGGCGGAAACATTGGGGTGGGACGAAAAAGATTGCTCGAGACTTCATAACGCTAAAATGTGACAATATTTTATATAACAAAATTCCATTTCATTGAAATAGCAAGTACAAATTTCATAAGACAACATCATGGATAACAAAATTCAAATACAACAACTTTAATGTTACAATTCTAGGTGGGTATCTAAGTCGTCCTATTCGTTTCTATCTGTAGTTATCATCAACCTCACCCTGCAATACATGTTAAAGTATAGTTCAACACAAGGCATTGACGAAGTTTGAATGATATCATAGTATAAACGTTTAAACAAATCTTCATGCGTACTTATATATTCTTGAGGCTAACATACATTAAACTGTTCTGCATAAGTATACCAGTCAACCCAAAGTTTCCCGCTAGCATAATCCTTTCATAACATGAGAGGACCAGTTGTGTATGACTTAACATAACCCCAAGTTTACTAGGCGGTGTGTTACTCCTATAGCGTTATACATGTTAAGGGAGGCTTGATCAATGTTAATGACTGAGCATAAGCATATCGAGTATAAGCATGTGTGAATTCAAGCTTAGCATAAGAGCATATAAAAAGATTGTCTTGTGAATTGAGTATAAGCATGTTTGTGTAATTTTGCATAATGTACATGTATTGCACCCAAAGGTGATAAAGCGTAAAGTGGGATCGAGTATGCTCACAATTTTGCAAGCTTCTTAAGCAGGTTTGTGGATGGACGAGTGATCAGGTGATGCAACACGGAATTACCCTATAAGGGGTAAACAGGAGGACATGAGTAATCTGAGTCGGAGTAATCTGAGTCGGACGATAGGTCTAGATTCTGAAGCAAAAGGTACGGAAAGAAAACGGGAAAAATACCACTTCGTACGAAGTGGTCTAACCTCCTCGTGTGAGCTGACGTGCAACTCGTACGAGTTAGCTGTTCACCTCGTGCGAGGTGACAGTTTTGGAATGTGTTAGCCCGTTTCGTATCCATTTCAGCACTGATCTTTGTGAATGGAGTTCGTGGTCAAAAGGCAGGATAATTAGAGTCATAACACTAGATCAGATTATGATTAATATTATGTCCGGATCAGTGGTAAGTAAAATACAAGTACAGTTCATCAAATTCTTCAGTTATATCATAAAAGTCAAGCATGGGGGTGCGAACACCTCATTATATGATTCACCAAAGCACAAGGTTTGTAAACCCGGTTAGTCATGAATAACAGAAAGTAAAGATTTGTTCAAGGGAGTGTGGAATTTAATTTGGGTAGCCAAAGCTCCCAACGCTCTCACTAGCTAGAACACTAATCCAATCCTATAAGGATGATGAATTAGGTCAGCTTACAACACCTGGTATAGAGGAGAATATGAGTTACATATTGTTAGCGAACTAGACTCACTTAGAAGAGGATGGTTTTGCCGAAAATCAAGAAATTCGGGAGTGAGAGTGAACGGAAGGTTGGATGTGATAAAGTGCGTTGGTATTTATAGGAAAAACAGGCCACTTCGTACGAGTTAGAGTCACCTCGTACGAGTTGGGCATCACCTCATACGAGGTGGCCCACTTCGTACGAAGCGGCTACGCTTCATGCGAGGTTGACTGTTTAGAGTTTTTTCATACGATTTGCTGGTTTTTAGGCGTTTTAAGCATGTATGGATGATGTATGAGTATAGTAGTGCATAAAAGTTTGAGCATTCGAGCATTTCGCATGTAATCATGTATTAAGAATTGAAAAATGTAATTCAAGTATGTAACAGTTATAAGTATAAAATGAGTTTGAGTTTCCATTATGATCATAATCTCGGAGTACAAGAGTGGGAAAAATGAATGGTAAAAGTATGGTACAGGTTTTCCAAATATAGAAATATGGATACGCTTTCTAAATAAGGAAAATCCAAAAATGCGGAGTGTTACACTTATTGCAAGGTGCTTGCCCATAGCCTCTAGGTAATGCATTTTTTGATGCAGCAGTGTGATTAGACTCAACACTTTTGGGAAGAGGTTAGGTATTCCTATTACTAGGCCCATCTTACCTTTTGAAACTCGGTTTCTTTCTTGGCCAATTTTTGATGGAATTATGTGATCTACAAAATGAGCAATGTTGAGTAAAATGGTTGCTTTTACCACAGATGGTGCACCTAAGAATGGATTCACAGACATTGTTGCATTGATTGATATCAAGGGCTTTTAACTTGAAACAATCTTTTACCCAGTGATTTGTTTTACCACAGTAATCACACAACATGTCTTGAATCTTGTATTTCCTTTAACCTTTGTCTCTATTTTTAGAAACAGATGTTTTTATGTTTGTTTGAGATTTAGTAATAGGAACAAGTTTTATCTTAGGTGGCTTAAGTCCATTAGGGTTTGCAAAGTCAATCAGTTTGAAATTTTCAAGATTATCACATTCATTTGACCAAGTTGGTTAAAAAACATATTTTGGTTTTTCAGTCAGAATGGTACTTTGTCGCTTTTCAAGAATGACATTCTTGCCACTAGTTTCAATAACCCTGATTTCTTTTCCAGTTGACTTGGTTGATTTGTCATCAACAAATTCAGAGCACATGGAAGAGTTGGTATTTTGATCAACTTTTGCAACACTAGCAAGAAACTTCTCATCGCTTTTTATTTGTTTTTGTAGAATCTTTTAATAATCAGAACATGACTTCACCCATTTTTCATAGGTAATTTGGGTGGACTCCAACTTCTTTTTGCAGTTCTGATATTTTTCTATCATCTATTGGAGTTGGTCTTTGATTATGGATGCTTCATGTTTCAAGGTGTTTCTTTCTTGATCCTTTTTAGTTAGTCCATTTTTAAAATCACCTTTTAGTTTTTCTAAGATAATTTCACTAACTTGGAAATTCTCCTGTAGGTTTTCATTGACCACCTTGATGTTAGCAAATGCTATAATGCACTTGTCAGAAAACAGTTGTTTTAGATTGAGGTGATACCTTGGAAACAACAACCTTTCAGATTGTCACACCCCAACCGATGACGAAAACATCAGAGTGAGACGAACTAATTTGCTCGAGACATAATAACGCTATTTGCGACAATATTTAAATTAACAACCCATTTCATTTCATAGCATCAAAATTGTCAAGGTTACACCGAATATTCAAATACAAGAAATAACAACAAATGATTAACTTTTTGTTATACCATCACTCCTAACTTGATGGTATAATTTCGTGCAAAAATCAAATTTCATGGATTGAGAGTGATCACCAAAGTGCGGGTTTCACCCCTATTTTGGTGAGATCATCTCGTTTGTAGTTTGAGTGTCTTCAAGTCTTCAAGTGCGTAAATTGTGTAAGTGTCTTAGGAAAACACACACACATATATATATATATATATATATATTTAAGACAAAAGAAATAGGAAGAATTAACATTTTATTCATGAAGCAAGAATGGTCAAGTTGGTCACTTAAACTATAGCTAGGTCGAACATGGCAATTCTACCTAATTCCCTATAGTTATGGCTCTGATACCAATCTGTCACACCCCAACCGATGGCGGAAACATCGGAGTGAGACGAACTAGATTGCTCGAGATATCATAATGCTATTTGCGACAATATTTAAATTAACAACCCATTTCATTTCATAGCATCAAAATTGTCAAGGTTACACCGAATATTCAAATACAAGAAATAACAACAAAACAACAATAACATAATGATTAACTTAGTGTTCTACGCGTGTTTCTATGCCATTCCTACTAAGTTCCATCATAACAACTTCATCAACCTGCAACATGTTAAAAAAGTATAGTTAAATAACAAGTATTGGCAAGTACACAAGTTTAATATCATAGCATAAGTATAAAATCCGTTTAAACAAATCCACATGAATAGCTAGCATACAAGATAAGTGTAAACAAGGCATGTGAATCTACAAGTCAATCCTCTAGTGTACCGCAAAATAGATTAAAACTTACCATTGACCACAAGAATACGGGCGGTGCGTTACTCCTATAGCGCTATACATGTTAAGGGAGGCTCGATCAAAGTTAATGACATTTAGATCACATAAGAATATACCAAGTAACAACTCAAGTAGCATAACACTAAAGCATGTTGATGGATTGTTTATGTATAGAATAAAGTGTGATTTAGTGTAGTTTTAGTAAATTAATCATGTTGACCCAAATAGTGGAAAGCATAAAAGGGGTCGAGTGTACTCACGGTTGCAAAGTAATATCCGTGAGAGAGTTAGGTTGATTTAGGGGATGGAACACCAAGTTTATCCTACACAAGGCAACGTAGGTGTGTGAGTATTATATTGAGGGGGAGTTTAATGAGTTTAGGAATTTGCAATATGCAAAGAAAGTATATATAAACGAAATATTTATCTAGACATTGCTCGTTTTTGACACTAATAAGCCCTGAAGGGTAATTGTGTTTTTATGGGTCATGCCCAATAGAATCGTAACGATTGTTAGGTCTAAGATAAAATAACCTACTTTTAGGACAAATAACAATTTCGTCATGGTCAAAGGTTCGGTTATATTAAGTATTTACATATAGTTATAATATTACTAATTTATCATATAGTTCATGTATTTCATAGATATCATGTAAGTCATATAAGTCATGCATGGAGGTAGGAGGATAACCATCCAAAACCTCTTTCATAAGATTCACCATTACACAAGATTGACACAAGGACAATCTGGATGGTCAAGAATTATGGAAATCATCAAGTGAGGGGTGGATTGAATAGTTGAATGGCCAAGGCGTTCATGTAATCACACCTACACCAACACAAGCTTGTAAGCTTGGATGGCTCAACACTTGTGGGTTTGAAACCCTAGTAAAAACCACAAGTTTAGAGACATGTTATGCCTCTTGATTGTATGTGAACAAGTCTAGCTTAACACACTAACCATAAGCTTGGTTAGTGGCATAAGTAACATAGATTTGTTATGTTAAAAATAAGTTTGAAAAAGTTTTATAAGTTATCTTCCAAAACAGAAAGTTTGGCCCCAAAAATGGTGTGATTCCACTTTGGTTTTCCATGGAAAACCTATGGTAACATCTCATAGGGCTTAGCAAACAATGTTGAGGAAGAAAACATGAAGAAAACTTTGAAAATATTAAAGTTTAAAAAGATAAAAATGGGCAGAAAATTTATGGCACTTTGGACCTAAAAAATGGTGAGGTTTCACCTTAGTTTGCCCAAGCAAACTTGTGAAAACCTTCCTAGAGGTTATCCAAGTGTTTTAGAAGAAGAAATAAGGAAAAATTAGTTGAAGAAGTGAGTTAGAACTCACAAAAAAACTCAAATATGGCTGCTGCGTTTTTTGAATATGTGAGGGACTTTGAGAGTGTTTTTGAAGTGTTTGGAGGCTTGTAAATGTGGAAAATGGATGGGGGAAAGATGGTTTATATAGGGAAGGGATTAGGGTTTCAATGGGTTGGGCTTTGGACAAGATTAGTGGGTGTTTAAACTTGAAACAAGCCCAAAACATCAACATATGGCAGCCCTCTTTTTTTTTTTTTTGTTAATTAATTTAAATAAATGGTTTTAATTGTTATATAAATAATGTATTTTATATGTAAATCAAGTGTGAAGTGTTTTGGAAGATTAAAACATGATTAAAGGTGTTACATAATCCTAAACATGTGTTACAAATAATTAACTTAAGTGTGACAAGAATCATGGTGCCAAAAGTCTATGCATTTTGCATTTAACTTGTTAATTAGAAACTTTTAACTTTCATGAATATATGATAAGAATTGCAAGTGGGTTCGAAGCTATAAATTGTGTAACGAATGTGTGTATGATCATAGATATATATGCGTATAAAGATTGCGAATTGCGTATAATCGATCAATTTGATTACAATCAAAGCCTTAGATTTATAATGATTCGGAAATGAAATACGATTACAAGGTTTGGAATTTCCAAAAATAGAAACACGAAACGATCTTACTAAAAACGGAAAGATACAAATGCGAAGCGTTACACAGATGATGTGCATTGATGAGGTTAGTGGTAGGTATCTTCGGGATAGTTTTTGGTTCCTTCTGCATCACCTTTTTCACAAATAGATGTTTGTCTTGGGCTCTCAGTAGTTTCACCAACCGAGCTTTCACCAGTAAAGGTTTCATTTTTTTGAGGTTCTTCACCTAAGGTATGATCAAAAGCCATAAAACAAAAGTTTACATGTTCATCACTATCGTTTGTTATTAAAGCAAGATCTTCATCGGTTAAATTTTCATGCAAAATCCAATCAACATAACCTTGTGTGAAAAAGCTTCGTTGATTTGGCTTAACTACTGCAGGAGTAGGAACAGTTTGGGGTGCTAAAACATGTGATATGGGCATTTGGACATACTGAACTTGAGGAAGCGGTGCTTAGGTATACTGCACATGTGCAGGACTTGCAAAATGGGTTGTGTTTTGAACACCTGATGTAAGGGCATTTTGGGTATTTTGATAAAAGTGTGTTTGTCAATTCGCATGACGTCTTTGATTTTAATAGGTAATGACAGGTTCCGAGTTTTGACTGCTGCATTCCCTAGCAAAATGACCTAACTGATTACAATTAAAACACTTTATCTTGGACTTGTCCAACCTAACCCTAGATCTCCTAAGTGTTGTATAACTCCTACCAGTTTTCTTGTAAAAATTGTTTGCTCTCACACTTAGTAGAGCCACCGGTGCAGAATATCCATTTCCTCAAGATCAATGGAATCACTGTGCTTAAGATCATAAAAAACAAATGACAAATTGTCTAGATTATGACTGTCATCACTAGTAGTAAATGTATAGTTTGAGGAAAATTGACTAGAGTTGATTCCTGTTGATATATCAATAAAGTGATCATAGCTCTGGTCATTTATCATTCATGTTGATGATCCTTCCTGATCCAAAAGTGTTATGTTCCCGAATACATATTCGTTACACTTTTCTAGTTTCCTAGAGCTTCTTTTTCTAGACAAGCTCTCTTTCGAATGTTAAGAGCTTTCCATGAAGTTAGGTCAGTGTCATATCTTTGAAATCTGGATTTGTTCTCATCACTATAGCAATTCTACACCATTTTTCAGGTAAAGACCTCAGAAATCGGTTACTAAAGTTGATTTTGAGAATTCTTTGCTCACCAACTTCAATTCACTGATTAAGCACGTAAGCCTTTCAAATTCCCGTGTTAGGGTTTCTCCCTTGATATGTGTGAAAGTCTCGTATTATTGGTTAAGGACCTATCGAGTGTTTTCGATAACTTCCTCCGTACCACCAAACTACTCTTTCAATGCATCCCACAGCTCTTTAGTACTATTACAATGTAATAGGCCGACATAGATATCATTTGGCAGTGCCATAGCCACAATGCTAAAGGCTTTTGCATCTAGCTTGAATATTTGATAATCCTGCTTAGAGTAGTTTTCAGGCTTCTTTAGCTAAGATACATTTAGGTTTTCGGTACTTGGTACCATTGGGACATGTGGTCCGAAAACCCAAGATCTCCAACACCCTGTATTTTGTTGAGATAACATATGTTTCATCCTACGTCGCCAGATATTGTATTCAGATCTGACGAGCATAGGTGGTTTATTGTTGAAGCCTGTATTGTGGGGATCATTTTGTGCCATTTTCTCAAGTTATTTAAAGAAAAACAGAGTCTGTGAGAGACAATTTATCAGTTCTTCACTAAATAACTCTAAGCTACGAACTGAAATTAGATCTTTGAAGAGCTGATTTTTTTTTGTGTTAAACTGATTGTGAAATCAAGTTTAAACGTGACCAAGCTTCGATACCAATTGTTAAAAACTGAGTTTCTTTGTTTGCAAACATGTATTGATTATCACAATAATATTCACAAACTAGAAGTCATCATCAATGATCGTTTTCATTAATCATCAAAGATTCAAATGTTTTACAACTCGATTGACTCTACAAATCTTTGGGGAGGAGACTGGTTCAATCTTTTGCTTATTTCTTGATCAGGGGATCATGCTTTGGCTTTTGGATAATATCTGTTCTTTTGTAGGTCCAACAAGTCGTTACCAACGGCTTGATTTCTCACCACCACGGTAAAAAAAAGCGAATGATGAGCAGGAGTTGGTCTACATTCCTCCCGAATTTGTGTGATACTTGGTAAAGGGCACAATGTTCCGCACGTCCCCAATCCTCCACATCGGCTATCTGCACCAACCATTCAACCATAACACTTAGCAAGATAACTTCGTTAACTTTAAAAAATACCAAATATGCATGTGTGTCTAATTTTTTTTTCTCTACATTCCTCTATAAGATTTGTTGGAAACAAAATTGTACTCAAAACAAAATATTCTTTTTTTTGTTTCGAAAGTTATAGTGATTGCACGTACTGCACCATACCATGATGAACTAGACTGATTTCAGCATAGGTACCGGTATTGGTATCATCGGAACCGGTACTAGCATTCATTTATATAGTATTCGATCGACTTAAGGCTTTATATTTGTTGGTTTACTCAATCGGTTGTTGTACAGAGTGCGGGTGCTAGTAACGTACCAAAGCGATACCGAATTAAACTACATTTCCGCCACATCACACGAACTAAACCCACTAGTTCATTCATGCCTAAAATATACACTTACAAAGTAGTTCACGTTTGTATTTAATGGTAGAACATAACTATGTATGGCAATGAGAAAGATAATATAGGGGTAGCTTACTTGGTATAGGTTCTTGCCTTTTAGTAGGAGATCATAGGTTTAATCTCAAGCAAGGTGTAAATTAAAATAATTTGGTGTAATTTAAGAATGTGTAACCCTGGCTATTAAAAAAAGAATGTATGAATTCAACAAATTTAGTATATTTAATCATTTATAATTCAAATCGTTATTTGCGAGTATCTAGTGGTCGTGCATCACGAATATGTTTGAAATTAGTTAGGGTTTGTTTGTTTAGCTTGTAATAGGGCTTTTAATGGTTTAGACATTATACTGATTCAACACATAATGGTTTAGACTGTTTGTATTGCGAACAGATGTCTGAATGATTCAGACATTTACCTCTCAATGGTTAAGCATTATATTGAGTCTAAATGGTTAAGATCTCTAAGCTGAATTGGTCAAACATTTGCCTCTAAACGGTTACGTATTATAATGGCTATTAATGGTTTAGACCTCTTACTGGTTTATCATTGAACCATTCAGAAGTTGCCAAATAGTCCTTTATTGTTTGAATTTGAACATGATATCGATTTTTTTTCTAAAAAAAGCATTCGAGTCTTTAATACATTTAAAACAATTCTTAAAATTCAAAATTTTAGTTTAAATTGAGTAAAGGTCATGTAGTTTTTTTCTTAAAATAGTAATTATAGCCCAAATATATTATTTGTATCTAAACAGTGAGCTATTTTCTAAAAGTAAGGAATAGCCTAAATATATTAGAAAGCATATATGTATAATGGAAACCAAGAACACATTACATTTCTAACCAACGTAAACAACATGACATCAAAACTTCTATGTAGATGTGACTGTAGCTATAAAGTATATGGGTTAGACTCAAAGAGGTACTAAAGAAAAAAAAATAACTTAAATTTCACTCCATGAAACCACTAATCCATATATAAAAACATATTTTGATTGTAATAAATACTTTTTTAATTTACAACTTCCTTTTATTATTTAAAAACATATGATTTACCTTTACACTAAATCGGATACAGTTATGTTTAATTTAAATTAAAAAAGATATTCCTAATGGAAACAACAGTTGGAAATACGTCGTTTATTCCTTAGGGAAAAACCTGTAGGTAATATGCCAGTGATAATCTCTGTTGCTAACACGTGTCAATAACACGTCGGTAAATTCTTTTACTACGCCATTTATTTTTCTAGTTGTTAACATATGTCAATAATATGTCGGTAAATTCTTTCACCACGTTGTTTATTTTGAAAGAATATTGTTAGGTCCGAGTTTATAAGGTTTGTGATTATAAAATAAATAAGATCAAAACAATAATGAATTGTATAACAAAAGATTAATAATCACAAACGAGAACTCATCATCAACAATTGTTTTTCATTGATAATCCAAATGATTAAAAACGTTTTACAAAATATTGACTCTACAGACTCCCCCTCAACCGATCACTTAACAATTATGTTCGTACAAAAGAAAATGTGATATGTAGTGACAAATAGATCTTTAACAGGTGAGATCTATTTATACTAAGTACGAAAGCTTTATTTATGATTGGCTGACATCACCCTGATAGTGATATTTAACATTCCTAACAGAAAAGATTCCACATATGTTGCAAACATCTGTGCAAACTAACATCTTTTCTTACTAAGCTAAACACTTATAAAACAAGTATTGTTACAGTGGGAAGCATCTGTTTGTACTATCCTCTGTCCAAACATCTGTTAGGCCAGACAGATGTTTGGTCTTCTTTATCAGACCTTTTTGCTTTAACAGACTTTAGCCTTCAACAGTCCTTGTTTCTTCTTGAACAACGGTTCCAAAACTTTGATAGTGGTTTGCTTGTTTCAACGGATCCTCTGATTTAGATGTTCAAGATTCACTATTTTTTGGGAGAATCTGGTTCAAACTTCTGTTTACTTTTTGATCACTTGATCATGTTTTGACTTTTATATATCATTTGTTCTTTTGTAGGTCCAACAATTTCCCTCTACAACAGATGATGGCAAAACAAATGTTTATTTGATCAACCTTTATTCTTTTCAACCTACTTCTAAGTTGGGCTTTAAATTGCTTCTCAAATCTTTAGAAGCAAGTCATCATCATTCCTTTTGAGTGGAAGATCCAGTAGATCTTGTAGATCTTCAATTTTCAGGCTAATCACACTATTCATTCATTGAAGTCTTTTTCACTTCCCCACTTGTCCTGACCATTGTCAATTTATGGCTAGGTTTGTCTAAGATCCATTTTTGAATTTAGAGGCAAATGAAGTTACTGGGAGCGATGCTATTGGAAGAGGTGCAGGGATATGTTTTCTCAAAATTTGCCCAAGTAGCTCTTCTGGTCTGGCATCTAGATGCCCATACATGAGTTATTTTTATCGCTTTCTTCCTTATATCATCTTCATATTTCTTTTGATCTTCTACAAACATCTCCTTTTGTCTTTTGAGGTGGCTTCTACCCATTGAGCTGAACCTGAATCAACGTATTACAAACAAGGCCCACCTTCAGCGGGGGACTTCTCCTGAATACATATGTCGCTAAAAGTCATTTGTTTTATAGTACATTACTGACGGGTCAGGCCTACACGATCCACTTATTTGTAGTGTCGTTTTACATCTATTATTTGAGTTGTAGGTCACCTTGAATCCTTGTAGTTCTTACATTAGGCCTTCACCAAACCAAACATGAACATTTCATAACTTCTTTAACGTCTTTCAGTGATATTGTTTGCTTTCAACGTAACAAATTTGGTCGTAAACATGTTGGACAAAAGGTACCTTCTCATATGGAAAAAAACTCATATGCAAAAATGCACATGAAAAATATTATGTATGACATGTAGTTAATACATTGTATGTTCAATTAATAATAACATAGGTACGAAAAACATGCCATAGCAATATAATTCAAAAGGATTTACATGTTTATAAACCCCAAAATTGGATCAATACGACCTTGGAAATTAAGAAATAGTTTTTGAAATATGGATTTTTTTATGCAACAAACTTTAAATATTCTATAAAACCTAGTATCTAGTATCATGTAGGTAGTTTATACTCTCAGGCAACCAAGAACCGTCTTTGGTCTTGAGATCGTCAGCTTCAACAAAAGTGTGTGTGTGTGTGGGGGGGGGGGGGGGGGTGAGAATATGGAACTACGGTTACATCTCAACACATTTGACACATTATTTAATCCATCCTGATTCGTTAATTTTGTCACATCTTATATATAGGACTATCAATTTAGTTATTAAAAATGGCCCTTGTGCTTGTAAGTTTAACAGGAACACATTGTATTTAGTAAACAAAAAGAACGAGTTCGTATTGTATGAATCGAACTAGATTTGTTATGGGCCTTGAAGACCATTGGTTGGTGTTCCGTTTTTGGATGGGTTTATTTGCGCATTTTCTAGCTATAGCCTATAGGTAGGTTTAGTAAAATTCTAACATGTAATAGGTTGGGGCCAACTGACTGAGCTTATTGTAAATGTAAAATCCACTATATGGGTTGGGCCAGTTGACTATTGCAAGAACAAATACCATAGCAAGAAAACATAACTTTTATTTTTAATTTGCCATAAAAGTTAATTAACTCATTTTTTTACTAATTTAACTCATATTGTTTAAATAAAACCTTTAAAGTAAAGCTTGAAGCAACCACCACTTGTGACCTAGTGGTAGAAGGTTTGGTTTTACTAGTGGAGACCCAAGTTCAATCACCACTTGTGTCACTTTTGGTGGTTTAAGGTAGTAAAGGATTTGAGCAAGGCCTTGTCTGAGGTTATCAGTTCGAATCCCGAGCCCACACAGGTTTTCGTCTCACCATGTGTTACGCTAGAGGGTTCTACTCCTGTGGTGGTACAAGGACTGTCAAGTGGCAGCCGGCGGTATGGTTTTACGGGGGAACGCCCAAGCCAAACTCTGTAGCCAGCGTGGACCCATTTAAGATAACATAATCTGGCCGGAATGGGCAACAGGTTTCTCCAATTTGAGAAGTGTGGTGGCCAAAAACAAGAAAGTCGTCGATCCAAAAAAAAAAAGTAAACTTGAAGCGGGTTTAAGAGTGCAACCGGCTGTTTTGCTTATATGGCACTAATTTTCTTTAAAAACACAAAGAGAATGTTGAGTTTGACATTAATTTAACAATACAACGTCGTGTCATGTTTACGATGCATATTTTTAACATTCAATTGTAACCTAATTATAACAGGAAGAACAAACCTGACGACTTGTATGAGTATGGATGCATAAGTTCGGATGCATGGTAACACACGTAAAACATGTGTTTATGAAAACATACCCGTATTCGTCTTAATGGTTTCGATCGATGTAAAATACTTATCGTTTGCCATACCGAGTGCCATGTTATAACGAACCGAATTGATATCGACCGAAAGGCCGCGCCGTGTAGCTCGTGGACTCTTACTAGTTGCATACAATCCTTTAAGAGAAAAATACCCAAATACATGGTCTAGGACTCTTTTGAAATTGATAAGGCATGTGAATCTCTAAAGAAAGAATTAATAATGTAAGATTATATATTTAATCTAGTAGTCATTATTATCATTTATATAATATAGATTAAAATATAATTACACCTTATGATATCTTAGTTGGTAGTTGTTGATGGATCGATTTACCCTTATTAACTAATAAGATTTCCTCTTGGATGTATTTAAGGAGATTACTATAGAATGATTAATAACATCAAATTCCTCCTCCTCCTCCTCTCTCTCTCTCTCTCTCCATTTACGAATTCATAACCCTTGTGAATTGGACTACCATCAAAAACATATAATCTAAACAGGAACCAGATCACGCTTACTAGCATGTCAAACTCCATGGTTGCGTCTGTATCTTGGCCATTTGCTGACATGTCTACTGTAACAGGTATTGTTTACACGTTTTCCATTACATATTAACAAAATTGATCAACAAACGAGAGATATAATTATGTCATCAGAAAGAAACCTTTTATTGCAATAGTAAAAGAGATTAGAATGTGTCTTATGAGGAAGAACTACAAAATAAACAAATAAAATCTTAAAAATGCGAAGAACTAGGAGGTAGAATATAACATGTTGGTAAAAAGAAAAAAAGTCAAGGTAATGATTATTTATCTATGTGTAAGGAAACAAACACAATTCTGTACTAGGTGAACTTTTAATTGTTTGTATCCATGAGGGAAGCGACGACAATGTGGTCGGGGTGAGGGATGTGTGTATATGAGGCCTACATTGTGGCAAAATTGAGCTTTCCTTGTATGCCTTCGATGACTCCAATCCTTGGGGTTTCCTTGTTGACTAAATTGGGCCTTCATTGTTGGTTTAATTGGGCTTTTCGTTTATTAAATGTGGCAAAACTGGGCTTTCCAGTTATATACTTTAATATCACAAATGATAAATTTTAGTTCTCGGTAATTTAAGAACGTCATGCAATCATTTTCGTTGGTTTGTTATTCTATTTTTATTTTTTTCATATAGTTTTTCGTTTGTCATACACATTCATGACATTATATCCAATAATCAAATAAGCAATCAAGATTATATTCATCATTGCATACATTTAAACACAACTTGAAACACATTATCTATAATACAATAAGCAACTTTGCGTGAATATAGGTGAATAGTATTTAACTTTGATTGATCAATTCTTAATTCTGGGATTTTCAATAACAAATGGTATCTACAAAAGTGAAATGACATAGTTATCAATACTGTTGACACATGATTGGGAATAACATTATTATAACAATATTTAATTGATGTAAATTCTTTATTTGATCATTGACATATAAAGAAAAGGTATTATCATAAGAATGATTACAAGTAGTGTAGTGGGGAATGATTTGACAATGTCAATAAAAGAAGTAGGAAAAGAACAAGAGCCAAAACCTCCCTGGAGGAAAGACTGCGGCACCATCACACAAAGCAAACTCCTTTCTTTTTCTAGAAAAAAAGGTTATGCTTTGCTTTTACATAATCACACCTGCTTTCTTATCTTAAATTTATACACTTTTTTTTTCTGTAAATAGAAAATAACTATTACAATTACTGTTTTTACTTATAGCACATGATTGTTTGTATTAAAGTTAAAGCAAATGATTTATGAAGAAGCTATATATACCATAATGAATGTTCTCATTTTTACCTGGTTGGGCGAAGGGATGCTCGTCCAATTAATACTAGTCCTTTGAACCGAATAATCATGAAGTCTACTCTTTAATATTGACAAAGGGGTGTCTAATTTAGCTTTTTTTAATGGCTAATCTAAACTTAATTATTACTTTGATTCACATATAAAAATATACGTAGATGTGTGATGTGTCTATACATATAAAAACATAAACTTCACTATAATTACGCTCCTTGTAAGCAATTATTACGCTCCTTCAATTCTTCAATTGAAAGATGTAAGATACGATATCGAATGTACCGGTACTGAAAATACAGATTCTGAAAATTGCCAAAATTGGGTACCGGTATTGAAATATTCGGTAAGATACGATATTTGAGGGTAAATATCGGTATTATACCTGTACTGTACCAAACCAAAGAACCAATCTTGAAAACTTCAAAAAGTGGGTACCGAATTGATACCAAAATTTATTGGTACGGTACCATTCACCACCAGTATTTTTTGGTACCAGTACCGATATGCTCATCTATCCCTATTTTCAACTGATCATAAACTTGTTTAAATTTTCAATGACGACATTTCTTATGTTTAATTCAATTAAATACTTGGTAAGTTATTGTTTTCTTTAGATTATAAAACTAAAGTACGATCTTTGTTGTTGTTGGTTCCAATAACTAGAACTTGAAAGATTTTGTATGCTCTCTTCTTAGATATTCGACGCACGTGAAAAAACACTAATAACCAACAGAATGATGCACACTATTGTCAGGTGCATTTCAGGTAATGTGGTTAATTCCGACAACAAAAACTACTTCTTGGTCTTGTACCATGGGAGATATATGCGTTCATAGAGGAGAAGCGAAACCTTTTTTAAGGAAACCATATTCCAGACAAGTGATCTTAACGATTCCTCCCTGTATTTTGTTTATTTTCACTGTAACTATAATATAATATCCTTTCTAATCATATTTGTTTTTCCATTTGTATTGTAATTTGTTTCTAGATTCTGAACGATATCCCTATAGAATGATACTCAATTGAACATATATAAAACACCACGAGAGAAACTAAAAAAATACTCGGAACACCCTGATTACATATTTCAAACAAAAATGTAAAAAAAAAAAACCTAACTGAAGTTTTATTAGATCTAGACTGAAACAAAGGAGGCCTCCATCATCAACAAATCTCTTACGGCGCATTTGGTTCACAAACTTTTTTTATGGAATTGAAATTTGTCAAAGGAATTAAATATGAAATAAATGAATTTGGAATTCAAACATTGCAAAAGGAATGGATTTTAAGGTAGCGTTTGTAATACAAAAATGAGAGAAGGATTGGAATGAAAAATGTTGTTTGGTTGGTCAATGAAATGGAATCACATATTACACAAGGATTCTCATTCCTCTAAACGCCTCAAATCACCCCTCCCCCTATTGATTCCATCCTATCTTTCATCCTTCATCACCACGACCACTGAAAGTCCTGGGGACCTCTTAGGGATCGATAACACATTACTCTTGATTGAAATGGAAACAATAAACATGAGGGACAGACGAAGTAGGAAAACTCTTAATTGATATAACCGTCACAAATTACATAAACAAAAGAGTACGCATCCAATCTCTAGAAACCTCATCACTAAGACCTGTACACAAAGTCCTCACACACAATGACACGTATATACACAGTTTTCTCTCATGCTCTCAAGCTACTCATGCTTAGAATGCTTAGTTACAAAGATACAACACGTGTATTGATGCCCTAAAAGTAGTCTAATAAAAGCAATTGAAATTCACCTAATTCTAGACTTAAAGTAATACTTTAGACTCCTAAACTCGAACCCACAAGACTCTCTAATTACGTTAACGACTCTATTTAAACTAAATTGACACACTTACTTTATTTTATGTTTGGGGGGGGGGGGTTACTAAAACTCCTAAATTTATAATTAAAATAATATTAATTTAACTAAGATGAATTAAGATGGACTTTTGGATCGGAGATTTAATTCAAGGATGGTGGAATGGCTACCTAGGTTAGATACCTTATTACTATTGAATGGGTCTTTTAATTGATTAATAATGTGATACGGAACCGGGATCTTAAAATAAATCATAAGGAATACCGAACAGGACCTCCGACCCTTATCGGGAAGACACCTATGATATCCTTAAGGTAGTTGGGCATACCGATTTATAAGATTTCCTTTCGGTTATCTAATATTAAATAAAGTGTCTAAATTAGCTAGCTATCTCTCAATAGGGAGCCTAGACTAACCAAGGTTCTTGATTTGGTTTAACCGACTCAAATATGGCAAGTAAACTAAAACGGTTTTTCTCAAAACCTAATCCTAGCAATTTACCTATTAAATTCAGTTAATAAATTATTATTTCTCAATAATTAAATTTAGTATAATGTTTAGGTTTAATTATATTTTTCATTCAATTGTTCTACGGTTTATTGGCCAATTTCCCGAACGATTACCCGAACCCGTCAAGACTCGACAATCAACATAAACCTATTCTATGAAAGACTTTCAACTAGATTCATGTGAAAAAATAAAATAATCAATAATTAAATCAAATTATGCAAATACACCAAATCAAACAACCATAGTTTACTACTTTATCAAAAATCCTATAAACACATTGAATAGTCAATAAAAATCCAAACTTTCGTAATAAGTCCTCAAAACCTAGGTAGCAAAAGTGAATCTAGCCAATAATCATTGGTTTAAACATAATTAAAGCAAAGTTAAAAACTGAATTCATCAAAACAAAGCACAAGGAAGCTAAAGATTAAGAAAATCAGTAATAAAACCCGTGATTTCTTTGATCTCTATGCTCTTAGCTTCAATCCAATGATTCTCCAGCAACTTGAACCCAAAACTTAGCTCCAATCTCCATAATTTTGCCTCTAAAACTCCAAAGTTCGTCCAATTCTTTGTAATTAGAATTAAACTCTAATTATATAACCTTTTCAACACAAATCTGATAAGTTTTCGAAACATTCTGACCAAAATGTCCTCTCGCCACCCCCGAGAGGCACCATGCTACCGATCGCGCCCCGTGACCGTGTCACACCCTGGATTTTCAACACAATCCAAACACCGGTGGGCCCGGGTAGGGAATACTGTGATGTCAGTTGATATCATCATAGTCAATTAAACATGGCACAACGAAAGTCTTGGAGTTAAATTACTATTACAAACCAAATGTTCAAAGTATTAAAAATAATATACAGGTGGCTCGTAATAGAAGATCCATAGACAGATCGTAAAATGTACAAAAGTGTATAACAGACTTTAGGGCAGATCTAGGATTTGCAAGATCCTCATATCACTACCGAGCAGCTTCTACCCTATTTCGTATTGTACCTGCAAGCTTAGTCTTTTGAAAATACGTCGTCTTTTGCTGGTAAATACACCCAACTGACTCATTTTTAAAACATTTGAAAATTGTTTTAAGTGCACATGGCACAAAATCTTTTATAACTTGGGAAAGTTACTTCGCAACCTTGTTAACAGATTCACATGTTTGTCCATACATACAGGGCCGTTGCGAAAACTGAGACATGATTAACGTACACACCACTTATGAACTCACGAAGGAGTTATCCCCACCTTTGTGGGTAAGTTTTTAGCATGAGCGTCTGTCAGGTGTATGCCTACATCCCGTGCTTAGGTCGTGGTCATTATCTAATGTAATGAGCCGAGGATATCCAGGACTCGGTAGTTAACCCCCGATGCTTAAGTTATCAAACAAAACTGATTAAAACGAAATATCCAGATTTACTAGCCACAATCTGGCATTCGATTGATCCCATTTCCGACCAAGCAGTAATAGTTTACCGTAACCCAAGCCCGTATAGGGGAAATAAGTCGAGAGTATTTACTTGAGTTCGTCTTGATTTAAAATGCAAGATTTAATATCTCAGCCGTATCCAGAATGAACTAAGTGCAGATAGCATTTACCGGAAGGATCTAGTCTGGATTATGACAGAAGCTAACCAATTAAATGCTAACGGTCTTATATAAGTCATAGACTTAGACCGACTAACGTACATAAACAATAACGGTAAAATAGCTGGATTAAGCGATGACCGGATAGAATGTATTTTAAATCCAACAAGTACTTTGACTTGTATAATATGGGCAAACCATAAACATTATGGATTTTGAGACTAAAATGTCAAGGTTAAACCTATTTCGGTTAATTTCCGTAAACTAGTTACATATACTTAACCGTACGTATATCAGCGATATCGGGGAACCGGATAAGTCATGGAAAAGTTCTTTATGTCATTATACAATAAGTTGTAATATCAGTAGGATATCAACTTCCATGCCGTTAAGGTTTTAAAACGAAGCTATGCCTCATAAGGGCGTTTCGGTAATTTCATACCTTGTAAAAGGAACTTGAATATATTTTAATGTTATATAATGATAAGTATTCTAGGAAAATGTTTAATTTATGATATAATATCAGTAGGGTATTGATTATATGTGTAATTTATCTTTTATGACCAAACTATGCACCGAATGGGCATTTTGGTCATTTTACACATAGTATGATAGTTTATTTGGGATTCCAAGTTTATCTCATATACCTACTGTAAAAATATTTTAAATAAGTTTTAAAATCAGTAGGTAACAAGTCTTAATTGATAAATATGGTTTAAAACCATACTATGCGCCGAAACGGCGCTTATGTCGTAAAATGACGAATTGTGCGGTGTTTAATGAAAACTGATGTTAAAATCAGGTTTATATGTTTTAGATATGTTATTTAATATAACATCAGTAGGTAAAATATTTGATATGAAAAGGTATGATTAAAACCGTCTTATGAGCCACAAGGGCGTTATTGTCATTTATCGACATAATACAAGGACTTGTTCATAAACTCAGTTTATAATCTGATTTGACATCCCAAATAACCATACTTATGATACTACATCAGTAGGTAATTCATTTTCAAGTTCATTATCGTTTAAACCTTATTTTATATGAAAAGGGCATTTTTGTAAAAATGGCATAATTATGGAACTTGTGCATAAACTCATATTCTGATTATGATCTTGTAATATAACCTCTGGGGGTTATGCTACATTATATTACGATCATAATGAAACCTTAGATCAATAGCTAACTAATTTAAATCGGGTCAGAATCGAAAGTCAAAGTAGATGTCAAACTTTGCGACTTTCGGTTGCGAAGCGACCCTAGAACTGAAGTTGACGAGCGGAACATGTTCTTACATGTTCTAATAATTATTACCAACTTGTTTAAGTTTCTAAACATGTTTCATAACATATATAAGCTCAGATTATGATATTTCCGAAAAATGGCCTGTTTGACTTTTTAATCTTTATACTTTGACCCGACAATTGGTCTAGCAAACGTGATCTTTAGGAGGTGCCCTTAATAGGGACTAACACCTACCTTATTACGATCACTTAGCCATGTTCGTTACGAACAATGGCTGGACCATAATGGTCTTAACTGAAAGTCAAGGCGTTTTCTGTAAAACGCTTGACTTTTGGCTAAAAAAGCCTATAAACGAAAATGCAAGAGAAAGGAACACTTACAAGTGGTTCCTAGGATGCAATAGAACTAAGTTGGATGCTCCTTTCAGTTAGGAACTTCCAGAGGAGGGTGATAGAATGAGAATGAGAAAGGTGCAAGTTCAAATGGTGAATGTTGGCGCATATTTATAGTTGAGAGCTTGCAGGAGGTGATGCCAGGTGTTAAGGGGTGTTAGAGGGAGCTTACAAGTATCCTAAAACGTGGCATAGTAGTTTGGAAGTCCATGGTTTCGAATCAAATGGTTTTTGGCAACATGTGTGGAGGCCAATGCGATTTTCTGCAAATACAGGTCTCTGGTGGGTCGCGAGAGACATGGCCAGGGTCTCTCACGCCCCGTGAGCGTCTAATGGCTACTTTCAAAGTTTGTCACATTTAGCCCCCCAACTTATAAAACCTCCTATAACACCTTTATAGCATATTTAGCCCTCCGTAACTAATATTTGGCGTACCCGGGAGTATGCCCGAACATTGTCGAGCTCTCGGTTTGTTAAAAGGTCACTCAGAGATATGGATTAACATGTTGTCACTTTTAACCCCTCCATTATTCAACTTTCACATATTTACAGAATTAACCTCTCTCGTCCAACAAAGTGGCGCGTATGAGAGTTAGGACCTCGTAAAGGATCACTCAGAGGCTCAGTATAACCATGTTGACTCCGATGTCACTCAGAGACTGGGCATGTTGACACAAATGGTCACTCAGAGGCCAAGTTTAAGCATGTTGACACTAATGGTTACTCAGAGGCTATGTTTTAAGCATGTTGACACTAATGGTCACTCACACGCTCGGTTTATGCATGTTGACATCAAAAGGTCACTCAGAGACTTAGTTTAAGCATGTTGACACTTTTAGTCCCTATTAGTCTTTAACAGACTTAAAATAAAAATACAACACGTGTCACTATATTATTGGACACGATTTTACGAGGTGCTACAGACCGGGTTTATTTTATCCGGGAACTTATACTCCTCTCGCTGGCCGCGAGACAGATGCCTTGGGCGGTCACGGGCCGCTAGAGGGTCTTTCCCCCATTTTACGATTCGTTTCCTCTCTTGGCTTCCAATTACGATCCGGCTCGGTTTCCTTCAACACTTCAGCTAGTTTTCTCCTCTTTTCAGCTACTTCCACAAACCAAGACCTGCGAAACGTATTTGGATTAAAAGTATATATATTCTTGTAAAACTGAAACGAATATTAACTAAATAATACAAACTATACACGATAAATAGATGTATTATTCAACACATCATGTATTTATACTAACAAAACACTAAACCCACTAATTAGAAATGCCGAGAAATAGCATATCTAGCTAAACTCTCTATTTTCATGAACCCACTAGGCTTAACGGGTTTGTTAGTTAGACCCGCTAACAACCATGAACATGCTAAGTATGCTAAACCCACTAACTAATAGCGTGTTTATCATACTTAAACCTGCTAACACATGGTGTTTTCACAGAATTGATAAAGCCACCATTACCAGTCAGGATACTGCACTTACAGATTTCCCCTTAATTGTTGCTATCAATTATGTCTAACATTGATAATCATCGGTCCGAAAGTACTGCATCTACAGACTCCCCTTGACTGACGATATAATGTCTTCAATCTTCTTTGGCAAGACTTGATCTTCTGCTAGTGCACTATGATGTTCAACCTTTTTGATAAAAGACTTGTTCTCGATCACACTTGAATGGCCGCTTTGAGAAACTTGATGAATCTAACATCAAACATTGTAGTTCTCCCCCTCAATCTCCTCTGAATCAAGTTAAAACAAGCCAACCTCCACAAGGTATCATCACTCCATCCTCTGATCTTCTAACTTAACTAGCAAAAGATAAAGCAGTCTAATTTCCAATGTTTAATATCAAACACTTCAAGTTCCATAAAAACGAAGAATTCAGTTCGATAAGTTAATAACAAGCTGGATTATGAAAACGTGAACAGCTGCCAAAATTCGATCTTCGTCTTAACCCAGATGTGTCAAAGACTTCGTCTCGTATTTTCTTATTCATTCTCGTATTTTCATGACTCTACCAATTAACCGATGCTTTTCCTATCCGACCCCCCTTTCAAGGTAAGCACCTCCAAATTATTTCAAGAATCCACCTAGTAGCCAACTTGGAAAGAGGACCATGAACGCTAATCATCTCTATTATAACTGACATATGATAAAGATTCAATCTTCAACTAATCGTCAAACGATACATCAACTTCATCACAAACACACTTGACTAAAACACGAACACCTTTTGACAAAATCGAGAACACATATTTTGTAAAGAAACATAAATTTCTACAAAATTTTTACCCCCGTTCTTTGCAAAAACTCCCAAATTCAACAAAACTCCTTTTTTTCTCTTTGAACCTCCAAACTCTACCCATGAAACAACCCTTGAATCAACTAAGAAGTCCAACCAGGTAGAGTTCTAACATACGGCCCAATTATTAACAATAACCCCTGACCTAATATTCTTGTGGTCCATTTATCGATCATGAATTCCTAACCCGAAAATATTTACACAAACCTCAATAAACTTGCTAACACACTAAACCCGCTAAACAGGTAAGTACGCTAAAAGGTATTAAACCCTCTAACACTAGGTAAACCCTCTAATCTATTCATAAACTCACTATTCCATTAAGTATGCTAAGCTTAGCATACTTATGCTAAATCCGTTATTTCCCAAGAGTATGCTAATATTAACATACATATGTTAAACCTGCTAATGACCATAAGTATGCTAACAATCTAAACCCGCTAACAAATAGCATAATCAGATGGTTAAACCCACTAAAGTGCAGTTACTAACACCTAAACCTGCTAATGATGGTTACTACTCAAATAAACTTGCTGAATACGAATCCGAACTCAATTTTAACTCTCAACTCTCGAACAAACCCTTCTAACCATCTCATTTTAATCCAATTGATAAAAGAAACACACTGAATTTCAATTGTATAAGTTGTCTGGTGGAAATAAACACCTAATTAAGAGCCAGTGGTGATTCGAAAGGTGGTTAGTCCTTTTGGAATCGAGAACCAAAGCTCTGATACCACCTGAAAGCCCTTGGGACCTACTAGGATTGACATATATCAAACACATCACTCTTGATTTAGAGGGAAACAATAAACATGAGAGATAGAAGAAGTAGGAAAAATCTTTACTAATATAACTGTCATAGATTACATAACCGAAAGAGTATATATCCTACCTCTAGACAATCTTGTCACTGAAACCTGGATACAAAGTCCTTTCACAAACAGTGACACGTATACACATAGTTTCCTTCCCATGCTTGGAATGCTTAGTTACAAATGAGATACAACACTTTATTTATATTAACAAAACACTAAACCCACTAATTAGATATGCTAACAAATAACATATCTAGCTAAACCCTCTAATTTCCATAAACCCACTAAGCTTTGTGGGTTTGTCAGCTAATCCATTAACAACCATAAACCTTCTAAGTATTTTAAACCCATTAACTATTAACGTGTTTATCATACTTAAACCCGCTAACACATGGTGCATTCATAGAATTGATAAAGCCATAGTTACCAGGCAGGATACTACACTTACACCCACCCGCCACTGCCACTGCCACCACCACCCACTACTGCTACCCACCACTTCCAACGCCACCCACGAGCACCACTACCATTGCTCCAACCACCACTGCCACCCACCATCACCACTCACTATTGATTTTATTCCATCGTCTTTACATGCCTACCAAACAACACAAAATAATGATTAATTCCACTCTCATATGGTTACCAAACAAGACAATGGAATGGTAATAATCCATTGTATTCCTTTGTCCATTTCATTTCTTCTACTATTCCATTACGCCATACTAAACGGACCCTCAAGAAATTGGAAAAAGGTGTGGGTTGGTTGGATCAAGTTTAGAGGTTGCGGGTTAAGTCAAGACATTTTGGGTCAGTGACAGTCCTATCCGGTTCGAGATGATGCGAGTACGCAGCAGGTGGGGGTTAAGAAGGTGCTCATCAACGACTGTCTGGGCGAGGTCAAGACGTTGAAGGTCGACGACAGATTAGGTCAAGACAGCTCGGGTCGATGGCAAACTTTGTCGGGTTGACGGCGGGTCGGGTCAGCAGTGGGCCGGGTCGGCGGCGGGTTAGACCATTTTGAGTCGATGGCGGTCTAGATTAGGTAGAGATGTTGTGGGTGGGAGACGATATGGGTCGGTGGCGAGCTAGGTGGGTGGAGACTGTGCGAATCAGCTGGGGAGCAGGTTGGGTCGAGATGCTGCATGTCAATGGTGGTACGACTAGGGTCAAAACGGTGTGATTGTCGTCTGAGTGGTGGTGGCAAGGTCGGTGATGGATGCGACGAGTGTGTGATTGAAGATTTCTATATTCTTGGTTGAATTCCAGTACATATTGGAAGGATTTAATTTTTTCATATGAGGGAATTAGTTTCCATTCCAATTCTAATTGCAATTCTTTTACAAACAAACACTTAAAAATCAAATTAAAATTCCAGTTACAACAAATTATAAGATACAAACACATTATAAGATGAAACTCATATTCTAATTTCTTTAAATTTCATCGTAAAACAAAATCACGCAATTCTTGTGGAACAAATCAAACAATTAAATCCATAAAAACAAATTACAAGGAATAATAGTGGATGGTGACATCGAAAACCCTACGAAGGATCAGATGGGGGTTTGAAACTAATGTTGTTAAATATTTATGGTGGCACATACTATTCTTGTTAAACAAATACTCGATTTAGCAACCTAAGTAATATCATCCTCATATCCATCTAAGATATTCTAAATAATTGAATTTAGAGGTAGTCAGGTAGCTGTGAGCAGCATCTACAACTAAGGGTGTTAACCGGTTCGTGTTTCAGAAAATTTTAGTTTATTTAAATCGGTTTATTCAGTTAGGGATTTTACCTGGCTTAATTTAAACCAAAAATATTGAAACTGAATCTGAACACTTTATTCGCTCTTGATTTCAAACCGAATAGAAATCCGAGTTTGTTATTCAGTTTAGTTTTTTTTGTCAGTTTTTCATAGGTTCGGTTTTGATTTAATTGGTTTCAAACCAAATATTGAGCACCCCTGTCTAAAACAAAACTCACGATGGCGAGTGAGGAAGTTAGAAGATTGAATATTATGGTCACATATCATAGTTGTCGAAGGCGCAAGTCACAGTCTAGGCGCAAAAGTTGAACCTTGGGCCTCAACACAGGGCCCTTAAAATGAGGGTTGTTATAAGCGAGACACATAGTATGAAATGAAATTTTTTGGGGTTTTAGACATGTTTAGGCTCTTTTAGGTTGATTTTTGGTCGGAATAATTGTTTCAGACCTATTCAGATGATTTTCGGTCGGAATGTGGCCCGAGCTTGTCCTGAAAAATACGGCTTAGGGCCTGAAAGGGGAGCTTTGAAGCGAGACTCGGAGACTGCCCCGGGCCTAAAAAGTGCACCTAGGTGCACACCTTGGTAAACCTTGAAAACAGTCACAGATGACACCTAGGGTAGAAACATTGGCTTTTCAACTAATGCTTGGCGGAGCTTGTTCACGGCATGAACCTTGTCATCGCATGCATATAGAGTAAAACGAAGAGACGGGTGGAGTATGTTAAGATGAAGGGACTTTTGAGGACTTTTTATTTGTTTTTTAATGAAAAAATTAAAATAGAGAGTTTACATTAACTCAAAATCTATAAGCGGATTCCCTTAGTGTTAATGATTAAGACGTTACAGTTTGACCAAAATGAGGATAAACTGATATACAAAGAAAACAAAGCAATTATGTAAATAAGACTTACAATTGGGGTGTCGATCTAATTTTTTGAACGAAGAAGACACACGCTCTAAAATCTACTACTAAAATCTATATATTGCCCGATTTGTAGGACTCAAATGTGCACCACTTCAACAAGGATAAACGCTTGGTAACATTTAGCTAAAAAGTTACCCAGAACATCGATCTAGTTAACTCTATGTATAAAGTAAAAACAAAATTTTAATCTTGTTTAAGATAACTTTTATTTATCGGTAAACAAGTTGAAAAGGCAAAATTGCTGTAAAATTCTTATTTGAACTTTATCACTTATATTTTGAATTGTATGTAGTTATCATTACACAATATAATACTTGTATATCGTTATCAAACTTTGATATTCGTCTGTCTTTTTCTTTTTGTATTTGGTATTTAGTATTGTTGTTTTATAATGAGATTTATAATAATACAGTTACCAAAGATTGAAGTGAGGGGGAATCTTGTTTAGGGAACATTGACGCTATGGTTCAATCAAGCTTGAAAGAATAGTTATTCTATAATTGTTTCACATCTCAAGTAGGTTATAACAATGAAAAATAAGTATAATGTCACGAGAAAGATGTTTGAAGATCGTTTTGCTAGGGCTTGTACTTGAACACATAGTTCACTGGTTAGTTCGGGACTATATCAGGGAATACTTCAACGGATTAAAAATCTATACGCACCTAGTCGTGTCTATGTGACGAACGCACCACTAGTCTAGAGTTGTTGCCGCTCTTCCGATGAGTCCAAAGCAGGATGAAACCAATGACCTAGATGAAGAGGGACATGGATTAGCTTATCCCGGGTAACTAGGGATGCCACATAGAGCCTTGAAAGACAAACATGTGACAAAGTGGTGTTAAAACAAGTTGATTCTCAGATACTTTGAAACATTGACAATTAACCAAATATGCTTAAACTAGACGAGTATAGTTAATCATTGGTGGTGAGAGCAGACCAAATATGGGGTGCCTCAACGATGCTCTTTGTAAGCCTCGAGTACGGGATCGTGAGCTCCGCCCTAGTTTAGTCATTGTGAAGCCTTTCGTAATTGTGTTAAAAAACTAAGGTCCAGCAGTGCCATAACAAGATATAACAAGATTGAAGGTTGCTACATCCTTCAGGTCCCCATATTCCTAAAAGTAGTGGCAAAACATTGGCGCCACCTAAATCAACTGATGCACCACCCTTGAACCGATCTGGATGACGGTCGTTGCTGTTGTGCTACTAAGTGTCCTACCCAACCAAAGTGAATTATAATCTAATGGGTGAAGATGCATTATCCAAGGCTACATATAAGTAATGGGATTTCGAGAATTCCAAATGATGCGCATGAAATGGTGGTAAGAGTGTCAAGGGCCAAATGTTCGAAGATCGCTTGGCTAGGGTCTGTACCTGAATGATTGACTTCACTGGTTAGTCCGAGACTTTATCAGGGATGGCCTTAGCGTTTAAAAAGATGTACATGACTAGTCATGTCTATCCGACGGATGCACCACTAGTCGAGAATTATTGTCTCTTTCCTGACGAGTCCAAGGCAAGGACGGATCTAGTGACCCAGATCAAGAGCGGGACATATTAGCTTATCCCAAAGAAACAAGGGACACCACACGGGTCCTCGAAAGATGACCATGTGATGATAACCTATGATAATTTGATGGAACTATTGTTTTTTAATGATTTAGTGTACTAATACAAGTTTAAAGTATCACATAACTTTAGCATATACTTATTATTAAGTTTTTCAAAGGCTAAATTAAATAAAAAAAAGGTGAGAAGCAACTAGAAAGTGACAATGTCCAATGAAAAACAAGTGGGAAGGGTAGTGTCATCCAAGAGAAAAAAACTCAATACGCACATGCTAGGAAATATGCACATCCAAGTCACATGCTATTTCCTCCTATTTTTTAATGTCCATAACTTTTTTTATACGTCATTTGTTTTTTAATTATACCATAAAATTGAGCGTTTTATGATTTTTAATACAAGTACCATATTGTTATATTTAAAAAAATTGAAAACCCAACTGTGTATTACACAATGGACATAATGTAAAAGACAATGTGTATCGATCTAAAAACACAATGGAAAGTAGACCAAAAACACAATTTATGACAACAAATAAAAGACACAATAGACATAACATAAAACACAATTGATGACAGTAGATAAGAGACACAATGGACATCATACTAAAACACGATTGAAAAACAAATGAACATACAAAACATAATGTACAAACAAATAAAAACACAATTGACAACAAAATAAAAACACAACGGACAACATATTAAAACAAATTGATAGCAGACTAAACACAATGACCATAACTTGTAACATAATATATAGAAAACTCACCTAGTTGGAAAACACAATAATCGGAACCAATAACACAATGTATAGAAAACCCAAATATAATACCATCTTCATTGTGTTATAGATTCTGATAAAAACGCAATTGACATAACTTAAATTAACATTGTGTTATAAGTTTTGATAGTAAAACAACGTATAGAAACCCTAGTAAAAATGTAATGATCAAAACCAAGTATTATAATTTTTTATTTTTTATTTATATAGCAATATTATATTTATATTAAAGATAATAAATGCTCGTTATTATTGTGAAATAAAAAAAAATATCCCATGAAAAAGTTATGAACGTTTTAAATTGATATGGGAAATTAATAGTTGTCTTGAATGTAGAGAAAGAAAGTCAATAAATATAGGATTCATTTATGCCGTTTCACTATTTTTCCCTAAACCTAATCTCAACCTTTCAAGTCTAAGATCAATTGACTAAAATTCTTTTTACCCTTCTTATTTATTTTGCACATTAGTTTTCGTAATATATATTAAAATGCTATGACGGTATTTAGAATAATGTTTTTTTATCTCTCTACTTTCAAAACACGCTTGCTTTTAGATTTCTTGATTCATATACTATCGCTTTTAAACTAACTGTGTTGGCTATTTTTTTCAATCTGATATACATTATAACAACGATGAATTAGGGCAGATAATGAGTCGAGCTAAGTCAAGGCCAGCTTGAGCTCAACTCAAATTCAAACCGAGCTAACTCAGCTCAGCTTAAATTTAAAATCGAGAGTTAGATCTCAGCTCGAAATGGCTCGATCCAAACAAAGAAACAATCTCTTTACGGTTCTAAGCATCCCAAAAAAGCAACTAAACTTAGCCAAAGGGCAAAAAATGCGAACATATTACAATCAAAGGTGGCAAATATGCAAGTAAAATTTATAACCCTCTTAATTGGGATCACATTGGCTTTTATAAACTGATTGTTATCTCAAAAGTTATTTTTCCATCAACGTGGGACAAAAACAAATTGATTTCCTCAGGACATGGTTCTTCTAAGTTTTGGTCTTATATAATGCATTTTTATGGTAAGACAAAAGTCCAATGAAGAAAATGATGAATGCCAACTCTTTTGCTTGATTACATCCCAATAAATTGGAATATCATATGCAAAGTGGAGTGGTGAATAATATGGCCATATAACACTGCTGAAAGCCATATATATATATATATATATATATATATATATATATAGGGTAGAGTTCTAGAGTGAACAACATGCCAAGAGTGAACTGTGTGAACTGATATGAACCATTGATTTTTATCATCTTGATATTTTGATTAATGGCATGATGGTAATTATTGGGTTATTTTTTTTATTTAATTTAATTAATAAGGATATGTATGTAATTACACATGGAAAATATAAAAACTGGAAACTGAATAGTTTCCATATGTTCACGAGAGAACCAATTCCTTTAGAATATGAAATTTAGTTTCCATATATTCTCGATTCCGGCAATTAAGTACACATGTGTAAATGATTGTACAATAAATGATTCACATATTAGAAAACTTAGTGCATACTGTACACACTTATTACACCTGTGTACAGTTCTATAGATAGTTAAGTGCACAGTTATGCATTAACACTAGTTGGCAGTTTTTGTACACATGTGTACAGTTCGGTATATACTAATAACACATGTGTATAAATTTGTATATACTACAGTACACATGTATACATTTCAAAGAAGGATGCGCATATAATATGTATTAAACAAGAACATACGTATATTCATCTTAAAATTATGATACAAAAAACAGAAGAACAAACCTAGGTGATCCATTGTTGTAACGAATACGTTGTCATTACTCGGATCGTAGTCATGATTTGCGTTTTCGAAAGAATTACGATTATTACAACCTGAATCCGCCATGTTTGAATGAACGTAAAAATACAAATGGTCAGCACTGAGTGAAACAGGGGTGAAAAAACTAAAACCCAGTAAAGATCTTCGAAAATCGTACAAAAGATAAAAAAAACTTAAATCAATATAAAAGATCCGAAATTTTATTAGATTGTAACTGAAATCAATATAAAAGATCAGAAAAAACTTATTTTGAATTGAGAAAATCTACAATTTAGGAAACCATGTAACTACCATGTTCAGAATTTAAAAAAAATTGAAACCTAAAATAATAACTCAAATTATCATCCTATGCTTGAGAATTAAAATAGATCAATGGTCCAGATTAGTTTACACGGTTCACTATAAAAAATCTGTTTACAAATGATCCTAATCATATATATATATATATATATATATATATATATATATATATATATATTCGAGCTGTCTCACGAGCTGAATCAGGTGTGTGTGTGTATATATATATATATAAATTCGAGCTGCCTCACGAGCTAAACCAGGACGAACTTTAGCTCAGCTCATTTATAAGTTGAGTCAAGTTGAACCAACTCATTTACTAGCGAGCCGTGAGTTTTTTAAACAACCTTAAATAAACTACGTAAAAGCAACAATTGTATGTAAAGGTACACATAACAATAATATCATCTAGCTTTTAAACAATATTTTCGGGTTTTTCATTTTCAAACGACTAACGGTAAGTATCTATATATATATATTAATTTATAACAAAGTAATTATTTTGTTCTTTAATGTAACTTTTATTTAGTCTATTTCATTATTTAACCTTTAAATTGTTCATCAGCAAATTAGACTATTTTAAGCTAGCGACGGAAAACTATACCTTTTGAAGGCACATCTATGTATACGTAGATGTGATATTGCTCACCCACATATTAGACTATTTTACCTTTCAACAGTAATATACAATTTTTACAAAAAGTTTTTAGAGACGTGTTGTTGAAATGTTTACTTATGTATGAGTGTAATATGTAATTTTATATTTATATTTATACCAATATAACTTTTAAGACTTTTATTAATTAATAAAAAGGTTTTCTATTAAGTTGTGTGAAACTAATTAATAAAAAGGTTTTTTTTATTAAGTAGTGTGAAAAACATTCATTTAGTCAACTTTATTTCATTAAACTGAAAAATGATTGATAGGAAATACCTGATAAACTTGGGTGTCATTGTCACAGCCAGCCCAAGTCCCTAAAAATCTAAAGCCAAGATCAGAGAATTGAATGTAAAGATATATTCATAAAGATTTGGGGTCCTAAGCATGGAGTGTTAGTTCCATCAAATATCAAGCATGAGTTATAAAAGGTATATTTCCACATAATAAGTCCAAACATAATTATTTGAGAAATACCAAAAGGAAATCTTTAATGATATACTGATTGTTACTTATGTAGTATGATAATGAAAGGTTGTTTCTTCACAACAAAAATTTTATGAAGGGGTCTACTTAGGGTTCTGAAATTTCAACATGAGATGAAAAGTAGATACAATCAAGCTTGAAAATTTTGGATCTAAACAACTTGGTTCTAGCGACATGCTCATTAAACAGGTTGGTCTCTCTATTTAATCTGTTGGATTTGCGAATTGACCCATTTGTATTCATAAACTTCTAAGAGTTATTTTATATTAAAATCAAACTATTGGGTATTTTTATTTTAGAACTTAGAAGTTAAAATGTAAGGGTTTTGTAGTTTAATTGCTGAAACAGTGAAACTGCAACACTTATCATACCTATCCTACAACACTTATCATACCTATCCTAATATTTAAATGATGACATGCAAGTAAAACATATTTTTTGGATTAAACATGCATGTGTCAAGCTATAAATAAGTATAGATACATAAATCGTGTTTAAATTTGTACCACTAAGTTGTTGGAAACACAAATAACGTAAAAATTTGCTTTTGGTGCATGAAAAAGATAAAAGAGAAAAAGCAAATAAACACGTATAAAGAATAATATGAATTTAAATGATTACAACACAAAAGCGACTTTCTAAGATGATTAAAGAAAAAAAAAACTCTTAATAGTAAAACGAATACCTAAATCCTAATAAATATTCCAAATTCTTGAAATCCTAATAAAATTTCCAAATTCTTGTTAAACCTATTTTAATAATAGGGTGTAAACGATACATGGCGCTCTTTAAACTATACGAGATCAGTTTGCTAAAATCTTAAATCAAGCCAAGCTTAAATGAACCTGAACTTAAAAATTACCTTTCTTTATAAACGAGCCTGAGATTCACTCAATTAGCTTGAGTTAACCTTTTCCATTCAAAAAATAAAAATTAGCTCGAGTTGGCTCACGACTTTAACAACACATGTAATATATTTAATATATAAAAATACGTATTTACTGAGGATTACCGATGGAATCAACAGAAAAGTGTACACCAATGAATGGTACTGAAATTACTGGACAGTATAATCCGCCTGCAACTTATTTTATTTCATTCATAGTAATTATCAAACTATATCTATATTCTATACATGCAAATAACATGTACCAGCTCGTCGCCTTGTCGGGTGATGGTGGTGTGTTATGGTAGTGGTGTGATCATCGGATGTGGGAGAGAAAGAGAAGGAGAAAGAAAATGAAAATGAGCAGCTAGTCGTCTGAATTTGGTTTTGTTCTCAATTTTTTGACATATGCACAACCGGTCGGTGTTCCCTTGGAATATTGTAAGCAGACATTTTGGGACTTAATGGGCAGGTTAGTTGGTTTAGGTTACAAAATGTCTAATTTGATCTATTTTACAACAAATGTTCCACCGCTAACATAAAAAAACAGTAATTAAAAATAAATAAAATACAAAACTGGTCGGTGATTCCCTTGGTAACGGTTGGTGATGACCAGCGAATTAACGACTCTTATTGTAAGAAAATAATTTGGGACTTAATTGGCCTTGTAATGTGATACTTAGTTGGTTTAGGTTATTCGCCGTTATTTTAGGTCATTATACACTATTTGTTTTAAATTACATGTGCATGATGACCGGCACACTAACACGCATTAATGGCCTATCATTTGTTACTGAGTAGTTTTAAGCTACATAATGTTACATTAGGGTATAATAAGTTATTTCAAGTTAAATTACTCTTGTTAGATGATCAACACACTAACGAGCCTTAATTGGCCTTTTATAATGTGTTAGTGAGTTTGATTAGATTATACAAAATCAAATTAGTTCATAACATTGGCATTTTGGTGTTATATTACATATTCATAATGCTCATTATACTAATACACATTAAGGGGTTCTACTATATGTTACTTAGTTGTTGTTTTAGGTTTAGACACATATGTTGATAAGTGTACTGATGGGTCTTGTCATGGGTTAGTAAGTTGGTTTAAGTTACAAAAAGCCAGACCACATTAAAATAAAGTGAGGGCATAAAAGATTTGGAGCAAAATCAAGTTTTTATTTATTTTCATTTATATTTTTAATCAACTTATAAGTTTTTATATTTTTACCAATGGATATAGTTACAGATTCCCTCGTCACAGTTAGGCCCCGTCAGCGATCACCAACGAATTATTAAGGGATAGTTCGTTGAAGCACTTTCACCACCAACAAAACAAACGATTGAAATGCTTGCGCAAGAAATCTCAAATGCAATCTTATCTTCATTATCACTAGTTGATTTGCGAATGACTGTCATGGAGAAAGTTCCCATCTTGGCCACCAATTTTAGGTTTTCAAGCATATATACATACACACACATGTAGGAAGAGTATCATAGGAAAACTACTTAATTGTGAGAAAACTAAAAAAAATTCCAAAAAATGCTTAAAAATTACCAACTTTTTAAAATATTTTTTAGTTGTAAATCTAGCATTTTTAAGATAAAAAATTTAAAAAATCAATAAATTAGTATTACACATGTGCGATATATGTTATGTTGTACATACAATTTAGCCTTAGGGTTTAAGTTTTCGGTTTAATTTAGCTTTTAAGGTTAGTTGTTTTTGTTTTTATAGAGGGGAGGTTAGGTTTTTAGGGGGTAGGGGTTTAGGTTTTTGAGAGGTTCAAGTTTAAGATTTAGTTTTTTCTTTTTTTTTTATTTAGGCGGGATAGGTTTTTTCGCAGCATTACACAAGTGTAATACTAACTTTTATTTTATTTTTAAAATGTTACAGCAAAAAAATGTTATAAAAATTGGTGTGTTTTTAAGCTTTTTTAAAGTTTTTTTAGTTTTCTCATAATCTATCCCCTACATGTGTGTGTATGGTGAGGATCCGTTAATAACTATCATTTAGGTCGGGAACCCGAGTACTACTGTGAACATAAACAAAACTACCTGAAAAACCTTAAAAACACACAATTTAACAAAATTCCATTAGAATCACGACTTCTTATTACCTATTTATGTTTTGGGGGGGGGGGGGGGGGGGGGGGGGGGGGTGGGGGGTGGGGTTTAGTTTTTAGGGGTGGAATGAGTGGTTTAGGTTTTTTATTTGGGAAGTAAGGGGGGGATTATTGTTTATTTATTTATTTTTGTTTTATTTTGTTTATATTCACACTAGTTCTCGGGGTTTCTACCTAAAGGCTACTTCGTGCATCAACTCTACCAATATATATATATATATATATATATATATTATAGGGAGAGGATCATGAGAAAACTACATATAAATGAGAAAACTAAAAAAGGCTAAAAACATACCAAATCTTATTATTTATTTTTTATAAAAAAATCGCTACTTTTTATGTATAATTTAAAAAAAAAATTATATTGCACATGTGCATTATATATGTACTGCACATGTGCATTATATGTGTATACTGCTCATGTACATTATATGCTTAGATTTAACTTTTGAGTTTAGTTTAACTTTTAGGGTTAGGTTTTTTGGGGGATTAGGTTTTGGGTTGGGGGGAGGGGGTTTAGGTTTTTTTTTTTATGGGGGGGGGGGGGGTTGTGGGGTGCAGATTAGGTGGTTTAGACTTTTTTCATATTAATGCACATGTGCAGTATAACTTTTTTTATATTATATATAGCGATTTTTATTAAAAAAATTCAAAAAAAAGTTGATATATTTTTTAGGTTTTTTAGTTAGTTTTTTTATTTTCTCATTTAAATTAGTTTTCTCATGATCCATCCCCCCCCACACACATATATATATATAATGCCTCCCATATGCTAAGTTCAGGTCATAATAAGAAAAAATAAATCTATATATAATAAATGAAAATTTATGTTAGACATTGTCATGTTTTTAGGGTCTCTAGATTTGGTAATTTGATGGGAAAATAATAGGACATTATTTTTAGAAAGTAATTGCAGTTGTTAAACTTTTATGTTATGCAGGAAACATTTTAAAGTCAACAAATTTGAGTGTCATCGTATACCACTCTAACATCATTGAAGCACACATTATTGCATTTAAAATTGTGTCATGCATTCCGTGCCATTGTATTCTAATATGATTATCAAATTGTTCTTCATTTATTATATGAATTTTTAATTAAACGTTGTCTTCAATCAATATTCACTAAAGGTTTACATAAACTTTTTTAAATATTTTGAAATTTCGAAAACTTATAAATTTTAGAATGATACATGCAATTGTTTTGGTATATATCTAGCCATAACCAACTCTAAAGAATATAATTTAAATAATAAAGCAGTAATAACATTCCAAAAATAAATTATAATTTGAAAGGTATTTTCGACAATTTGAATTTCAAACCATTAACTTGAAATGAAAGTATTCAAAATTCATAATCAATGCAACCATTTAAGTTCTTTGTTTTTGTTTTTTGACATGATTTGTTGATATTTTTCATTTTTAGTATCTATGAATAACTTTATTTTAATAATACAAATTGTTTGTTTATATAACATGTTTTTAAGTACTTTTTAGGGGGGGGGGGGGGGGGGCATTTTCTATGTCACTAATTATTGTGTGGTATATATTTTTTTACGAATTTCGTAACCCATTTTAATGAAATATTAAATGATAAATAATTTTATAAATGATTCCATGTATCTAATCTCATAAGTAATTAACTAGATTAAAAAACTAAGTGTGAAAACATTAATAAAGATTTATATCATACCAAATTATCAAATATCAAAAAATGAGTGTGGCAATTTCTTTTGTTTCACATATGGTTAGAGTAATTTTGTGTATGAACTTAAGTTGACCTTTTGTGATATTCTCTATTTTCAAATACAAAATAAGACATTTTTTTTAAAAACTATAATTTTAATAAAGATGATTTTGAAGTATGATTGAGGAAATCAACCTCAGATGTCAGTGATTTTGAAGATACATATTACCCATACAACTTCATTGAGCTCCCTAATAAATATAAATTAAAGTATCATGTTTTTGAAAGTTGTATAGTCAATACCTTGGTAAATTACTTTATTGCATTAATATTTTTTGTACTATTTTTATTAAATTTTTAATAATTTACATTCTGACAGTACTAACAATTTATTTTGTAGTGGCTATCTAAACACATCAGAATTTTCGTTGGTTTACACAATAATTCATAAATAATTATAAAGATGCTTGGTGGATCTGAATGAGAATTTAAAATATCTACAGAAGAAAGGCTTTTCGAAACTATAAGATTTATAATCTATTTATAATATACTACATTTATTTTATTATTGTTATATCTACATTTATTAATTGTTGTTTGTTATATGTATAATGTTGTCGGTTGGAATGATATGATAAAATTTGGGAGAGTTTTATGGGGCAAAATGGGTATTCGTATTTATACTTTTAGAAAGTTGTATTCGTATTTCTATTTTTAGAAAGTTGTATTCGTATTTCTACTTTTAGTAACTTATAATCGTGTCGTATTCGTATTTCATTTCCCAATCTTGTAATCCGAGAATTTAATCACAGTGTAAATTCATTTTTATACATATAGTGTTATATAATTGTGTTATACACATTCAATCGTTGAATATATATTTATAATACACAAAATCAAGATTCGAAATACTTGGAAATATTAATCATACATGCATCACACTCATACCATAGCTTGATACACTTTGAATACCTAAAAATGGGCTAAAATATAAGTTTACGGCATAAAATAACATAATTACAAAGTACAATGGGTGAAAATGAACATTTTTGAAACTCACTCCCCCACGCCACGCCAGAGAAACCCAGACACCCCCTGCGACGTGCAAGAGAGGTCAATCCGCAGCAGTCCGTTTCCAAACCTACGGGTTGGTCCACTTTTCCACATTTTTTTTACCTCCAATCACCTCCTGACTAATTTAACACTGACCCTAATCAACCCCATTATAAATAGGAGCCTCCATACATTTCTAAACACTTTCCAAACACTTACCACACTCAAGCTCTCTAAATCTCTCAAAAATTCTACATCTTGGGCAGAAACATACAAGTGTTCTAAGTGATTTTTCACTCACTTTTCTCATTTCTTCTTCATTTCTTCTTCCAAACTACCTGGACAACCTCTAGGAGGGTCTCCACAAGTTGTCATGGCAAACTAAGGTGGAACCTCACTACATTCAAGGTCCAAAGTAGCATAAAAATTCTGTTTGAATTTATTTTCTTCACACTTATGTAATTTGCTTAAAACTTGATAGAAACTTACACCAACCTTGCTCCTAACTAAGCTGATAGTTTTGGGTTTGTGTTTTGGTTGATTTCCACAAGAAAGGTGGCATAAAACCTCCCTAAAATTGTGCCATAAAAGTCACAAGTGACTTCAAAAGTGTTGGAACCATCCGAGCCTTCAACCTTCCAATGTTGAAAAACTTGTGTTTTGGTTAATGTATGAACCATGGAAGCTTTGGCTCTCCAACTGTGTTCAACTACCTTACTTGTTGATTTAATATCTTCATACCACTAAATCTCAAATAATTTCCAACAAATGGACAAGGCTACATCACGTCCTCAAACATTTTCCATGTTTGGGATGCACACATCTAGCTAGCTCACTTGGTTGTTTGTAGATTTAGTAGGTTTAAGTCTTATTACTTTCATATTCATGACCAACCGAAATCATCAACAAAGTTGATGATTTTGTGCTTTGGTGAATCATATAATGAAGTTAAATGGATGGAGTTCATCCTACCTCCTTGCACCATTCTCATGGTACTTTGATTTACATTCATAATATGTTAACTTTTAAATTCCAAATCTAATCTGTTCAACAAAAACCGCAACTCACACACCTTTGTTTCCCTCTTAGGGTAACTTCGGTGTTCCAAAACTCAAGAATCTTCAAACTCGGTAAGTGGAATGACTTCGTAAACCATGAGTACACATGACCCTCTTTCTGTTTTTACATTTTTGGTGCAATATATAATAGCATATTAAAACTCACACAAACACACATACGAAATTACTTTATTCATACAAACGAATTCGATATACGTGCTTTATACGTTTTTAATTTAGAAATACATGCATGCTAGAAGTCCTTGTGATACTTTGCCATTAACTTCGTACAAGCCTACCTTAACATGTATAACGCTCTAGGAGTAGCACACGGCCCTTGTTGGGTCTATGTTAAGTAATCTTACAAACAGTCTTATCGTTGCGACGACAAGATTACGCTAGTTGAATCTTTAGGTTGACACGTATGTGGTGCATGCTAGTTCATGATATGTTATGCCTTAGTATACGTTTTTGCCATATGGATCTCGTTAAAATACTTTTATACATATGCTAGTACACTAAACTTATATGCTCACCAATGCTTTTGTGTTAACATGTTACTTTAATATATATTGCATGAGCTTGATGTTGATGCGCTGAAAAGAAATCTAGTATGATGGACTAGAAATGCACTTAGTTTAAATTCATGTTTTTGTTGATTAAATTGTTATGTTCTAAATGTTGTATTTTCCTTGGAAACGACGTAATACCTTTATTATGAAATGAAAATTTGTTATTTTAAATACTTATCACAATTAGCCGTTATGAAGTCTTTTGAAATATAGTTTTTGTCTCACTCTGATGTTTCTGCCATCGGTTGGGGTGTGACATATTTAATCATAAATCATATTCCCTTTTTTATTCAGTTCCACCTTATTTAGTTTAAACTAGTGGGACTCCCCACACGTTGTGACAGACATTTGGTAGGTATCAGTCCAGTTCGTTACAGTAATGACACGATACCGAAACTTAGTATCACAATCGAAACACATAAATTGATTGAAAAAAAAAAACGAATACCGGTATGGCCCGAATAATACTTGACACCGGCATCGATGTTATTCGGTAGGAATCAGTGTAGTTCGTCACCATATTGATTGGAAAGTTGAGAAAACCATAAATATGAATACTAGTATCAGTATTAAGGCTATGATTAGCTACAAAGTTCAAATTTCCTAAAAAGTGTTAAAGTCATAAAACACCAAAATGTCTACTATAAAATACATCCAAAACCCACAAATAACAAAATGAAGATTACTGAAACATCATATATGTGGGTTTTGTTTTGTGTTTTGGATGATTAGGCTCTTTTTATTGAATGACAAACATTATTGTGTTTCATGTTGATGTGCAAGTTGTGTTTTATATTCATAGTTATACAATTGTGTATTGGAAGTTTTTATGGAGTATTATCGTTTGAATATGGTGTTTTAGTAGTCTTCACTCTGTTATTTGTAGGTTTTAGATGTGCTTTATGACTGAAATTATAGTATTTTATGATTTTTTACCCTTTTTAGAAAATTTGGACTTTGTAGCATAACACTACCCCAGTATTGACATTATTAATATTGTTCTTGTGAACTTTTATTGGAATGTAGATAATATAAGCACGCCATGTTATTGAGAGTGGAATTGATTTACCGACTAGGGTTCCACTATGAACCCAATGACGACGGATGTGATTTGGGGTTGTCTCAAATGACCGATATACCCTTGCATGTTCGGTTTTTACCCAGATCGGCTCGAGTTTTCTAATGGTCGGCGATCTTGGAGTTTGAGCTATCTGCATATTATCTGAATCAAATTGTCTGGTCTGAACTTTGGAGAATTTTTGTGTTCGTATTTTGTAGTTTTTTATACATATTTTAGGTTGGTTGGTGTTTTCAAGTTGCATTGTTCTGGTTTTGGAAAAAAAATTGTTACTCTAGCAATTTTTATTTTGGTATAACTTTCATGCAGGATATCAATTCTGCTCTTAGTGCTTAAGAGGTTAGTAGTTGCTTCTTTAGTATTGTTTCGATGCTGAATTTAGTTTTACTCATGTACTAGCTTTATGCATGGATAACAATTTTAATCCATTTTTTGGATTATTAATTTCATCTCAGATGGTGTTCTACAAGTGGGTTGTTGTAAACTATTCTCTGATTTGATTTTTTTCTTCATGTTTGTATCCGTTATTGATGGTAGTTAATTGTGATTCACAGAGGTTGTTACTCTCTAACAAACTAGCTACATTTTTTATGATGAATGGAATAAAACTGATGATATTCTTTGTGTTAAATGTCTTTTCAGTTAGCACAGTCATTGTGATGATGCACCATGTAGTTTAAATTTCAAACAATTTAGAATTCACCAAGATTTGTTATGGAATGACCATTCAGATTTCCAAGGTAATAGATATAGCATAATTTCTGCATACGCGTATGTCTACAATTACCGAGAGTTGATGATTTGTTAGATATACATAATGCAATTAAGAGAAGGATTTATTTCTCTGATCTAAATTGATAGAGTTTCGGATTCACATGTTGTAGTAGATTTTGAGATCTAATAGTTTTATTGATTGTCAAATGTTATTGTCTTAATATTCAATTATTTATATGCTTTTGTGGTAATTTAGGTTTTAGAAACAAGTTGGAAGATTGGTGTAAGGGTTTACACAAATCTAGATTTGTTCTCTGTGGATTCGAACATATCCTTCTACTGGGATGCTTTTGTTCTTCATATCGGTTGTTTATTTGGGTCATCTATATCTATGGAGTATGATTTTCATCATCAGATCCTAATGATGAGTGAGTTATTTAACTTTCTTCAATAATTTTATGAATAAAAATGATTTGAGTTACTATTTTAAATGTAGTATTTCTTCTATTCAGTTAATAAATTTGAGGCTGAATAAAGAGATTTAACTTTTCCCTTCATTTTTTAATAATTAAAAGTAGTAACATTTTCCAAAGATTTATTGGTTCATGTTCTTGAAAGTTATTATAGTGTGTAATAACTATAGAATGGTAAACACGATTTATTGAGGCTAAGTTCATAGTAGGATTACTCTTATTCACGAAAAGCTATTTGATTTTACTAAAAATCCTAAAAATAATCAACTTTTCTAAAAAAAACTAGTTTTTTTATTTACAGTGGGCGTAAATGCTGTAAAAAGCTGAAGCAGCTGTGGGGGGTCGAAAACACCACTTCGAAATTTTTTATGGCCGTCATTGTAACATTTAAAGCTAAGGGTGTGAAAAATTGGAGCAAAACTCGCATGAAAAAGCTGAGTTCTCTAAGTTCTTACAAGTTGTAGAAGTTTTCCTTTGATCTTCATCCTCTACTCACACACACACACACACACACACATATTATATATATATATATATGAAGAGGATCATGAGAAAAACTACATATAAATGAGAAGACTAACTAAAGAAACCTAAAAAACATATCATTTTTTTTTACAAAAAAATCATAACTTTTTATGTATAAAAAACTTCTTTTAAAAAAATGTACTGCACATATGTGTTATATGTGGACTACACATGTGCATTATACATACATATATATATTATATATATATATATATATATATATATATATATGTTGCATCTGTGTATTATATGCTTAGAGTTAGGTTTTAAGTTTAATTTAGCTTTTAGTGTTAGGTTTTTAGGGGTTTATAGATTAGGTTTTTGGGTGTGTGTGTGTATATGTTGGGGGGGGGGGGGGGGGGGGGGTTATGTTTTTGGGGGTGCGGGTGGGGGTTTAAGTTTTTGAGAGGTTTACGTAAGGGTTTAGGTTTAGGTATTTGGGGGGGGGGGGGGGGGTGGGGGAGAGGGAGTTTAGGCTTTTGTGGGAGGGTGGATTTAGGTTTTTAGGGGGTGTCGGTGGAGGTGATTTAAATGGTTTAGATCTTTTCATATTAATAGGCATGTGCAGTACAACTTTTTTTTATAAAAAAGTTTTCTATACATTATATATCACGATTTTTATTAAGAAAGTTCAAAAAAATTGGTATGTTTTTTAGGCTTATTTAGTTAGTTTTCTCATGACTCATCCTCCATATATATATATATATATAAATGAAAATAAGTGTGGGACACATGTCATTTTTTTAGGGCCTCTAAATTTGGTTCTTTTGCGGGAGAATAATGAGGCTTTATTTTAAGAAAGTAATTGCATACTTAATATTTTTTTTCAAATTTAAAAGTCGCAATTTTTACAATAATTTCTTTTTTTTTTAATTTTTCGTTTACAATTACAATAATTTTCTTTTTTAATTGTCGTTTATAACTTTTCCGTATACGAATTTTTTATTTATCGTATAATTCATTTATATCTTCGAAATTTAGATTGTTATCGGATTTTTTAATCAATTTCCCAATTATACTTTCCTTTTTTCCTATACAATTGATTACACACTAATTATGTAATATGTATATATAATAAATTCAAAATTAGAACCAAATTTGTTAATCAAAATATATAGTTTCATTGTTGATGTAGTTAGAGAATAATATGGGGCTGGAAAAATAAATTTTTTTCAGATTATTTAGTAACATATGTTTGCATAAAAACAATTTTTATACATTTTATCATATTAAATTATTACGTATAGTATCATTTAAACTTTACTTAGTAGTGAACATGTGATAGAAATGGAGTTATATGATATAAAAAATATGATTACATATCTACTCGCTTGAATATTGAATAGAAGCCTGTTATATGTGCAGCACATGTAAACTTGGTTAATTAGAACTCAAGTAAGTTGTCGTTAGCAAAATGATTTACATAAATTATTCATTACTTTTCTAACAATTAAACTTTTGTGTTGTATATGAAATATTTTATGGTCAACATATTTGACTAGCATCATATACCACCAAATTATCTGAGGCACACATTGTTGCTTTTAAAATTTCGTCATGCATTCCATACTATTGAATTTTAAAATGATTATCAAATTGTTCTTCCTTTATTTTTTGAATTTTTAATTAAACATTATCTTCAATTAATATCCATTATATATTTATATAAACTTTTTTAAATATTATAAAATTCTAAGACTCACAAATTTTAAAATGATATATGCAATTGTTTTGGTAGATATATAACCATAACCAACTCTAAAGAAATTATTTAAATAATAAAGCAATAATTACATTCCAAAAATATATATAATTTGAAAGGTAACCAAAGTAATTTTCGACAATTTGAATTTCAAATCATTAACTTGAAATAAAAATATTAAAATTCATAATCAAGGTGAACATTTAAGTTCTTTTTTCCTATTTTTTAACATGATTTCTTGACATTTATCATCTTTAGTATTTAAAAATAACTTTATTTTAATAATGCAAATTGTTTGTTTACATAATATGTTTTTAAGTACTCTTTTTAGGGGCCGATTTCTATGTCACTAATTATAAAGTAGTGCTTATATTATATTGTTTTTACAAATTTTGTTACCCTATTTAATGATATACTAGATGATAAATTATTGTAAAAATGATTTCATGTATCTAATCTTATAAGTAATAAATAAATTTAGAAAAAATTAAGTGTATAAACATTAATAAAGATTTATATCATACCAAATTACCAATTTTTTTTAAAAAATAAGCGTGACAATTACTTTTGTTTCACATATGGATAGAGTAATTTTGTGTATAACTTAAGTTGGCCTTTCGTAATACTCTCTATTTCCAAATGCAAAATAAAACATCATAAAGATGGTTGTGAAATATCATTGAGGAAATGAACCTCAGATGCCATTGATCTTGAACATACCTATGACACATACAACTTTACTGAACTTCCTAATGATTTAAAGTGTCATGTTTTTGAAAGTTGTATAGTTGATACTTTGGTAAATAACTCTATTGCATTAATATTTTTTTGAATTGTTTTATTAACTTTGTAACAATTTAGATTCTAATATTATTAACAATGTGTTCTTATTTTGTAGTAGCTACCTAAACACATCGCGATTTTCGCTGGTTGACACAATAATTCCAAAATAGTTATAAAGATAATTGGTGGATCTGAATAAGAATTACAAATATCTATAGAAAAAGGGCTTTTCGTAGCTACAAGGTATATAATCTATTTATAATATACTACAGTTTGTAATTTATTTATAATATACTACATTTGTTTTTTTATTTTCATATCTACATTTATTAATTGTTATTTGTTACAGGTATAATGTTGTTGGTTTGAATAATTTGATAAAATATGGGGGAATTCCATGGGGCAAGATGGGTATTTTCAAATGGTCAACGAGCCAAAAAAAGTTTTTGCTTGCAATAGATCAAAACTTTTAATATTTCATAAAATCGAGTTTATCAAAATCATCTTTGCATAACAATGTTTTTTTTTATATATAGTATTGTGCGTTTAATAGTTGGTTGAAATTTAAACATTATCGTTTGTCTTTTTTTTATCGCCAGTCATTAGTACGATTTTAACATTGTGCTACATGTTCAAAAACCTATAGTTAATTATACCAAAACATAAAAATTCGTTTATAGATAACTTATTGTATTACTCTAAATACGATGTTACTCATATAATTAGAATATAAAAAACTTTCTCAAGTCCAGGAAGCAGTCCCGGGTGATAACCTAGTATATATATATATAGGATTCAGTTCAAAAAGGAGCCACTATCAGTTGCGAGAATCATGAAAGTTCTCTCACCCAATAGAATTTTAACACATCATCTATAATTAATTTAATCAAAAGGTTATTTTAATCTTTTTCTTTCAATGTCACATCATCTCTCTTATCTCTAAAACACATCACATCATCATTTATATGTTTAATATAACAATATCTCTCTGTTTTCATCTCTTTTGTACATTTTATATTTAAAATTGTGAAAAAATTTCTTAGGTTTTAAATTCAAACACCAAAAGTATTACGTAATTTCTATTTCTTTTTGCTATTTCCTTAATTATGACATAATGTTCTTTATAAAATGCAATCAATATTTGTCTTATATGTTTATTAGAAAATACAAAATTATCGGAAATGATTTTATTTTTTTCTCTATTTTCCCTAATTCTGGCATAAGTTCTTTATAATTGGAAGCTGTATTTGTCTTATATGTTTATTGAGAGTTTCTACTTCATTTGTTAACGTTTGATGACTTTACACTACAACCTTTTTTAAAAACATTTGACAACGTGCGTAAAAAAGTTTTGACAACATGCGTGAAAAAAGTTTTGACAACGTGCGTAAACATTTATATAAACTGAGTATCAGAAAACCACTATGTAAAAATATGTTTAGACAACGTGCGTAAAAAAAGTTTTTTACTCCCCTGATCGCCGACCCGAGCATATCTAAACGTCACGTGTAAATCTAATTTTCAAGCGTACGTAAAAACGAAAGGCATAAATAGTTTTTACGTATGTTTGAAAAATGTTTTTACGTAAGTTGTTGAATGCAATTTTTTTGTTCAAGGTATCGAACGAAAAAATGTTTTTTTACGCCCCTGATCGTAGGTCCAAGCTCCTCTAAACGTCACGTGTAAATCTATTTTTCAAACGTATGTAAAAATGGCACGCATAAATGTTTAGTTTTTACATACGTTTAAAAATTGTTTCTCGTACTTTGTCAAATGTAAAAAAATTTCACGCACGGTGTCGAATGTGAAAAAAATATTTTATATTACACACGATAAAAAAATGTTTTTTACGCCCCGATCGCCAGCCCGAGCTCCTTTAAACATTTGTGGAATGTAGACGCTTTGTTTTTTCTTTGATTTTCGTAGGTGCTAGGGCTTTTACGTTCAAATGACGAGAATAACGAACAAAAAATGAAGATCAAGATCAAATATTGAATACGTTTTCTTTTTATACATGTAGCGTAATTTTTATGTATAAAAATTATGTGATAATTAATTCTTTGTTTTAGGTAAATAAATGTAATTAATATTGACATGAAGAGTGATTTAGTGTATGATGTTTGATTGTCAGTTTGACAAGTTGATATGAATAGTACATAAGTCAAATTTTTCAAAATACCCTTCTTGTAGTATTTATTATTTTTCAATCGATAAAATCACTATTTAGAGTGGATAATGATCCCTACGATTCTCGCATATAAAGGTGGTTCCTATTTTACCCCACACACATATATATATATATATATATTTGAGTGTATATATTATTTTTGTATGAGGTTGAAAGTCTTATAAAAGTGACAACCCAACAAAAGGCTGCAACAAGCAAAGCAATGGAGCAAGATTACCTAGCCAAGGTATGCTCACATTTAATTTTATACTAGTATTAAGCCCATATGTTTCAGCGGTTGTCGTAAAACTTTGTCAAATAGTACTAATGCTATACTAATGTTAGCGATCACCAACACCGAAAAAACTCATAAAAACAAAATAAATAAAACCGGAAAAAAATAACACCGAGCAAAAAGCAATCGTAAATTCTTTGAATCACGCACGCTCATTACAGAGAAATTAAACCAAAACGTAAAACATAGAAAAAAATAACTAAGTCAATCCAGGACCCGCGCGTTGTGACGGACTTGTCAAATGGAGAAAAATAGATGTGTTGCGACGGGCCAGTCAAACGGGAAAAACATACAAAAAAATGTTGAACCCCACACGCACGATGCGGTGCATTAACTCACAAAATTTACAACACAACGAAAAATTTGTAAAAAGTGAAAAGTATGGTGGAACAAAATTGAAAATAAAAAAAGTTGGGGTTAAATTATAAAAAGATGAAAAACTTTGGATTAAAAGTAAAAAAATTAAAGGGTCTAAATTGCAAAATAAGAAAAGTTTTGACATTAATATTTGTGAATTAAATCTTTTCATATTAGTTAAAGAGATGTTAATAATCTTTTAGATATTAGATTTAAATATTAATAATATCATTAAAATATTAAAGAAGAAAATGACATGTGACCTTAATTGACATTATTTATTAATCTTAGATTAGATAAAGACAAATGATATCTATATATTAATTATTAATATCAAAAGAAATATATTAAGTAAATATAAATAAAATTTATAAAGTTGAAGTAGAGAATAACATTTGACATTATTTAAAGTCTTTTATTATAAATTAGATTAGATCAATCATTATTTTCTTTAGATTACAATAATCTCATATGATAGAACTATTATGCGTTATTCACCTTTGAAAGATAATGTTATTTTAAAAAATCATTTTTGGACAAGCACTTATCAAACTGATTATTCGAAATTGATTATTTTGATATATATTGTACTCGTGTGATCTAGTTCAGATTACTTTTTTTTTAATTTGTAATATTCTGTTATGTGAACCAATAAGATTATATATAAAGTTTATATTTCGTATATTATTGAACGAGTAAGATGGTTAATTGAAAAGTGGGATAGCTAGAGGAACATTTAATGTTATATATATCCTTAAATAATAATAATAATAATAATAATAATAATAATAATAATAATAATAATAATAATAAAATATTATAGTTAACTCTACCCCATTTTTTTATGAAAAAGATAGAGAAAAATATGGTCATCCTAATAATGTATTCATATTGTTATAAAACGTTATATTTTAGAAATTATATAAGAAAAACAAGTGAACTAACTGAATTAATTATAATAACATAAATTAAAACCATAACATTCAAACGAAATAAAGGCAACGTGTATTTTTATTCCCAGATCTCATCAATTCAATTCAGTGTAAATAGAGGTGTATGTGTGTGAGTATTCTTTAGAGTCCCACATCGACTAATAAAGAGTTTCTCATCCTATAGTATAAATAGATGCATACACTTAAGAATTTAGAACATCAGTTTCTTTAATGGGAATCTTCTAATACAGAGAATTCCGAACCCACAATGCCCTGTTAGTTGTTATTTGTAGTCGTTTTTTGGAGCATGAATATGGAGATTTTACATCAACTTGTCATAAATAGTTTTAAGCCATGTTCTCGTTTAAGTTTATGTATAGTCATTATTTATATTAGTAGTACTAGTGGTATTAGGGTTATTATTAGGGGTGGGTATTGGGTAGTCTAGCCTTAGTTACGCATGGATTGATCAACCATCCTACATTAACCAATATACAACCATGATAATAACTAGTTTGGTGTACTATTACCTAACTTAGGATTATGTAATTTGTATCATCACCTTGAGGCAGTACCTGATTATTCTAGCAATTGTATCAACTGTTACTCAACTAACAAGATGTGAGTTCGTGGATGCTTTTTAATATGTGAACATGCTTGTCCCATACTGTAATAATATGGCATGATTGTTGTACACATATTATAACCTATGTAATAATACATGACGTTATGGCGGGATTTGTCAGGTACTACACTGGTGGTGTAGGGACATTAACTGTATGTTGATGTATGTCAGGTGTTGACATACATTCAGGAACTCATCAACATTAGCTGACGTCTTTTAAGCATGTGTCACATGTAATAAGGCATGTCGTGAGCTATATTCTAGGCTTGCAATGGTGTGATAGAATAGTATACCTCAGACTCTTAATAGTGGATAGAACTGTATATCCCAAATTGTGTAATCTGGTGAAAGTTTTGTAATATCATACTAGGCTTTGTTTGATTAGATGTTGTATTTCAGTTTTTAGACCTTGTACAATAAGTTGTTATCAATAAAATAAGTAGTTTTTGTATCAAGTGTGTTATAAAGAATTCTTATTAAGTGGGGGGTTACAAAATTGATCCGTTGGTGAACAAAAAAGTTCACCTAAATAGATTGCATTGGGTTGATAGATTGAAACTTCTTTGACCTCTTAATTTATTCCTTTAAGTCTTCTGGTACATTTAATACAAAATTTCCTAGTTAAAATTTACGTTTTGGTACTTAAATGTTTATTTACTTTATGTAACTTAAGGAGATAAGGTAAGCCCGTGACTCATTAGACCCGTTAGATTAAAATAATGCTCTTAATTTGAGTGTATACTTCTTAAGTTTCGGGTGTTTTTTACTTTATATGTATAACCATTTTGGTATATCTATTTTTCTGTTAGATTAAAATAATGCTCTTAATTTGAGTATATACTTCTTAAGTTTCGGGTGTTTTTACTTTATACGTACAACTATTTTAGTGTGCCTGATTTTCAGGAAAAACTAAGTTAAAATATGAATAACCATTTCGTAGCAAAAATCCTTTTGGTATATAAGGAGCTTAACAACATCATAGCTTTTGGAAACCCTAATCTTTTGTAGCTATGGGATTTATGATGTTAAACTCTTATGATATTTTATGGTTTTGTTAATTCACTAATGTTATTACATTAAGTGTTATTGTAGTTGAATGTAAATTTTGTTTAAAACTATTATACAATTAATCGAATATTTACTAATTATTAAATAATTTGAAGTTTAATTGTTTGCTTTAATATTTACCGTGCCGCTATGTTTGTTTAGAACTGCGTTCCTGAAGTGCGCATGTGTAATATTAGCTGTTATTAACTAGTAGAAGTCCTTGCGAGCTGGGTCGGGAATTCTGTGGATGTACGAGACATACAATACGTGTTACAACAATAACAAATTTAATTATAAAACATAAAGTAGCGAGTTACAAAATTACGTTGTAAAGATAAATGTTGAACTTTGGGTTGTAGGAGATATTTCTTCTCCGTGGGGTCTTCAATCGACACCTAAACGAATGAAACAACGTATGTTGTTGGTAAAAAGTTATTGTATATTCGTAACAAAGTATTTATTAGGCAAGTGTTGTAAATGCACGTATTGAAATTGGTGAGCGTTGACACAAATAAGTTTTGAATAAAATTTATATCAAAACGAAAATAAAAATAAGTTTGTCACAAAAATATATTTCAAAATTTCATAAAACATTATATTAGGGATGGCAATAAGTCGGGTATTGGTAATCCCATACCCAGACCTGGTTGTAAAATTGTGCCTCATACCCGACCCAATGGCCGTCGGGTAATTACCCGTCGGGTTTCGGATATACCGCATGTATCTGGTATACTCATTAGTTTATTAAAAGATATTTTTGGATTTCCAAATACATTTTTTACCATTATAATTATTATATAATTTTATTTATACAACAAATATCTTAAATTAAAATGTACATTACATACATATAAGTTTTATCATAAATTAATAATAACCTTATAATACGTATACACTTATATATATACACTTTACAAATATTTAAAATACAAACACCATTTTCAAATACATCTGTTTTTTTTACATCATGAACATATGAAAATAAATCACTAATACACAAGGGTTAATGAAAAATAAAAATATAAGTTAAAACATTTGGGTATATGATTGGGTATATAGTTCGGGTAAACGGGTATGTTGTTTCGGGTAATCGGGTCGGATATGAGTATCTCCTAATCCCATGCCCGTGAAATTTTTTAAAACTAAACTCATACCCGGCCCAATACCCGTCGTGTATTAGATATATCCGTCCCATTTGTGTCGGGTTTCGGGTATACCGTCGGACTCGAGTATTTTTGTCATCCCTACATTATATCTATCAAAAATTGTAAAAGAATAATCATCTAATATGTAAAAATTAAAACTAAAAACATATCATATTTGATTTGAGTGGATCAGAAAAATATATATCAATAATATAAATAAATACAAGATGTTTCGAAACTTAATAAAAATATTATATATTAAACGAGTAATTATATTATTATTAAATTGCCGTTCAAAAAATATTATGATAAAATTAGTAAAAGGTAATCAACATTCAAGAGAGTTGCAACTTTTTGTGATGTGATAAGTTTTACTTTCTTATTTAGGGAATCATAATTGTAATGTATATAACAATATTTCAAAATTTTGGTTTTGTAAGACCATACATTGTTACAGGGTAGAGAAGCTTGAACTTGGGTTGTATTTGATAAATAGATGATATGTTAGTGTGTTCAGAAACGAAGTGTGGTGTAAAAACGGAGGTGTGGAAGGGGAGTAGAAGAGTGGTGTTAATCGACACATGATACTTAGCTTTTGTTATTAATTTATATTAATTAAAAAAACTATTAGATTTAAAAATAAATATTACTATAAATTGCATAAACAATAAATTTTAAAATCACATAACATTAAAAATAACATAAAATTAAAATAAAATTACATAAGTTTAATCGTTGTCTTCGTCTTCAACAAGGTCGTGTCGTGGGACGCCCCAGATATGTTCAACCAAATCCGCTCGAAGGTTGTGATTTGTTGTATTACTTTTAATTTTTTTGTAAGTTCTCTTCTTTCTTTTGGTCACTTAATTCTAAGGTGTTTGGTTGACTCGCATCCTCATAATACTCGCAAAATTGCACGTTCCTCATCCTCCAAAATTATGTTATGTAAAATAAGTCAAGCGTAAATCACATTTCGAATTCTAGGTTTTTCCACAATTCTACACGGCGTCTTCTGTAACATCCGTGTAAAACGGGTTTCGAAAACTCGCTCCTTTTTGTTTCAATAAAAGAATTTTTGTATGTGTTTAGTTATTTATGAATAAATTTAGTGTTTAAAAACAAATTAATAATCCAATAATTATAAATCAAATCAACTAATTAATAATTATTTATAATAATTCAAAAAAAATATGTAATGAAGGAAAAAAGATTTTTTTAAAAGGAAGGAACCGGGATCGAACCCGGGTTCCCCCGCCTGTACACACGCTCCAAACACCACTGGATTACACGCACTTCTTGTGTTTAAACCCGCACATCAACATATTATATATATATATATATATATATATATATATTATATATATATATATATGTATATGTATATATATATATGTATATGTATATATATATACGCTTAGATCAAACGGGAAACCTGCAATTATACCAAAATCATCGCTAATCACAGTCGCGTTTTTCCTTTCCTTTTGAACTTCGCAACTGTTGCGGCCATTTTTGGCTAATGGGAAATCAATCCGGCTGTCATTTTCTAGCAGATATCAGTCACCGGATCTTGTTACCAAAAACCGATATCGAAACCTCCTGTCTCCGCTTATAAATACTAAACGAATTCTCAATCAAACTTGCATCTCTTCTGCTCTCAATTTGCCAAAGTCATCTTGAAGCTCCCCCTATTAAGTCGGAATTTCTTCGTAACCGGAGTTCTCTTCTCGCCGGAATACCAGAATCGGAACCAAGTCACCGCCGATTCATCCATTTCGGTAGACACCCTGTTCTTTTTTATTTCCAATCTTATATATGCATCGGTATATCTGAATGAAAGTGGTTAAGCGGGCGGGTAACCAGTCGGTTCCAACGAAGAAGACAAGGGGCAGTGTGTGTTTTTTGATTTTTGAAATACGGTTTGTAAACGGGTTAAGCCCCCCCGCCCAACTGGTTGGGCCGGGTGCAACCTAAACCTGTGACCGTTCAAAACCGTGCACACCCCCACTGGCCCGGCCACTTCCAACCTTTTTAAAATTTATTGATTCCTGGAATAACATATTAAGTATTTAAATATAATTAGATTCCATGTATGGACAGGTTAGACACCCAACCCAGTTGGTCGGGCTGGGTGCAAGTCAGAGTGGAGGCTCAGGTTCGAGACTGTTGCATGCGTCTGGTTCGATTCATTATAACTTTTTTTAAATCTAATTAAAATTTAATAAACCTAACTTGTGTATAAATATAACTAAAATTAAGATTCTTACGGGTTAGACACGTAGCTCAGTTGGAAGAGCTGCGTGCACGCAACCGAGAGGTCACGGGTTCGAGCCCACACACGCATGCTTATATTCCGAGTGAACCGGTCGTCTGACAGCCTTGTCAGTCTGACCGACATTTTTTTTATATTTTATTTCTATTTTAATATTTCGTTTTTATGATTTATTTAAAAAGCAATTAAAATGTTTTTATATATATATATAGATATACTTTCAAAAGGTTTAGTAAATCAATAAAACCCACAAAAACTGAAACAAATATTTTTAACCAGAAATATTAGTTTGTTTATTTATCGCGTTATTATTTCTAGGTTAGTACTTACTCGTCGGTAAAACCACAACTCGTGCGCTCTTATTTCCGCTCAAGAATACGCACCCAATGTGAGTGAATCTCTACAAATTCCCCGTTTTAATCACGTTTTGGGGTGTATCATGTGTCGTACAATTTCTTTTATTATTTAACACTTGTGCTAATATCATCTTCGTGATCAAATGTGTATAGTTGTTATGTGGTTTATATGTGGATACATTTTATCATTTTCAGTGCAACAATTTCATTAGGCCCATCAGTTCCCGTGGGATACGGGTTGAGCAAAATATCCTTATAGGTTAGCCCCATCCGAAATCCAAGAGTTGGCCAGTCAGCTGCAAGAGCTGACTGACAAAGGATTCATACGTCCTAGCTAATCGCCTTGGGGTGCACCTGTTCTTTTTGTGAAGAAGAAGGATGGAACGTTTCGCATGTGCATTGACTATAAAGAACTCAACAAGTTGACCGTTAAGAATCGCTATCCTTTGCCTCGTATTGATGACCTGCTAGACCAACTTCAAAGCGCCACCTGTTTTTCCAAAATCGACCTTCGTTCTGGTTATCATCAGCTTAGGATGCGCGAAGAAGATATTCCAAAAACTGCCTTTCGAACTCGTTATGGTCATTACGAGTTCATGGTTATGCCCTTCGGTTTAACCAACGCCCCCGCTGTCTTTATGGATTTAATGAATAGGGTATGCAAACCCTATCTCGACTGTTTTGTCATAGTCTTCATCGACGATATCCTTATCTACTCCAAGTCAAAATCCGATCATGAGCGACATCTTCGACTCATTCTTACACTCTTAAGGACTGAAAAGCTTTACGCTAAGTTCTCCAAATGCGAATTATGGTTAAGAGAGGTACAATTCCTTGGTCACGTCGTCAATGACAAAGGGATTCATGTCGATCCTTCAAAAATCAAGGCAGTACAAGAATGGCAAGCGCCACGTACCCCTACTGAAGTTAGGTCATTTCTTGGCTTAGCTGGTTATTATCGATGCTTCATTGCCAATTTCTCTCATATCGCCGTTCCGCTCACGGCCTTGACTCACAAGGGAAAACCTTTCATTTGGGGACCTAAGAAAGAGGAGGCCTTCCAAACTTTGAAACAAAAGCTTTGTGACACACCTATCCTTACACTCCCTGAGGGTTGCGATGACTTTGTGGTTTATTGCGACGCATCAGGGCAAGGTTAAGGCTGTGTACTGATGCAAAGAGGAAAGGTGATAGCCTATGCCTCTAGGCAACTCAAAGTACATGAGAAGAATTACACCACCCACGACTTATAACTTGGAGCCGTCGTGTTCGCTCTCAAGATATGGAGAAATTATCTCTACGGTACCAAGTGTGAAATATACACTGACCACAAGAGTCTCCAACATATCTTCAATAAAAAAGAGTTAAATATGAGGTAACGAAGATGGGTCGAACTTCTCAACGATTACGACTTTGAGATTCGGTATCATCCTGGCAAGGCAAACGTGGTGGCTGATGCGCTCAATCGAAAGGGATATGCGAACTCTATTCGTCTTCTATGTTCGCAAATCATAACCGATATCAAGGATCGAATCCGGGCAGCTCAACATATCTCTGTAACGGAAAATGACGTACGCGATGAGCTGTCATGTGGAGCTGAACTCAAAATTGAAACCAAATCCGACGGTATTCTATATTATTTAAACCGCATATGGATTCCCGATCGCGACAACCTTTGTGATTTCCTTATGAATGAGGCACACAAAACACGATACTCTGTACATCCAGGAGCCGATAAGATGTATCAAGACCTATGATACACCTACTGGTGGCCTGGCATGAAGAAAGATATCGCTGTTTTTGTTTCCAAGTGCCTTACATGCTCCAAGGTAAAAGCTGAACATCAAAGACCTTTAGGACTTCTGGTCCAACCCGAAATACCTGTATGGAAGTAGGAAAACATAACCATGGACTTCATTACCGGGTTACGTCGCACCTCCAGTGGGTATGACACCATATGGGTAATCATTGATCGTCTCACAAAATCAGCTCACTTTATTCCGATTCACGAGGACTTCAAGAACGAGAAGTTAGCTCGTATCTACATCAGTGAAATCGTAAGCCGTCATGGTGTACCATTAAGCATCATTTCAGACCGTGATGGTCGTTTCACTTCACGCACATGGCAAGCCGTACAAACTGCTTTGGGTACACGATTAGACCTCAGTACTGCCTTTCACCCTCAGACTGATGGTCAATCTGAGCGCACCATCCAAACCCTCGAAGACATGCTTCGAGCATGCGTCATAGACTTCAAAGGGAATTGGGACGCTCATCTACCGTTAGTCGAGTTTTCGTACAACAATAGCTATCATTCAAGTATCAGCATGGCTCATTTCGAAGCTTTATATGTTCGTAAATGCCGATCTCCAGTATGTTGGCACGAAATTGGTGAAGCGCAAATCACCGGACCTGAATTGATTCAAGAAACAACCGACAAAATCATTCAAATTCGAAACAATCTTCTAGCGCCTCAAAGTCGTCAAAAGAGTTATGCTGACAAACGACGAAAGCCCTTGGAGTTTGGCGTTGGTTATCAAGTACTTTTGAAAGTATCGCCGTGGAAGGGAGCGGTTCATTTTGGCCAAAAGGGCAAGCTAGCACCACGCTACGTAGGACCTTTCAAGATACTCGAAAGAATAGGTCCTGTAGCATACAAGCTTGACCTACCAGAAGAACTTAACAGAACTCACTCCAAGTTCCACGTATCAAACTTGAAAAAGTGCCTCACTGACGAAAACCTCCATATCCCTCTAGAAGACATTCAAGTTAATGAATCATTGCATTTCGTTGAAAGACCAGTAGAGATCATGGATTTCGGTGAAAAGCGTCTAAGGCGAAGTCGTATTCCAATCGTGAGGGCGCGTTGGGAGTCAAAATAAGGGCCCGAGTTTACTTGGGAACGTGAAGACTCGATGCGCGAAAAATATCCGCATCTCTTTCCAGTTGCAACTACTACTTAAATTTCGGGACGAAATTTCTAAAAGTAGGGGATAATGTAACATCCGTGTAAAACGGGTTTCGAAAACCCGCTCCTTTTTGTTTCAATAAAAGAATTTTTGTATGTGTTTAGTTATTTATGAATAAATTTAGTGTTTAAAAACAAATTAATAATCCAATAATTAATAAATCAAATCAAATAATTAATAATTATTTATAATAATTCAAAAAAAAAATATAATGAAGGAAAAACGATTTTTTTTTAAAGGAAGGAACCGGGATCGAACCCGGGTTCCCCCGCCTGTACACACGCTCCAAACACCACTGGATTACACGCACTTCTTGTGTTTAAACCCGCACATCAATATATATATATATATATATATATATATATATATATATATATATATATATATATATATATATATATATATATATATATATATATATATATATTGTGTTTAAACCCGCACATCAATATATATATATATATATACGCGCTTAGATCAAACGGGAAACTTGCAATTATACAAAAATCATCGCTCATCACAGTCGCGTTTTTCCTTTCCTTTTGAACTTCGACAACTGTTGCGGCCATTTTTGGCAAATGGGAAAACAATCCGGCTGTCATCTTCTAGCCGATATCAATCACCGGATCTTGTTTCCAAAAACCGATATTGAAACCTCCTGTCTCCGCTTATAAATACTAAATGAATTATCAATCAAACTTGCATCTCTTCTGCTCTCAATTCGCCCAAGTCATCTTGAAGCTCCCCCTATTCAGTCAGAATTTCTCCGTCACCGGAGTTCTCTTCTCGCCGGATACCAGAATCGGAACCAAGTCACCGCCAATTCATCCATTTCGGTAGACGCCCAGTTGTTTTTTTATTTCCAATCTTATATGTGCCTCGGTATATCAGAATGAAAGTGGTTAATGAGGGCGGGTAACCAGTCGGTTCAAACGAAGAAGACAAGGGGCAGTGTGTGTTTTTGATTTTTGAAATACGCTTTGTAAACGGGTTAAGCACCCCGCCCAACTGGTTGGGCCGGGTGCAACCTAAACCTGTGACCGTTCGAAACCGTGCACACCCCCACCGGCCCGGCCACTTCCAACCTTTTTAAAATTTATTGATTCCTGGAATAACATATTAAGTATTTAAATATAATTAGATTCCATGTATGGACGGGTTAGACACCCAACCCAGTTGGTCGGGCTGGGTGCAAGTCAGAGTGGAGGCTCAAGTTTGAGACTGTTGCATGCGTCTGGTTCGATTCATGATAGCTTTTTTAAATCTAATTAAAATTTAATAAACCTAACTTGTGTATAAATATAATTAAAATTAAGATTCTTACGGGTTAGACATGTAGCTCAGATGGAAGAGCTGCGTGCACGCAACCGAGAGGTCACGGGTTCGAGCCTCACACACGCATGCTTATATTCCGAGTGAACCGGTCGACTGACAGCCTTGTCAGTCTGACCGATATTTTTTTTATATTTTATTTCTATTTTAATATTTCATTTTATGATTTATTTATAAAGCAATTAAAATGTTTATATATATATATATATATATAGATATACTTTCAAAAGGTTTAGTAAATCAATAAAACCCATAAAAATTGAAACAAATATTTTTAACCAGAAATATTAGTTTGTTTATTTATCGCGTTATTTTTTCTAGGTTAGTACTTACTCATCAGTAAAACCACAACTTGTGCGCTCTTATTTCCGCTCAAGAATATGCACCCAATGTGAGTGAATCTCTACAAATTCCTCGTTTTAATCATGTTTTGGGGTGTATCATGTGTCGTACAATTTCTTTTGTTATCTAACACTTGTGCTAATATCATCTTCGTGATCAAATGTGTATAGTTGTTATGTGGAGACATTTTATCATTTTCAGTGCAACCATTTTATTAGGCCCATCAGTTCCTCGTGGGATACGGGTTGAGCATCAGGTGCCTCATTAGATCGGTTCCGTTTGATTGAGCCTTGATCTCAAATACATCATACATCATGTCATATGTTCATACAATGTGGTTTGTGATTTGTTATTTAAATACATCTGTTCACACTGATTCATGCACACTTTTATTTAAACAACCATAAAACTCAATTATTTAAATGTTTCATCAAGGTTCACTCGCCAACTTTTGTTGACCCAAATTTTCTGTTTTACGCATGATACAGGTGAACAAGCCGAGGAAAGAAACACATAGGATGGCCTAAGAAGAATAAACAAGTTATTTCGTTTAGAACAATCTTTTGGTTTATTGTTTGTGCTTGTATGATATTTGTGTTGGATATTTGAAGTTAATTTGAATTTAATAAATATGAAACTTATTAGTAAATATTATGAGCTTTGGTGATAACCCAATCATGCCCCGACTGTTCTTCCGCTGCGGGTCGGGGTGTGACAGATTGGTATCAGAGCTTGTGACTATAGGGATATAGGATAGGTTATTAGACCCTTAGAGCCTATACAATAGTTGACTAGATTTAAATTGTTTGTGTTACATGCAAAATTCATGATGTTTATATGTTTCATGTTTATTTTCACACACAACATTATGCAAGCACTATCACAAGTACATGTTAATATGCAATGCTCATCATAGATCCTACCCTCATAACATATCATATCTATGAAAGCACACACCTCATGATTTCACAATTTCCATTATTTCTTTTCAAATATTTTTACAATGTTTTCATATTTTTCAAATCACATCGAAGTGAGTTTTCACGACGGGCATGTAGTAACTGGAAGGATACGAGTACCGGTAGTCGAAACGTCCTGTCTAGGCTTGGCATTCATATAAATCCAAAATAAAGGACCAGTTTGCCTACCTGGGGACTAACGATGAGAGTACGAAGGATCTATTAGGCCAAAGCATGCTATACCAAACGTTGTGTGAACTAACCCCACTTTGAGTTGTCATTGTGTCTACATCTGGACACCCTCCGACCTTACATCTCGCAATCATGTTTTACAATTTTCATTCGCGTGATGTGAATGTTAACCAGCCGACACCAATGCAGACCCTACCAAACCCAATGGTCATGGGGGCCCACATGACTATACATGCAATGGTATGGGGGACATTTGGAGGCCGAAACATGAGCAAACCCAAGACATCCTATGGATGTAGTTAAATTATTTTCAGTTATGTTGTTTTCATTCTTTTTACGACACATGACACCTAGGAAATTCTTGTTCTCACAATCTCCCTACATATATGCCTGTAGATGTCTGCTAGGCAATTACGTGGAGGTAGAAGGTCAGGAAAGTCAAACGAACGCTTGACCACACAAATTGCTAAACAAATGGCCGCAGTGCTTCCTGACATCGTGCTACAAGTTCAGCAAGCTCTCACCGCTAATCCAATCAACTCTCCCAACCAAGAAGACCAAAACGTCGCCAACCCTCCTTCCAAAACCCCCAAATGCACCTACAAACACTTCAAGTCCTGCGCTCCCCCAAAATATGAAGGGACTGAAGGTGTCATCGCTCTCCTTCACTGGTTTGAGGAGATGGAAAACACTTTCCTCAATTGTGACTGTCCTGAGGATCATAACGTACGTTACGCAACTGGAAGATTGTTTTGGGTAGCCCTTACCTGGTGGATCACGGAAAAAGGTAAGCGGGGTGTGGAAGATGCCATGGCCTTATCATGGGAGGAATTGAGGGAAATAATGACAAGACGCTTCTTTCCTAGGAGCAAGATCAAAAAGCTTGAAGATGAATTCAATTCTCTAAAGCAAAAGGAAGGGGATCACACCTCCTACAACAAGAGGTTTCTTGAATTGAACCAGATGGTTCCAAATCTATTCACCCCCTTATACTGCTTAATCGAGCACTATATTCGAGGCCTCCCCTCGAAAATCCAAGATTCGGTTTTAAGCACTTCTCCTGCAACACTGGAAGCCGCAATGGAGTTAGCCACGGAACTTACTGAAAATCGCATTCGAAATGGCGATTTTAAAGATGAGAAGAAGAAAACACCCATGGAGACCCCACCTTCAACCCACTCAGGTTCCTCCTCTAAGTTTGATGGTAAGAGGAAGCGAAATGGCAAGAATTTCACCGTCACCCAAACCAACTCTCCCATCACTGCTGCCCCAATCACCCAAGTCGCCCCTCCAGCCGCACCATACAAAAGGCCATACACTGGCCCACACCCAAAGTGTAACCATTGCCAATACCATCACCCTCCTAAGAACCAATGCCAACATTGCACAAGTTGTGGCCGTGCTGGTTACACTATCCAAACCTGCCATACACTTCAGCGATCAAACCGCAATCAGCCTCCAACCCAAACCCAAAACCAAATGTTGGGCCAAGCCCAACAACCCTTACTTCTACCACTTGCCCAACCCAAGGCCCAACCTTATTACCAACCCAACTACCCCATGATGCAACCTATAAGAGCTTGTTTTGATTGTGGCGACCCAAACCACTTCAGGAATACTTGCACACGCCTAGTAAACATCATCAATACCCAAGCCCAAGCAAACCCGGTGAACCAAGCTAACCAAGCACCTCCACCTGCTAGAGGAAGGGCTTTCAATATCAATGTAAACCAAGCAAAGGCAGACAACAATGTGGTCAATGGTACATTTCTCGTAAATTGTAATTACGCATCCATATTATACGATACTGGTGCGGATAAGAGCTTTGTATCTTTAGAATTCGAACCTATTCTCGACCTACCTCGTGTTAGTCTCGCTGAATCGCTCACGGTGGAAGTTGCTGATGGAGAACCCATTGCATTAAATTCTATCATACGGGATTGCACTATTACCCTAAATGATCGCGACTTCTCAATTGACCTCATTCATATGAAATTAGGAAGTTTCGATGTTATCATCGGTATGGACTGGCTCAGCCAGCATCACGCCGAAATGGTGTGCCATGAAAAGATCATTCGTATTCCTCTTGCCAATGGTCAGACCCTACGTATTTTTGGAGAGACTCCTTCGAAATGGCTCAAATTGATGTCCTGCCTTAAAGCTCGAAGATATCTTCGCAAAGATTACGTCGCGTTGTCTAGCTCACATCGTCAAGAAGGAAGGCAAAGAAAGGACGCTCGAAGATATTCCGATCGTGAAAGAATTTCCTCAAGTATTTCCTGATGACGTTTCAGGACTTCCTCCTGTGCGAGAAGTCGAATTTCGTATCGATCTTGTGCCCGGTGCTACACCAGTCGCAAAATATCCTTATCGGTTAGCCCCATCCGAAATGCAAGAGTTGGCCAGTCAGCTGCAAGAGCTGACTGACAAAGGATTCATACGTCCTAGCTCATCGCCTTGGGGTGCACCTGTTCTTTTTGTGAAGAAGAAGGATGGAACGTTTCGCATGTGCATTGACTATAGAGAACTCAACAAGTTGACCGTTAAGAATCGCTATCCTTTGCCTCGTATTGATGACCTGCTAGACCAACTTCAAGGCGCCACCTGTTTTTCCAAAATCGACCTTCGTTCTGGTTATCATCAGCTTAGGATGCGCGAAGAAGATATTCCAAAAACTGCATTTCGAACTCGTTATGGTCATTACGAGTTCATGGTTATGCCCTTCGGTTTAACCAACGCCCCCGCTGTCTTTATGGATTTAATGAATAGGGTATGCAAACCCTATCTCGACTGTTTTGTCATAGTCTTCATCGACGATATCCTTATCTACTCCAAGTCAAAATCCGATCATGAGCGACATCTTCGACTCATTCTTACACTCTTAAGGACTGAAAAGATTTACGCTAAGTTCTCCAAATGCGAATTCTGGTTAAGAGAGGTACAATTCCTTGGTCACGTCGTCAATGACAAAGGGATTCATGTCGATCCTTCAAAAATCAAGGCAGTACAAGAATGGCAAGCGCCACGTACCCCTACTGAAGTTAGGTCATTTCTTGGCTTAGCTGGTTATTATCGATGCTTCATTGCCAATTTCTCTCATATCGCCGTTCCGCTCACGGCCTTGACTCACAAGGGAAAACCTTTCATTTGGGGACCTAAGAAAGAGGAGGCCTTCCAAACTTTGAAACAAAAGCTTTGTGACGCACCTATCCTTACACTCCCAAAGGGTTGCGATGACTTTGTGGTTTATTGCGACGCATCAGGGCAAGGTTAAGGATGTGTACTGATGCAAAGAGGAAAGGTGATAGCCTATGCCTCTAGGCAACTCAAAGTACATGAGAAGAATTACACCACCCACGACTTATAACTTGGAGCCGTCGTGTTCGCTCTCAAGATATGGAGACATTATCTCTACGGTACCAAGTGTGAAATATACACTGACCACAAGAGTCTCCAACATATCTTCAATCAAAAAGCGTTAAATATGAGGTAACGAAGATGGGTCGAACTTCTCAACGATTACGACTGTGAGATTCGGTATCATCCTGGCAAGGCAAACGTGGTGGCTGATGTAACATCCGTCAAAAACGGATTTTTACCAAACCCGCTCCGTTTATTAACCGAACAGTCAGTTAAAAATTCCGTTGCGAATTAAATGCCTAAAATAATTTTAAACGATACATAATCAATTATTATATGGGAATATATAATTTGTTTTTGAAAAACTGTCAAAAATAAGAAAATAAAAATGTTTTGTTCCTGCCGGGTTTTGAACCCGGGTCAGTCACGGTTCAGCAAAGACTTAACAAACAACACTTGAACCACTGTGCCACTGATGTTCCTTGTTAATTGTTAGGATCATTTAATTCATATCATGACTTTCCGAATTCAAAACCGGCACCCAAAAGTTGCAGTCGTCGGAAATCCCGGTAATCTCGCGAAACTTAACGATTCTTTCCGTTATAACGTAAACCTTAACTACACATCGGTTATAACCGACGTCTGAGTCCGCGACACAAATTATAACCGCCGGAGTTTTTCTAACCGACGAATCAAGTCGAAAATCGGACCAAATTCATCGACGATTTGCCTTATAAATACCCCCTCGAAGCTCTGCAAACATTTTCGCTCAAAACCGCACCCTTTCTCGGCGAAAACTCACTCGCCGGAATTCTTCTGCTCATCGCCGGAAAACCGAGTTCCTCATTTCTGAGCCTTACTGAACCCCCTAAGCTTATACCGAAGTCACCCATACCTTTTTCAAACTTTCTGAAGACTCGCTGCTGCAAGACACACGTCGCCGGAAGTGGTTGCTGTCGCCGGAGTTCTGCCGGAAAACAGAGGAAGCCAGTCGGTATACCTCACGCCTAATTTCCTTTCTTTTTACTTAATCTCATCTGTAATTAACTAAAAAACGCTAAAGAAATTGATTTAATCATTGAACCAGTCAGTCATCATTTCTGGTTATAACTCAACGAAGAAGACAAAGTTACGGTAACCTATAAGTATAATTTAAATCAAGAAATAACTCGGTTTAGACACACAGTCCAGCGGTGGACTGTGTGCACAATAAACACACTAACGTCTCGAGTTCGAATCTTGTCCCACACACGCTGCCTTAATAAAAATGTTTTTTTTTGTTGTTAACCGAACCGGAGTCACACTGTTATATGTTAAGTATATTAATAACCGGAATAATAACCAAGCTAGACACACAGTCCAGTGGTGGACTGTGTGTATGATTAAACGCAGGTCACGAGTTTGAGTCCGGGCTACCGCACCGGCCCGGATAATTATTAAACTTTTTATTGAAGACAGAAAAGAAAATGTTCAGTTTGTATTTAAGAATAATAAAAATCAGTTTAGTTAACAAGTTGGACACACAGTCCAGCGGTGGACTGTGTGTTAGCATAACCACAGGTCCCGGGTTCGAGACCTGTGGAGCGCACCGGTCCGATTCAATTAAATCGTTTTTAAAATAAAAGGATTTTCGGTTTAACTTAATTAATATATAAATATAATTAAAAACAGATATATGACGGGTTAGACACGTAGCTCAGTTGGTAGAGCTGCGTGCACGCGTACGGGAGGTCTCGGGTTCGAGCCTCACTCAGCGCACAATTACACGATTCGAACCGGTCAAAGTCAACGGTCAACTGTAGTAAAAAAATCAAAATTTTTTATTATTTTTATTTATTTATTTTAATTAAAAATCAATTAAAAATACTTAAAAATAACATTTTTAAGGTTAGAAAATAGCCTTAAACCCACAAAAATACACCCAACAATCCTACTAAAATAGATTAATAAAATCCATTTACTTACCGAACCATAATGATATTTATCTAGGTTAATTTCACTCGTGGTTAAAACCACTTCGCGTGCATTCAACATCATCAACCGAACGCACCCACTGTGAGTGAATCTTACAACTCCCCCTTTTAAATTACACGTTTTGGGGTGTGTCATGTGTCATAAAAATAATTAACTCATTTATTTAAACTTGTGCCATACCATATCGTGATCTAAACTTAGATTGTTTATATTGTTGTGATTACTTATTTCATTTTGTCAAATTATATGAAATTCATTCATTAAGCCCATCAGTTCCTCGTGGGAGACGAGTTGAACAACGCGTGCCTCAAAACCAATTCATTATTGTTCCTGTGTGTATCATTGAGTTTATATTGTTTGTAGTTGTCATTCATATTATCATGTTTATGCAATTCATTCATTAGGCCCATCAGTTCCTCGTGAGAGACGAGTAGAGCAACGCGTGCCTCTAAATGTTCCATCATTGTTCATGTGTGCTTTATTTAATATCTTATGATTGTTGAATAAGTTTACATCTATTTTTACTCATGTTTGGTTGTGCACTCATTTCATAATCAATTAAATAAACTTGTACAAATGTTTTACATAGGATTCACTCGCCAACATTATGTTGATCCAAAAACCCTTTTACACATGATACAGGTGAACAGGTTGAAGCGAGGAAAACATAGGAAATGCCTTAGAAGAGAACAAAGAAGCTTAGATTGATAGTTAGAACATGTTGTAATTCTTACTGTAAACTTCCATTAAATTGTATTAATGAATATGGAACGTATAATAAATGTCATGAGCTTTGATGATAACCCAATCATGCCCCGATCACCTTTTCCGCTGCGGGTCGGGGTGTGACAGATTGGTATCAGAGCCATGACTATAGGGATATAGGATAGGTTATTAGACCCTTAGAGCCTATACTATAGTCTGCCTAAATTTTTATTGATTAGGTGGTTACATACAAATTTGTGATATTTATTTGTTTCATATTTGTTTATACTTACAGTCAAACATACATGCTTATATACATATTCATTATACATATATCGATGTTCATGTATTCAATTTATTTTCATACTCTCATTATTCAAAGATTTTGTTGCAATTTTCAAATCTCATCAAAGTAAGTTCTGCGACGGGCATGTAGTAACTGGAAGGGTACAAGTACCGGTAGTCGGAACGTCCTGTCTAGGTTGGCATTCGTATAAATCCAATATAACGGACCAGTTTGCCTACCTGGGGACCAACGATGAGAGTACGAAGGACCTATTAGGCCAAAGCATGCCACACCAAACGTCGTTCGAACTAACCCCACTTTGAGGTGTCACCGTGTCTACACCTGGACACATTCCGAATATCACACGTTGTATACATATTTCTCGATTTTCTCCGGGTTTTAGTGTACGCAACCTGGAAAACCCGTGCGAACCATATGAAAAACCGGTATTCATGGGGACCCACATGATTACACAGGTAAAGTATGGCGGCATGTAGGGCCTAATGGCGAGCAAAGCCCAAGACATCCTATGGATGTAGTAGATTTATTTTTCTATAATTATTTTATGAATGTTCATTCCTAGTGCGACCCACGAACCCAAAACATCCAACTCATACTCTTGACATGTATTCCTTGTAGATGTCTACTAACCTCGCTCGTAGGAAGATGAGAGCAGGAAAAGCCCGCGAGCGTATGGCTGCCCTAATCGCTCAACAAATGGCTGCCGTAATACCCAACATTGTAATCCAAGTTCAACAAGCACTCACCGCTAATCCTGTCAATCAAGAAAACCAAAACATTATCAACTCTCCCTCAAATACCACTAAATGGACCTACAAACATTTCAAATCATGCGACCCTCCAAAATACAAAGGGACTGAAGGCGTCACCGCTCTCCTCCATTGGTTTGAAGAAATGGAGAACACTTTTCTAAATTGCGATTGCGCTGACGATCGCAAAGTGCGATATGCTACCGGTCGATTATATGGGATAGCACTTACTTGGTGGAATACAGAGAAGGCCAAACGAGGTGTGGACGATGCTATGACCTTAACTTGGAACGAATTGAAGGAAATCATGACCAGACGATTTTGCCCAAGGAGCGAAATCAAGAAATTAGAAGACGAATTTTATTCATTGAAGCAAAAGGAAGGAGACCACACCACGTACAACAAAAGATTCCTCGAATTACATCAAATGGTTCCCAACATGTTCACTCCCCTCTACCGTTTGATCGAGCACTACATTCGTGGTCTTCCGTCAAAGATTCAAGACTCTGTAATAAGTGCCAAGCCTGCAACTTTGGAAGCAGCAATGGAGTTAGCAACAAAGCTCACCGAGAACCGAATCCGAAACAAAGACTTCAAGGAGGAGAAGAAGAAGGATAAAGAATCGACTGAAACCTCCGACTCCACCCAAACCGAATCCCCTTCTCAACCCAATTCTAAGAGAAAAAGAGACGGGCAACTTTTCGCTGCTACCCAACGAAATCAACCAATTTCACACGCCATACCCATCCAAGCTATCGTAATCACCCAAATGGCACCCAACTCAACTTACCCAAATAAGAAACCATATCTTGGACCTCACCCTCGATGCAACAACTGTTTTTATCACCATCCCCATACCTTACCTTGTCGTCTATGTGCAACTTGTGGACACTATGGTCATTTGAGCAAGGTTTGCCGCACCTTTCAAAACCAAACCTCTTCCCCTACTCAAACCATAAACCAAACCTATCAACAACCCCAATACCCCATGTTCCCATATGCTCGAGCTTGTTTCAATTGTGGCGACCTACCCACTTTAGAAACACATGCCCTCAATTGGTTAACGTCATCAACACTCAAGCCTAATCAAACCCAGTTAACCAAGTAAACCAAGAAAACCCAACCGCTAGGCCACAACAAGAGGAAGAGTCTTCAATATCAACGCCAATCCTGTCGAAGATAATGACGGCCCAAACGAAGATACCCAACTAGTCCTCTTCACCGAAGATCCAGATTCAACTCCTATCGTTTAGTTTTATGTTTTTCTTTATCACATAGAACCAAACATAACTTAAGGATAAAGCCAATGAAACTTTGACGAGAATACGGTGGATACGCCGCTGATACTTCCTATATATAAGTATTCTTGTCAAAGGATCAGAAGCATTATCTGGCGGTTATGAGAGGTTCCATGTATAGACTGTTAGAGTAATTATTGTTTATTATTTTCAGTATATGCAATTGCCGAGGCCGCCGCTCCCCAATTATGAGGTTTGAGCTTGTTCCCCATTTTATTATGCGGTTGAACCTGGCGTGCCCGCATACGATCGGCTCCGTTTGATTGAGCCTTGATCGCACAGTTCATTTTACATTTTCATTACATGCAATACGATCGGCTCCATTTGATTGAGCCTTGATCGCACAGTTCATTTTACATTTTCAGTACATGCAATACGATCGGCTCCGTTTGATTGAGCCTTGATCGCACAGACATTTTCATTATCAGTATCTTGTGGTTGTTGTGTTTGTTGTAGAGTCGCATAGAACTAATCATAACTTGCGGATAAAGTCAATGAGAATTTGACAAGAATATGGTGGATACGCCGCTGGTACTTCCTATATATAAGTATTCTTGCCAAAGGATCAGAGGCATTATCAGGCGGTTATGAGAGGTTCCATGCATAGGCTGTTTGTGTGATTGTTGTTTAGATTAAGGTATTCATTTTCAGTACATGCAATACGTTCGGCTCCGTTTGATTGAGCCTTGAGCGCACAGACATTTTCATTTTCAGTACATGCAATACGCTCGGCTCCGTTTGATTGAGCCTTGAGCGCACAGACAATTTCATTTTCAGTACATGCAATACGATCGGCTCCGTTTGATTGAGCCTTGATCGCACAGTATCTTGTGGTTGTGGTGTTTGTTGTAGAGTCGCATAGAACTAATCATAACTTGCGGATAAAGTCAATGAGAATTTGACAAGAATATGGTGGATACGCCGCTGGTACTTCCTATATATAAGTATTCTTGTCAAATGATCGGAGGCATTATCAGGCGGTTATGAGAGGTTCCATGCATAGGCTGTTTGTGTGATTGTTGTTTAGATTAAGTTATTCATTCTCAGTACATGCAATACGCTCGGCTCCGTTTGATTGAGCCTTGAGCGCACAGACAATTTCATTTTCAGTACATGCAATACGATCGGCTCCGTTTGATTGAGCCTTGATCGCACAGACATTTTTCATATCAGTATTTTATGTTTGTTGTATTGGTTGTAGAGTCATATAGGACTAATCATAATTCACTGATAAAACCAATGAAATTTGACAAGAATATGGTGGATACGCCGCTGGTACTTCCTATATATAAGTATTCTTGTCAAATGATCGGAGGCATTATCAGGCGGTTATGAGAAGTTCTATGTTGGATTTAGTAGTTTCTTGGTAACTAATCATAACTTGTGGATAAAACCAATGAAAATTTGGCAAGAATATGGTGGATACGCCGCTGGTACTTCCTATATATAAGTATTCTTGCCAAAGGATCAGAGGTATTATCAGGCTGTTATGAGAAGTTCCATGTAGGATTTAGTATTGCCTTGGTTGAAATTTGTGTTACATTTATATCATCTTGCTAATTAAAGAGATTGGATTGTGTTCTATTTCTACATAAACTAACCTCTCCATCATAACAAACGAGAGAGAAACTGCCACCATTCAAACATATATGCTATCAGAATGTGGATTCAAATATTAGCTGTTGTGTTTATTTATGTTCAAATATTAGCTGTTATGTTTATTTATGTTCCATGTAGGTTGTAGTATTAGAAGTTTTGCCTTAGGGTATAACCATACCCTTCCAAACATATTCAAACTTTTATGCATGATATCATAGTTAGCGAATAAATTCTGTTTATCAATACTTTTGCAGTAGGCAACAAAAAGCGATTCCTGTAATAGGGTACTTAACCCTTACAAGGAACGTTACCGCCTCAAACAAAAACTTAAAACCCTTACTTTTTCTAAGCATGTAACTGACAAACTAAACGCCATCATTCTTTTAGTCAAATATTATCACTATTTAAATTTCGGGACGAAATTTCTAAAAAGCAGGGGATACTGTAACATCCGTAAAAAACGGATTTTTACCAAACCCGCTCCGTTTATTAACCGAACAGTCAGTTAAAAATTTCGTTACGAATTAAATGCCTAAAATAATTTTAAACGATACATAATCAATTATTATATGGGAATATATAATTTGTTTTTGAAAAACTGTCAAAAATAAGAAAATAAAAATGTTTTGTTCCTGCCGGGTTTCGAACCCGGGTCAGTCACGGTTCAGCAAAGACTTAACACACAACACTTGAACCACTGCGCCACTGATGTTCCTTGTTAAATGTTAGGATCATTTAATTCATATCATGACTTTCCGAATTCAAAACCGGCGCCCAAAAGTTGCAGTCGTCGGAAATCCCGGTAATCTCGTGAAACTTAACGATTCTTTCCGTTATAACGTAAACCTTAACTACACATCAGTTATAACCGACGTCTGAGTCCGCGACACAAATTATAACCGCCGGAGATTTTCTAACCGACGAATCAAGTCGAAAATCGGACCAAATTCATCGACGATTTGCCTTATAAATACCCCTCGAACCTCTGCAAACATTTTCGCTCAAAACCGAACCCTTTCTCGGCGAAAACTCACTCGCCGGAATTCATTCGCTCATCGCTGGAAAACCGAGTTCCTCATTTCTGAGCCTTACTGAACCCCCTAAGCTTATACCGAACCCATACCTTTTTCAAACTTTCTGAAGACTCGCTGCTGCAAGACAACACGTCGCCGGAAGTGGTTGCTGTCGCCGGAGTTCTGCCGGAAAACAGAGGAAGCCAGTCGGTATACCTCACGCCTAATTTCCTTTCTTTTTACTTAATCTCATCTGTAATTAACTAAAAAACGCTAAAGAAACTGATTTAATCATTGAACCAGTCAGTCATCATTTCTGGTTATAACTCAACGAAGAAGACGAAGTTACGGTAACCTATAAGTATAATTTAAATCAAGAAATAACTCGGGTTAGACACATAGTCCAGCGGTGGACTGTGTGCACAATAAACACACTAACGTCTCGAGTTCGAATCTTGTCCCACACACGCTGCCTTAATAAAAATGTTTTTTTTGTTGTTAACCGAACCGGAGTCACACTGTTATATGTTAAGTATATTAATAACCGGAATAATAACCAAGCTAGACACACAGTCCAGTGGTGGACTGTGTGTATGATTAAACGCAGGTCACGAGTTCGAGTCCGGGCTACCGCACCGGCCCGAATAATTATTAAACTTTTTATTGAAGACAGAAAAGAAAATGTTCAGTTTGTATTTAAGAATAATAAAAATCAGTTTAGTTAACAAGTTGGACACACAGTCCAGCGGTGGACTGTGTGTTAGCATAACCACAGGTCCCGGGTTCGAGACCTGTGGAGCGCACCGGTCCGATTCAATTAAATCGTTTTTAAAATAAAAGGATTTTCGGTTTAACTTAATTAATATATAAATATAATTAAAAACAGATATATGACGGGTTAGACACGTAGCTCAGTTGGTAGAGCTGCGTGCACGCGTACGGGAGGTCTCGGGTTCGAGCCTCACTCAGCGCACAATTACACGATTCGAACCGGTCAAAGTCAACGGTCAACTGTAGTAAAAAAATCAAATTTTTTTATTATTTTTATTTATTTATTTTAATTAAAAATCAATTAAAAATACTTAAAAATAACATTTTTAAGGTTAGAAAATAGCCTTAAACCCACAAAAATACACCCAACAATCCTACTAAAATAGATTAATAAAATCCGTTTACTTACCGAACCATAATGATATTTATCTAGGTTAATTTCACTCGTGGTTAAAACCACTTCGCGTGCATTCAACATCATCAACCGAACGCACCCACTGTGAGTGAATCTTACAACTCCCCCTTTTAAATTACACGTTTTGGGGTGTGTCATGTGTCATAAAAATAATTAACTCGTTTATTTAAACTTGTGCCATACCATATCGTGATCTAAACTTAGATTGTTATATTGTTGTGATTACTTATTTCATTTTGTCAAATTATATGAAATTCATTCATTAAGCCCATCAGTTCCTCGTGGGAGACGAGTTGAACAACGCGTGCCTCAAAACCAATTCATTATTGTTCATGTGTGTATCATTGAGTTTATATTGTTTGTAGTTGTGTCATTCATATTATCATGTTTATGCAATTCATTCATTAGGCCCATCAGTTCCTCGTGAGAGACGAGTAGAGCAACGCGTGCCTCTAAATGTTCCATCATTGTTCATGTGTGCTTTATTTAATATATTATGATTGTTGAATAAGTTTACATCTATTTTTACTCATGTTTGGTTGTGCACTCATTTCATAATCAATTAAATAAACTTGTACAAATGTTTTCCATAGGATTCACTCGCCAACATTATGTTGATCCAAAAACCCTTTTACACATGATACAGGTGAACAGGTTGAAGCGAGGAAAACATAGGAAATGCCTTAGAAGAGAACAAAGAAGCTTAGATTGATAGTTAGAACATGTTGTAATTCTTATTGTAAACTTCCAATAAATTGTATTAATGAATATGGAACGTATAATAAATGTCATGAGCTTTGATGATAACCCAATCATGCCCCGATCACCTTTTCCGCTGCGGGTCGGGGTGTGACAGCTGATGCGCTCAATCGAAAGGGATATGCGAACTCTATTCGTCTTCTATGTTCGCAAATCATAACCGATATCAAGGATCAAATCCGGGCAGCTCAACATATCTCTGTAACGGAAAATGACGTACGCGATGAGCTGTCATGTGGAGCTGAACTCAAAATTGAAACCAAATCCGACGGTATTCTATATTATTTAAACCGCATATGGATTCCCGATCGCGACAACCTTCGTGATTTCCTTATGAATGAGGCACACAAAACACGATACTCTGTACATCCAGGAGCCGATAAGATATATCAAGACCTACGATACACCTACTGGTGGCCTGGTATGAAGAAAGATATCGCTGTTTTTGTTTCCAAGTGCCTTACATGCTCCAAGGTAAAAGCTGAACATCAAAGACCTTTAGGACTTCTGGTCCAACCCGAAATACCTGTATGGAAGTAGGAAAACATAACCATGGACTTCATTACCGGGTTACCTCGCACCTCCAGTGGGTATGACACCATATGGGTAATCATTGATCGTCTCACAAAATCAGCTCACTTTATTCCGATTCACGAGGACTTCAAGAACGAGAAGTTAGCTCGTATCTACATCAGTGAAATCGTAAGCCGTCATGGTGTACCATTAAGCATCATTTCAGACCGTGATGGTCGTTTCACTTCACGCACATGGCAAGCCGTACAAACTGCTTTGGGTACACGATTAGACCTCAGTACTGCCTTTCACCCTCAGACTGATGGTCAATCTGAGCGCACCATCCAAACCCTCGAAGACATACTTCGAGCATGTGTCATAGACTTCAAAGGGAATTGGGACGCTCATCTACCGTTAGTCGAGTTTTCGTACAACAATAGCTATCATTCAAGTATCAGCATGGCTCATTTCGAAGCTTTATATGTTCGTAAATGCCGATCTCCAGTATGTTGGCACGAAATTGGTGAAGCGCAAATCACCGGACCTGAATTGATTCAAGAAACAACCGACAAAATCATTCAAATTCGAAACAATCTTCTAGCGCCTCAAAGTCGTCAAAAGAGTTATGCTGACAAACGACGAAAGCCCTTGGAGTTTGGCGTTGGTTATCAAGTACTTTTGAAAGTATCGCCGTGGAAGGGAGCGGTTCATTTTGGCCAAAAGGGCAAGCTAGCACCACGCTACGTAGGACCTTTCAAGATACTCGAAAGAATAGGTCCTGTAGCATACAAGCTTGACCTACCAGAAGAACTTAACAGAACTCACTCCAAGTTCCACGTATCAAACTTGAAAAAGTGCCTCACTGACGAAAACCTCCATATCCCTCTAGAAGACATTCAAGTTGATGAATCAATGCACTTCGTTGAAAGACCAGTAGAGATCATGGATTTCGGTGAAAAGCGTCTAAGGCGAAGTCGTATTCCAATCGTGAGGGCGCGTTGGGAGTCAAAATAAGGGCCCGAGTTTACTTGGGAATGTGAAGACTCGATGCGCGAAAAATATCCGCATCTCTTTCCAGTTGCAACCACTACTTAAATTTCGGGACGAAATTTCTAAAAGTAGGGGATAATGTAACATCCGTGTAAAACGGGTTTCGAAAACCCGCTCCTTTTTGTTTCAATAAAAGAATTTTTGTATGTGTTTAGTTATTTATGAATAAATTTAGTGTTTAAAAATAAATTAATAATCCAATAATTAATAAATCAACTCAACTAATTAATAATTATTTATAATAATTCAAAAAAATATAATGAAGGAAAAACGATTTTTTTTAAAAGGAAGGAACCGGGATCGAACCCGGGTTCCCCCGCCTGTACACACGCTCCAAACACCACTGGATTACACGCACTTCTTGTGTTTAAACCCGCACATCAATATATATATATATATATATATATATATATATATATATATATATATATATATATATATATATATGCGCTTAGATCAAACGGGAAACATGCAATTATACCAAAATCATCGCTCATCACTGTCGTGTTTTTCCTTTCCTTTTGAACTTCGACAACTGTTGCGGCCATTTTTGGGAAATGGGAAATCAATCCGGCTGTCATCTTCTAGCCGATATCAATCACCGGATCTTGTTACCAAAAACCGATATCGAAACCTCCTGTCTCCGCTTATAAATACTAAATGAATTATTAATCAAACTTGCATCTCTTCTGCTCTCAATTCGCCCAAGTCATCTTGAAGCTCCCCCTATTCAGTCGGAATTTCTCCGTCACCGGAGTTCTCTTCTCGCCGGAATACCAGAATCGGAACCAAGTCACCGCCGATTCATCCATTTCGGTAGACACCCTGTTCTTTTTTTATTTCCAATCTTATATGTGCATCGGTATATCTGATGAAAGTGGTTAATGCGGGCGGGTAACCAGTCGGTTCAAACGAAGAAGACAAGGGCAGTGTGTGTTTTTTATTTTTGAAATACGCTTTGTAAACGGGTTAAGCACCCCGCCCAACTGGTTGGGCCGGGTGCAACCTAAACCTGTGACTGTTCGAAACCGTGCACACCCCCACCGGCACGACCACTTCCAACCTTTTTAAAATTTATTGATTCCTGGAATAACATATTAAGTATTTAAATATAATTAGATTCCATGTATGGACGGGTTAGACACCCAAACCAGTTGGTCGGGCTGGGTGCAAGTCAGAGTGGAGGCTCAGGTTTGAGATTGTTGCATGCGTCTGGTTCGATTCATTATAACTTTTTTTAAATCTAATTAAAATTTAATAAACCTAACTTGTGTATCAATATAATTAAAATTAAGATTCTTATGGGTTAGACATGTAGCTCAGATGGAAGAGCTGCGTGCACGCAACCGAGAGGTCACGGGTTCAAGCCTCACACACGCATGCTTATATTCTGAGTGAACCGGTCGACTGACAGCCTTGTCAGTCTGACCGATATTTTTTTTATATTTTATTTCTATTTTAATATTTCATTTTTATGATTTATTTAAAAAGCAAATAAAATGTTTATATATATATATATATAGATACTTTCAAAAGGTTTAGTAAATCAATAAAACCCATAAAAATTGAAACAAATATTTTTAACCATAAATATTAGTTTGTTTATTTATCGCGTTATTATTTCTAGGTTAGTACTTACTCGTCAGTAAAACCACAACTCGTGCGCTCTCATTTCCACTCAAGAATACGCATCCAATGTGAGTGAATCTCTACAAATTCCTCGTTTTAATCACGTTTTGGGGTGTATCATGTGTCGTACAATTTCTTTTGTTATCTAACACTTGTGCTAATATCATCTCCGTGATCAAATGTGTATAGTTGTTATGTGGTTTATATGTGGATACATTTTATCATTTTCAGTGCAACCATTTTATTAGGCCCATCAATTCCTCGTGGGATACGGGTTGAGCATCAGGTGCCTCATTAGATCGGTTCCGTTTGATTGAGCCTTGATCTCAAATACATCATACATCATGTCATATGTTCATACAATGTGGTTTGTGATTTGTTATTTATATACATCTGTTCACACATGATTCATGCACAATTTTATTTAAACAACCATAAAACTCAATTATTTAAATGTTTCATCAAGGTTCACTCGCCAACTTTTGTTGACCCAAATTTTCTGTTTTACGCATGATACAGGTGAACAAGCTGAGGAAAGAAACACATAGGATGGCCTAAGAAGAATAAACAAGTTATTTTGTTTAGAACAATCTTTTGGTTTATTTTTTGTGCTTGTATGATATTTGTGTTGGATATTTGAAGTTAATTTGAATTTAATAAATATGAAACTTATTAGTAAATATCATGAGCTTTGGTGATAACCCAATCATGCCAACTTTTATTCCGCTGCGGGTCGGGGTGTGACATCTTCAAAATGTGCCATCTTTTCTACAAAACACCAAAAGCTAGTTTGATATCTTTCCATGCCGCCATTTGAGCACCCTTAAACTTACGTCTTTTTTCGTGTATATGATTTTACAAACACGGCCCAATCCAGGTAAATACCGTTTGTTAGATAGTAACCACATTTATACTTCGCAGCGTTAACAAAAAAAGAACCTTTCGGCCCAAGACCGTTCACACGACCGTTGAAAATGGGTGATTGATTAAGAACATTTAAATCGTTATTTCCAACAGGCATACCAAAGAATGCATGCCAAATCCAATGATCTTGAGATGCAACTGCTTCAAGCATCATAGCCGGTTTTTTTATGAAATCCACTAATGTGTTGCCCGGCCCAGGATGTTGGACAATTTTCCCACTCCCATTTCATACAATCTAAACTATTGACCATCTCAGGGAAACCGTGTCGCTCGTCATGACCTCTAAAAGTTGTTATATGTCACCAAATGTAGGTTTTCTCAAATATTTTTTAAATATAGTTTAACGACATACTCAAAAAAATAATGGAGGCTTTCCCTTGCCACCCGTTCTGACATTTTTATATACTTATCTATAATGTCGAAAGTCATCCTATAAGCCAACTGTCTAGGCACGATCATGACTTTTTGCAAAGTGCTAAATCCTAGACAACCACGCGCATATTTTCTTTGTCGAAAAAACTCATATTTATTTGATAAATCGTTTAATATTCTAGTAAATAATTTTAGGCTCATACGAAAGTAACACCTAAAAGTACTATCATCATAAGTCGGGTTGGGTGAAAAATAATCACTTACCAATAAATCGTGTGCGGTGACTCTGTCGCGTGCTATGTATATCCTCCTCTTTGGTGCTAAGGAGCACCCTTCGTCTTGCATTATAGTTTCAACCACTCTTTGAACCGCTATAATGAAAAGTGCCGGTCCCTCGTCGTCTGACGAGAATAAAATAAAGTTTTCAAGCTCAGACGACGACGAAGAAGAAGAAAATGAGGAATTTAAGCCATCCATTTTTTTTATAAAAGTTTATGAAAATTGAAAAAGAATATATAGTTGGAAGATATAAATGGATGTTTGGGTTTATGGTTTTTAAAAAATGGGGTGAGTGTGTCATATATATAGTGTTACTAAAAAAATTAATTAGGTCAAAATACACGACTAGTTTGAAGCTACCAATAACAAGACAATACGTCGTTAGCCGTTTGCCCGCAACTTCGACATTGACTAACAACCACACCAACGTTGAAAGCCCACACCATATCATCTAAACCTATCCAGAATTCTAAATTATGTTTAGCAATTAACAAAGTGCTTATATTTCATGTTACTTTTTGTAATAAATTATATTACAATTAAAATTCCAATTGATTTGTTTTTAATTAATAATATATTACGTATCTTGTATTTTAGTTTGTTATCCTTAATAACTCAATTAAGATTTACGTTCATTAGCCGTTCAAAATTTTTTTTTTTTACAAATTTTAAACCTTTAATCTCTTATATTTATACATTTACTCGCTTATAAGATTAAGGTTGTTACATTTCTTCAACAATAATTCCTAGAAGAATTTACTATTAAGGCAAAGAATCATGTACACTAGTTGTTTATCGTGCGAAGTGTCAGTGAAGATGCTGTTCTTTAATCAAGCAATTCAATAGATGACATTAGATGTTTTTAAATGTAGAATTTACGTGACTCAAAATAAGAAAGAAAAAAGACAAAGTAAAGGATCTAATATTGATGACTCATAAACTCATTTTCCTTATAATTTTCAAACGTCTATAACTTTTTTCATACAATAATATAATAAAAAATTACACCATAGTAACGGACATTTAATTTTCTTTAATTTGAGTAGGCTATTGCTATAATTTTTTTAATTTACAAGCTATAACTTAATGCTTTTGTAACGTTACAGGATTATGTTTTCGTACATAATTTCGTATTTTAATCTTGAAACAAGTGTAACATTACGTGATTATGTATCAGTACGTAATTAGGTGACAATAATTAGGTAACAAAACATTAAATAATTAACATATAATAACGACATAGTACCTTATATAATATTACAGATTTAATCATGTAATAAAGCATAAATAATTAAGTTCTCATTATTGAATGTGTAATCACATAATAAAGCATAACTGTAATAACATCAATTATAACAAATCATATTAAATGTGTAATTGCGTAATGATTTATATCGAATGTTTGATCACGTATCCTGTTAAAAATTTAAAAATTAAGAAAACTATAGCAATAATCTACTCAAATTAAAGAGAATGAAATGCTAGTTAATATAATATAATATAATATAATATAATATAATATAATATTTAAAAACATATTATCATATAAAAAGTTATATCTATTTAAAAATAATGTGAGAAATGAATTTAAGTGTCAAAAATATTAGCGTTTACGCCATATACTTTGTTTTCATACAGTCCAAGTCTTCTATATATAAAAGTAAAAAACTTTACAATTCAAAACGATACGCTCTAGCATAAACCAACACTTTTCAAAACTCTCGTTCTATTTTGCTTCTTTATGTGACAAAAGTAAATTAAAAAGGATCACCTTTTGGAAAACTCCATATTTGGAACGACCCAAAAGTACAAATAAACTTTGTCGGCTTTTACAGTCTACAAGCCTCCATCTTAGCCGACTTTAGGTTAAAATCCACAGCCAACTTATCATTCATTTCATTCATTATTAAAATAGTTTCATTTCTTTAAAAGACTCTTCTCACCACTCACCACCAAGTTGATTCAAGCCATTGAAGGACTTTAAATGATCATGTATTGATTATTCACCTTCTTTTGTTAAATTTGGTTTTATACAAAATATTTTAATATGTAAAATATGCTTAACTGAAAGCTGTCGCCTTAAATATATGTGAACTCAAATGTGGAACGCCTAGTCTATTCACACACGTATATTGACTTTTTTCACACATTTTCATGCTCTGCTTTAGTCAAAGCGTAGCGCTAAAATGTAAAGTCAACAGAAAGGGACGAACCTGTAAGACCTTGTACCTAAGCGCTACGTTTGGGCCAAAGCGCCGCGCTTAGGTGGGTCTATTTGTTTTTGGGTGGAAAAAGTAGGGTGTTGGTTTGTTGTTTGGTTGTGTTTTTTTTTTGAAAGGTTATAGATTTGTGTTTTATATTTATAAAACATATATAATTTAAAGTTGATTTATAACAGCCGTTTAACGTAAATGTATTGGTTATAGTTGATTTATAACAGTCGTTTATAAGATACGTTTTTTATACCATTGTTTTTATAAATGTTAAACGATTTTATTTTGTTAAATTGCACGAACATGTTTAATTTAAAACACCGTACAATAAGTTGTCAAAGAGACGTATGAAATAAGCGCAAACAATCCAAACAAACACCATGTAAATAAAAGATCAACTGAATACATATATATAAAATAAGTTTGTACATACAAACAAAGTACAACTGAATGTCTAATACAAAAGGACAACTAAATGTCTAATACAAAATAAAACTAATGCTACCGATCCTCTTGCGATGGGGACGGTGGCAGTGGATGGGGCGGCAATCCCGCGTGAGCCCGGAGCTCCATGAGTGTCTCAATGATCCACATCCGGTATCGATCAGAACGTCGGAGGCGCCGATCGAAGTCCCGAGCCACCGCTTGCGCAGAAGGAGGCAGGTCTGCTTAGACGTGTTATAGGTACTGCGGTGGTGGCTACGGTGGCGGTGGCGGGATCTCGTTGTCAATGACGTGATCAGCCGGAGGCGAATGCGGCGGAGGCGGAGAGGCTGAGCCTAATCCTGAGCCTTAGCCAGACCCAGAGCTTCAAGCTAAGCCTATCGAGCTGCAGCCTGAACAGCCGTAGGCACTGGTACTCCGTCCCTAAACTCAATAACAACTAGGATCACCTCCAGCAACATCTCTAGGTGAAAAATCTGGTAATCGCGCGTCCGAAACCACACACCAATCCCGTCAAACGTTTACGTCAAAATCATAACTCGATAGTGACGCCCGACCTAATGTAGTCGATGGAATGGTCGGGGACAACAGTGGGTCACTCTCAGGCACCATCCCTAGTGAGCGCGCGATAGTGGTAACGTAGGACCCGCCGTGGAGCTTACTGTGCTGCTGCCTATGATATGCGCCAGCAAAGTACTCCGCCGGGCACGTAACAAGCGCGTACGGATGGCGCCGCAATAGGCAGTAAAGAAAGAAAAGGTCACCCAGGTTGACGTTGTACCGGCTGGAAACCGAGACAGGACCGATGACCCAATGATGCGGTGAAGGTATCGATACAAGGGTCTCTGATGGTGGTGGCCTTTTGCGATGATTTCTCAAAGGGAACCCTCATAATAGCCATCCAAAAACTAATAAGGGTCTGCCTGTTTAAGGCTCTTACCCCTTGTGTGTAAATATCTGTATCAAGCTCGGCATGTGTGTTCAAACCTGAATGGACGGAAAAATCCCGCAGACTCATCCCAAACTCCTAGCTGGCCAGACGGAAAGTAATCTCATGCACCGGATGGTTCGGGACCTCAACATAATCATCCGGATGTGGCGCATATGTAAATGATGATAGAAACTCGACTGTAATCTCACGATACGAGTCCGTCGCAATCTGGAACAAACGCGCAAAAGAGTCACCATCCCAACTATCTCCCTCACCCTTGCAGCCTCGTCCACGGTCTCTAAAAGCTCCTAATCAATCCCCACATGTCCCCCTATCTCCATGGTGCGTAACTTCGCGCACCTCGCATGCCTATTTGACGCCAACATGAACGTCAAATACGCGTGACCGTCTAGTATATCAACAACGGTCTACACCTGCTCATGCTGTTGCTGTTGTTGTTGCTGCTGCACTTGCTTCTCATCGAAATCCATATCCTTGTCGAAATCCATATCCATATCTGTGTGTTAAAAATACAAATTGAAAAAACAATTTTTTTAAAAAAAATTTAATAATAAATTTAAAAACAATATTATAATTTTAAAAATTTTTTATAACAATTTAAAAAAATAATTTTAAAAAAATTTAAAATTTTAAAACAATTTTATAACAATTTTAAAAATAACTTAAAAAACAAAAATTACGCCAAAGCGCAACGCTTTGGGCCAAGCTCTGCAATTTGGCCGGCTGATCTTCAAAAAACCCACCAAAGAGCGAACTAAACCCCAAAATTCGATCAAAAATTCGGATAATACATGAAAATTAATGAACGTGCATAATCAGGGATTGAAAGTGTTACCTTAAAGTGTTTGTCTTGTCGAAAATGGTGTTGAATCTAATGATCCCACTTTGTGTGTTCACACCTTATGTGTGTGTTTTTTAAATTTGGATTGAAATGGAGAAGCTGCTGCGTTTTGGGGGTTAGAAGCAGGGTAACAACGTGACGCTTTGGCAAAAGCGATGTGTTTTGGGGTAAAAATTTACATTTTTGACCCAAAGCGCTGCGCTTTGGGTTAAAAATGTAAATTTTGCAACATGAAACACAACTTTTTGATCAAAGCGTGGCGTTTTGGGGGTTTTTAGATTTTTAAAAATTGATTTTAATTCAAAAATGCACCTATACTTTATTGTATCGTCACGTATTTTGCCAATTACAAGTCATTTTAGGAAGTTTATGGTCTATACGGCACGTTCCGGATAAGTTCGATCACGTGTGTTACCATTTCGTGTGATTCTGTTTTGATTTCACTTGTAGTCCAACGTGCCGTGTTGTATGTATACACGTCCTACCGGATCAGTACTTGATGTATTTTTCATTAAATGTCGTATATGACGTTTATTGTCACTATTGTTCTGTACTATTGCGTATTTTGGCCATACGGGTCGTGTTAGTGACATTCGGTATCATGACGTTTACTGTCCGTAAGTGCCGTATTAGTGCTTAGATTGTCTGTAAGTGTCGTATTAGTGCGTAGATTGTTTGTTATGGCGTATTATGTTTCTATTGGTCGTATTATGGGATATTTTGGCCATACGGGTCGTGTGGGTGAGATTCGGGTTGGCATGACACATGATAGAAGCGCACCTTTTGAACAATAACAATCACAAACATAATTTTGGATTAGAAGTATACATACTTAACCTACATCTGATATGCGTTGATTCGATCCTTGTATAAGTCATGTCAGGCTGCTTCACTCTCTGTTATATTCAAAGTCCAAAGATAGTTCGGGGTAGGCATTGGATAGGATTCTTCAAGCTTTATGCGGATGAAATATCCACCGTCGACGAACACAACCGCAACCACTTGATGAGGTTTCTCAGCTTCATCCGAGCCGCCCAACAGAGGGAAAATTGTGTCATCGCCACGAATGTCGAACGTTTGAACAATCACACCATATCTTTGAGAAATAAGAAATCTCATCTCAGGATCACCATATAATTTTGGCACTCTACTCTACCCACTCCATGAAAATCTATCCTATTAAACAACACATCATAATGTCCTACGTTTTCCGTATCAAAGACTTGCCTCCAAATACCCTCGTTCATACGCAACTCCATTAAAAGTTGTCACTGGATAGACAAATACTTTGTTTGTTTCTTTCCTAACCCCACAGCTACTGATCGAAACCCACAGTGACCATTTGGTTTCACATCCTTTATTTTCGAGATGTATGAGTGAAACACTTTTGGAATTTGACATCCATAGTTCCCGTAGCTATATCCGACTTAGGACCCAACACGATCATTGGGAAATCGGGGTGAAGGTTAAGCGGTAGTTTTTTTTTTTTGTTTTTGAGAATCTTGGGATGATATATACGAGCTGTGACGGGGAAGATCGTATGAGGCGTCGAACCCACTTCAATGTTGGACGACCACGAGTGTTCATTTGAACAACATGAGGTTTTTTAGTATTGTTTCCTGGCATGATTTGTTTAAATTTTTCAAAGTAGCTCTTTTTCACTTGAGGAGGTTTTTCAAATTTTGCGTCTACATCGATATCTTCAATCTTACTCCTTGCGGGCTTGAAGTCAAGCTTCTTCCAGAACATGTCTTTCAAATTGATTCAGATTTGATGACCTATGAAGGAAAACATATGGTATTAAATTAGGTAGTGAAATCATAAAAGCCAAGAGTCCATAGGTAAACATACCATTTTTAACTTTTCTAGACAACAAGCACATGGCAAACCACAACTAGCAAAAAGATGGCAACCACAAGTTGCACCGTAGGCTCTCAACCCGTCTTCCTTATGTTATAGCTCGAAAGCCATAAGCTCAATAGCATATATTGAAACCTTTTGAAGTATATTTGCAAGCATGGTGTGAACCTTGTGGTGGTTCATTACTTTTCTTAGGCTTGTTTCAAAACCTCTTTTACTTCGTATATTGTTTCGCAACAATATGATCAACAAACCCCACAAGTTTAACTAGCATGCATGTCATCAACTCTGTTGGTTATAGTTTAGTGAAACTTAAGTGTTCTGTAAGTCTAGACAGCTACGAACTTTTCATGGTATGGATCCAACCAGGATTTCTTCATATACTAAAAAATCTCTAAAAATATAACCATAACTTGTCAGGTATGTATGTATGTATGTAAAAAAGTATTTAAATAATTATGTAAGAAATACTCACGTCCACGACCAACTTCTTTCAGCTGTGCTTCAATGTTTGCCAAATTATACTTGTATATTTCCTCTGTCGAAGATTCACACAATGTCGAAAACGAACAAAGAAATTATTTCCACTCCTTCTCGGTAAATTTCTCCTTGCTATTCTTATTAATATTTTGATGAATATGGAACCAACAAAGATACTTGTACGCTTTCGGGAAAACTTGTTCACACGCGTTCATTAGCGCCAAGTCCCTGTATGTTAAAATGACACATGACTCTGTTGGGATCTGAGTTTGATATTGATGTGATTGTTTAGATGAAGTTAATATAAGATGATAGATAACAATGAAACAATGCAACGGAATTAAGTAAACTTTAAAATCACAACAATAGAAAGATTGTTTTCAAGAAAATGCTTTGTAATTATAATCACGTATGCATGTAATTCACAAACTGCCCCTTAGCCTAAGATCACTCTCTTTGTTCTTACAGAATGTTTAGAAGAAAAGTGATAGATACAGCAGTACAGGCACTGTTGTATTTATAGTACATTTCAAACCACTGAGCATCTTAGGCTGATGTCACAATGAAAGTGACATTTAACAAGCTAACAAACTCTAACCTCTGCTATACTAAACACTATTACATTAATCACATAATAGACACTGTTGAATAACAACTGTTGAGGTAACCTCTATTGGTCTTCAACAGGCTTTTGCTTCAACAGCCTTTTAAGCTTTATTAGAGTTTCTCTCTAGCAGACCTTTGCTTCTAGCAGAGCTTTCCCTTTAACAGATGTTGTGAACAGTCTTTAAATTTGAGAATAGTATAGAGCAGTAGATCTTCTAAGTATTGTTATTAAATGATCAGATATTATAGACTGTTTTGGTTTTCCAATCATCTATTCTTTTATAGGGTTCAATAGATCTAACAATCTCCCCCTCGAACAGATCATGCCAAAACTCTTTTTATTGCTGATCTTTATTTCTCAACATCAATTCCCTGATTTGCCCTTTGAACTGTAGTTCAAAGTTCATACAGGACATATCTTCAAAATCCCTTTGCAATTCAAGGTTCAATAAGTCTTGGAGGTCATCTGCATCCAGACTATATGCATCCTCCATTTTCAGTTTTTGAATCTTACCATTTGATCTGAGCAAAGTCAGTTCATGGTGTCTGAGGATGACTTCCATTTTACAATTTTTTAATCATTTGGTTTTCCTGGGGGAAGACTTCTTGTTGAGCTTGGTGGAAGTGATTTGCTTACAAGGTTAGAGATTGTTTCTTTCTGTTTTTCACTTGTAGCATCAGTGTGATTGTCACACCCCGGATTCCACAATCCAATCATCGGTAGGACCGGGTGGGGAATATCATGACGTAAGTTAATATCATCATAGACAATTAAACACGGTACATCGGAAGTCTTGGATTTAAATTACTATTACAAACCAAATGTTCAAAGTAAAAAAATAATACACAGCCGGTTCGTAATAGAAGATCCACAGGTGGATCGTAAACTATACAAAATGTATAACAGACTTTAGGGCAGATCTAAGGATTTGCAAGATCCTCTTATATCACTACCGAGCAGCTTCCAGCCTATTTCTTATTGTACCTGCAAGCTTAGTCTTTTGAAAATATGTCAGCTTTCGCTGGTAAATACACCCTGACTCATTTTGAAAACATTTAAAAATGATTTTAAGTGCACATGGCACAAAATATTTTATAACTTGGGAAAGTTACTTTGTAACCTTGTTAACAGATTCACATGTTTGTCCATACATACAGGGCCCAGTATGGAGACTGAGACATGATTAACGTACTCACCACTTAAGAACTCATGAATGAGTTATCCCCAACTTTGTGGGTAAAGTTGTTTTTAGCATGAGCGTCTGTCAGGTGTATGCCTACACCCCGCGCTTAGGTCATGGCCATTATCTAATGTAATGAGTCGAGGTTATCCAGGACATGGTAGTTAACCCCCGATATTTAAGTTATCAAACAAAACTGATTAAAACAGAATATGCGGATTTACTAGCCACAATCCTGCATTCGATTGATCCCATTTCCGGCCAAGCGGTAATAGTTTACAGTAACCCAAGCCCGTATAGGGGAAATAAGTCGAAAGTATTTACCCAGACATTGTCGAGCTCTCGGTTCGTTAAAAGGTCACTCAGAGGTATAAATTAACATGTTGACACTTTTACCCTTCCATCATCTAACTTTTATATATTTTACAGAATTAATCCCTCTTGTCCAACAAATGGCACGTATGAGAGTTAGGACTTCATAAAGGATAACTCAGAGGCTCAGTATAAGCATGTTGACTCCGATGTCACTAAGAGGATGGGCATGTTGACACAAATGGTCACTCAGAGGCTTGGTTTATGCATGTTGACATCAGAAGGTCACTCAGAGACTTAGTTTAAGCATGTTGACACTTTTAGTCCTTATTAGACTTTAATAGACTAAAATAAAAATACGGCACGTGTCACCATATTATTGGACATGATTTTTACGAGGTGTTACAGTGATAGAGTAGTTAATTGTTGATCCCCTATTTTCTGTGTTCTTCAAACAACTGCTTATCATCTTCAGCCATCTTCTTTTGCCTTTTTGCTTGGTTTAAGGCAAGTGTGGATAAGACAGTGGTTGAAGAAGGCTTTTTGAGTGTTTGCGTCTGTTGAGGGATAACCACTATTATTGGAAAATATGGCTTCCTGGGAACTAAAGGATCTTTCTTTCTAAGCTCTTCTGGCTTTTTGTATGTATCAACAACTCTGGACTCAGACCATATAGCAATTGACCTTGCACTACCACAGTTTGCAGCAACCAGTTCTTGTTTCATTCTTTTAAGCTTTAAAGTTCTATTTTGATCGATCTGCCTGTATTTCTTCCATTCAGGTGGTGTTGGCTTGTGTAAAGGATCTTTGAGCATTGCTTGTATTCTGTCAATTTCATATTTGAGATCATTTGTTGACCAATCTTTGAACTGTGCTCTAGTAGCTTTGTAAGGTTTGTGTTACATTATGTGGTCAAGGTTATCATGTTTCAGTTCTTCATCAAGCTCAACATTAACATGCCTTTCTGACATAGACTTACTCATATCTTTGATAAAATCTTCAATTTTTCTTACCTTGCTTAGTTCATAAGATAAAATTCCTTGAGTAGTCCTTACATCTTTCCCTTTGCTCTTCTCTTTGGCTATGTTCGCAGCCTGTTTGGCTTTCAACTTTATATATTCATCTAAAAATTTCTTAACTTTCTGTATCCAAAGAGAGATGGGAAGTTTAGCTTTGAAGTATCCTCTGCTGTGAAGAATGATTCAATTTCTTTTTGAATAACTATCAGTTCTAGAGGATATTTTGTAGCAAAAGGTATGATGGAAGTGGGTGGAAGTGAAGTGGTTCTATATGAAGATGATGAGGATGGTGATGAAGTGATAAGTTTTGATGACAAAGGGATTGATGATGGAATCTCTTCATCATCATCTTCAACAACAGAAGTTTTCCTTTTGTGTTAGAATTTAATTTGTGGTGAAGGTGGTCGTGTTGGAATTCTTGGTGGTGTGGATAATGGCTGGGTTAAAATAGGAAATGCGATCATGGCAGAGGTTGAGATAACATCTGTTGATACATTTATTGTAACAACATCTGTTGGTTGGTTTAATGGTGGTGATGTTATATCTGTTGGTAGTGAAGATGATTTCTTTGGTGAAGGTTTTGTTTCTTTTGAGGTGGTGGTGTTGGTTTAGTTTTGATTGGAGCAGATGATACACTTGTTGTAGGCGTAAAGTGGTTTTAAGAGACGTGGTTATTGGTTGTCTGACATTTCTTGTTGACTTTCTTCTTTTTGAGGTGCCAATGTCTTCTTTTTCCATCTGCGTAGCCTGTTCGTATTCAATGAGCTGGGAAGCCTTGCTTTCCAGTATATCTTGCCTTTTCTGCTTTTCTACAGCAATCTCTTCTGCTTGTTTATTCAGGGTCTCATCAATCCCTTTTTGAACTCTAGCATCTGATGCTTTAGCAGAAGTTTGTTTTGCAGCAGTGATTGTAGCAGACCCTTGGGTTTGTTGTTACACCTTTGGTTTAGCTTATGATGAAGACTGCAACTTTCTAAGCTTATCATTCTCCCCCTTTTTTGCATCATCCTCTACTTCTTCTTGTAGAACTGTTGTAGGGCAAAACCAGTGGTCTTTATTAGATGCTCTTTAATAGCCTTGATGTCAGCTTGAGTGTCTTTATATCTGGTCTCAACCATATTTTGGATTAGCTTCATGTGAGTTTCATGGTGGATGTCAGCCAAATTCCGTTGAGCTAGAATGATTGGTTGCACAGATTTCCATAGCTCATTGGTAGTTTGCTGTGGGGACGGTTGGCTTTGAGAATTTTATAACATCTACTTCATCATGGTTTTTATTTCATCAATTGATGATTCCATGGATGTCACTCTCTCCGTAAATTCTTTGTATCTTAATTAATCACCTAATTTAATAGGATCATCTAAATTCCTACCAGAGGTAGTTTTATTTGGATCATCAATAGGAGAAGTGTCCATGTTATCAGAACCAAATGCCCCTTTTTTGGTACTGGGGACTTCCAACTGGGGCAGAGGTTACAGTTGTAGCCTCAAAAATTGTTGCCTTCAAGGAAGTCTTAGTAATGTAACCACTATCCAACTGAAACACTGATGTGTCATCAGTTGTAGTGGCTGCTTCACTTGAAATACCACCAAGAGTTACTTGTAACTCATGGGGTGTATCCTCCTCAGCTGTTTTTGTGTTAGCAATAAGATTTTTCTCAGAGTCAGTCAAATGTGGGGGTGTACTCTCATGAACAGGTGATTAAGAGGAACTGATTTGTGTTTCAGTTATCTCAATTGCACGAAGCAGAGGTATAATAGTAGAATTGAGGGAGATGGTTATGGGGTAGAAAGAGAATTTGCCTTGGGAGAGGGGCTGTGAAACAAAGATTCAAGTGAATCTTCTGCTTCATAATCAGGGATCCCTGTGCTTACAACCTGTTCCTTTTGTGAGGAAGTAGGAGGTGTTTGGCTTTTTAGTGGAGATCTTTCCAACTGTTGTGAGGAAGTAACAACAGTGGTTTCAAGTGGCTTTTGTGTTACCACAAGGTTATGCTCTGGGATCTCATCTTCTAGAGGTGCCTTTTTATGTATTTTGGTTTGGTGGGCTTTTTGGATTTGGAGAGTTTCTTTTTGGACTTTTCTAGTGTGGGTTTCATAACACCGGTTGTGGTGTCATGATCACCAGGAGCAGTGGGCTCAGCAACAGAGGTTTGAGCTTGTGATGTGCACTCATCCAAAATTTTCTTATCCCCTTTGCTTTTGTTTTATAAACTTTTGACTCCATATTTTTTATTCTTGTAAAAGTTTCAGTAGTAAGACTCTTCATCTAAAAACAACACCTTGTTAAAAATCTTTTTCTGGAAGTTGTTTCTGTAGATAATAACTCAAGAGTATAGGATACAAAAGAAAGGCTTTAATTTTAGATATTTTATTATAATTTGCCACCAAGTCCATAAACAATACATGGGATAGATTGAAATCAGATTTTGTCAAAATAACATATCCCAAATATTGAATATTTTGTGGAATCTCATTAAATGAGGTGATCTTTGCTGAAAGACATATGAGTAAGGTATGGAAAAAGTATCGCATTTTAGCAGGAAAATTTGGTTTATAGATAGTCACACGAGTTAACTGACCTTCATACCCATGTTCTATAAACTCAACATGTAATTATTGCTTTCCAAAAGATGTTTTACCTTCTAGATCATTCAGACCAAATGTTGTGAAAATTGAGGATAGGGAAATTTGAACAAGGGTTTCTCCGACCTTGGAAGTGATAGTATATGCCTTCTTCTTTTGGAATTTTATTTTAGAATTTACCTAGAACTGTCGAAGTGTGTCCACATAAATTTCTGCATTTTCAAGCATAATGTCTTTGTACTTAGAGGATGCGAGAATATCAATTGTTGGATGGAATGAAGTATTATTATCGGTTTTCTCGAAAGTGAGGAGGTAGTTATGTGGGTGTTTGATGTTTAGAGCCATGATTGGAGATGGAAATGAGAAGTAATGAAGAAGACGAGAATAATGGAAACTGCTTTTGAGAATTTTGAATTTAAGACGGGAAGTAAAAATTCTTTTTGAATGGAACAGTGATATATAAAGGGAAAAAGTGAATGCTGACATGGCAGCGTTTTCAAAGATCTGATGGCGAATCATATGTCCACATGTAACATCTGATGGATAATGGATGACAGTTGTTAGTGAAACCGCTGTTGGGAACCAACAGTGGTTGAGGACAGTGGTCATGAACAATGGTGATTTTACTCTATCAGTGGATACATATCAATGGATAAGGCAAAACAAAGGTTTAGCCCAAACAGTGGATGTGAACAGTGGACAAGGTTAACAGAGATTACATTTATCAGTGGATAGACATTTAAGCCAAAACACATGTTTGTGAAAAGCAGTGGATTTGAACAAACTTTAGGATTTATTGAAATTTTCAATTTTTGCTATTTTAAAGGACTTGGATAGACTTTATGATTTATTAATGATCAAATGTTTAGCATTCCAATCCTAGAGATCAAGCTTTCAAAAGTAGATGTATCTAAAGCTTTTGTTAGAACATCTGCTAGCCGATCCTAAGTTAGAACATGATGTAGAGAAATCAAACCTTTTTCATAGCAATCACTCATAAAGTGATGTCTGATGTCAATGTGCTTGGTTGTTGAGTGTGAGACTGGATTTTAATGATGTTTTCAGCTGTCTGACTATCTAACATGAGAGGAGTCTTTAGAGCAGTTGTACCAAAATCTAGTAATTGATTTTGAAGCTATAAGAGTTGAGCAATGCAACTTACAGCAGCAATACATTCAGTCTCAGCTATTGATGTTGAAACTACAACTTGCTTTTTTGCTTTGCCAAGAAACTAAGCAATTGCCTAGAAATTTGCAACCTCCTGAAGTTGACTACCTTGTGGCATGGCTACAAGAAAAATTACTATCTGAATAACCTGAAAGCTCAATATTCCCATTAGCAGGATACCAGATACCAAGTGTGGTAGCACCTTTTATGTATCTGAATATCCTTTTCACATCAATAAGATTTGACTTCCTAGGTGCTGACTGGGATCTGGCATAGACACATGTAGCAAACATGATATCTGGCCAAGATGCAGTTAGGTACAATAAAGACCTAATCATGCTTCTATAAAGAGTTTGATCAACCAAGTCATCTTTGTCATCAATAGTGACCAACTTTGATGTAGCCATGATGTACTACATGGTTTACAATCATTAATATCAAATTTGGTAAGTAGTTCTTTGACATACTTACTTTGATGAATGGAAGTACCATTTTGCAATTGCTTAACCTGGAAACCAAGAAAACATTGGAGTTCACCCATAGCACTCATTTCAAACTCTGCTGTCATGAGTTCCTAAACTCTTCACATATAGCATTGCATGTGGATCCAAAAATGATGTCATCCCCATAAATTTGGACAAGCATCAAATCCTTTTCTCTCCATTTTAAAAATAAAGTTTTATCAATTTTACCTCTTGTAAAGCCTATAGATAAGATAAAGGTGGAAAGAGTTTCATACAAGGCTTTAGGTGCTTGTTTCAAGCTATATAAATGTTTTGCTTGTAAACATGATCTGGATAAAAGGCATCTTCAAAACCAGGGGGTTAGCATACATATACCTCTTCTTTGATCTTGCCATATAGGAATGAACACTTGATATCCATTTGATACACCTTGATGTTGTAGTTGGCAACAAAGGCAAAAAACAATCTGATGGCCTCTAGTCTTACAATAGGAGTGAAAGTTTCATCATAATTGGTGTCTTCTTCTTGTGCATAGCCTTAAACCACAGACCTAGCTTTGTTTTTTTACAACAATGCCCCTTTCATCTGTTTTGTTCTTGAAGACCCATATTTGTGCCTATGGGACTTACATCTTGAGGCAATGGTACAAGTTCCCATACTTGTTGTCTTTTGAACTGTAGGAGCTCTTCTTGCATGGCCTCTATGCTACTATTGTGTTTAAGTGCCTCTTGGTACTTGACAGGTTGTGTGAGTGATAGAAAACTAGTAAAAAGACAAATGTTTTGGGATTGACTTCTTATGAGAACTCCTTCATTGATCTTGCCAATAATTTGGTCTGATGGATGGTTTTTAAGGTAGATTAGATCTCCCTTATATGGAACAATGGCATTTTGAGGTTAAGGCTGTAGATAGGAATCATCTTAGCTAAAATCTGTTTGCAATCTTGAAGAGCCAACTTCTATTTGGAATGGAGGTGGAGGTATCGGTGGAATAGTTAAAGATAGGTTGACTTTTGTGCACAGAAAATGGACTTTTGTCAACAGGGGTTTGACTAGATGAGCTGGAAGAGGTTTGAGGATCAACAACAGTTGATCCAGCAGTGGCAGAGTTTTCACAGTTGTTAGTAACATCTGTTGCTCTGGTGGATGAAATGACTTTGTATTGTAGAATCACAATGTCATATCCATAATCTTGATGTGAAGACTGTGGTGTACCTTCATTGTTAGTCTTGATAGACACGTCTTCAAATGTAAATCAAAATGATTGTTAAATCAAATTTGATTGTTAAATCGAATTAGCAGTGAGAGCTGACTAGTTTATATCAAATTGATTGTTAAATTAAATTTGAATGACCAAGCTCTAATACAAATTGTTAAGATCTAAGTTTGATATTGATGTGATTGTTTAGATGAAATCAATGTAAGATGATAGATAACAATGAAACGGTGCAGCGGAATTAAGTAAACTTTGAAACCACAACAATAGAAAGATTGTTTTTAAGAACATGCTTTTGTAATTATAATCACGTATGTATGTAATTCACAACTCTCCCTAGCCTAAGATCACTCTCTTTGTTCGTACATAATGTTTAGAAGAAAAGTGATAGATAGAACAGTACATGAACTGTTCTATTTATAGTACATTTGAAACAAACTGAGCATCTTAGGCTGACGTCACAATGAAAGTGGCATTTAACAAGCTAACAAACTTTAATCTCTGCTAGACCTAAACACTATTACATTAATCACATAACAGACTCTGTTGAATAACAACTGTTGAGGTAACCTCTGTTGGTCTTCAGCAGACCTTTGCTTCAACAGCCTTTTAACCTTCATCAGAGTTTCTCTCCAGCAGACCTTTGCTTTAAGTAGAACTTTCCCTTTAACAGATCTTGTGAATAGTCTTTAAGTTTGCGCAGAGTTTAGAGCACTAGATCTTCTAAGTGTTGTCATTAATGATAAGATATTATAGATTGTTTTGGCTTTCCAATCATCTATTCTTTTATAGGCTTCAATAGATCTAACAGACTCCATACAGTCCACCAACATATACTTGATCGTCTCCAACACCCATATGTAGTTTTCTACCTTATCTGCAGAAATTAACGCATGAGCAATCGAAAATGACTGGTTTGTTGACGTCATACATACGACCTGTACCAACGGAAGATTTTACAAGTTTGTTTTGTAGGTGGCGTCAATCATTAGAACATGCGGCAAAGCACACTACATAGTAAATGAAAGTTTGTGGACAAAGAAGATATCTTAAACTGCGTTCTTGGTCTCATTTTCGTGTGTGTAATAATTGAAATCTTTTTTGACAAGAAGGTTTTCGAGTTGTTGCATTGGAGATTCACCAACCCTCTCTCCAACATTGATCTTCTGAACAACATTGTGTATATCTTTCGGAATAATCTTCTTATCCAGGTTCTTTTTCATCAACGTTCGCCAGATGCAACGGTTTGGAATATCTTGCTCTGCCAGCTACTCAATCAGTCTTTTATCCTCTGAAGAAAGCCTTCTCGCATACGCGTGACCCTCTAAGTTTTCAATAGGAGTGTGGTTGTGCCTCAGGTTCGTCACCTCTATCCTCCAAACACTTCCCTTTGATTTCACAATCCCTATCAACTCAAACGGCAACCTATTGTCTTGCTCCATGTTTTCTTAACTGTAGCTACACTCTTATACTCCCTACCAAGATTACATTGAAACAAAACCTAGAAATGACTTCCTCTTTTAGTCGATCTTTAATCACAATGATATAACCACTGTCCTTTCCCGTCTTCTGTACCCAATCCACCAACTCATCACGTGATGAAAATGTCCAGTAGAGCTTTGTCAAGCAAGACTATCTGGACCAGGAAGATGGTGGTAAACAGAAATTTGTACAGCAAGACTATTCAGACTAGGGAGACGGTGGTGAGTAGGAAGATCTTTCAGTCGGTGAGGAAAGCTCTTACTCATCGCCGTAACCGTGGTCGGATAGTGTTGTTGTACATAGCTCTGTCACCACCGTAACCATGGTTGGGATAGTATTGTTTACATAGCTTTGCTCACCACCATAACTGTGGTCGGGATAGTCTTGTTGTACATAGCTCTAATCACCACCGTAACCGTGGTTGGGATAGTTTAGCTGACAGTACGGATATTCAACCTAAAGATATGATTCACCTCTGAAGTAATTCGAATAGTCGTGTTGTGCGTACGAGTCTTCCATATGGATAATCAAGTCCAGCTACACCGTATTGTCATGATAGTGAATACCAGAGACAACCTCTTCCTCCCTCATGTTGGGCGGAACATGTTTCTTGTACGAGTTAGAAATATCCCCTCATAAGAATATAGAACAACGGACTAAAACACAACATCATATTTTGAAGAAACGCCACTAAAACATAAAAACACGGGTTTGTTTGAAAAAACACTTTAAGGCCTTTGGAATTTGAATAAAATGTCAAATGCAACGTCTGCCTTCTTAAAGCACCAGAATTTGGGGTCAATGCGTTGCGCTTAGGGTTCCTTGTGACCCGGGTGACAACATCGTATCGAACGAAACCTCGTATCAAAGTCAAATCAGCTCACATCACCTTTTTTTCTGGCGCCGCGCTTTGGCCAAAGCGCGACGCTTTGGGGGTGTGAAAATAATGATATGTGTGTGAATATCATGATCCATGTTTAAATACCTTGGTTATGTACTTTTTTGCAAATTTGAACACACACACACACATATATATATATATACACAAACACATAGGGTCAGGGTAACATGAAAATTTATACGAGTTGTGAGAACTTAGAAAACTTGGCCTTACGAAAGGTTTTTCCAAAAAAAATATACAAAAAATTACTAAAAAAATCAACTTTTTCAAAAAAAAACATAGGTTTTTTGTTTACATCAGCAGTAAATGCTGTAAAAAGTTGATGTCCTATAAGGAGCCGAAAATACCACTTCAATTTTTTTATTTCATTTACGTCTGTCTTTGTAACATATTAAACTAGAGGTGTGAAAAAGATGGGGGCAAAACTTGCACGAGAAAGTCGAGTTATTTAAATTCTCACAACTCGTAGGAGTTTTTCCTTGATCCTCATCCTATATACATAGGGAAAGGATAACAAGAAAATCCTTATGAGTTCAAAAAACTCAAGAAGATCAATCTGTATCATAAAATCATATGGTTGAGATTGCATGTTACGAAAAGTAACTTTCAGAAACATGTTACAGACTGACAAAAGCATGTGTAATAGCTTTTTGCTTTTTCACTTTTCTGTTTGACATCCTTAAATGTAACAGGTTTGTCTGTTACACTAGTCTTTTTCTCTATAAGAACATGTAACATGTTTTTTACATGCACTACACATTGAAAGCTCGTAAATATAAAGTTCGAAAATGTTACACTTCGTAAAACCTACAAAATTTGTTGTTGAAAAAAAAGTGTAACATATGATGTTACATTTACGTAAACGATGCAAGAGGTGTAACACATTAACTTTCTCTCTCGTGACAAAAGCTGTTAAATGTTAGAATTCTAAAAAAGGTTGTAAAACGTGGTGCATCCAATAAGTTTCTTGAGTTTTTTGAACCTAAAGAGGTTTTTTCCTCTATAATTGCCAATAATATATATATATATATATATATATATAAAGAGAGAGAGAGAGAGAGAGAGAGAAAGAAGGGATCATGAGAAAACTCTTTTTTCGTGAGAAAACTCAAAAGAAGTCTATCAAACGATTAATATTTGTGTTGAATTTATTATGGGCTTTAGTTTTTAGGGTTTGTGATTTAATTTATAGAGGTTAGGCTTTAGCTTTATCATTTAGTTTTTAGCTTTTAGGGTTAAGCTTTTAAGGTTTAATAATTTTAGGGTTAAAGTTTATCTCTTAGGGTTAAGGGATTATACCTTTGAGATAAGAGTTTACTATGGTTAGATAGAGTTTTCTTATAAAGAGAAGTTTTCTTATCATCCCACCCCAATATATATACAGATATATATGGGAGGGATAAAACGAAAAACCCATTTAAGTTAAAAAACCCTAGAAAATCCTATGTAATTTACTTTTTTTATAAAAAATAGGGAACGTAATATACATATTTTTGGATCTTTCTTTTATAAAAAATAAAAAATAAAAAAGCGTCGAACTTTTTTTTAAGTTTAAAATTTGTACTTTGTTACATTTTTTTAGCGTTGTTACATATAACATTTTAAAATCTAGTTGGCACTTTTTTGTTTTTGTCTTTTTATAAAAGCATTCAAAAATATGTATATTACATTTTCTATATTTTTGTTTTATAAAAAGAGTAGTTTACATAAAGTTTTTTACAAAAGTTTCCTTGCTCTCTCTATATATACATAAGTTGATAAATGTAATGCTACGTAATTAGTAATAAAAGATTATGTTTAAAAAACATATACATTGGACGATTGAATAAACCCCGTGTTATACTAATAAAATAAAATATTTTGCAAATTAATATACATAGTCGTGTATTTAAAAAAATAAATATTGATGTGACAATTATACATTTTGTTAGGTTAATTTTTATAATATTCTTTGTTCCAACTTTGTATTAACTTTATTATTAATACCCCTTATTTTTTTATTTAACATATATCATTCTTACCAACACTCATAAAAACAACCATCATCACTTATGTGATAAAAGTAGTTTAACTAAATTAACCTTAAATAAGACATTAAGTAATAGTATAGACTCTCTAAAAACTAAACTACTGACAGGCGAGTGAACCTCAACCTAATAAAGCGAAAGTAAGTCTGGATATCGAACCCACGAGATTCTTATTAAAACGTGAAGTAGACTCGATTACTTATCTACACTACTGATTCTATTGTTTTTATTTGTTTTGAGCGGGGCTTCTAAAATCCTAATGCAATTAATTAAATAATTAACTAAAGTAAACTAAGAAACAAACTAAGACTGGAGACAAGTGCAGATGATGGTAAAAGCACTATCTAGGTCAGAATCCTACACATAAATGACAAGTTTTCTGTCAGTAATGGAACTATTGTGTAACCGAGATCTAAATATGTTAAACTCAAAGGATGATCTAAGGACGCTCGACCTTTTCTTAAGACTTCACCTAAAAGATTCCTAAGAGCTGTTAAGAATATCGGTTTGGTGGATTTTCTCACGGGTTTCCAACTATAATAATGAAGTACCCGCTAGACAGTCTACCTCACAGCGCAAAAGTCTCAATACACAGAAGTGCACGAGGTAACTAATGAAATCCTGATCAGACTAAATAGGCAAGGAATGACAGGCAAACTAGGGAAATATTCTCACAAAGGCTTTACTTCTAGAACCCTAACACTCAAGGCAAACCGACAGTCTCTCACCTCACGGATATCAAGATTGGTTGAATACCCAGACCTACTCAATTTACAATTATCACTCCTATGGGTTACTATGTTTAGCAAACCACTTAACAATCGAAAATACACAGTAAACAATCTAGCATGCACCTATAACTGAAAGATATTCAATGATGTGCACAAAGTGGTTTAATTAAAAAACTAAATTACTCTAAACTAAACACTTTGAGTTTTAAATTAAAAACTAAGACCCTTTAAACCTAAACCACACAACCGACAAATGTACCGGTCAATGAAGTACAACTAAAATAAGTCCGAGTATCGAACCCATGAGACTCTGTTGAAAACGATTACAGGACTCGATTACTATCTATACTGACTCGATTTAATTTGTTTTGTTATTTGAAAGGAGGTTCTCTAACAATCTAATGAACTTAATTAAAGGATTAACTAAAGCTAACACGGACACGAACTAGGACTTTGGATGTGATCAGATAATGATAAAGCACTACCTACGCTTGGAATCCAATATATGAATCATAGTTTTCTAACGATATTGGTAACTAGATGGATCCGGGATCTATATTACTAAACTGATAGGAAATCCTAGAGTATCCTCGACCCTTCTCAAAATGTCAAATAGAGAACCCTACTGTTAAACATACCAGTTAGTTGGATAGCCTCACAACAAATCCACCAATACTAAAGTACCCTAAAGAAAGTCTATTCATCAAACATAGATAAGAAACTATCAAAAGACAATTAAGAAAGACCCGTTCACACGTAGTTAGACCCTAAACCATCTAACGACAAAGACAAACCTAACTAATCCTCACCTCACAACTATTAGACTTGGAAGAATACTTAAAAACTCTAAAACCTCAATCATAGTCCTTATGGGAAATATATACAATTAACCGTAAACTAATCATAAAAACACAATAGGCGACCTAACTAACATCCATACATGATAGACCATCACAAAAATGTAAGTGGAATGCATGAAAGGGTTTAAATCAATAATAAGCATACATAACATCTGACTTCATGAACAAGACATGATACTAAAGTATTGCTCCATCAACTTCGTCACCAAAAACCGAAAGAAAAGCAATCATCAACAAATAATCATCTTAAACCTAGGCAGTAATAAGAATTTAGCGTAGAACCATCATCCAAAACAGTAACAAGTTCATGAACATAAAGCAAAACATGTCCAAACGTATCAAAAACACAAAGTTAAAGATAATAACAAACCAACTGTTTGCTAGAGTGAAAATCATGATCCCACAATGTCAAAATTGATCCCGACACCTTCTCTCCACCCAAAATCACCTATGGAACCTCTAAAACTAATCTGGGTTAAGTCTTATTCGTATTAGGGTTAATTGTGGCCTTAAAATAGGGTTAAATTAAGTAATTCGCGCTGATCATTCCTTCCCTCGCGTCGCGTGAGGGCTCTGTGGCCTTGTTCTCGCGTGACGTGATGCACATAAGTAGCATGAAATAGTTTACGTCATAAGTTCTTCGCTTCAACTCCATTTTCTTCACCGTTTTCACCTACGTCTTCGTAATTCAATTCTCTATTATCTCATATTCTTAAATATCCATTTCCTTTCCCTGATAATCCTTCAATAAGCCCAATCATTCTCCTGTGTGCTTGTTTCCTTAACGTTTTAGCTCATTTTTTTCAGATGGACAATGAGCACTAGACTTTTCTTTTAATAAAATATTCTAACGGTTTTAACTTATAACAACATTTCTTATACTATTATTGGCGGTTTTGGTTTCCCTATTTCTCTTAGATAAGAACCTACAAAGTATGCTAATATTATTTAAGTGTATTAGCTCAATGGAAACCTATCTACCGGCTGTGCCTACCCACAAATCCCAAGTCAGACATGTTTTCGACCAATATCTTCTAATATATATAATAATTGAAAAAAGCACCCGACTTTACCTATCATTTTCCATATTTTATATTGCAAACCTTAAAATGAGGGATATTTTCTCATTTTTTATTTTTCAATTTTTGATTCCAACTAACCTGAGAAAACTCTGTTGCCATCCCCACACTTAAATCACACATTGTCTTCAATGTGGATGGAAACCAACTAAAAGAAATAAGAGAAAAAAAATCTAAAACTAATATACAAAGAGAGTTAGAAAAGACTTAGTTGGTTAGGATGAAGAATAGTGCCAATTGTGCTTATCTTTAATCCAACAAACGATCGTATAACATTCCATTTGCGATCGTTGATAGGTAACTTGGGTTGCATCAATATATGGCCTCGAAAACTCTTGTACGATTGGAGATTGAGTACAAACGTAAATAATCAAACCTGCATAAACAAAGCAAAACCCAAGCAATACCGACTCAAAATAAAAACTGACTCATTGTACAGAAAGTACGACTCAATACACAAGGAAACACGTTACGTAAGTGTTCCGGGTGCCAAGAACTGATCAAACCCAACTAACGAACAAACTTGGCTCACCAGGCACCCTATCACATCGCGTGACGGGATCTTTCTCTTCGCCTCGCGTAGCACGAGGAGGACATTTGACTGGCGTTGACTTACAAGCCTCGCTTAGCGTGACAGCTTAACCATGTACCTCTTGCACGACGCGAGAGGCTGGTTTTTATAGAAAGTTTCTTATTTTTTTGCTTCTCATGCATACGAAACTTTTCTTGATTCAAACCAAATTCGTTCAGAACCCATTCTAAGCATAATTTTCATTGGACTTCACCTGGAACTTTGATTCTTCATGTTCTCCAATCCAAATTGGTTAACAATCCATGCATAATGACTCAAAAACAAAAACACAAGCCGAAAAACTAAAAAACACACATAATTTACACATATACAACTCTATGAAAATTTCCACGCTAAAACTTAACAAGGAGGTTTTTCTTTGACTTGGACCCAATCTAACCTGTTCAATTCCACCCGATCCTCATAAACAGTCAAAAGTTCACTGGTGGAATTATAAAACGTTAAAAAACTGAAACAGGTCGGACCATCTACATTTATACTTACCTGGACCAAATCTGATATGTGGCATGTAGTGAGAAGATTGGTTGTGTCTGAACTACAAAGACTTCCGTTGCTCTTCTGTAGACCATCTTTTGAACTATAACCAGTTTCGGTTCCCATGTGCTTTTTTCTTTGTCTTCTCATGTGGTTTCGATTATTTATTTTCCTTTATTATAAATACCATAGGCTAGCTGTCGTGTTCTTCTTCTTCCACTTTCACAGGATGATCCCCACGCTGGGTTTTTTTCATCTGGTGTAGGTTCGATCACCTTCGTCGGTCCATCTTCTAGTAGGGCCTCTAAATAATCTAGATCACTTTTAGTATCAAACTCTCCCACTTCTTTATACTATGGTAAACCTCTAACTCTCCAGCAAACTCTTCCTCCCAATACAACACATCCTCACTCTCATCATCTTCCACCTCTGCACCAAACAACATGGGACTTAAGGCAACAAGGAACGCAAGACCGAGGTAAGTTTCTTTTAGCTTACAAGTTCGTTTAATAGTTGTTGGTAAGTTAAGGTTTTTGTGGAATACACAGTTTTATTTGGTAAGCTGAAGGCATGAAGTTGACCCGTTGAAATGGGTAAAATGGGTAAAAAATGACTATATGAAAAAAACCAAGACATGGACCTTGTGTCACACTCCAACTGATGACGGAAACATCAGGGCGAGACGAAATAGATTGTAAGAGACTTCATAACAACTAAAAGTGACAAGTTAAAAAGTACAATTTCATTTCATTACTAAACATGAACTAGAAAAAAAATACGACAAGTAACGTATGACTAATCTACAAACATGAATTGAAGTTTGGTGTGTTTCTAGTTCTTCCTACTAGATTCTTTTTAATGCTTCACGATCACAATCCTATAATATATTATAAAGTAACATGTCAACACATAAAGTATTGGCGAGCATACGAGTTTAGGTGTACTATTATAAGTATAAAAGAGTTTAACGAAATCCATATGGCAATAACGTATACTAAGGCATAACATACATAATTGATGTGAGCGAGGTGGGTATAAATTTTAGATATATTTTAGGTACTTTTCACTCGTTTATTCAAGCTTTAAATTTATAAAAACACGATGTTACACTATCACTCTATACTTCACGCTAGGGCAAGTGCACCCATCGTCGGCATAGTATAGTGATGGTAAGATAGCGAGGTCGTCCAATGACACACATGCTTTTAATACCGGAATATCATCGACTGCTAATCTAATCGAATTTTTGGAAGAGATTTTAATAGATAAAAATGAATCAATAAATAAAGTAATAAAATAAATAAATAGACAAGATAGAATCACTTGGTTCCGACTCACTATTTATGTATCCTTTGATGATTTCTACACTTTGGGCTTTTTAAGAGATTATCTAAGTAAAGTGGCATGTCCCTCTTTTGGAGGCAACGCTACCCTCAGCCATATTGGTGTGAGTTAGCAGTGATACAGTCTAGCAAGGCCGGAATATTGAAAGATAATTAAGTTATTAATGCAAAATGCAAAATGTAGCATGTCCCTCTTTTGGAGGCAACGCTACCCTCGGCCATATTGGTCTGAGTCAGCAAGGATGCAGTCCCACAATGACGGTTTAAAGTTTTAATAGTAACTTACTTATAAGGGGTTCAAGCCGTTCTTACTTCCCCCTATTTGATACAATCTACTTCAAGGGAAGTCCTGATAAGATTGAACCAAGTCCTCGCAGGATCTATACACTGAACGAGGCAAGAACTTTACCCATACCACCCTTCTAATCCCCTTCCAGGCAGTTAACGCGCTTTATATAGACCGTAAAGACATGAATGAGTGAATGAACGAAACATGAATAAAGATAAAATAAAATTCACTTTCAATATAAAAACTAGTTATTAAAGTCATTAATACATATCAAAGCTAGGAAATCAAAAGTATAACTTGTCTTCACCAAGTGATGTAAGAGATTAGCCAAGCATGGCCTTTGATTGACAAAAACTCTTGCGATCAATCTTGGATCCCGAGACTACTACACACTCTAAGGTGGAAAATGGATGAAAGTGGTGGATGATGATGGTATTATGGTGGTGGAGTGGTGGCTGGTGTGAGAGAAGTGGTTTGCTAAGGGATGAGTTGGAATAAAACCAGCACCCCTATTTATAGCTAGAAACAGTGACCTCACATGGTCTTGTGCCTAGAGGGCATGACCCCGTGCCTCCCTTCTTCTCTGTCTTCATTTAATTCCCTTTTCAGATCAGCATGCTACATGGGCCCGTGCGTCAACGGTATGGCTTCGTGGCCATTGTACTTGCTGTAGTATCCCAGATATGCAAATCTGGAAGTTGACCACGGCCTGTTCCCAAGGGGACACAACCTCGTGTCTCTTGTCTGCTTCTGTTTGTCTTCTTCTGTTTTGGAATCATGAAGGGGCATGACTCCATGCCAACGAGGCACGATCCCGTGCCAGTCTTCTGGCTTGTTGTTTTTGTCTTTGGGTTGAAGCTTCGTGGGTTGCTGTAGTACGTTGACTTCTCGTCTTTCACACTTATGCTTGATTTTATGGTTAATTTGTTCCTTTTGTACATTAAGCTCTTTTAATCCTGAAAATCAAAAGTATACAAAAAACACACTTTTTTCAACGTTAGTATTAAAAAGGGTTGATTTTGAATCGTATTTGATATAATTTATATGTTACATTTGACGCATATCAATAATATAGAATGCACCACATACTTGTCAACCCAAAGATTCTCACTAGCGTAATCTTGTCGTAGCCACAACAAGATCATTATGATTAACTTAACATGACCTCAAGAATATGGGCGGTGCATTACTCCTATAGCGCTATACATGTTAAGTGAGTGTTCTACGAAGTTAATGTTAAAGCACTATACACGTAAAGTTTCTAACATGCAAGTATTCCTAAGTATAAACGTTTAAGCATGAATACTGGATTTGATTGGATGAATAAAGTAATTGCGTATAAGTGTTTGTGTGAGTTTTTGTATATATATATATTGCACCCAAAAGTGATAAAACGGAAAAGGGAGGGGTCATGTATACTCACGGTTTTCAAAATCTTCCGTTTATCCGCGTATTGACGAGTTTGATGAGAATGGAGAAACGAAAGTGTACAGGTGTTTGGAGTTTATGGAATGTTTGGAATTGGAATCAAGTATAAAAGTATATGTATGCAAAAAGTATATCTCGTCTAAACACTCGTTTGGACACTAAGTTTTTTATGTGTTTTCATGGGTTCTAACGTGCCCATTAGAATCACAAACGAGGAATAAAGAACAACGAATAATATAGCCTAGTTCATACCACTTAACCATAAATCATTAGTATCACAAATTCGGATATATATATACATATATTATTTTATATAGTAATAGTACATCATATGACGTCATAGAGTTCATGTAAGTCAAGCATGGAGGTATGAAATAACTCATTGTATGATTCACCAAAACACAAAGTTCTACCAACATAGTAGGTAAACCCGGTTGGTCATGAATGATAATGAAAGTACAACTAATCTAACAAGATACTTAGTAGCCAAATAAGAACAACCTGGATGTGTCATATCCAACATGGAAAATGTTGGAGGCGAGGCGATATTAACTTACTTTAGGACTGGAAAACTAATTAATTGAATCATGATAAAACATCAAGTGAGGTGGTGCAATGAGTTTGGATAGCCAAGGATTCCATGTTTCACACCTTTACCAAAACACAAGTCTCACCATATTGAAGATGGTGAGCTTGGATGGTTTCATCACTTGTAGGTCATCTATAACCTTTGTCAAAATAGAAAGTTTGAGGGTGTTTGCACCTCTAAACTCATAAGAATCAACCTTCAACAAGTCCCACAACCATAGATGGGTTTAGGAACAAGTAGGCATAAGATTCATGTAAGAAAGTTTAATTTTTCATAAAAGTTTGTAACATAACTTCCAAAACAGAAAGTTGGACCTCAAAATGGTGATGTTCCACATTAGTATACCATGGTAAACTTGTGGAAACAATCTTAGAGGTGTTCCAAGCTTTGCAGTAGAAGAAAAGATGAAGAAAACACGAAGAAAAGTGAGGTAGATTCTCACTTTGGCACTTAGAGAATTATGCCATAAGTTGCAAATCGCATTGATTTGGGAGTGTTTTGAGAGTGTAAGAGAGTTGAAAAAGTAAAAATGAGGTGATGGAGGCTTGATTTTATAATGGAGGATTAGGGTTTAGTGTTAAAGAATATTGAAAAATGATTAGGGAAGAAGAAGGTGGGAGAAATTGGCCAACTAGCACTCAAGAAACAACTTTTTGCGAATAAGGGGGCTTGGCGCCCCGCCACCATAAATGAGATTTGTGGTCACGTAGCGCCACGCCTCTTTTGGTCAACTTCCCATTTTTTGCAATTAGGCCCCTGAACTTTCATTTGTTATCTTTTTAAGCTTTAACTTTGTAATTTAACATGTTTTCAAGTATATGAAGCGTATGTATGCACAAATTTCGTATCATGAATGCGTGAATAGTGTTTCAAATGTATAACAAGTATTAGATTGTAAGTAAACACGTAATTAACGATTGATTGTAGATATAATACGTATGTAAAAGTATGGAATTTTATTACGATCAAAGCCTCTAGTTTCAAAATTGAAAACGAATAAGAGTATAATACGACTATAAGTTTCCAAAAATAGAGATACAAATAAGTTTTCTAAATAAGGAAAGTGTAAAAAATGCGAAGCGTTACACCTTGGGTATGGCTAGTTAAATAATTTTGACACCAAGAATGTTTAGAAAGGGTTTTCAGAAGGAAATTTAGGTGGAATGAGAACTAGGTTGTGAAACAACCTAGTATGTTCATAAGTATGATTCCATGTTGGATATTGAATCCATGTTTATCCTCATTGTGGTAATTAATATATATGATGATGGTTGTAGGTAAATCATCCAATTAGGTCCACTACGAGTTTGGAACGAACACACCGTCCTCAAGCGCTTCTGATATGACTAAAGGTCAAACGGGTCAAAACTTTTGTAATTAATTTTTACGATCAAAGTTTAGTGTGTGTTAAATGCTTCTTTTAAAACTCTTGTTTTGTATGCAAGTTATGGTGGTTTGTTAGTACAACTATTTATTTCTAACTTGGGAATGTTAAACTTGGTTTCTTTAGAAATTTTGTAAGTAGCGTTTGAAAAATTCTAAAAGTTTACCCATTTTAGTTGTTGTCACAAGTGTTGTTTTAGCCGTGTGAGTGTCTGGGTTTTACATAATTATGTTTTGCCAAAGTTACCAATCACATAAACGTAAATTACAAAAATAAATATCAAGTTTTATCGTCATCGGATAGTCAAAGTGCATAGTTATATTCCGCTGAAATTACCGATTCAAGCCGTTTACCATACCTCAAAAAAGAGTTATTTAAATACAATCATTTTCAATAAAATTTATAGTGTAACGTTGATAAAAAAAATAAACATAAGTGTGTATTTAGAATTTGATAAAAGTAAAAGAACAAAAGTTATTAGAGAAAAATCTAGTATTCATGGTCTCGGATAGTCGAAGTATATAATTATATTCCCTGAACTTACCGATCACACAAACATAAAAATTCAGAAAAAATAATAAATATCTAGTCTTCTACCTTTTCATGTAGTCAAAGTGTATAATTATATCTCGACGAATATATTATTTCATGTATGTGTTTATATCTTTTACGATAACAAAATATACTTGATTATTAACCTAATTCAAGTTTCAATAAAATTTGGAGTAGATTAATAATTTTCTTTTTGCGGTTTCATCAAAATAACTATTTCAGTCAAATCTTATAAAAACAGTATTAACAATTTCATTTCGTTTTATTTAAAGTTTATAAAAAGGCTAAGAACAAAATTTATTAAAGAAAATTAAATTAAATTAAACAATAAATTTAATATAATTAAAGAACAGTACCCAAACGCTGCAAAGATAAATATTATAACATAGATTTGGATGAAAATATACAAACTTTATCTCTAAATGACAAAACATAGCACACATGTATATATATATGTGTATCTATGGTTGAACCATGTAACACGTGTATATTTTTTGCGATGTACATGTTTATTATAATTATAATTATTATTTGTTTCCTATTGTTAAAGTTGATCTACCTTCCTTCCTAACTCCTACCTTTGAAGTCATCAATCTAAATTTGATGTCGGTAAGATCCAATTCTTTTTAAATATGCTCACATAAAGTTAAAAAAGGAACACAATTCAAAGATGATCTTCTTAGTTTCTCTTTCTAAAACTCTCTGCTTCTCTCTCTAGAAACCACTCTCTTTTACGACCGACATTTGTCCCTTGAAGTTGACGATCGAGAGTTAACCAGTTTGGAACACATTTAAAGAACTCATGGTGTGATCGGAATAAATTCTTGAGTACTTTATTTGTTTTTTATATGTTAATGTTAGGTAAAGAAACTCAAACACAAAAGGGTTTTTGCTTGCTTACAAAAGGTGGTGGTGGTGGTGCTCGTACGGAGGACACTGTAGCATTGGCGTCTGATTACGTGTTATAGAGCTATAAATAAGAATTTTGTTATTTCAATCGTTTGTTTGATAGCAACCCTATAAAGGGTCGGCTGAAGATAGCGAAATTTTAAGTTGTTTGATAGTATATGTGCTTTATAAAGGTGGCGAACTCGAGGGATTCAGGCGATTTTGATCGCGTGACGGATGAAGGGGAAGGGGGATCGCCGCCACCACAATCGCCACCGGATATGTTTTCGACCGAGTATAGTATGTCTGGGGAGTTGTCTGCTATGGTTAGTGCTTTGACTCATGTTGTTTCTGGACACGGTGGTGGTGGTGGTGGTGGCAGTGGCGGTTTTAATGTTTCACCCTCTTTTAGAGGGTTGGATTCGCCATCTTCAGCTTATTCGTCTTCGAGTTTGGGATCCTTGGCCGGACAAAAAAGGGTTCGTGATCATCAAGAAGAAAGTGTTAATCAATTTCCGGAACAATTTCATCAGGGATTTTATGGTGGTTTTGCTGATTTTAGAGGTGGAGAGTCGTCATCTTCTAGAGGTTGGTGTTATTCATTTTTATTTCAACTTTAGAAAAAAAATTATTTTAGAAAGGTTGACGCTAAACATACCGTATATGTTTTTTCTCTTGAATGCATACCTACTTTTACTGAATTAGTCACAACGTTATTCTACTTTATTAACTACATGAATGCGTTTAATGTATTCATTAAACGCATTCATGTTAATTTTAGTCATCGTATTTGTAAATCATTAATTATTTTTCTTATAATAATATTGATTCTAAATTTTTTTATTTTCATTAAGTTATATCACATTTAAGCTTGTTAAGTTCTCCTACTCGTGCATTTTGAAAATCATGTTTAAAACATTACTTTGAAAAAAGTGTGAAAAGGTGGAAATATGAATTAATTAACTAATTTTATTTCAATTAAGTGTACACATTATGCATGCATCCATCAATTTATTTCTTACATAAATTATATGCATTCAACAGTTAAAGAAGAGCCGACATCAATGCCGCCAAGCACCACGGTGGCCGAAGGTGCCACTGCCGCCTCCACCACAACAGGGCGCAATCTGGCTGCAGAAGCAAATCAACCCGAACAAACAGGGGACATAAGAGCAAGAAAATACAGAGGAGTAAGACAACGACCATGGGGCAAATGGGCGGCGGAGATACGCGATCCGCATAAAGCAGCTCGCGTATGGTTAGGCACATTTGACACAGCAGAGGCCGCGGCCCGTGCATACGATGAAGCCGCCCTTAGATTCCGAGGAAACCGAGCAAAACTCAACTTCCCCGAAAACGTCAGATTATTACCACAACAACAAATTCGGCAAACTACCCAACTCGCGATCTCGAACCCTCCAACCACACAATTCAGCATCCGCCAACAACCACCAATGCCACCGCACCGGTTTCAGGTCCCGGATGCCACCACAGCCCGGGATTACTGGCAATACTCTCAGTTACTACAAAGCAATATGGATTTTCGTCAACCGCAACCGCAACCGCAACATAACTTATTACCTCAAATGTTTAATACATCTACAATGGGATCATTAAATACACAATCATCAAATATATCTTCATCTTCATCTACAACCAACTATCCCCTGTTTTTTCCAAACCAGCCGTCGGGTTATTTGGATTTCCGGCAGCCGGGCGGCCAAAATCGAGACGATCAAACCGATTTCCCGTTTGTACCGTCAACATGGACGGACTCCGATCAGTTCCCACCTCCTCAAAATTGATTAATTTGTTTTTTTTTTGCATGGTATTACAGATTATACATATTTTATGGGTCCCAGTTGTACATACCGATTTGGAATTTGTACCGTAATCTTTTCTCACAATTTCTTGAGAAATATCACTTTTAAAGACATTTGACGTTTTCATATGAAAATATATATATTGTCAGGTGTATTTTTAAGAATATTATGAGAATTTGTGAAAGGGTATAGCTTACTTTTCTATTTAAACAATGGGCAGCAGGCCATAAAATATGTACAAAACATGGTTTTCTATCTTAAAATTATTTATTGTGTATTCAAGAAACCATATTTTATATTTATTTTGTCATGGTCTTTTTGGTTTACTTTGTTTTGGTTGAGGTTTATTTTGTTTATTTGTGTTATGTTAAAAGTACATGTAAATCGAAACCAATAATCTTGAGAATACAACAAAGAAGGGCTTTATTTGGAATTTAGGTTGAGTTCGGTATGAGCGTGTCTCCTTACTTGTGTTTCGATGGTTTCGATAGTTTCAGTTTGGTATAAATTGACATGCAGTTTAGATTTTAGTTACTTATCATTATTACAAAATGGATAACTTTCACCTACCGAGAGATCCGTCCTAATCTGTTGGTATTGTTCTTGCGTTAATGTATCAAACGACACTTAGGATTTGTTTTTCTTTTATCAAATTTGTTGGTTAATTATCAACAAATTTTACATTGCTAAAAGTTGGTTTTTTAGTAGTGTATTATCGACGATTTGTTGGTTATTTATCGATGAATTTTACATTATAAATAATGCCTCTGGATCATGTAGACAAATTTTACTACACGAGAAGGAAAGTAAGACAAGTGTTATTGACTTGAATGGTAATTTAGTACTTTCTCACTTTTAACAACTTCTTCCCTTTATTTTCAAACGATATAACTTTTTCACAGGTTGATATTTAAAAGAAAAATTACACTGTATTAACGAGCATTTCGTTCTCTTTAATTCGAGCAACCTATAGCTATAGTTTTCTTAAAAAATTAACAGGATTTTGAATACCCGTTAGCCATTACGTGATTTTGAATACCCAGCATATGACTACGTGATTTTGAATGTCCAATACGTGATTGCACATTTAACATAAACTATTACGTGATTACACATTCAATATAAATCCATTTATTTGATTACACATTAAGAATGATTTGTTATAACTGATGTTATTACAATTATACTTATTACATGATTACATATCAATAATAACAACTTGATTGCTTATGCTTTACTACGTGATTAAGTCTCTAATATACAACATTATATGGTTATTCTAAGTTGATTCAACTAATGTTTTATATATAATTTATCCTTAATACATGATTTACGAAAATATCACCGCTTAATTTTGAGTTATCGACCTTGAAAAATCAATAGCTGGTCTTCTCGCCTATTCTTCGTACAAGAGGGCTCTCTTGTACATGAGCCTCTCTTTATAAATACATATCATAATTCTCTTACGCTAAATAGTGAATATGCCCTCTTTTAATTCTTTCATAAAGTTTCTGCTAAATAGTGAATATGCCCTCTTTTAATTCTTTCATAAAGTTTCAGTTCCTTCGGTTATGATATACATTTTTTACCCTTTTATTATTTTCTAGTTTCATTTTTTCTAATTTCATTTTTTATAAGAACTTGCATTTATTAACTTGAAGAAAAGGTAAATACATATTGTGTTTGATATATTTTATCAACCCAACGATACAAAATTTATTGAAAAGTTCTATATATTTAACATAAAATCATTTTTTATACCACAAACTATCAAGTATCGGAACCGTAACGAAAGAAGCCGATACCGACCGGACAACATTGGTATCAATATAATCTAAATTGGTATCAGTTTTCATTTATGTGTTAATCTTCTTTTAGCCATATTATAATTTCACTTTTTTTTGTTTTATCTTGTGATTACACATGTGTGATTACAGATGAGGCCAGATATGTAAATCAAATCATCAAATACTGATATAGGTAATTGTTATATTTTATGCTATATATTTTCCCAAAACATCTCACGTGTGAAGCTCAGTAGTTTAATCCAAAAAATACTAATTGTTTTTTATGCAATGTGGTGGATGTATTCATAAATGGCATGCCAATCTATCAAGTTCTATATTAAATTTAGAGATTCTGAAAAGTTATCATGATTAGAAATAAAATCCAAGGGTTGTATATAATAATTTAAAGGGTATAGGATCTAGAGATGGTGATATGTGATGATGTGAATGTCATCATAATATTAAATAAGAGATTGTGTTTGAGACAACAACATGCACGAAATGGTCAACAAAAGTTTAATAAATCAAACCTTGGAAAATTCTCATCATGTTACTATCCTTTCGCCTGCCACCAAACTTCGATGATCTTTTAAGTAAAAAATAGAAGTCAACCTCAACCGCAAAAGATATCAAAGAATCATCAATGTATCAAAGTCTTCTATGTCCATCTTGCCTAATGGGATGTGCAAAAAATGACCATAGCTTTATGTCAGGTGCAATTTGAATGATGTTTACTTAAATTAAATAACAATTGTGGAATGGAAAGTTAAATATATAATAATAATTTAGATCAAATCCGCTAGAAGAATGAGTATGATCGTTGGCCCATATGACATCCGACAATACACATTGACGAAATACCAACATAATTAGGAAAAGCAAAACACAAATGAAAATTAAAATTAAACAAACTGTCGCTGAGAAAAAGCCCCTTATAACTAACGGATGTTCGACGAGAAACCGCCGCAGGTAGGTCAGGATCATGTCGCCGTTTGTGGCTACTCGTTGCTGATGGACTATCTGTCCATAACCAGTCGCTGATATAAAGATGAGATTTCAAATAAGATTCAGCCCAAAATTTACAGTAGTTTGTCAATGAAGCTCATTTGCGACAGAAGATCCATTTGTAATCCGTCAGCAATTTGAAGATAAGATTTATGCCTTGATCTTCTAGTCGTTTTTAAGTAAAAGCCCACTGGCAACGGGACTTCGGTCCCTAATGCCATTTAATATTCTCTATAAGAGCAAAGCAAACATACCATAAATGGCAATATGCGCAACTTTATGGTAACCGAATTGGTCTTCTTTTCGTTAGACACCTATAACTAAAATTGCTTTTTTTTTCGTCCCCTGTCCAAACATCCTTTTCTATACCCTCTTTGGTGGAAACGAACAACGTTGGAAGGTAGTCTCGAAATTAAGATACGACAGTGGTGTCATCTTTTTATGTGACACAATTAATGTATGGTAGACCGCATATGTTCAAATATTTGTGGGGGTCTACCGATTAAGTATCCTTAAGTGGGGCATCGGTGGGTGGGCTTCTAGTTACATAATGTCGAAGGCAAAGTTCTTAGATTGACATCTACTAGGCTTTATCAAAGACAAAAGGTGAAAAATTGCCCATCATGTTTCTTCTACTCTTTGTGTAACCAAACCTTACCTATAAACACATTGTTAGGCCTGTTACGATCATAGTGTACAAGTACTCCTACGCATGTATACAAAGTCCCAAAATGACTTTTTATAACCCAGCTTGCTATGTGTAACTAAAAAAACCCATAAACAAGTGGCAAGGCTCAAAAGAGTTGGTATCTTAGACTTAATCAGTAATCTGTCGCTAATCATGGAAGGATACTATAATGGGCCAGCCGTTCGTAATCTCGTTGCTAACACCATCGATAATTTTTAGATCAAAATAGAAGAACAACACGCTCTCAAATCAATCACACCTCTTCCCAGTTCCCTTCCTTGTGTGTTTCTCTCGCCCAACAACCACGTGACAGGCGTTTTTTCCCACCAACCACCATTGCACAACCTCCCTGATCACTCAAATCTCTCTCTCTCCACCTCCACCACCGCAAATGCCACTAGTGTGAGTTGATATCTGTGATTTTATCAATGCATGGATTTTATGGTTTGATTTTAGTTGATAATTAAGCCATGATTTTTAATTTACTGTAGGCACTACTTGGCCAAAACGTCGGTAATCCATTGGTAACAAGCCGTCAGACATTTGCTAGTGTCTTGTCTCATTTGCGACAAACTAGTGACGAAGTTTATCGAGAGATCACCAACGACCACTTTACCAACAGATCCCAGTTAACTTTTGTAAAGTCCTTCTGAGCGGTGACTTTCTATCGACCGGGCTAACCACATTATATGTAGTAAAAATTAATTAATTTAAAAAGTTTTATAAAGTAAAAATAAATTATAAATTTGAAAATTAATTTCAACAATGTTCAGTACAAAAGCTGAACATTATAAAAGTTTCATTACTTTAAAGAGTTAAACATATCAAATATAAGATTCTAGACTATATTGAACTACAAGCTCGTAAATTTCAATGTCTTTTTTTTCTTTCCAAGAACATGATAATTATAGGAAGGATTGTACCTGTTGCATATTTATCTAGTAAGTAATTTGGAGAAACGAATTTCCTTGCAACGATTGAAGTATGTTTGTGTTAGGGATGACAATGGAATTAACATTGGTAATTCTAGTTTCACATATGTTGGTAAGTAAAATTGTGTTTCATATTTGACTCAATACCTATCATGTATTGGACATAACCGAAGATATTGGGTTTACGCCTTGTTTTGTAAAATAATACTTGTTAGAATTTTCAAATACATTTTATTCTTACCTTTCGAAATTTTTAACAATTTTCTGTTTTTTAAATTAGAACACATTAAAATATGACAAATTATATACGTATCATTATCATGAATATGTTTGACACATATCTAAAATAGGTAAATTTATGATAAATAAATTGCAAAAAATAAGTTTGTAGAATGAAACGTTTAGGTCAAATTATATAATATGATAAATTATATACATAGCATGCAAAATATAAATTACATCATCGAACACATAAAAAAAAAAGAAAAGTTATAGTTTCATACAAGAAGTTTGTAGAATGAAACGTTACATGACAAGGGTCTAAGAAAAATAAAAAAATAAAAAGTTTGGGTTTATCGTTTTGGGTAAATGGGTATACTGTTTTGGGTATTTGGGTCAGGTGTTATCTAATCGTTGTTCGAAAAATTAAGTGAAAATTGGTGAATTTTCAATAAGTGTTATGTGTAATTTTCCTAAAGTTTGAATCAATATATTAATATTAAACTTTGGTTAATATAACCACTATTTTATGAGAGTTTTTTCTATGTTGTAATGGCTTTACAATGAACTAAATCACGTCAAAAGAAAAAGATAAATGAGATATCAATTTGAAAACCTGAGACTAGTCATGCTGACACAGTGGGAGCGTGCACTGTGGCTAGTCATGCTGAAAACCTGAGAGGTTCTCGGGATAGCACTTTAAAAGGTGCCAACAGGAGATACTATTCTACTTGACCACCTTGAACTTGTAAATTTCTTGATAGAATTCCCTCATCAACCGCCGGGATGGGAGACTGATGCCCAAGATGTGCATGCGATAGATGCTAAGAAGCATTTGGAATTTCTATGTTGTAACTATGTGTTAAGTGGCTTGTCAGATGCGTTGTATAACGTGTGCTATAGAACAAAGAGTGCTAAAGAATTATGGGATTTTCTAAACCACAAGTAGCAAACGGAGGATCATTGAACAAAAAATTTGTTGTGGGCTGTTTCTTGGACTACAAAATGGTTTATACCCATGCCGAAGGAATAAAACTAAGTGAGACTTTTCAAGTGGTAGCAATGACTGAGAGTTACCTCCTAGTTGAGCTAAGTTTACGAATAATCTTAAACACAAATGAATGGAGATGACTATAGGTGAACCTTTTGTTCTCCTTCGGATTATAGATGACAACAAAACAGCTTAAAAGGGCAACCTTTACGTGTCACAATCTCTAACCTTAATAAAAATGTGTTTTGTAATTAAGGGTTTATGTCCATGAAAATCTTTTATGTAAATATGGGTTTTATCCTACAGATTATGAAATGAAAACATCGGTGTTCGAAAACTCTGATATTTTTTTTCCTGACACCCGTTCATGATAAAATTTCCGCTGCGATAAAGTTTAATAAACACCGGTATGCTGAAAACCTGAGAGGTTCTCGGGATAGCACTTTAAAAGGTGCCAACAGGAGATACTATTCTACTTGACCACCTTGAACTTGTAAATTTCTTGATAGAATTCCCTCATCAACCGCCGGGATGGGAGACTGATGCCCAAGATGTGCATGCGATAGATGCTAAGAAGCATTTGGAATTTCTATGTTGTAACTATGTGTTAAGTGGCTTGTCAGATGCGTTGTATAACGTGTGCTATAGAACAAAGAGTGCTAAAGAATTATGGGATTTTCTAAACCACAAGTAGCAAACGGAGGATCATTGAACAAAAAATTTGTTGTGGGCTGTTTCTTGGACTACAAAATGGTTTATACCCATGCCGAAGGAATAAAACTAAGTGAGACTTTTCAAGTGGTAGCAATGACTGAGAGTTACCTCCTAGTTGAGCTAAGTTTACGAATAATCTTAAACACAAATGAATGGAGATGACTATAGGTGAACCTTTTGTTCTCCTTCGGATTATAGATGACAACAAAACAGCTTAAAAGGGCAACCTTTACGTGTCACAATCTCTAACCTTAACCTGGGTGGGAGCCGTGAACAACACAAGTGGTACCGGTGTTTATTAAACTTTATCGCAGCGGAAATTTTATCATGAACGGGTGTCAGGAAAAAAAATATCAGAGTTTTCGAACACCGATGTTTTCATTTCATAATCTGTAGGATAAAACCCATATTTACATAAAAGATTTTCATGGACATAAACCCTTAATTACAAAACACATTTTTATTAAGGTGACATAACCACATATTTAAGCTTGTGTGCCTCGTAGAACTTTTTCCTTCCCTTCACAGTAAATCACATGAAGCATATTTTAAAACATTTGATCAGCGGAAAAATTTGGTGAGTTCATTCAATTGTATAAAAAGACGCTTTCTTATAGTTACAACATTAAGAGTCTTTACATTTGTTTATATCTTACAACTACCCAAAGGTATTTATCACTCGGCAGTTCCTATGATTGTTGTCATATCAATGTTGGCCAATTCCCCATGTAGTGTATACAAAACCTCACATATTGACGGTAGTTTTTAGTTAGAATACAAATACGTAGTCACTGTAAATATAAGTACTAATTAGAAAACATTTGGGGTTTTGAAAGCATTTGATAAAAGAGAATGACTCACATTGCTATATTTTTGGTATAACCGCCTCCTTGTTATTAGCCCCAATTGCTAGATACACCAAGATGTAACATGTATTAGTGTAAGAAACTAAATTAAACTTTAACGATAATCACGAGATCAAAACCGCAACGTATTCACAAAGTATCACCTTATCCAGGCAGAACTTTCGCTTTTCGTTGCTAGGGTTTCCGATCAATTGGACAGGGTACCATTTCAGTGATTAGGGTTTCGTACATGAGAATCGAGACAGAGATTTAGGAATAGAGATACGAAGGTCGTATGATTTGATTTTTTTGAATTCGGTTTGTGCAGTGTGAACGCTCATGATCCCTCATATTTATACCCGAAACTTGACACCGTCGCGCCATGCGATGAGCTTGCTTAGGGATTAGGTGGCATGAGTCACCCATGTAGGTTTAACACGTGGCATCCGAAGAATCTGGCGCCATCGCGCCACGCAACAAGGAGCAAAATCTAAAAACTTTTTTTTTCATGCTGGTTCTCATCATGCGTGTTCGGGGTTTCGATTATGGGTTGTTGTAGGACCTTTTTGAGAGTTGTTACAACCTCATCGCCTTGTTTTAGATCTCGTCCTCGGGATTTACTGGCATAATTACGGATTTTTTCGCTTTATCTCTTATTCTAGTTCCCAGGTCTATTCTGGTCCTCATTTTGAGTCCCACTTCACTTTGACCAAAAATAATCTCTTATGCTTGAGGTTTTTAATTCTTATCTTCGATCTGTAGGGGTTTCTCAACAAACTTCAATTTTTCGCTTACCTCTATATCTTGAAGATGTACCATTAACGTTCATCAGCTAAACATTTTCTTAGGTTACGTACATGAAATACATCATGTATACTAGCCATTTCCTCTAGTAATTGTAGCTGATAAGCTACTGGTCCAATTCGCTTGATGATCTCAAATGGTCCAACAAATCTTGGACTTAACTCTCCTTTCGTACTGAATCGAACTACTCCTTCCCATGGAGCAACTTTCAGTAATACTTTATCTCCGGCTTGAAACTCTAATGGTTTACGTCGATTATCCGCATAATTCTTTTGACGATCTCGGGTGGTCTTCAATCTCTCTTTAACTTGAATTATCTTGTTGGTTGTTTCTTGCACAATCTCAGGACTTGATAATTGCTTTTTTCCTATAACTGTCAAACTTACTGGAGTTCGGCACTTTCATCCATAAAGTCCATCAAACAGACCAATATTAATGCTTGTATGATAACTATTTTTATAAGAGAATTCCATTAGTAGTAAGTAATCGTCCCAACTTCTACCAAAATCTATTACACATGCCATTAGCATGTCTTCCAATGTTTGGATTGTTCTTTAACTCTGTCCATCAGTTTGAGGGTGATAAGTGTACTTAGATTTAATCATGTCCCCATAGCGTTTTGGAAACTTTGCCAAAATGAGAAGTGAAATGACTATCTGTATTAGATACAATGGATAACGGAATTCCATGTAATGAAACTATTTCATCCACATAAGCTTTAGCTAATCTTTCCATAGTAAAGGATTCCTTCATTGGTAGAAAATGAGCTGACTTAGTTAGTTAGTCGATCCACAATCACCCAGATTGTGTCATTACCTTTTCTTGTTTTAGGTAATTTGGTAACATATTCCATTGTTATCAATTCCCATTTCCATATTGGCATCTCTAGTTATTGAAGCAAACCTAAGGGTTTTTGATGTTCAGCTTTAACTTGCGAACAAGTTAAACACTTAGAAACATAACTTGCTATATCCTTTTTCATTCCTATCCACCAGAAATGTTTCCTTAAATCTTGATACTTCTTGCCACTTCTAGAATGCATCATATACTTTGGTTTATGAGTTTCTTCGAGAATCCTTTCTCGTAGGTTCCCTTGATTAGGTACCCAGATCCTCTTTTTCTTGAATCCCCATATTCCATTTGTATCATTTTTTTCAAATTTTCACCATCCCTTTTAATCCTTCAACCTCATCCTTGATTGTTATTTCCTTTGTACTTTTCAATTGTTCCATTAAATCTACTTGCAGATTTAATCTGAGAGCACCTACTCATTTTGGCATCTCATGATACTTACCTTCGTGATATTGAATATCATAATCCTAGTCGTTTAGAATTTCCATGCAAAGTCTTTGCCTCATGTTCAGTTCTTTTTGCCTAAATATATATCTTAAGCTTTTATGATCTATAAAGATAGTAAACTTACTACCATACAAATAATGTCTCCAAATTTTGAGGGCAAATATTATTGCTCCTAGTTCTAAGTCATGAGTCATGGAATTTTCTTCATGCTTCTTTAATTGTCTAGATGTGTAGGCAATCTTTAGTTCCTAATCCTAATTTAGAAGCATCACAGTAGACTGTAAAATCTCCTGTTCCATTTGGTAATGCAAGTATAGGTGCATTCGTTAACCTTTGCTTCAAATTTGTAAAAGCCTTTTCTTGTTTGGGTCCCGATTCAAACTTATCTGATTTACACGTTAACTTAGTTAACGGGAAGACTATCCGCGAAAAATCTCAGATAAAGCGTCAATAGTATCCTGCCAATCCTAGGAAACTTCTCACTTCCATAGGTGACTTAGGGACTTTCCATTTGGTAATAGCCTCAATATTTGTGGGATCCACATGAATTTTTCATAGTTAATCAAATGTCCTAGAAATTGCACTTCTTGTAACCAGAATTCACACTTAGAGAATTTAGCATAAAGCTTCTCTTTTCTCAATAGTGTTAAAAGGAAATGAAGATGTTTGGCACGATCTTCATCATTTTTAGAACAAATAAGTATATCGTCTATAAAAATGATTAAAAATTTATCCAGGTACGGTTTACATATCCTATTCATCATGTCCATAAATGAAGCTGGAGCATTTGTTAGACCAAATGGCATGACTAAAACTCGAAATGACTATACCTAGTTCTAAAAATAAGTTTTAGTAATATCCTCTTCTTGTACTTTCTATTGATGGTATCCCGAGCGTAAATCGATCTTGGAAATATCGAGCTCCTTGGAGTTGATCGAATAGATCATCAATTCTCGGTAATGGGTACCGATTCTTAATTGTGATCTTATTCTGTTGGATCTGAGTTTTGGTACTTGTAAACAAATACTAATAATCACAATAAAGTTCACAAGTAGATAGATATTATCAACAACTTTTTTTCAATGATTAAAAAATTCAGAAGTTTTACAATAATGATTTTACAATCTCCCTTCAGCCTGATCACTCACTAGAACTATTTGTACAAAAGAGAATGTGTGAAGTGATAATAGATCTCTAACATGTGAGATCTATTTATACTAAGTAATAAAGCTTTGTTCGTGATAGGCTGACGTCACCCTGATAGTGACATTTAACATTCCTAACAGAAAAGATTCCACAGATGTTTGCAAATATCTGTGTAAATTTTATCACCTGTTCTAACTAGTCTAAACACTGTTACAAGATAAATACTATTACATTGAGAAATCACTATCTAAACTATCCCCTGTTGTAGTTATCCAAACATCTTGTTGGCCATACAGATGTTTGCTCTTCCTCATCAGGCCTTTGACTTCATCAGTGCTTTGGTCTTCAATAGTCTTTAGCTTTCAATAGATGTTGTTTCTTTTTGAACATCGGTTCCAAGTCTTGATCAGATGTTTGCTTTGTTCTTGAACAGATGTTCTGATTTTCCTTTCATAGGTCCAACAATATCCCCCAAAACAGATGTTTATTTGATCAACTTTTATTCTCTCATCAATTGTTCTCTTATTTGACCTTTGAATTATAATTCGAAGTAAAGAGAAATAGTGTCTTCTTGATCTCTTTCCGGTGGTAGACTTATAAGGTCTTGCAGATCTTCAATTTTTAGGCCAGAGGCACTTTTCATTGTGATCTTCTCCACATCCCCACTAGCCCTGAATAAATTCAATTCATGGGTGTCTTTGTTTGACTTCCATTTTAGAATTTTATGACTAGAAGGATTTGCCGGGACCAGAGTTATTGCTGATAAGCTTGGGGCGACCAGTCTTCCCATGCTTATGTCAACTTGTTCTTCTTTCCTATTGTCCTTCTTCTGATCATATTTTGTTTTAAGAAAATCCCTTGCAGCTCTTGATATGTTTCTTGTTGACGGGAACTCAGAAGGCTTAACCAAAGTTTTGATAGGAAAGTCTAATTGCTCATACTCTGGCCTTTTTGGTAATGAGGGATCCTTTTATATTTGAATTTCTAATTGTTTATAGATTTTCAAAGGTTGTTGACTCATTCCATTTAGCCATTTTTTTCATGGTGCCTCTTTTTGCAACAGCAAGTTCGTCCTTCATTCTCCTAATCTTCATTGCCCTTTTGTCATTTGGCTTTTTGCCATCTTTCCAAATTGGGGGCGAAGGAGTGATATTGGGGAATAGCTTCAACTTTTCAATCCTTACTATTTCATCTATCAAGGATTCAGTTGGGCAACCTGTAAAGTGTTCCTTATCAGCATCATATGGTTTCTTTTCCATGATGAGATTGAGGTAATCCTCTCTAAGTAGCTTTTTAAGATCTACATCAATTATTAGATCGTAGGATAGGTTCCTCCAAATCATGTTGGCATAGCCTCTTAAAGCTTCTACCTTTTTGTATTCTTCTAATAGAATCCGCATGATTTGCTTATCATCTTTCCCTTGGTTGCCTTTTCTTCAATTCTAAGTATTCTTCAACACGGGCCGGGCTAGGAAGGTTTGCAGATGAATTGATGATGATGGTGTGTCAAATGGTATAAATGATGATGGTGTTGTTGGTTTTGATGGTTTTGATGGGTGATTTGATAGGTGAAGTGATCATTTTTTCGTTTTCAAGTTTGAGGAATAGGTGGTAGTGAAGTGGTAAGTGAAGTTGTTGTTGTAACATATGTTGGTACTTTTTAAATGCCAACAAATGTTAGAAATATAGTTGATGCAGTGGTTTGGGATGGGACAGTGGTTTGAGTGGATGGAACAATGGTTTGAGCGAATTTAGCCTTTTTGGTTGGATTTGCATGTGGAAGCTTTCTCAGGCTATCACTACTCTCCCCGTTTCCCGCATCATTTGTAGGATGGCTGGGGATAGGAGTAGTACCTGTTGCTTGAAGGATATAATCCTTATGGCTTGGATCTTTGCTTGTGTATCAGAATATTTTGCTTCAACCAAATTTCTGAGTAATTCCATGTGAATGTTGTGAGTGGCATTTGCAGACTACTTTTGTAGCTAGAGATAAGATTGGGCATAGAACCAAACTTATTCTACAAGTTCTACAATTGTAGGAGGAGTATAGTTTTGTACCAATATCTTTATCATGTGTTTTATCCCAGCCACTAAAGATTCTAAATTGGATACTCTAGCCGTCAATTCTTTTATCTTAACTCATCACCTAAACGAATAGGATCATCTGAATTCCCACTAGAAGTTGTTGTATCTGGGTTTGAACCAGATGCCCCTTTGTCTTGGTATCGGGGACTTCCAACTGTTTTTGAGTGTACTATTGTAGACTCAATAGTTTTTGCCTTCAAGGAAGTCTTAAGAATGTAACTACTATCCAATTGTGAGACTGTTGTCTCTACGATTGTAGTAGCTGCCCCAATTGAAATACCTTCATGTGTCTCCTAAGCCACAGTAGGTGTAGCCTCCACTTCTTATGGGTTAACACTGAGTCCTTGACTTGCCCTAGTCACTTGTGGAGGTATACTCTCAGTGATTTATTGTTGAGAGGAACTAGGTTTACACAAGTAAGGGTTATCAAGTGCATCAAGCAATGGTTTGATGGTGGATAACATAAGTATGGTGGGTGGAGTATAAAGAGAAGCAACCCTAGGAGAGAGGTTTGATACGAAATGCTCAAATTAGTCATCTCCTTGATATGGGTCCTTTGTGCTTACAACACAATCCTTTTGTGAGGATATGTGAGGAGTTTGGATGGGTAGAGGTTTTTGCATCTGTTGTGAGGAAGTAACAACAAATGTTTGATGCTTTTGTGATACAACAGGCTCCTCTGGCTCCTCATATTCCAGAGTTACCTTTTTTGGCATTTTCTTTTTGGATTTGGGCTTACGGATAGATGTGGTCTTTTTGGAAATAGCTGGTATGTGTTCAATAGTACTGGGTTGGGTATTGTAGTCACCAGGAGCAGTGGGCTCTGCAACAGATGTTGTAACATCTGTTATTGGATTTTCTAAAACATTTTAGTCACCCACATTTTTTTACTCTTTGTCATCATGTGGGTGAATGTTTTGTCTGAAAGACATTAAATATGGAGGCCCTCTGCTCTTGCAAAAATGTTTTGCGCCAATACACTTTGTAAAGACAATTGGTGAGTCTTGGGTATAAGAGAAAATCTTTGGGCTTGCCATCTTTCTTGACTTTTGCATTTGCAACCATGTCAAGAAGCAAAGTATTTGAAAGCTTATAATTTGAATTCATCAAGATGGCATATCCCAAATACTACATTTTTAAAGGAATTTCATATTATGTATGGTTTTAGGGGATAAATAAATGACTAGGGTATGTAAGAAAAATTTCATGGCAGGTGGAAAATTGGGTTTATAGATTGTTGCTGCTGCTAACTATCCATTATATCCTCTCTCGATGAACTCTTAATGAATATCAGCTTTTTTGAAAAGTTTCACTACATGTCTCATCGTTTAGATTGAATGTAGTGGAAATCAACTTTTGTGTGATCTGGACAGCTGCACCATTTACGGTTGATATAATGCTTGAGGGTTTTTTGTCATGAAGCAAAAAAATTGACTTTGCCCAAAACTCTTCAATATTTTCTAAATGGAAGGGTGCATTGGCGATAAGGATGTTGTGATATTTAGATGAGGTGATGTCAATGATCGAGTGAAACTCTGTATTTTCAGAAGTTTTCACAATATATGGAAGGTAGTTGTGAGGTGGTTTAAAGAGAATAGCCATTATGAAAATAGATCAACTCTTTTGAAAATCTTTTAAGCGGATGATTTTTGAGTGAACAGTGAGAGTCTTTTAGAAAATCTTTGAATCGATGATCTTTTATTTTGGCGAGATAATATTTAAAATTTCAGAGTTTATCGCATTAGTAAGTATAAACTCTTTTTTGTTAGGGTTTTCAGTAGTGGTGATGATGTGGCCAAACATACACCTTATTGGTTAGGTGGCATGTTTTTTATTTTTTAAGGCAAAACTCTGTTTACTCAAAGCTCTGTTTAACAAAACCCTTTAATAAAGAAAGATAAGGTCTGTTTTCAAAATATCTTATTGAAACCTCTGTTGTTTAATAGATGTTTGAATGACCAAATCATTTGTTTGAACATCTGATTAACTTTTGGTCAACAGTGTAACATTCGTGTAAAACGGGTTTCAAGAACCCGCTCCGTTTGAGATTCAAGTAAATTATTTAATGTTCATTATGCTTTTATTAGTAATAATTGATTTATTTTATAACCTATATTTATAAATAAAATACATACTTAAATTAATAATTAGTAAAGGAAAAATAATTAAAATTTTAAATAACAAAATAATAAAAAAATAAAAGAGGGGTAACCGGAATCGAACCCGGGTACTCCCACATGGTCACACACTCACAACACCACCAACACCATTGGACTACACGCACTCGTTGTATCTGATTCCGCATAACAACATATATATCTACACATACACTCGGGCGGGAAAACCTGCAGATAACCAGAATCCTCGCAACGCGCTTTCCTTTTCTTTTGAATCCTTCCGTCAACTAACCACGCTTATTTTTGGCAAATTGAAAACTGACCAGCTGTCCTGCACCGCGTAATCAACTAATTCGGTTTCCAAAACCGAAATCAATCCCGAAATTTGGTTTCTAAAAATCAAAGTCAATCATCCCCATTCGGTTTTTAAAACCAAAAATCAAGCACCTTGTGCAGCCTATAATACTGATATCAATCCCACTCTCAAACTCGCTCAATCTTTCTTCTCAATTCTCAAGTTTCCCTTGCGTAAAAACCATCTTTCCTGCTTCATCGGACTGTCGCCGGAATTTGGTTCAGTCGCCGGAATCAACACCGGAGGTCGGAAAAACACCATTGTCTCGGTATACCACTTCACCTAATTCTCTTCATTCTTTTGTTTTCGCATCTGTTTATGTTTAAAAGTTATGTGGTAATCGAATTAATCGGATTAAGTGAAAATCGGTGTATGTATCATATTGAATTGAAGAAGATGAACTGGAAGCATGTTTAAAAGAAATAAAAACCGGTGTTTAAACCAGGTTAGACACACAGTCCAGCGGTGGACTGTGTGCATTTTAACTAAAATGTCATGGGTTAGAGTCTATACGTTACCGGTTTCGCCAAATAAACAAACTCTTTTTATGACCCGGTTATAGTTCAGCTCAGCATGTATATAAGACTTATTTAAAATCTTGTATCCACCAGGTTAGACACACAGCCCAAATGGTCGGGCAGTGTGCACATGTAGCGGCAGATGTGGGTTCGAACCCGGTTGGTCACGATACAGGAATCTATCCAAATCTTTTTAATATAAGCAAAATATGTTTGAACCTAGTTACTATATATAAGTAATTAAATTCAGAGATATGTCGGGTTAGACACGTAGCTCAGTTGGTAGAGCTGTGTGCACGCGTACGGGAGGTCACGAGTTCGAACCTCACACGCTGCCAATAATTATAGAAGTCAAATTTTTTTATAACTATTTTTTTATTATTTATTTTAATTAAAAATCCTTCAAAAATACCTAAAAAAAGTAAGACTTTTTTTTAAAAAAAAGGGGGTTTTAATTCGTAATAAATACAATAAAAACAAATCTAAAAAAAATCTAATAAAAAGTATTAATTAGAAATATTAATTTCAAATGAAAGCTATATATATTTATCAAATTATTTATGTGATTAATTAGGTTAGTTTCTCTCGTCGGTTGAATCTTAAATCGTACGCATTCATTATCATCAAGGAACGCACCCACTGTGAGTGAATTCTTACAAATTCCCCTTTTTATTCATGTTTTGGGGTGTATCATGTGTCGTTTCATATAATTCGTTTATTCAAACACTTGTGCTATTACCATTATATGATCTAACGTGTGGTGTAAATGTTAGTTGTTGTATTGCGTGTTTACATTTTTGTCAAGTTGCGTGCAAATCATTCATTAGGCCCATCAGTTCCTCGTTGGAGACGGGTTTAGCATCAGGCGCCTCATTAGATCGGCTCCGTTTGATTGAGCCTTGATCTCATTGTTCATCATATGTCATGTTTGTTTGTGCATTAATTGATATTATGTGAGTTGTGGCTAGATTTACGTATGCGTATACTCATATTTGGTTTATGCACATTTTTATTTAATAACCAATATAAACAATTCCTTCAAATGTTTAAACAAGATTCACTCGCCAACTTTTGTTGACCCAAAACCCTATTTTTACACATGATACAGGTGGACAGGTTGAAGCAAGGAACACATAGGAAATTGCCTTAGAAGAAAAATAAAGAAGTCATGAAAAAAGGTATTTGAACATGTTGTGCTTGTATGTTTATTGAAATTTCTTCTTTAAATATAAATAATAAATATGAAACTTTATAGTAAATGTCATGAGCTTTGATAAAAACCCAATCATGCCCCGACTACCATTTCCGCTGCGGGTCAGGGTGTGACAGATTGGTATCAGAGCTTTTGACTATAGGGATATAGTATAGGTTATTAGACTCTTAGAGCCTATACTATAGTTGATTAGATTTTAATTGTTTATGTGGTTACATGCAAACTCATGATGTTTATTTGTTTCGTATTTATTACACACACAAATGCATGCAAACACTTCCACTATCATTTTGTGTGATGCTTAATGAGTTATACTTGTTGTCAAACATAACATGCTTACATATACATACATCACGCATATTTCAATGTTCACATATTCAAATCATCCTCATATTTTCTTTATTCAAGATTTTGTGGTATTTTCGTTTTTCAATCTCCTCAAAGTAAGTTCTACGACGGGCATGTAGTAACTGGAAGGGTACGAGTACCGGTAGTCGAAACGTCCTGTCTAGGTTGGCAATCTTATAAATCCAATATAACGGACTATTTGCCTACCTGGGGACCAACGATGAGAGTACGAAGGACCTATTAGGCCAAAGCATGCCACACCAAACATCGCATGAACTAACCCCACTTTGAGTTGTCACTGTGTCTACACCTGGACACCCTCCGACTTTATACTTTGCAGTCTTGTTTTACGATTTTCATTCGGGTGGCGCAAGTGTTAACAGGCCAACACCAATGTGAACCCTACCAGAGCCCAGTAGTCATGGGGGCCCACATGACTACTAAGGCCAAGTATGGGGATATATGGGAGCCCAAACATGAGCAAAGGCCCAAGACATCCTATGGATGTAGCAAATTAATTTTCTTCATTTGTTTTGTAAAAGTTCATTTCTAAATACGACACATGACACCTAAAACGTCAAACTCATACTCTCGATACGTATTCCCTGTAGATGTCTTCTAGTCACTCTCGTAGAGGTATGAGATCAGGAAAATCCCGCGAGCGCATGGCTGCCCAAATCGCTCAACAAATGGCCGCCGTAATACCCAACATCGTAGTTCAAGTCCAACAAGCCCTTGTCGCCAATCCCATCACCCCAACCAATCTAGAAGGACAAAATGTCGCCAACCCTCCTCTCAACACCACTAAATGCACCTTCAAGCATTTATAATCCTGCGATCCTCCAAAATACAAAGGGACTGAAGGTGTCACCGCTCTCCTCCATTGGTTTGAGGAGATGGAAAACACTTTTCTCAATTGCGACTGCCCCGATGATCGCAAGGTGCGATATGCTACCGGTCATTTGTTCGGAGTAGCACTTACATGGTGGAATACAGAGAAGGGCAAGCGAGGTGCTGAGGATGCTATGACCTTAACTTGGGAAGAGTTGAGGGAGATCATGACAACGTTTCTATCCAAGAAGCGAAATCAAGAAATTAGAAGATGAGTTCTACTCTTTGAAACAAAAGGAGGGCGACCACACTACGTACAACAAGAGATTCCTTGAGTTGAATCAGATGGTCCCCAACTTGTTCACTCCCCTCTACCGTTTGATCGAGCACTACATTCGAGGTCTTCCTTCAAAAATTCAAGATCCTGTAATAAGTACCACACCTGCAACTTTGGAAGCAGCAATGGAGTTAGCTACAGAGCTCACCGAAAACCACATACGGAATGAAGACTTCAAGAAGGAGAAGAAGAAGGATAAAGCATCAACCGAAACCTCAAACTCAACCCAGACCGAATCCTCTTCTCAACCCACTTCTAAAAGAAAACGAGATTGGCAAAATTTCGCTATCACCCAAGGCAATCAACCAGCTCCACAAGCCGTACCCCTCCAAGCTATCCCAATCACTCAAGTAGCACCCAACTCTACTTACCCGAATAAGAAACCTTACATTGGACCTCACCCTCAATGCAACACCTGTTTTTATCACCATCCATCTACCATACCTTGTCGACTGTGTGCTAATTGTGGGCGTTATGGTCATTTGAGCAAAACTTGTCGTACCCCTCAAAACCAAGCTTCACCCCCTACCCAAAACATGATCCAATCATATCAACAACCCCAATACCCCATGGTTCCACATGTGCGAGCTTGCTTTAATTGTGGGGACCCTATCCATTTTAGAAACACGTGCCCTCGATTGGTTAACATTATAAACGCCCAAGCTCAAGCAAACCCAGTTAACCAAGCAAATCAAGAAAACCCAGCACTACCACCAGCAAGAGGAAGAGCTTACAACATCAACGCTAATCCTGTTGAAGATAATAACGGCTCAAACGAACAACCCAACTAGCCTTCCATCACCAAGAATCAAGACTCAACTCCAACCGTCTAGTTCTTAATGTTTTCTCAATCTTTATAATTTGGGAATTTATGTATCCAAGAATTTTAATGCAAATTGATATTACTATTTTATTTCATATCTTTACTCATTGATTTAATTTTCATATCATCATACATCACGACGTATCTCGAAGTTGGGTCGTGTCTCACTTTTTTTTTCATAGACTGACCCCTTCATCATAGCCAACGAGAGAGGTATTGTCATTATTCAGTCATGTATCCTTTCAGTTTTGAGACTCAAGCTTTGGTTGTTGTGTTTGTTTATGTTTTAGAGTCACATAGAACTAATCATAACTTACTGACAAAGCCAATGAAAATTTGACAAGAATATGGTGGACACGCCGCTGGTACATCCTATATATAAGTATTCTTGTCAAAGGATCAAAAGCAGTATCAGGCGGTTATGAGAAGTTCCGTGTAGGTTTTAATATTGACATAGTTGAAGTTTTGTTTTGATATAACCTTATCTTTCAACGCATCAATTCTCTCAAAAACTCTTATGCATGAGATCATATCCAGTCAATCAACTCTATGTATCAACGCTTTTCATCTTAGGCATAAAAAAGCGATTCCTGTAGCAGGGTATTCAACCCTTACTTGGAACGTTATCGCCTCAATCAGAAATCCAAAACATCACACCTCTCTTCTCTGCTAAGAGATATTCAGAATCTAGTCAGAGTACGTTGGGAGTCAAAACAAAAACCTGAATTTACATGGGAACGCGAAGACTCAATGCGCGAAAAATACCCGCATCTTTTCACTATTACAACTTCTACTTAAATTTCGGGACGAAATTTCTAAAAGTAGGGGATACTGTAACATTCGTGTAAAATGGGTTTCAAGAACCCGCTCCGTTTGAGATTCAAGTAAATTATTTAATGTTCATTATGCTTTTATTAGTAATAATTGATTTATTTTATAACATATATTTATAAATAAAATACATACTTAAATTAATAATCAGTAAAGGAAAAATAATTAAAATTTTAAATAACAAAATAATAAAAAAAAATAAAAGAGGGGTAACCGGAATCGAACCCGGGTTCCCCCACATGGTCACACACTCACAACACCACCAACACCACTGGACTACACGCACTCGTTGTATCTGATTCCGCATAACAACATATATATCTACACATACACTCGGGCGGGAAAACCTGCAGATAACCAGAATCCTCGCAATGCGTTTTCCTTTTCTTTTGAATCCTTCCGTTAACTAACCACGCTTATTTTTGGCAAATTGAAAACTGGCCAGCTGTCCTGCACCGCGTAATCAACCAATCGGTTTCCAAAACCGAAATCAATCCCGAAATTTGGTTTCTAAAAATCGACGTCAATCATCCCCATTCGGTTTTTAAAACCAAAAATCAAGCACCTTGTGCAGCCTATAAATACTGATATCAATCCCACTCTCAAACTCGCTCAATCTTTCTTCTCAATTCTCAAGTTTCCCTTGCGTAAAAACCATCTCTCCTGCTTCATCGGACTGTCACTGGAATTTGGTTCAGTCGCCGGAATCAACACCGGAGGTCGGAAAAACACCATTGTCTCGGTATACCACTTCACCTAATTCTCTTCATTCTTTTGTTTTCGCATCTGTTTATGTTTAAAAGTTATGTGGTAATCGAATTACTCGGATTAAGTAAGAATCGGTGTATGTATCATATTGAATTGAAGAAGATGAACTGGAAGCATGTTTAAAAGAAATAAAAACCGGTCTTTAAACCAGGTTAGACACACAGTCCAGCGGTGGACTGTGTGCATTTTAACTAAAAAGTCATGGGTTCGAGTCTATACGTTACCGGTTTCGCCAAATAAACTAACTCTTTTTATGACCCGGTTATAGTTCAGCTCAGCATGTATATAAGATTTATTTAAAATCTTGTATCCACCAGGTTAGACACACAGCCCAAATGGTCGGGCTGTGTGCACATGTAGCGGCAGACGTGGGTTCGAACCCGGTTGGTCACTGTACAAGAATTTATCCAAATCTTTTTAATATAAGCAAAATATATTTGAACCTAGTTACTATATATAAGTAATTAAATTCAGAGATATGTCGGGTTAGACACGTAGCTCAGTTGGTAGAGCTGCGTGCACGCGTACGGGAGGTCACGAGTTCGAACCTCACACGCTGCCAATAATTATAGAAGTCAAACCGGTTCGACCAGGTCAAACCTGTTAAAGGTATATTTTTTTATAACTATTTTTTTATTTATTTTAATTAAAATCCTTTAAAATACCTAAAAAAAGTAAGACTTTTTTTATAAAAAAAGGGGGTTTTAATTCGTAATAAATACAATAAAAACAAATCTAAAAAAAATCTAATAAAAGGTATTAATTAGAAATATTAATTTCAAATGAAAGCTATATATATTTATCGAATTATTTATGTGATTAATTAGGTGAGTTTCTCTCGTCGGTTGAATCTTAAATCGTACGCATTCATTATCATCAAGGAATGCACCCACTGTGAGTGAATTCTTACAAATTCCCCTTTTTATTCATGTTTTGGGGTGACATGTGTCGTTTCATATAATTCGTTTATTCAAACACTTGTGCTATTACCATTATATGATCTAACGTGTGGTGTAAATGTTAGTTGTTGTATTGCGTGTTTACATTTTTGTCAAGTTGCGTGCAAATCATTCATTAGGCCCATCAGTTCCTCGTTGGAGACGGGTTGAGCATCAGGCGCCTCATTAGATCGGCTTCGTTTGATTGAGCCTTGATCTCATTGTTCATCATATGTCATGTTTGTGTGTGTATTAATTGATATTATGTGAGTTGTGGCTAGATTTACATATGCGTATACTCATATTTGGTTTATGCACATTTTTATTTAATAACCAATATAAACAATTCCTTCAAATGTTTAAACAAGATTCACTCACCAACTTTTGTTGACCCAAAACCCTATTTTTACACATGATACAGGTGGACAGGTTGAAGCAAGGAATACATAGGAAATTACCTTAGAAGAAAAATAAAGAAGTCATGAAAAAAAATATTTGAACATGTTGTGCTTATATGTTTATTGAAATTTCTTCTTTAAATAGAAATAATAAATATGAAACTTTATAGTAAATGTCATGAGCTTTGATAAAAACTCAATCATGCCTCGACTACCATTTCCGCTGCGGGTCAGGGTGTGACAAACAGATGGATGAGAACCCTGTTTGTAACCTCTGTTGAGTTAAACAGAGTTTTGAAAGTGAACAATGGTGAATGTTGAAGACATTGGATCTGTTTGACTTTTACTGTCAAACAATGGATATTGAATAAATGTTTCTTCTCAAATAGTGGTTACCAGAGGTTAAACAAAGTTTTGAACCACTAAAACAGATGTTACACTCCTTTGAACAGAGTTTTTGTTTTTGTTGATTTTATCTATCTTTTCTTTGTTTTTTTTGTAAAAGTTTTTGGATTATCAAAATAGCATTGTAATGTTTTTGTTAGTGTGGTTTAAACGTTTTCAAAAAAGTTTAAGTAGGGCATATTGAAGAAACACCAATCTAACCAGGCGGGTTAGACAAATGATCAACTGAGTATGGGATATTCCGATCTTTACAAGTTCCGTAACCTGGATGAATCTTCAAAACTAAGAACACTGTGAGACTCGTTGCGAGAAGGAGAGCGAGGGGGTTCTTCTCCTAACCACTCTCCAGCATGAGAATAAGTATTGTTCTAGAGAGAGAAACAAGTGTAAGTAAGAGTTAGAGTGGAGAGAATGGTCTTGTTTCACCTTGATGGAGTGTGTTATATATAGTCGTAAGGATTGAAGAGGATTGGGAGAGACGTCGCTATTAGGAATATCCATTTGGTCCCCGCTACGTTGACTTTTAGTGTCCACAGAGGTGGGTATGCGTCCACGGGCTCAGTTGGCACATGTCACTTTCAAAATGGCCTTTAATGTCTCTTCTATGTCACCCATTAATGGAGATTCAGAAGGATATGAATCTGCAGCTTGCAATTGGTTGGACGTCACTTTCATATGTACCTCTTGTCCCCTTCTGTGATAATCGCTAGTGGAGATTAATTGGTACAATGCTCAACGCACTTCCATTGGCACACATTGCTTTCATTTTCTACTATTGTGTCCTTCGTAGTGGCATATCACCACGTGGTTGGTGGTGCCCACGGATGACTTATGAAGTCAGTTGGTTGTTTTTTAGGTTGGATAGTTTTGCTCGAGCCCGCAGATGGTCCAGGATCATATCTCTTCAAGTACCCCCAGTAGTGTTTCTCTCGTGCTTGCGGACGAGCAGACGGAGTACTGGACTTTTTTGAATTTCACGTGGATGATGATGTGTGGATGAGATCTGTCGATGATGTGTAAATATCAATTTGTTCATCCTCTAGTTGCGGGTTGTTTTCCTGCAGACAGCGGGTGGCCATTTGAATTTCGAAAAAGATTCCCTCAAGATATTGTTGGTGAGAATTGATGGGGCGCTTGACACTGTACCATCATATGACACATTCCATCAGCATGCTTTTTCGCTTATTATAAATGTGAAAAAAAATATTTTTAAGTTTTCCGTCATGTGTTTCTGTTTAAATCCGACCTAAGTAACACGTCTGTCTCAATTTGTTACATGTACTTTGTATGCATTTGTGTGCGTATATATATTGCCGAGGTGTTATGTTGTTGATGATAGTGAAATATTTTATGAAGATGATTTACACATATATCATATAAAATAATATTCTGTTGATGCAATATTGTGTATATATCATTTTCTATATGAAATTTCAGAAATTCTAAATAAATAAAATCCATCATGATTGAATAATAAAACTCGAGGGTTGAATAAAGGAGCTACTACTTACACTCTCTCCTCTTACATTGTTACATTTGAGGCCTGCAACTTTTTCTTTCATAAAGGGATGTATCAAGTAAAAGTGGATGTATTTAGACACACCTTTGTATAATAATTTACATAATTTAAGATTTAAAAAGGGTGATATATATGTAATGCGTAAGTGTCATTATAATATTAAATAAGAGATTGTATTTGAGATAACAACATTCAGGAATTGGTCAATAAAAGTTTAACAAATCAGATGTTGAAAAACTGTCAAATGCTAATATTCGTTTCTTGGCCATCAAACTTGTATGATCTTTTGTGCAAAAAATCGAAGCCAGCCTCAACTGCTAAAAATCTCAAAAGGAACATACATGTATCAAGAATTTAATGTCCATCATGCCAAATGGTATATGCAAACTTGATCATATCTTTATGAATGAGGTGCAATTTGGTACCTGAATGATATACGTTTACTTATATGAAAGAGCAAATATGACAATGCTAGTTAGGGGAGGGATAGAAAGAAATTCACTTGAGTTAAGAAAACTCAAGAAAGCTATATGTAACAATATTCATTTTTTTTTCTAAAAAAAATTAGGGAATGTAAGTTAGTTGTTATCAAACGTTTTGTAACAAAAAAAACGCCGAGCTGATTTTTTTTATAAAAATTTTTAAAAATACAGTTTTTAGTATATATATATATATAGAGAGAGAGAGAGAGACTGTTTTTTTTAAATTATAAAAAATCCCTTCAGAGCTTTTTGTTTTTTTGTTACAAAAACATTCGATAACATATCACTTACATTCACTAATTTTGTTTTAAAAAAATTGTTATAAAAAATTTTTCTTGAATTTTTTTAATTTAAATGGGTTTTCCTTCTATAATTTCCTCTTGTTAGTTATACCGAGTACTCTAATATTAAAATACTGTACATGTTTTATTCTTTTGTTAACCAAAAATAGAAAGTCTGTGGGATAAATCTTACATGTTTTTTCTGATTTCTATGGTGTCTTGCTTTAGTTTTAACTAATAATATTTCTGCAATATTCATCACCATCACCTGATGTTTAGTGGTAGAAGGTTTGGATTCTTTAGTGGAGACCCAAGTTTGATCCCTACTTGTGTCAATTTTGATGGATTAAGGCAATAAATGATTTAAACAAGGCCTTGTGCGAGGTTATCAATTCGAATCCCGATTCCACCAGGGTTATCGTCTCCTCGTGTGTTACGCCAGAGAATTCTGCTCAGGCTAAATTCTGAAGTCAACGTGGGATCGGTTAAGACAACATAGTCTGGCTAGAGTAGGACAACGAGTCTCTCCAATTTAATAGTGGCTAAACACAAGAAACTCGTCGTTCTAATAAAAAGAACAAATTTTATTTTTGAAAACGCCTCGTAAGATTCTCCTTGTTTTGACCGAAAAGAAAATCCACTTGGCAGCACCACATTGCTAATATTCACCGCTGGTGTGATAACATGAATACATTATCTAGAAGATCCATTTAGCGTCACCACATGCCTAATAGTCACACCTTCACCCGCCATCGCAACCTTCATTACAGGCCCATCATTATTTCTCATATATTTGTCCATCATCGACATGTCCAGAGTCATCTTCGTCACTGTTGGCCTAATTATATAGGCTTTACATGGACTCGAGTTGGTATGCTATTGAACATATTGGATCGCTCTAAAGCGTCCATCGTCACTTGAAGCAATCGAAAATGAATTATTGTGTCTCGCTGAAACGATGTCAAAATTTAAAAAAATAATATATAGAGTTGGCTTGAACTCGACCCAGCTTGTAATTTTTTATCCTTTAGATGTTTTTCCAACCTTAAATTGAAATCATTTTCTTTTTTGTTTTTAACCTTTAAGAAAATTATTATCGTTTCCTTTAAACCCTTAGGCTTATTTTTTAATACCAAAGGTTAAAACCCTGAATAAAAATCCTTTTTTTTCAAATTTAAATACTATCATGACGTAGTATTGTTCGTTCACTATTATATCTTTATAATATAATTTCTTATGGTCCTTTATACTAGCTACCAAACCCCAAACACATATCTTTCTAATGTTCTTGTCACTTCTAACATTATCACCTTTCTAATTTTCTTGTCATTCCTTACGTTGATTCAGTGAAAGATCTTTAAACACGACATTGAAAATATGCATTTGTTTCCTAATATTGCTTTGGCGTTTGTCAGTCTTTTTTACGCCGTCTAGATGATGATACAAAATGTAGAATGCTTTCAATTTCAAAACATAGAACCCTGACACAGGGGCATGCGTCAGATACAACAAAAATAATTCGGCAAAATAGGCCCTAATGTTTTAAGTACCTAAATGCGTATCTTTTTCTACATGCTTAACGAGACCACCTTTGAGTGATTAATAACGAACCATATACCCCTAATTACTAAATACACCCCCTACTCTCAAATACTTTTTCTCTCAAAAGTAAGTATAATAAGTAAGAAAAGGGATGTATTTAAAATCGGTACCATGCCCATACCAAACAAGCCCTATAGATTCACTATTCCATATTTCCATACTTATAATCTAAATTTTTTATTAGGTTGGACCTATAGTATAAATAGCATAGGCTTGAGCCTAAGACTCGTAAAAAAATAGGACCTCCAATTAAAAGAAAATTAATATTATAACTATTAATATTAATGCAAAGCTTGCTGTTTTAGATTTGTTGATTTTCTATACAAGCAAATCTTCGTGTTGTATTTGTGTTAGATTTTTATTGTTTACAAACACAAATAAAAAATTATTGTTTATAAATAATGAAAAAAGAAAAAACACCCTTATAAAAAGGTTGGAATGACCCCATTTTCGATCAATACCATATGAAATGACTCATATATTACGGTTTCTTACACATGCATATCCCAACGTAAACAAGCATATTATAAATCGAAAAATGTTTTAATATTAAATTCATGATGTATACTATCCTAAAACCAAATTTGAGAGAACATTTCATATTTAACCTGGGGTAAAGCCATGCAGTATCCATCTTTTTTATAATAGAACTATATAATATGTTTGTAAGGGTCCACATATTGACACACTAATCTGCCTAATTATACATCCTTTAAACGGGTCGTCTAGAAGTAGACGGAGCGTCTAGGGTTCCTTTTCTCCGACCACATTCCAGCGTTCGTACAATGTCAAATCAGTGACATCAGACGGGGCGTCTAGCTCTAGACGGACCGCGAAGACGACCAACCCAAGACGGGCCGTCTAGGCCTAGACGACACGTCTTGGAGGTAGATATTGACTTTGGTGGTCTGCATGCATGTCAGTAAAGTGGTAGTGATACGCCCCGTCTATGCCTAGACGAGGCGTATATTTCTTTGTTAAATAGAGCCATGCACAACATTTGATGTCGCAGAAATTTTTCACTTCGTCGTCGGAATTCTCTCCGTCCTCTTCTTTGGCTTATATACTTCATCTGATATCATTCAAATGTGGTGAAATGTCATCAAACTGGGACGAAAACTATTTCTTTGGAGCGTATTCTGGCGAGTCATGGGTGTCTGAAGCCAATCTGGTAACAGTTATTAGGTTAAACTTGTTGTTGTTTTAATTATTTACTAATGATGATACCGTTGTTAGGGGGAGACCGTTGTTCCCGATTCTAACGAGCAAGAGGAGGTTGTGTCAAGTGTACAAGGAAATCAAAACATACCGTTTATAGATTTGAACGAGGTTCCTCCCGTTGAAGTAACATCTCATGTGCACGACTCGTACCAAGTTGATGCACCATGTTATCCTGCCCAACATGGGTTTCCGAATTATGGATACGGGTGTGACTACTTGTACATGCAACAACACGGTACGGATGTATACAGAGGAGACTGTTACGAAAGTTATAACGTAACACAATCTTTGTACGGTCAAGAAGTCTATCCTGATGGTGGAGGATATGGTGGTGAGGCACTCCCATGCACAGGCAATCCGTACCTCACAGAGACGGTATCAAAACTTATTTATTTATGTTGTGCAATTGAGTAAACATTAAACCTAACATAACGCTATCGATTTTACAGGTTTTCAACTATCTAGATGAGCTAAAAAACTGGGCACAGGAAACGGCAAAGGCGGATGGTTTCGTTATTGTGACACGATGATCAAAGAAAATTGGTGGAAGGACCGAGAGGGTATGGATTGAATGTGACCTTGGTGGTGAGCACCATACTACAGCAACGTTAGAAAAGTTGGAAGCAAGAAAACCGATTGCCCGTTTTATCTGGTGGTTGTGCGAGACCATCCGTATGAAACATAGGGGGATAAAAGGGGGAAAGACTGAACATAACCACGAAGTCTGTCAGGACCTGTCAGGCCACGCGTTTGTGCGAAGGTTTGCTCCTGAAAAATATTGATTGATCGAGCAGTTGACAACACAAAACGTGGAGCTACGCATAATTTTTCAAACGATAAGGAAGCAGTTCCCCGACAGTTTCCATGTTCAGAAAGATGTTCAAAACGCAGTTAAGAAGATTAGCGCCGAACAAAGATACGGACTGACTCCCATGCAGTCGCTAGAAAACATCCTTATTACAAACGAATTTATTTACGAGACACGGGAGGAACCCGAAACAGAGGTCGTTACAGTGATCTTCTTTGTTCATCCCTACTCGAGTGAAATGTGGCGTGCGTTCCCGCACGTTTTGCTGATCGATTCCACGTATAAGATGAACGTATACAACATGCCATTTGTCCAGATAGTTGGTATAACGCCCACCAACTATTCGTTTTGTATCGCGCATGCTGTTATCTGCAAAGAACGTAGTGATAACTTTGTATGGGTGCTTGAGAGGATCAGGTCAATGTTGGACGAATGAATGGCACCACGTGTTATTGTAACGGATAGAGACCTGACCCTAATTAACGCGTGTGCTAAAGTTTTTCCAAATCTCTCGATATCTCTGCAGGTTTCACATTCAACAGAATATTTGTAAGCACTGCAAGAGCGCATTCACAGAAGAAGAATGGCAAAAAAATTTGTCATCCTGGGGGAGATTGTGTGAGTCTCCATCAATACCCATATACGAGTACAACTTGCGCCACTTGCAAAAGTGACTTTTGGAGTGCAAACGTTCAAGTAAGTTTTTGTAATAAAATGTGACCTACCTATGTACATTTAACTAATTATTGATACCTTTTAGGGGTGTTTATGTATGTGTATGATAACTGGCTGAAAGACTTCAAACAAATGTTTGTCTTTGCATGGACTGATCAGAGTCGCAACTTCGGGCAGCGTACCACAAACAGAGTTGAGAGTCAACACGCAAATTTAAAGACATACGTCCAAGATAGGAGCTCGTGGACAGTATAGTAGGTTGTGTCAAGGATATAGTGGAAACATAATACGAGGAAATAAGGAGGAGCTTTCGAGAAAGTATCAAAAAAATAATGAACCACTACAAAAACCCGTTATTTGATCACCTATGTAGATAAATTTCCCATACAGCGCTTGACTTGTTGAGTGGAGAGCTACTTAGGAAACTAGACGTGTTGCAGCGCTTGCATTCATCTTGTGGATGTCAGATGTGGTACAGCTGTGGGTTGCCATGTGCTTGCAGGCTGGAGAAGTACGTACGTGCCGAGCGTCCGATTCAACTCGAAGACGTAGACATCTTCTGGCAGAAGCTTAACTTTCAGCCATGTAAATTGACATCGGATGACGTTGACGTGGTAGAAGAGCTGAACATTGTTCGGAAACAGTTAGAGTCACACCCCCTGCTCAGAGAAAAAGCTTGTTGGGAAAGATTAAAGCGGTGTTGACCCCAACCAAATACACCAAGAAACCACCCGTTGTCCAACAATCGACTTGTCACACCCCGGTTTTCTAACCCGAAATCCATGCACCGGTGGGCCCGGGTGGGGAGTATCGTGACGTCATTTGATAATCATCATAGTCAATTAAACACGGCACAGCGGAAGTCTTGGAGTAAAATTACTATTACAAACCGAATGTTCGAAAATACAAAATGATATACAGACTCGTAATAGAAGATCCACAGGCGGATCATGAATTGTACATGGAAAGAATATAAAACAGACTTTGGGCAGATTTAGGATTTGCAAGATCCTCTATCACTACCGAGCACTTCCAGCCTATTTTCATAATGTACATGCAGATTAGTCTTTTGAAAATACGTCAGCTTTCGCTGGTAAATACACCCAACCAACTCGTTTTGAAAACATTCAAAAAAATGTTTTAAGTACGTATCAGCACAAAATCTTTTTATCATTTGGGTTAATTGATTATGCAACCTTGTTAACAGATTTATATGTTTGTCCATACATACGAGGCTCGGTAAGGAGACCGAGACACAATTAACATACACACCACTTTGGACTCACGAAGGCGTCAATTCCTCCCAACCTTGTGGGAATGCATAATTGAGCGTCTATTGGGTGTATGCCTATACCCGCGCTAAGGTCGTGGCCATTTCTATTGTAATGAGCCGAGGATATCCAGGACACGGTAGTTAACCCCTGATGTTTAAATTATCAAACAAAACTGATTAAAACAGAATATGCGGATTTACTATTCCCGAACCGGCGTTCGATTGAATCCCATTTCCGACTAAGCGGTAATAATTTACCATAACCCAAGCCCGTATAGGGGAAAGAGGTCGAGAGTATTTACCTGAGCTAGTCTTCTTTAATTTTTAATAACTCAGCCGTACACAAAAAGGACTAAGTGCAGATAGCATTTACCGGCAAGTCTCTAATCTGGATTATGGCATAAGCTAACCAATTAAATACTAACGGTCTTATTTAAGTCATAGACTTAGACCGACTAGCGTACTGGATCAAAACGTATGACGCTAGATTAAATGATGATTGGATAGAATGAAGTTTAATCCCAACAAGTACCTTGACTTGTATAATATTGGTAAACTATACACATTCTGTATTTTGAGACTTAAATGACAAGGTTAAACCCGTTTCAGTTAATTTTCGTAAAATAGTTACATATACTTAACCGAGCGCATATTAGCGATATCGGGTAACGATAAGTCATGGAAAAGTTCTATATGCCATTATATTTTGAATAAGTTAAGATATCAGTAGGATATCAATTTGTATGCCCGTTATGGTTTTAAAACGAAACTATGCCTTATAAGGGCATTTCGGTAATTATATACCGTATAAAAAGAACTTGAACATATTTTAAGTTTATAATCATGAGTATTCTAGAAAATTATTTTATTTATGATATAATATAGTAGGATATTAGTTATATGTATAAATTATCTTTTATGACCAAACTATGCATCGAAGGGGCATTTTGGTCATTTTACACATAGTTTATAAATTATTTGGGATTCTGAGTTTATAACATGTACCTACTGTAAATATGTTTAAAATAAGTTTAAAATCAGTAGGTATCAAGTCTTGGTCAATAATATGGTTTAAAACCATACTATGCGCCGGAACGGCGCTTATGTCGTAAAATGACGTCTTTAAGCGATGTTTATGAAAACTTATGTAAAAGTCAGATTAAAATGTTTAATATATGTTATTTAATATAACATATCAGTAGGTAAATGATTTACCTTGAAAATATTTGATTAAAACCATTTATAAGCCACAAGGGCTAAAACGTCATTTATCGACAAAGTTTAAGGACTTGCTTGAAAACTCAGTTTAACGTCCCAAATAATCATACTTATAATATTTCATCAGTAGGAGACTCATTTTCAAGTTCATTATTATTTAAAACCTTGTTTTATGCAAAAAGGACATTTTGGTCAAAGATGGCATAATTATGGAACTTGCGCATAAACTTGTATTCTGATTATGATCATGTAATATAACCTCAGAGGGTTATGCTACATTATATTACGATCATAATGCAACTTTAGATCAATATCTAACTAATCTAAATCGGGTCAGAATCAAAGTTAAAGCAGAAGTCAAACTTCGCGACTTTCGGTTGTGAACCGACCCTAGAACTGAAATTGATGAGCCGAACATGTTCTTACATGTTCTAATAATTATTACCACGTTGTTTAAGTGTCAAAACAGGTTTCATAACATATATAAGATCAATTTATGATTTTTCCGAAAAATGACATGTTTGACTTTTTAATAACTTAACTTTGACCCGTCAATTGGTCTAGCAAACGTGATCTTCAGGAGGTGCCCTTTATAGGGACTAACACCTACGTTATTACGATCACTTAGCCATGTTCATTTGAACAATGACTGGACCATAATGGTCTTAACCGAAAGTCAAAGCGTTTTCCGAAAATGCTTGGCTTTTGGCTATAAAAGCCTATAAACGAAAATGCAAGAGTAAGGAACACTTACAAGAGGTTCCTAGATGCAAGAGAACTAAGTTGGATGCTCCTTTTAGCTAGGAACTTCCAGAGGAGGGAGAAGAGTGAATTAATGAGAAATGTGCAAGTTGGAATGTGAACTTAAGCACCTATTTATAGTTGGAGAACTCAAAGGAGGTGAAGCCAGGTGTTTAGGGGTGTAAGAGGAAGCTTACAAGTGTCCCAAAACGTGGCATAACAGTTTGGGAAGCCATGGTTTCGGTTTTAATGGTTTTGGAGTTTTGTTTGGGAGCCAAACAAAACTTTCTGCAGCAGATGTTCTCTGGCAGGCTGCGAGAGGCACAGGCCCTGCCTCTCGTGCCCCGTGAGCGCCCCAAAGACAGTTTTCAAATTTGACACTTTTAGCCCCTTAACTTTTAAAACCCATTAAACCTCTCTAAAACACCTTTTTGGCACTTTTAGCCCTCCGTAGCCAATATTTGCCATACCCAGGATTATGTCCGGACATTGTCGAGCTCTCGTTTGTTAAAAGGTCACTCAGAGGTATAAATTAACATGTTGACACTTTTAAACCCTCCATCATCCAACTTTTTTTTACAAAATTGAACCCTCTCATCCAATAAATGGCACGTATGAGAATTAGGACTTCGTAAAGGATCACTTAGAGGCTTATTATAAGCATGTTGATTCCGATGTCACTCAGAGGCTGGGCATGTTGACATATCAGTCACTCAGAGGCCAAATTTCAAGCATGTTGACATATCAGTCACTCAGAGACTGTTATTTATGCTTGTTGACATCAGACCGTCACTCAAAGGCTCAGTTTGAGCATGTTGACGTCCTTAGTCCTCATTGGTCTTTAACATACTATATTTAAAATACAACACGTGTCACTATATTATTGGACACGATTTTACAGGGTGTTACATCGACTCGTGGACGACCACAACAAAGCAAACACAACTTCGGTTTGACGACGCCCCCCGCCATAGCTCCTACGTTCCGTCCAGGGTTCCCAACAAAGTACATACGATGCCCCCCGCCACAGCACGTACGTTCCATTGCAGGCCACTCAACAGTCGGTAATCAAGTCGCAAAAACACATAGCGGGACGAAGCCGTTCAACGAGTTCTAAACAAAGAGAGGTTCGAGACAATAACGGTTTTCCGTTGGTAGTGGGCGACGAGTATGTGTCAACAATCAAACGGTTTAAGCCTCTCCTTCCCACATTATTTCACCCGTACATCTCGTGCATACAAGATGTAAGGCCAGACAGTCATTGGGGGTTTCGGTCTGTGGTTGTGGGCTTGGGTTTGGGAGAACGTGCGTGGAACCACATTCGAAAAGATCTTTAGCAGGAGATGGATCAGAACGCATCAATCTGGGCACCAGTATTTGAAGCATGGGAGGAAGGATACTTTTACACTCATTGTCAGAGCCTAATCTGGGATTCAGTGGAGCGTTGTCCCCCCTCACTAGATGGACTTCCCCCACGCAGGGCTTATTATCGCCCAAAGGTACTGTCACACCCCGGATTTCCAACCCGAAATCCAAAAACCGGTGGGCCCGGGTGGGGAGTTTCGTGACGTAAGTTGATAACATCATTGTCAATTAAACATAGCACAACGGAAGTCTTGGAGTAAAATTACTGTTACAAACCGAAATATTCGAAATCTAAAATAATATACAAGCTCATAATAGAAGATCCACAGGCGGATCATAAAATGTACATAGAAAGAATACAAAACAGCCTTTAGGCAGATCTAAGTATTTACAAGATCTTTCTTATTCTCTACCGAGCTGCTTCCGGCCTATTTCGTATTATACCTGCAGATTAGCCTTTGGAAGATACGTCAGCTTATGCTGGTAAATACACCCAACAGACTCATTTTGAAAACATTAAAAATGATTTTAAGTGCAAACGACACAAAATCTTTTATTATCTTAGGAAGGTTAACCATGCAATGGACCATGCAATAATAATTTACCATATCCCAAGCCCTTACAGGGGAATAAGTTGAGAGTATTTAACTGAGCTAGTCTTCTTCTTTTATTTTTAAATAACTCAGCCGTATACAAAAGTACCAAGTGCAGATAGCATTTGCCGAGAAGGCTCTAGTCTGGATTATGGCATAAGCTAGCCAATTAATTACTAACGTTTTATAAACCGAATAGTGTACATGATCATTACGTGTAACGCTTGATTAAACGATGATCGGATAGAATGTAGTTTAAAACCGACAAGTACTTGACTTGTATAATATGGGTAAACTATAAACATTCTGGATTTTGAGGCTAAATGACAGGTTAAACCCGTTACGGTTAAATTCCGTAAAATAGTTACATATACGTAGCTGTGCGCATAATAGCGATATCGGGTAACCGGATAAGTCATGGACAAGTTCTATATGCCATTATACTTTAAATAAGTTAACATATCAGTAGGATATCAACTTATATGCCCATTAAGGTTTTAAAACGAAACTATGCCTCATAAGGGCATTTTGGTAATTTCATACCATATAAAAAGAAATTGAATATAATTTAATGTTATAATTAAAAGTATTCTGGAAAAATACTTTTTTATGACATAATATTAGTAGGATGTCAATTATATGTGTAAATTATCATTTATGACCAAACTATGCACCGAATGGGCATATTGGTCATTTTACACATAGTTTATAAATTATATAGGATTCTGAGTTTATAACATGTACCTACTGTAATTATGTTTAAAATAAGTTTTGAAATCAGTAGGTATCAAGTTTTGGTCAATAATATGGTTTAAAACAGTATTATGCGCCGAAACGACGCTTATGTCGTAAAATGACGTTTTTAAATGACGTTTACGAAAATTGACATTTGGATCAGATTAAAATGTTTAAAATATGTTATTTAATATAACATATAAGTAGATAAATGATTTATCTTGAAAAGATTTGATTAAAACTATTTTATAAGACACAGGGGCTAAAACCGTCATTTTCGACATAGTTTGAGGACTTGCTTGAAAACTCAGTTTATAACTTAGTTTAACATCCCAAATAATCCTACTTATAATATTACATTAGTAGAAACTCATTTTCAAGTTCATTACCATTTAAAACCTTGTTTTATGTAAAAGGGCATTTTGGTCAAAGATGACATAATTATGGAACTTGCGCATAGACTTGGATTCTGATTATGATCATGTAATATAACTTCAGAGGGTTATGATATATTATATTATGATCATAATGCAACTTTAGATCAGTGGGTAACTAATCTAAATCGGGTCAGAATCGAAAATCAAAGCAGAAGTCAAACCTTGCGACTTTCGGTTGCGAACCGAGCCTAGAACTGAAATTGACGAGCCGAACATGTTCATACATGTTCTAATAATTATTACCAACTTGTTTAAGTGTCAAAACAGGTTTCCTAACATATATAAGATCAATTTATGATTTTTCTGAAAAATGGTCTGTTTGACTTTTTAATATCATAACTTTGACCCGTCAATTGGTCTAGCAAACATGATCTTCGAGAGGTGCCTTTTATAGGGACTAACACCTACCTTACTTCAATCACTTAGCCATGTTCATTTTGAACAATGGCTGGACCATAATGGTCCTAACCGAAAGTCAAGGCGTTTTACGAAAACGCTTGACTTTTGGCTATAAAAGCCTATAAACGAAAATGCAAGAGCAAGGAACACTTACAAGAGGTTCCTACAATGCAAGAGAACTAAGTTGGATGCTCCTTTCAGCTAGGAACATCCAGAGGAGGGAGAAGAGTTATGATTTAGAAAGGTGCAAGTTCAAATGGTGAACTTGATCACCTATTTATAGTTGGAGAGCTCAAAGGAGGTGAAGCCAGGTGTTTAGGGTGTAAGAAGAAGCTTACAAGTGTCCCAAAACGTGGCATAGCAGTTTAGAGAAGCCATGGTTTCGTATTAAATGGTTTTGGAGTTTTGCTTGGAGACCAAATAAACTTTCTGCAGCAGAGCCTGTCTCGCGGGGCGCGAGAGACACAGGTTGGGTCTCTAGCGGCCCGCGACCGCCCTTAATTCAGTTTCAAAATTTGACACTTTGACCCCTGAACTATATAAAGCTTATAACAACCATTTTGAACACCTTTTTGGCACTTTTAATCCTCCGTAGCCAAAACTTGGCATACCCGGGATTATGCCCGGACATTGTCGAGCTCTCGGTTCGTTAAAAGGTCACTCAGAGGTATAAATTAACGTGTTGACACTTTTAATCCCTCCATTATCCAACTTTCACATATTAATAAAATTGAACCCTCTCGTCCAAAAATGGCACGTATGAGAGTTAGGACTTCACAAAGGATCACTCAGAGGCTTATTGTAAGCATGTTGATTCCGATATCACTCAGAGGCTGGGCATGTTGACATATCAGTCACTCAGAGGCTATTATTTATGCATGTTGACATCGGTTCGTCACTTAGAGGCTCAACTTGAGCATGTTGACGCCTTTAGTCCTTATTGGTCTTTAATAGACTATATTAAAATACAACACGTGTCACTATACTATTGGACACGATTTTTACAGGGTGTTACAGGTACTATATTGTGGTTCACCTGTTAAGCATCGATGGTTATTCCTTCTTCCTGATAATCAACCCTCCGACGGATCGAGAACGACGAACGATAACGATTGCACATGTTAACAACAACCACTTAATACATATTAAGCTGGAAGGCCCGTTTCCAATACAGTAAACGGTTTGTGGCTGACCTACCGAAGCGCCGCTGCAGAACAATGGCTGGACATGTACATGCCCCGTCTAGAATGGTATACGTCGATAATGAATCCCCCACCAAATCCAAACCTGAGTATTGATTACATCGACAGTGAATCGGAAGAATGAGGCTTTTTGGTACATCTAATATGATTTTTTGTATATTTAATAGGATTTTTTTTATAATTAATAAAAAGATTTTTTATACAATTAAATTTTTTTTGGTCTAATTAATAGGATTTTATTTACTTAATATGAACTTTGATATAAGCCGACATTCCTTCAGTACACCCTAGGCACAACGATTAAACCATACGAAGCCCATCTAAAAACAACAAAATCATGTATTGACAAACATCAGCAATCATACTCTCCAAACTCTCACATCCCACTGTCGGCACCGGCAGATGACCAAATGTCAATACTGCCGGTGGCGACGGTGGGTTGTGAGAGTTCAGAGAGTATGATTGCTGATGTTTGTCAATACCCGTAGTTTATTGATTTTTAGATGGGCTTTGTATGGTTTAATTGCTATGCCTTGGGTGTACTGGAGGAATGTCGGCTTATACCAAAGTTATATAAAGTAAACAAAATCCTATTAATTATACCAAAATTTGTTTAATTGTAAATATACGACTCGTCTAGACCTAGACGCCCCGTCTGGGTTTACCAAGAAGACCATTTACCCCTGCTTTGCTCTCCGTCTAGGCTAAATTCAGGGGCAAAATGGTAATATCTTCCTACTAGACGACACGTCTAGAGCTAGACGCCATGTACAAGTTGAGCAGGATCTGTTAAACTAGCCAGTTTTTGAATTATAAAGGAAAATGGTAAATTACCATTTTACCCCTGAATGGCCACTCGTCTAGGCTAAATTCGGGGGTATAATGGTAATTAACCACCTGAGTCTTTTACAGCTCAGCGTGGTTAATTACTATTTTACCCGTGGTTAATTACTATTTTACCCCTGAATTGGGCCTACACGAGTCGCCACTCAGGGGTAAAATGGTAATTCGCATTTATTCCATACGAGACGACCAGCCACATACGACACCAAACACACACACACACACCCACACACACTCAAACACACACACATACGTATTCTACGATATCAACCATATTCGGACCGTATTTTTGAGGAATTCAAGCATCTCTAGTACGTATTTTCACCTAAACTTCATTAATCTTTAATGTATTATGCATTTAGACCATAGGTTGTGCTTGAATTTGATGAATTTTGGGGTATTTTGGGCTGTGATGTTGAAGTTTGTGGGTTTTTTGATGAACAAGACGGGGCGTCTACCACTACACGCCCCCTATAGACGAACAGTTTATTTTTTTTCTTTTATTTAACTTATATAATATAATGTTTTAATATTATGCGTTAATATTTGGTTTATTGCTATTATATGTGTTACATTGTTAATATAATCGCAGATTAGATATGGAGGAGATTGGAGATCCGATACACGGGGACCCACATCCACATGGTCTGCGACGGGCGCCGCCAGCGCCGACGGATCCGCTACACGGCCACCCCTATCTTGAGTTCCCGCCCGACACCGAGGCCGCCCGTTTTTGCGGCAGGCTACGCCAGATGCACGTCGAATCGCACGCGACGGTCGACTGGGATGCGATCGAGGCGATTGGTGAGACGCCGAGACTGCATTATTTTCATTCCCATTGATTCGCTGTGGCACCGTCTGTTTGACTTGGCTGGCACGCCGAGTTATAGGGAGTTGCTCATCGAGTTCCTGTCGACCTTCACGTTCCACCCTCCACGGTCGATCAGCTGCCTCCCCAGCCACAGGGTCCTCCCCCTCCGCCTGAGGTTTCATTTAGGCTTGCTGGTTTGTGGCGTTCGATGACGCTTGCTGAGTTTGCCGTTCATAGCGGCATATACATGCGGGAAGAGATTGCTACGGATGTTTCTACGGAGGGGCTAGTGGTGGTGGATAGACCCACTCTTTTGAGATTTTGGGAGGTGGTCGCAGGCCATGACACTTGGGAGCATGTGAGGGCGAATGGGAGGATTTCACACGTTGTCGACCCATTGTACAGGTACGTACGTTTATTATGGTAGTTATTTTATTTTTGTTGCTATGAATTAATTTCCGTATTTCGCTATTATTATGTGTAGGTACCCACATCGGATGCTCGCTACGTCTATTCCCTCCCGCGGACACAACCGTGAGTGGTGTACGAGCACCGATTTATTTTTCTACTATTGCCTATTGTACAGGAGGCCGTGCGCACTTGCGCACGGTCTCGCCCAGTACTTCGCCTCCGCCCATCACCGGCAGGAGCGCGACTTTTTGTACGGAGGGGCGTACGTCACCGTGATTGCCCGGTCGTTGGGTCTTGTGCCGGAGACGGACCCTCACTTGCAGCCGCCCATACCGTCCACGCGGATGGGTTTTCAGACCTTGTGAGGGATGAAGCTGGTGAAGAGGTTCGGCGTGCTAGGCGTGCGGTTTAAAACCCGCGAAGGTGAGCCTTGGATTCCGGAGCCGCTGCCAGATCAGTTCGATCCAGTCTATCCATAGGCAGATGAGGCAACGATCGTCCAGGACCCTCCGGTTGATTTAGATGGACCGGCAACGCCACCGCCACCACCACTTCACGGGGCGCCCCAGTTTCCCCAGCACGTTATTCCAGGTCATGCCCCGGGAGGTGCAGCATACACGCGCTTACGAGCCGACGTCGACAGGCTTCTGGATCTCATGGGCTGGGTGGTTCGGGAGGCACAGGATAAACGAGAGAGAGGGGGGTTACCTGCCATACCGCTCCCACCACCTCGAGCACCACATCAGTAGCAGCAGCCGCAGCAGCCAGATCCCGATCACGACTCCGAGGCCGACTCGTATGCATAGACGTTTTGTATTTAGTATTCAATTGTACAGATACATATTGTTATGGATGTACAAAGTTAAGTTATATGCGTTATATATGTTATATTTAACTTTGTTTTCAGTTATTCGATTACTTGATGATTGTTTGTGTTAAATCGATGTTGAAATGTAATACGGAAACAACATATACTTCTTGCATTATTCTTAAAATGTTGAAAACAATATTAAATTTAAAAAAACATTGTATTTTTTTTAAAAATACAATGTAAAAACAATAAACAAAACTTTTTAAAAATCTCAAATTACACAAAAAAAAATCAACCTCCAGCAACAACCAATTTACTCCACCAAATCAACCCTTTCTAAACCTCCAACAACAACCAATTTACCCCACCAAAACACCACTTTTCCAACAAAAAAACAAAGGTCGTAGACGGATCGTCTAGGTCTAGACGGCTCGTCTACACACATAAATTTGTACGCCCTGCCATGCACCTGCTGACCTCTAAAAATCAGTACCTAGACGGGTCGTGTAGGCTAGACGACCCGTTTGGAGCTCAAAGTTGTCCAAATAGGCATCAGAGGTGTCCGGATAGATTGAGCCGTATCTAAATGTTTAAAACATGATGAGTCATATGATATGACGTATTGTAAATGAGCGGAATGTAGGTTACCTAACACTGAAGCTTTGAACAGGAAACAAGGACCCCACGTGGGAACACCATCATATTTGTGTACAAAGTGCATGGGCAGGTGGCATTCACATGATCTTCTAGCTACCCCTCGGCATTTTACTTTAACAAAACAAATAATGTATAATGAATTCATGATAGCTAAGCTATAGGAATTATAAATGTTAAAAGCAGATAAATGAGAATATATATATATATATATGAAGAGAATTATAAGAAAACTATATATAAATAAAAATCCAAAAAGTATATTAATTTTTATAAAAATCGTTAATTTTTATGTATAAAAAACATGTGCATTATATGTGTATTACACGTGTGCCTTATATGTATGTTTGCACATGTGCATTATATGCTTAGATTTAGCTTTTAAGTTTAGTTTTGCCTTTTAATGTTAGGTTTCTTAGTGGTTTAGGATTAGGTTTTTAGGTGTGGGAGAGAAAGGGTTAAGGTTTTTGGGGGTTGCAGTAGGGGAGTTTAGGTTTTTTGAGAGGTGTGGGTGGAGGGTTTAGATTTTTTGAAGGGTTTACGTTTAGGGTTTAGTTTTAGGTTTTTCTAGGGAGTGCAGGTGGGAGGTTTAGGTTTTTTGGGGGTGGGGATGGGGTTTAGGTTTTTGTGTGAGTGTGGATTTAGGTTTTTAGAGGGTAGGGGTTAGGTTTTTGGGGGTGTCGATGGGGGTGGATTAGATGGTTTATACTTTTTTTCATATTAATGCACATGTGCAGTACAAATGTTTTTTAAAAAAAGTTTTTTTATATATTATATATAGCAAATTTTATTAAAAAATTCAAAAAAAGCTTTTGATATGTTTTTTTAGGTTTTTTTATTTAGTTTTTTGGTTTTTTCATTTAACATAGTTTTCTCATGATACATCCCATATATATATATATACAGGAGAAGAATCCGTTAGGAACCACCCTTTATTGCGAGAACCGCAAGAATCAATGTGAACACAATAAAAAATACCTAAAAAATTTAAAAAAAACACAATTTTTTAATAGTTCTTTTTAAAAATCATTATTTTTTGTCACTAGAAAAAAAAATTGAGTAACAATTATCTATGCACATGTGCATATGCGAAACTATTTTTTTGATAACTTCCGCAATACATTACCAATATTAGACAATTGCACTTTCATTTACACTACCATCCATAATACACTACTTTTTACATTAAAAATATTAGAAGTGCACATGTGCATCTATATGTATGAACATGATATAACGTGTTTTGGTACACTACTTTGAATACACTTTCCCTTTCATTTATCATACCATTCAAAGTACACTACTATTATCCCCTACCATCCATAATACAATAGCATTACCTCCTACAATATATAATACAATACATTACCAATATTTCACTTTATTACATATATATCAACTCCTTTTATACCATCCAAATAACATATTATATCATAAAGTACAAATATAACCAAACCATCAACCACTAGATATAACTAACAAAAAAACATGTATATGGCCTTTTTATCATTCAAAATCAAAACTTTTTGTATCAAAACACGTTATATCATGGTTATACATAATAATGCACATATGCCTTTTTAATATTTGTAATGTAAAAAGCAGTGTATTACGTATGGTAGTGTAAATGAAAGTGCATTTGTCTACTACTTTTAATGTATTATGGAATTTGTCCAAGAAATGATACATATGCACATATGCATCGATAATTGTTACTCGAATTTTTTTTGGTAACGAAATATAGCGATTTTTATTAAAAAATTAAAAAAAATTGTGTGTTTTTTTTATATTTTTAGGTGTTTTTTTGTGTTCACATTGTTCTCGCGGTTCTCGCAATAAAGGTGGTTCTCGCGTAAACCCTATCATATATATATAGAGGATTCGTTAAAAAAAATTGTTTCGTGGAAAGAGGTAAAGAAGAATGTTTAAAAACTCAATATCCGGCTCAAACTAATTTCTATTAGATTTATTGAAGAGGCTTTGAAACCAG